>OX451737.1:1073608103-1074208103 GCA_948472305.1 Vicia faba | reverse complement strand
TATGACAAGTTCGGGAGTGTTGGTAACAATCGGCTTCCATTGTGGACCAGAAATATCCTGCCCGAAGGATTTTCTTAGCCATGGTGTGTCCACTGGAATGTGTTCCAAATGTACCTTCATGCAGTTCCATCATGATTTTCTCCGCTTCAGCCTTATCCACACAACGTAGCAGGGTCGAATCATGATTCCGTTTGTAGAGAATGCCGTTGCTGAGGAAGAATTTTGCAGAAAACCTCCTCATGAACTTCTTATCATTGACAGATGCACCTTCAGGGTATTCCTGAACCTCCAAGTACCTCTTTACCTCGTGATACCAGGGTTTTTCAGTCACCTTCTCAGCTTCAAGCTCACAGCAGTATGCCGGTTCATCCAACTTCCAGATTATGATTCGGGGAGCCTCATTGTCCCATTTAACTTTGAACATTGAAGACATCGTGGCTAGTGCGTCCGCTAGCTGATTTTCCTCTCTGGGGAAATGCTCAAAAGTTATCTCTTCAAAGTGGGGGAGCAAGGTCGACACATACTCTTTGTAAGGAATAAGATTCGGGTGTTTCGTATCCCACTCGCCCTTGATCTGATTGATCACGAGAGCAGAATCTCCGAAGACACTTAGAAACTTGATCCTCAAATCGATTGCAGCTTGTAAACCCATGATACATGCCTCATATTCTGCCATGTTGTTGGTGCAGCTGAAACATAATCGGGCGGTGAGTGGAGTATGAGTCCCCTTGGGAGATATGATTACAGCGCCGACGCCGTTACCCAAAGCATTGGAGGCTCCGTCAAAATGCATAGACCATCGGGATCCTTCCTCAGGTCCTTCATCCGGTCCAGGTACTTCACAGTCAGTTACCACCATGATGTCTTCGTCCGGAAAATCAAAGTTCAATGATTGGTAATCGTCCACAGGTTGGTGTGCCAAATGATCAGCCAGTACACTTCCCTTAATTTCTTTCTGAGTTGTATACTGGATATCATATTCTGTTAAGATCATTTGCCATCTCGCTATTCTTCCAGACAGAGCAGGCTTTTCAAATATGTACTTGATGGGATCCATCTTTGAAATCAATAAGGTAGTGTGAGTCAGCATATACTGTCTCAGCCGGCGAGCAGCCCATACAAGAGCGCAGCAAGTTTTCTCAAGCAGTGAGTAACGAGACTCACAGTCGGTAAACTTTTTGCTCAAGTAATAAATAGCGTGCTCTTTTCGGCCAGACTCGTCATGCTGCCCTAGCACACACCCCATTGAAATATCAAGCACTGTCAAGTATAGTATCAGAGGTCTTCCTTCCACCGGAGGCATAAGAATGGGTGGCTCTTGGAGGTATTCCTTTATCCTTTCAAAGGCGGCCTGACATTCATCATTCCAGCGTACCACTTGATCTTTCTTCAGTAATCTGAAGATTGGCTCACAAGTAGCAGTTAGATGTGAGATGAATCGGGCAATGTAATTCAGTCGTCCTAGGAAACCTCTGACTTCTTTCTCTGTTTTTGGAGTCGGCATCTCTTGTATGGCTTTTACCTTGGCAGGATCCACCTGAATACCTTTATCACTTACAATGAAACCTAACAATTTTCCGGATCTTACCCCAAAGGTGCATTTGTTGGGATTCAACCTCAGCTTGTATAACTTGAGTCGATCAAACAACTTCTTCAGATGGTCAAGGTGCTCCTCCTCAGTTTGAGACCTTGCAATCATGTCATCTACATATACCTCAATTTCATGATGGATCATATCATGAAATAAAGCAACCATGGCACGTTGATAGGTTGCCCCAGCATTCTTCAATCCGAATGGCATGACCTTATAACAGAAGGTACCCCACTGAGTCACGAAGGTAGTCTTCTCCATATCCTCTGGAGCCATCTTGATCTGATTATACCCTGAAAAACCATCCATGAAGGAGAACACCTTGTGTTGAGCTGTATTGTCAACAAGGACATCAATGTGAGGTAGGGGGAAGTCATCCTTGGGGCTGGCCCTGTTCAGATCCCTGTAGTCGACACACATTCTGACTTTACCGTCCTTCTTCGGCACTGGCACAACATTGGCAACCCACTGAGGGTAAGAAGTTACTGCAAGGAAACCCGCATCAAACTGTTTCATCACCTCGGCTTTAATCTTCTCAGACATCTCTGGACGCATCCGTCGAACTTTTTGCTTTACTGGAGGGCAATCTTCCTTGGTTGGCAGGTGGTGAACTACAATGTCGGCATCCAAACCAGGCATATCTTCATAGGACCAAGCAAAAATCTCCATGTAGTCTTGTAGCATCTGGATCAATCGTTGCTTCACGCTGAGCTCTAGATTGGCACCAATCTTCACCTCTTTCTTATCTGTCTCAGTACCCAGGTTAATGGTCTCCACAGGCTCTTCATGTGGTTGAATAGCTCTCTCTTCCTGGAGTAGCAGTCTCGCAAGTTCACCAGGCACTTCGCAATCATCTTCACCTTCGTCTTCGGCCAAGTTGATCGGATTTTCGAAGTCATAACTGGCGGTAGCAGAGCTGTTACCAGTGAGATCCAGGGTGGATTGAAACCTGTATAAGTGAGTGTGTGTAAATATAGCTGTTTTTCAATATATATAACACAGAAAGGGAAAGAGCGCAAGATTTGAAATGCAACAAACGTCCAATGTTTTGATTGATGATATATGAAAATGTCATACAAAAAGCCCTCACAAATGGAGCTACGATGCCCCGGGTAGGACACCGAGCCAACAGAGTTTTAACATATTGTTTGTTACAAATTTGGAAATCAAAAGAAATCAATTACTGCGTGACAAATGTGATAGGGGTAAAATCCTTTGCTGTCCAGTTGCTTGGTCCGTCGCTGGCAGTCGGGTAGATCCAACTATCAAACTCAGCTTCCTCCACATCTTCCTCAATAGCGTTCACCCTTGAGCTGGAAATAAACACCGGAGCCTTTCCAATCTTCTCTTTGCGCACTGCCTTCTGAGCCTCTGCAGTAAAGCCTAGCCCAAACTTGTCGTTCTTCTGAGTGAAGTCAGGAAGCTGACCCCAGTGTGCACAATTGCCTTTCTGAACCACAGCCCGGGCATCCCTTAGGGAAGCCATCTTCAAGGAATCATTCTCTTCGGCCAATGTCTCTGCAGCTGCTGAAATTGGATGTACCTCCTCGAAATGCTGGAAGGGGGTTTCAATGAACTCTCTGTCCATCTCGATGTACCTGAAGGAATTCAAATGGCTCACCATATACTCCTCTTCTCCTTGCACAGTGACGATCTTCCCTCTGACGGGATATTTCAACTTCTGGTGCAAGGTGGAGGTCACGGCCCCAGCTTTATGGATCCAAGGTCGACCCAACAGACAAGAATACGACGGACGTATATCCATCACGTAAAAGGTAGAGTCAAACACTTGAGAGCCCACACGGATAGGGATGTTAACCTCTCCATGAACCATCCTCTTTGAACCATCGAAAGCCCTGACGATGATATTGCTGGGTTTCAACTCCAGGCCTTCATAATCCAGACGATCTAAAGCCTTTTTCGGAAGAACATTCAAGGAAGAACCAGTGTCCACCAATACATGTGCCAGAGTAGTGCCCCTGCATTCAATAGAGACATGCAGGGCATCATTGTGGTCTCTCCCTTTTGCGGTCAGATCAGCATCTGAAAAACCCAAGCCGTTGTCCGCCGTCAAATTCGCTATGCAGTCAGTGAACTGAACTGCAGACGTCTCCTGCGGCACATGGGCCGTCTTGAGAAATGAGATCAAGGCCTTAGCATGGGCCTCGGAACATAGTAATAAGGAAAGCAGGGAGATCTTGGAGGGTGTATGCCCCAACTGCTCGACAACATTAAAATCACTTTTCTTTATTATTTTCAGAATCTCCTCCATTTCTTGTCGGGAGGCCTCAGCATTTACGGGTATTGGTGCCTCCATCCGGGCAGGCTCTTCTTCAATCCTTTTGCCCCGAGCATTTGATGACTCGGCAGCAGGGGACACAATTTGATCAGCAACAGGACTAGGTAAACTTGCAGGTTTTATGAGGAGGGGTTTTCGAATAGCGGGCGGCGCAATGTCAGGCGAGAAGAGCCTGCCACTGCGGGTGACCTTGGCTGGACCAGTGATATCGCAGATGCTGGCACTAGCGTCGAATTCTTGCTTGATTCCATTTACATACACGTCTGCTCCATAATGCCAGGGGACAGCTTTATCAGACACGTAGGAGAGGGGCCCTGGAACAGTAATGATCACAGGCGCAATTGTCATGATTTGAATAGGCTTCTTCGGGGAAGCCTTGATTGGATTTTTGAAGATGGTAATCACGGAAACTTCTTTCATCGGAACCAAATGAACAGCAGTCTTTTTGAATAGAATATCCTTGCTATCCATTAGGCCTTGGATGCCTAACCTTAGCAAGGGACAATCAGATGGGGAAATAGCACAGAATGGGCAACCTTCGCCGCAACCCGAAAATAAACCGGCCCGCAGTAGGTTCTTCTTAACAGTCTTCAGAGGGGTAACAACTTCATCTATCGAACCAGCATACATTTCTTCCTCAACGGCATTTACCCTATGCTGGGGCATAGGAGCCGTTACAACATTTGGTCTTTCTGGCGCTTCAAACTGAATTTCCTTTGCGTCGATTAGATCTTGCACTTTGTTTCTCAAGGCCCAGCAATCATCAGTAGTGTGCCCGGGACTATCAGAATGATAAACACACCGGGCATTTGGGTTGTATTTAGGAGACGCAGTGTTGACGACCTTAGGAGCTTCTTTGAGGGTCACTAGGTTGGTGGATAATAGTTGGGGTAAAATTTGAGATAATGTCATACTCAGTCGGGTATACTGCCTCTTGGGCCTTTCACTTCTTTGTTGATTGTATTGCTGAGGAGCAGCAACAGGTTTGGAGATGACCAAAGCATTGACGGCTTGGCGACTTTCGGGCTTGACTTGTCTTCTAGGGCCATAGACGGCGCTTGCTTCTTTCTTAAATGGCCTCTTCTCAGCACTTGTAGAGGCAGCCTTCTGTATCTTGCCTGACCTGATGCCAGCTTCAATTCTTTCTCCTGTTAATATCAAATCTGTAAATCCAGCGGAGGAGTTACCAACCAAATGATTGAAAAACGGACCAGACAACGTCCCAAGGAACATATCAACCAGCTCTCGATCAGTTAATGGAGGCTGCACCCTGCCAGCCAAATCTCTCCATTTTTGAGCGTACTCTTTGAACCCTTCACCCGTCCCTAGAGACATACCCTGAAGTTGGGTACGCGTAGGAGCGAGATCAGAATTGTATTGGTATTGTCTGTAGAATGCAGTTGCCAAATCTTCCCAGTGCCGGATGCTAGCTCCGTCCAATTGGTAGAACCATTCAAGTTGTGACCCCGAGAGGCTATCTTGGAAGAAGTGAATCCAGAGGTTCTTATCCGCCGTGTAAGGTTGGATTTTCCTTACGTACGACCTCAGATGCAGCTTTGGGCAGGAGACCCCATCATACTTGGCGAAGGCAGGCGCCTTAAACTTGTGTGGAATTACTACTCCAGAAGATAATCCCAAGTCTCCGAAATCCAGTCCCGGCACGTTCTGAATTTCCATAGCGCTCAAGCGGTCCTCCAATTGTTTGTATCTGTCAGCAGCAGGTGGGTATTGTTCATCGTTATAGTACGTCTCGTTGTCGGAGACTGCGGGACTAGGAGCTCCTCCCCCTTGGGGACTATTTTTCTCAGCAGAAGAAGTGGTTGGATCAGCTTCATTGTGGAGTGTGTTCCCAAATCTGCATCCGGTGTTGAACAATGCAGTCCTCTTTTTCAACTTCTTCTTCAGGAGTAGAGTCTTCAACTCTTGCTGACCTTGGGCTAGGCTTAGGACCATCTCTTGAAACTGTGCACTTTGGGCCTGAAGGGCCTTGATTGCTTGCTCACTGGAGGACTCTGGATTCATGATGACTGTGCAAAATAAACAGCGAAGGAGATTAAGCAACCTGTGAAATAGGGTACCTGCTATGCATATGGTGTAATGGAATGCGTATGTTTTATGTTTTCAAAGACAAACAAGATTCAACTTTGTAGACAAAAAGGGAAACACACTTCATTAGATTAAAGTTTTCAATTGTTCAACAATTTGCCCTTAGGCATTACAGGAATGAAAAATACTGGAAAGGAAATAAACTATAAAAGGAAACATCCAAAGCTCCTCAATGCTCCCATGGCCTCCTCTTTTCAGTGCTGATGTAGCTGTTCAGGACCCGTTCTTCCTCCAATTGCTTAGTCAGCCTTTGGATCTTCCTTTCCTGCTCGTTGAACTTCTCCCGATAGAAATCCCGTTCTTCCTTTAGCTGTGCCCAAGATCTCTTCATGGTGTCAAAATCAGTAGGTATCTGAGGAGGGAGGACAGTTGGAGGCATCCCATCTTCAACAGGAGACTCAAGAATGAGAGGTCTAACAGCTTCGTAGGGCATACCTAACTCCTGAGCACGGATGCGGACCCATTGGCAATAGGGCTTCAATGGCAGAGAAGTCTTTGGTCCTAACTCATGTGGGTCAGCTTTGTGAATTCTGTCCCAAGCTCTAATGAATCCCTGGCGTAGTTTGTCACTGTCTGCCTGAAACTCAAAATGGAAGTGAGGAACCAGCATTTCATGAGGCCCATCTCCTCTGGCTCTTCCAAACTGACGAAGAGCTAAACACGGATTGTAAGAGATTCCTCCTTGGATACCAATCAACGGGACATTAGGGTATTCTCCGCAACGGTCGATAACAGCTACCTCATCCAAACCTCTGAGAGTCCAAGTGATATCCTTATCTGTGAGAGACATTAACCTCCGAGCCCAACCTTTTCCTTCTTCATTCTTCAACACGGACTTAGGAAGGTGCGAAATAAACCACCTTACTAGCAAAGGAGCACAACACCACGGAGTCCCCCGTTTTCGAGCAGTACGAGCATAGAGTTGTTGTAGAATGTCACCCAAGAGAGTGGGTACCGGATTCCGAGACATGAAGATTCTTATGACATGGATACTGATAAAGGTGTCAGGGTTGGGAAACAATACCAGACCATAGATCAAAAGAGCCAGAATATCCTCATATGCCTTGAAGTCCAAGTCATTCCAGAAATCATTAGCCTTGCCAACCAAAAATTTGACCAAAAAGCCCTTGGTCCCATTTCTAGTTTCCCAATTGGACAACACCTCTTCTTTGGTCAAGGGGAGAATTGCAGCAATCTCTTCAGGCCTAGGAGTCTTTTCCAAAACAGTGAAAGGAGTTTGTTCCAAGACAGGAATCCCAAGCAAATAAGAAAATTCTTCCAGGGTAGGAACCAGCTGGAAGTCTTGAAAGGTGAAACAGTGATGCAGAGGGTCATAAAACTGGGTCAGAACACTTATCAATTGTTGGTCCCATTTTGCAGTGATCAAGCCAAGGAGGGAACCATGTCTGTTGATGAAGGAGGTAGTGTTTGGAATCCTTTCAACCAGATCCTTGAGTAAAACTGGTGGTTGAACAAAGTTGAGCCGGACAGTATTTCTACGCACGGGCATCATAATGTCCTACAAAACAGAGCAAAGGTGAAACCTTTTTGTCTTTGAAATGGGTTAGCCTTTTACACAGGATGCATGCAATGGTATGATGGAATGATGCTATGATGAAACACACCACAAATATTCACATAGACAGATAAGGCACACAAGTCACACAAGATACCCTTAGGTTTCAGGCCAGCATGAGTTTCAGGTATTACCCTCTTTTGGTTTCGTTGGTTAAAACCTGTCCTATCAAAAGTAACCGGGTTCTAGAGGATCTCAAATCATTGGCTACCCTCAATCGGTCATAACTCCAGCATCGCAATCTTTTCTCGCGGCCAGAACCATCTCGAGAGTTTAGCCTCAATGAGTGTAGCATACTGCTACTGTCCTAATAGCCAAGTTGGTCAATTTAGGGTTCTAAGGTTGGTTGGTGTTTAATGACTCCTTAGAAGACCTATATTCTCCCCGTTACAACACAAGGGATATAGGTACAGACTAAGATGCCACACCAACGTAGCCACTGCTTCACCCATGTCGGTCTACGCCGGACAGGTCCCTCACAGATTATGCTACCTAAAAGGGTATTTCCCAGATCCGGGTTAGGATCTATGAACTCCGATGCAAAGCCCACAAATATAAAAGCAAACAAAGCAAGCAATTGAAAACAAAAGTGATCTAAGCCCTAAGGTTACTCCATTTTTAAAAGTTTTCCCCAGCAGAGTCGCCAGTTCTGTGATACGGTGGGAGAACTGACTTGAGGTTTACGTTTGTATTCGCAAATGTTGCGGTTAGCAAGAGTCGCCACCGACTTTTTATTTTATCCTAAGGAAAGGTTAAAAAGCACAGCAAAAACCTTTTGAGATGTTTTCTTGGGTTCGGGGAGTAGATTATAGAAAGGGAAGGTATTAGCACCCTTTCTATCCATGGTTATCCATGGGCTCTTAGTTACTTGCTTAGATCATTTGCCTTTTGTTTTCAATTGTTTCAAATGGTGCTTGAGTGTGTGGGTTTTGAAAATGTTTTTGAAAAGAGGCCAATGTGGTGGCAACCTTTGTAATGATCCATGTGGGGATGTATACAAAGATGTATGTCTTTTGAAAAAGTTTTCATTTGTTTTTGAAAGTTGTTTTGAAAGTGTTGTGAGGTGTGATTTTGAAATTAGGCAAGTGTTTTGCTTTGCAAGTTGATTCAAGTAACTAAGAGGTTATCTACTCCTAAATTTCTCAAAAGATTATTGTTATACTTTAACCCTTTTAACAAGTTTACTCCACCATTGTATTTGGTGGGCAACCTTGTGTTAGGATGTGAAAGGGACAGGCGCGGGTCATCGTTTTAGACCATAATTGCAACGGCGTTAAATGTCTTTGAGCAATTTCTCTAAGGGACTTGATCATTTGTTTTTGTTTGTTTTTGAAAAGTTTTATCGAGGGACTATGATCATTCAAAATCATTTGCTTTGCCCAAAGAAGTTTAACATGCAACATGGCCCATTTATTTGAAGGCAACAAGTGGAATACCCTAGGGGGTGCAAGTGTGATTTGTGTGTCCATTTTCATGCTTGTTTATCTTGTATTAGGTCAAACTATTTTTTTATCGTTTTTCGCATACAAACCCTAATTCTAGCATGTTATCATTAGAAAGCAATAAAGTGCGAAATTAAAATTACTAAGCTATTACAAAACCAAATATGGGAAGGGGGGTACAAATGTTCAAATGGGGATATTGACAAGAATTTAAATCTAAATTATTACATCAATTGAATATTTGCAATTTAAATAATGCATAATTAAATGTAAATTAAATAAATATGTGAAATGCAAAAAAGAAAGTTTTTATGTGTATGAGAAAATATTATTTATGTAAAAGGGAAAAGAAAATAACAATGTATTATTTTTTGAGTATTTTGAACTTAGGGTAAAAACCCTAATTTTTAAAGAAAGAAGGGGTATTATTTAATTTAATACAACAATTTATTCATTATTTATAAAAATAAAATAAAATGAAGTGTATTGTGAAAAAAGGTATTTTTGTATCAAATATTAAATAAAATGAAAAATCAAGTATTTTTATATTTTTATCTTAAATATATTAATAACCATATATATATATATATATTTATATTAAACCCTAAATATGTAAAATAAATATTTATTCATTATTTTAATAAAATAAATAAAAGAGTATTTTTTTGTGAAATATTTTCAGAAAGTAAATAAAAATAAAAATTGTATTTACATTATTTTTACATTTTTATTCTAATAATCATATATATATATTTATGTACAAACTAAGAAAATAAACAAATAAATATGCAATAAATGCAAAAAATGATGGAAAAAATATTTTTAATTTTTAAATGGTATGAGAAAAAATAAACAAAGTCAGCCAAAAAAGAAAAAGTCAAAAATGTTAAAAAAAATGAGCAAATGGGCTCAGGGGGGTGTGAACCAAAAAAGATGGTGTGAAAAGAAAGAACACAAAGGCCCAGCCCAATGAAACACTGTCTTCAACCTTTGGCCAAGACTGAGTTCAAAAACGCGCGCCTCTTGCTTCAACACCAAGGTCCTGATTCTTTGATCCTTTGAACAAACTTCCAACACAAAACATGTAAAGCATAATCTCACGATTTCATACATATAAAGAACATGAACTATCTCTCTAAGATGAGGGAGAATTTCTCTCCCCCTCTTTTCTGACCTAACTTTTCTACCATTTTCAGAGCTCAAATTCTCTCTACTCAGACAAAAGAAATGAAAAGTAAAGCTATGTACATGTTCAGGGCTATGAGTAGGACCTTGTTTCTTCACAAACTTAAGACTAAAGATGCATAATAAGAGAGATACGAATTCAAACTTTTACCTGTGCAGTTGAACTTCTATGTGGAGAATGAGAGACTTTCAGTGAAATGTAATGATTGGAAAAGCTTCCTTGAGGTCCAGGGATGCTTTTTCAATGCTTACTTTGTCTTGAACCTTCTTGTATCAAGCTGTAGAACTTCACCTGCAAGTCAAAGATATGAAAATGGTGGAAGTGGTTAGAGCAACTACAGATCGTGCCTTAGCTTCTGGATAGTTTGCATATGTTATAAGGAAGGTATAGGAACAGGTTTTGATCAAAATGCTCGAAGGGATTGAGAGATAGCACTCAATCTGCAGGGCCTGCTCTGTTTGAGCAGTTTTGTGGTGTTTCTGAGATGGAAAGTGTTTGAAAGGCAAAAGGCTCGTGCAAAAGCTTGGTTGGGTGATCTTGAATGTGTTTGATATCTTTTGTGTTGTGTTTGTAAGCTGAGATTCAAGTTGTCACAAGTTATGGACTTTTCTTCTTTTCTAAGCAACAAAAGCAAATTGGTGTTCTAGGTCAGTATAGGACCCCCTAATGTGCTGCATCAACACCTCTTGATCAGTGTGTTATGCCCATAATCTTGTGCTAAGCAGATCTTCTATGTACTTGTTTGATTTACCAATTGACATAAAGCAAACTTTTGTAAAAATGGAAAGTTCACTTTATCCAAAAATGGATCAATCTTGTGTATAATGCTTGAATTCATGGAACAACACTTAGACACAATGAACAAGCATTAAATTAAGGAGTGTAATGTGGTTTAAGGACCTGCAAAGTAGCACAAACTATGCTGAGTTCAAATTTGCCAAGTTTATGAACATGCTTTGATGAAGAACAAAAGTGAATTTTTGCCAACTTGTGAAATTCGAATCTCTCAAGTTATGAGGTTGTTTGATGAGTTCTTGGACATTTTGGAAAGCTTGGAATGTGTACTACAATCCATCTTTGAAATGCAAATCAAAATTCCAAGTGGAAGGGTATGAAAAGTGGCCTTGAAGTAGGGTAGAAAACCTTGTCAAAATAGGTCAAATTTCACTAAGTTAAAAGATGGTTTAGTGCCCTTATTCAAAAAATCATAACTTGAGATACAAGCTTCAAATGAGAAAACTTTGTGAATCAAAGTTGTAGATTATGCAACAAGCTACAACTTTCATGTTTTGACTTTTGTTTGAATCCAAATGGATCATGGTGAAAAGATGGGGTAAAGTTGGGAAAAAATTAGGGTTTTCCATAACTTAGAAAAATTCTAAGTTATGAAAAATTCCATTTTCTAACCCTAATTTGCATTTTGAGATTTCTTGGTGAATAAGTTTCATGATTTGGAATGTTTTGATGAAAAATGAATCTTGACTCTTGATTTTGACCAAAAAGTCAAAGTTTGACTTTTCAGTATACAGTCAAAATTGATCAATTGACTGGGAAATTCAACTGTCAATCTTGTGTACTTGGGATCTTTTGAGCTTGATGAACATGTCAAGATAATTCCATGGGGTCCTTGAGTCCATATGTGAGCTTGGTTTGTCATTGGCTAGGTCAAACAGTCAAAAATTGTCTTTGTGCAGTCAAAACCCTAAAAATGACCATTTTGCCCTTTTGATGATCTGATCAAATTTCTTGTGGAATTGTGATCCAAACTTGATCAAATGGTCCATGTGAGTTCATAATGTTGATGTGGATCAAATTTCATGAGGTTTGACTGTCAATTGGCCACAGTTGACTTTTTCCCCAATACAGCTGATTTCTAGGTCAACTGTTCAATTGACTGGGTAAAACCTGGAATCAAGACTTGAAACTTGGCATGGGTAAACTTGGGAGTCCAACATGAAGCATGAAAGTCATCTTAGGCATTTTAGGTCAAAACATCCTTAGGCAGACACAAACCCTAATTTGAGTCTACAGTGCAAGGAGAAGTCTTGAGCAGAGGAAACCCTAACTAGATCTTGATCTTCAAAGGTCTTGTGATGAGAAAATGTTGAGGAAATGGGAGGGCAAATTTTGGGGTACAACAGAAACCATGCTCAGGATGCAGGTATAGGGAACAAAAAGTGTTTGGCGTTGGCGCCATGTCGAAGTCAGGTGTTGGACATGGCCCTATGTGAGGCAAGTTCTTGTCGAAATCTGCCAACCCTAGGTGATTCACTTCGCCTAGGTAATAACTTTGATCTGCCTCTATGTTTTCGACCATCCCATCTGGACGCCATAGGAGCAGCCTCTGATGCATTGATGATGGCACAACTCCAACACCATGAATCCATTCACGGCCCAACAAAAGATTGTAGTTAGGTTTGGCCGATATGACCATAAACATCGTTGGTCGAAGGATAGACCCTACTTTGATATCTAGCTGGATCACTCCCATAGTGGTCCCTATGCCGCCCTCATAGTTCGACAAGACCATGTTGTGAGGCTTAATGTCCTCATCCCTTTTGCCAATTTTCCTTAGCATAGAGTGAGGAATAATGTTGATGGTTGCCCCACAATCCACCAATATTTTATTCACAGTAGTTTCTTCGAGTTTAGCCCTTATGAATAAAGGCTTGAGGTGATTTTTCATCGCCTTTGTAGGTGGCTCGAAGAACCCATTTTGTTCCTCAGTGGTGCCATTGTCCATGACAAAATAGCACACTGGCCTATGTTTGGCCATTTCCGCTTCCACTTCCCAGTCACTTGCTTCGACCTCTACCTGTCGATTGAATTCTCTGGGCAGCACTGAAACTATATTCACCATTATGTCCAAAGTATCATCAGACTCAGCATCGTCTTCGTCTTCGACTTCACTTTGGTTAGGCCAAACTAGCCTGTTGGTTACTGGCTCCCTTTCTAGAGGTTTCCTTTGCTTCCTTTGAGGAACATTCGAACTCGTTTCTGCCTTTGGTTCGTTGGCAACCTCCCTTTCAGCTTTTCGTCTCCTTTGGTATCTCCTCCATTGAGATCGAGACATGGGATTTTTACCTTTGTAGTTGCTGGACACTTGTGCAACCTTAGGTGCAGCAACCTGAGGCTCTTTCTTTTGAGTCAAAGAGGAACCTCTTGGCACATCGAAAGAGTGCCATTTCTCCTCACTTGGCCTTTTTCGACCAGAGGCTTTGTACCAAGTGTCTACTGGCACATTTGTGGGAGGCCTAAAAGTCAATGGCCTCTTTTCTTGGTTTGAACCTCTTTGGGAGGCTCTTCTGGGATCATGTCGAAGATCAACATTTTCCCTTCTCTTATTCGCTGCTCTTACGCCTTGAATATGCTCAGCAGCCTTTTTGTCAAAGATCGAACTGCACCTTGGACACAGCATCACCTCTGATTTCTTTTTCTGGCATCTTTGTAAGAAATCTGCCAAATTTTCATTTTCCCGAGGGAAAGCAGTCTTATTAGCTTGTTCTTGCCTCATGGCCTCTTCTGATGCTTTTGGGTCAGAGAGTTCGACCATGTTGATATTCATTGTATCTTTGTTAGCAAGAGTTAACTGCTTCATTTGTATCTCCAGATTCTCCGTCTGGCCTTGAACTGTGGCCAAGTGGGCACTGGGTTTTGGTCCAGTTTTTTGTGCTTCAGCGGTCTCCAATTTCGGGTTTTCGACCGCTTTCTGAACAGCTTCCATTGTCTTCCTGGATAAATTTCCAGAAAAACTGCCAAAGATTGGCGTGTTGATATGGTCCTTTGAAACTTCGACCATTGTAATTCCTGGCTTCTTCGACTGGCTCCTGGTTGCCTCTATCACGTTCACCTCAGAGGGCTCAGCATAGTGGGCTTCAGCCTGCAATGGATTTGAGTCGACAGCCATGGGGGTTTTGTCAGCAAACTTCAACCTCCCTTCTTCGATAGCGTCTTGCACAAGGTTCCTGAAAAGAAAACATTGAGAAGTTTTATGGCCCAAAAAATTATGATATTTGCAAAAACCTCTCTTCTTTCTTTGATCAAGAGGAGGCACTTTCACCCCTGGGGGTACTATCATTTGGCCATCTTTAACAAGCAAGTCAAATATTTCATCACATTTTGTGATGTCAAAACTATAAGTCTTTTTTGGGGACCTATCGTTGGTCCTTTCTGGACCAATGGGATTTTTCCCACTTGAGGGGACTAACAGTTTACAAGAGTATGGTGGCCCTTGTTTCAGTTCTGCTAAATTGACTTCTCCTTCTTCGACAGTTAAAGTATCGTCGAAGGATTCTGGATCTTCGTCATCCATCTCAACGTACGCTATCCTCTCTCTCTTGTGAGTTTTCGTTGCCTTTGCTTTTTCAGCTTTGAGGCGTTCTACCTGTCGAACTCTATCGGCCAGTTGGGCCATGTCTCTCAGGTATTGGGTGTCTAGCTTCTTCCTAATGGAATAATCTAAACCGCCTGCGGCTATTTCGACTAACTCATGTTCTGGCACTTGTGTAAAACATCTCGCCTTGAGCAGCCTAAACCTATTTAGATATTCGTCTATAGGTTCAGTGAAACGTCTCTTTACACTGGCCAATTCTTTCAGGCTTATCTTGGTTTGCCCCATGTAGAATTGTTCATGGAACAATCTTTCCAACTGGGTCCAATGATGGATCGAATTGGGGGGCAGAGTCGTAAACCAAGTAAAAGCGTTCTTTGTTAAAGAACTTGGGAAGTACTTGATCCTTAGGTTTTCGTTATTCGAAATGTCACCTGCTTCGATCAAGTATCTCGCCACGTGCTCGACAGTAGATTTTGTCGTGTCCCCAGAGAACTTAGTAAATTTGGGGACTTTGCATCTAGGAGGTAAGTCTGTCTGTAACACGTACTCTGACAATGGAGATGTAAAGTTGGGCCTTCGAAAGCCCATGTTCATCCCATTCTGAGTCATGATCCTTTCAATCATGGTTGCCAGGTTGTTTTCCAAACCCATGTTTTGGTATTGGATATGCTGAACTACTTCGTCAGCATTTTGGTTTCTGTTAACTAACCTTACCTCTGGGGTTATTACCCTAGGTTCCTCGACAGGTTGCTCCAATCGTGCCCTAAGGTTTTCTTCGACAGGCTGTTGAGCCTGGTTGATGGTGGTTTCTTCCTCTAAAAATATCCCCTGATTTCCCCTTATTTGGGCCCTTTGGGGCTGTCGAATAGGTTGGGGTACTCCAAAGAAATCAGCCAAACGCTTCATTTGCGCTGTCACTTGCTGATTCGATTGAGTAGTGTTTTGTATTAGAGGGTTTAGCACTGTACTCAAAGTTTGTGCCAACATTTGCACCATATCATGGTTGCTTTCGTCCATTTGTTGCCTCAAAACTGCTTTCGAGGCATTTGTAAGGCCATGGGCTACTTGGGACGTTCCTCCTAAGAGTTGGGTCCTATTTCTATTCGCCATGCCTACTCCAGAACCTTGGAGTGGCGAAGCGGCACTCACTAAAGGGTCTGAAAAAGTGGACGTAGCATTCGTCAGGCTTGCCAATTCAGAAGTTGGCATGCCATAGAGTGGCATGAATCCTGGGGGAACAAAAGGCCTTGTGCCTAAATTTCCCCTTGGTGGGGGAGTTCCCACAGGCGCTCTGGGGCCTGTAAACGAAAGTAACGGCCCCGTTGTTGTGACCGTTACTGCTGGTGTCGAACCAACAGTTGTCGCTTCACTTACGGTCGTATTAACCGTTGCTCCCACAGTCGTTTGTGGGATTTCGTTATTGTTTGGCGGATTCGCCATCTCTTCCCTTCTTCTGGCAGTATTGTTATCGTTAGTGTATATTCTACCACTTCTCAATAACATACAACACTCCTCGAAAAGATGAGATTATTTTCAACAACCAACACACAGTCCCACCGGGTGTGCCAATTTGTTTACCTTGGTATTTGGTAAACAACCGCTGATCCTCCAAATGGTTACTT
Source organism: Vicia faba (assembly GCA_948472305.1). NCBI lineage: Eukaryota > Viridiplantae > Streptophyta > Magnoliopsida > Fabales > Fabaceae > Vicia > Vicia faba. The sequence continues at coordinate 1,074,191,948 of OX451737.1, read as the reverse complement.
ATTTGGTTACTCGCAGGATCGATCAGATTGATCCTAGGACATAGGTTGATTTTGAAGTTTTGATTAAATTGGATAAGGCTTTAAATGACAATAAAATAAGAGGCTTTAAGTAAATAGCGTGAAGAAAGGACTTGGTAAAATAAATAAGGCTTTAAATGAAAGGCTTCGACAGGAAAGTAAAGAGGAAAGCAAGTAAATTTCTGGAAAAGTAAATGACTTTGATTAATAAAGTTGGTGTTTCACACATACATTTCTCAACAATTCTTTCTCACACGCTGGGTACTCGAATCTATATGAGTGACTTTGTATAGAATTGTGAACACACGCGAGAACTTACATGACTACTACTATTTATACTAAAACATCCCAAGTAACCGTCGGGCAGTTACACTGCTTCGAGATGAGTCCACTTGGCACGTTCTCAACGTTCGACGCTCCAGATCTTTGCACGTTGCACTTGGTAACTGCTGGAAACCGTTTTCCCTCCAAACGCTTGAATTTCAAACTGCTCCACTCTGAACCATCGAACACCTTCGTCGAGAGACATCTTCGACGAGAAACTCCTTCGACGTCGAAGGCAACCAACTTCTCCCTTGGAAGAAATCTTCTAAGTACTTTGCCATCTTTCGACGGGCATTTCGACAGACTTAGCCAGTCGAAAACATCTTTCAGCTTTAATGGCTGACATTAATAAAACAAGGGTGTCGAATTTAGGAGCCAACACATATCTATTTATTCCAAAGGATCTTGCGCTAGCATTTTAACACTGTTCGCCAACGGATCCTTTTCAAAACCCAAATGCTCATCATCATATATAGCATCTAGCCTCTGGTTTTGCATTTCTTCCTCCTTCGCGCCAGGTGGTTCTGGTTTGAAGTATTTCCCAGGACCTTCTGGAAGAAATACTTGTTCATTGGATTCAAGAGCCATGTATTTTACTTCAGCCTCTAAGGCCGCTATCATTCTACTTTCGGTTACATATGCATAAATCTTTTGTAAAGCTTGTGATTTAGTCATCATCGCTAAATTCAATTCCCCAGCCGGTTGGTCGTATATCATCAACTCCTCCATAGTCAATGTTTGATAAATCTTCTCTATCCCAATGGAAACCATGGTCGGAATGCAGGTAGATGGAGCAAAAGGCATTTGGTGCTCGTGCCAAATCGAACTCAGGAGGATTGCATGACCCTATGTGAGCCAAGTTTTTGTTGAAGCTATTTTTTCCAACGTTATTAACTTCACCCAAGTAATAACTTTGGTCGGCTTCAATATTCTCTACAATACCATCAGGACGCCAAATTGTGACCCGTTGATGTATCGAAGATGGCACTGCACCTATGCCATGTATCCACTCTCTACCTAAAAGTAGATTATAGTTGGGCTTCGCTGAAATGACCATGAACATAGTTGGTCGAAGTATTGTTCCCACCTTGAGGTCTAATTGTATCACCCCCATAGTAGTTACAATACCTCCCTCATAGTTCGACAGAACCATGTTGTGGGGTTTGATATATCCATCTCATTTGCCCATTTTCCTCAGCATAGATTGGGGAATTATATTTATTGTAGCCCCACAATCAACCAGAATTTTGTTGATTGTTATTTCCCTTATCTTTGCCCTTATGAACAAGGGTTTTAGGTGATTTTTCATTGCCTCAGTAGGTGGCTCGAATAAGGCATTTTGCTCTTCGACGCAACCATTATTCATCACATAATAGCACACTGGCCTATGTTTGTCCATTTCCTGTTAGACTTCCCAGTCGGTCTCTTCGACTTCGACTTGGCGGTCGTATTCTCTGGGTAGCACTAATACTACATTCACTAGAATGTCTAAAGTAGCATCAGATTCAGAATTACCTTCGCCATCTGATTCACCTCGATCTGGCCACTCCAATCTTCTAGAAGTTGGCTTCTTTTCCAAAGGCTTTCTTTGTTTGCCTTTGCCCATTCTTTGTGGTACGTTGGTGCTTGACTCTGGTTGAGGCTCCTCTACAGCCTCTCTTTCGGCTTTTCGTCGTCTTTGAAATCTTCTCCACTGGGAGCGAGACATAGGGTTCTTCCCCTTATAGTTTCTTGACATATGAGCCACTTTGTTTGTAGTTGTAGTTTGGAACTCCTTCCTATATTCCAAGGATGACCCTCTTGGCACATCGAATGTTCTCCATTTCTCTTCACTTGGCCTTTTCCTGTTTGCTGTTTTTAGCCAAGTATCCACGGGGACATTTGTTGGAGGCCTGAAAGTTGATGGCCTATTCACCTGGTTCATTGGTCCTCTTCTGGGATCGTATCTAACCTCAGAAACCATGTGGGGTTAGGAATTGGCAGCCCTTTTCTCCTTCATTGCCCTTATGCCTTGTATGTGTTCCGCAACCTTTTTGTCGAAGATGGAGCTGCATCTTGGACACAACATAACTTCAGACTTCTTCTTTTGGCATCGTTGCAGAAAGTCATCCAGATTCTCATTTTCTTTAGGAAATGCAGTTTTATTCACTTCCTCTTGTCTAATGGCTTCCTCTGAAGCCTTTTCCTCGGATACTTCGACCATGTTGACTTGTACGTTGCTTTTGGCAGCGAGATTCATTTCTTGCATTTTGGCTTCAAGGTCCGTTGTCGAACCCTTGACGACAGCCAAATAAGAACCTGCAGTAGTCCTTTTGTTTGAGTCTTCAGTAACTCCTTTGCTTAGGCCTTCAGTAGCCTCCTTGTTTAGGCCTTCAATAGCCTTTCTCACCGCTTCAGTAGTCTTTCTGGAGATGTTCCCAATGAAACTGCCGAAAACCTGCATATTGACGAAGTCTTCAGAAGATTCGACCATGTTGATTCCTGCTGGTTCAGCATAGTGTGCATCAGCTCTCAGTGGGTTTGCATCAATTTTCATTTGGGGTTTGTCAGCAAATTTGATTCTGCCTTCTTTGATCGCTCCTTGAACGAGATCCCTGAAAAGAAAACATTGTGAAGTTTTATGACCCAAAAAATTATGATACTCACAAAAACCACTTTTATTTCTTTGTTCTAAAGGAGTCATTTTTGCCCCTGGGGGCACTATCATTTGGCCATCTTTAACTAACAATTCAAATATCTCGTCACATTTTGTGACGTCGAAACTATATGTTTTCTTTGGGAATCTATCATTGTTCTTTTCAGACTCAGTAGGATTTTTTCCATCTGAGGGCACTAACAATCTACAAGAGTGTGGAGGCCTTTGTTTTAATTCCACTAAATTTATTTCGCTTTCTTCGACAGCTATAGGATCACTAGATGTCTCTGGATCATCATCATCCATTTCGATATAGGCTACCCTTTCTCGTCGATGAGTCTTAGTTGCTTTATCTTTTTCAATTTTAAGACGTTCTATCTGTCGAACTCTATCGGCCAATTGGGCCATGTCCCTCATCTAGTTTCTTCCTAATAGAATAATCTAGGCCCCCTGCTGCCATTTCGACCAATTCATGCTCAGGCACTTATGTAAAGCATCTGGCTTTGAGCAGTCTAAATCTATTTAGATATTCGTCTATTGGCTCGGTGAATCTTCTTTTCACGTTTTCCAGTTCTTTCAGACTTATTTTGATTTGTCTCATGTAAAATTATTCATGGAATAATCTTTCCAATTGATTCCAATTGTGGATCGAATTGGTTGGGAGGGTGGTAAACCAAGTAAAAACATTTTTTGTTAGAGAACTTGAGAAGTATTTAATCCTAAGGCTCTCATTATTTGATATTTCCCCAACTTCCATCAAATATCTCTTTATATGTTTGACAGTAGATTTCGTCGTATCCCCTGAAAACTTAGTGAACTTTGGAACTTTCCACCTAGGGGGTAAATCTATTTGCAAGATATACTCTGACAATGGGGATGTAAAATTTGGCCTATGAAAGTCAATGTTCATTCTGTTTTGTATCATGATCCTTTCGATCATGGCTGTCAGATTATTTTCTGTGCCATAATTATGGTGTCGAACTTGTTGTATCAGTTCGTCAGCATTTTGGTTCCTATTTACCACCATTACACCTTGATCACCATCTCTAGGGATCTGTGGGGGAAGTCTGGGTATTTCGACCCTAGGTTGTTCGATTTCCACTCTGTGGTTCCTCCTATTTAGTTGTGGATTTTGGTTAATAGTTACATCTTCTTCTAAGACTATACCTTAATCCTCTCTCATAGGAGCTCTCTGGGGTTGTCGAATAGGTTGAGGAACCCCAAAAAATTCAGTCATGCGCGCCATTTGCGCTGTCATTTGTTGGTTCGACTGAGTGGTATTTTTTATTAGAAGGTTCAATACTATACTTAGAATTTGGGCCAACATTTGTATCATGTCATGGTTGCTTTCATCCATCTGTTGCCTTAAAATTACTGTGGAAGCGTTTGTGAGGCTTGGCATTGCATGGGATGTCCCTCCTAAAAGTTGGTTTCTACCCATACCAGTTCCGAATCTCTGTAATGGTGAAGACGCACTTACCAAAGATTCTGAAAATATAGACGCGTCATTCGTAAGGCTAGCCATTTCAGTAGTTGGCATGCCATAAGGCTGGTCTCGACCTATCCAGGCTGTCGAAAATCCTGGGGGAGCGTATGGTCGAGATCCTGGATTCATCCTTGGTGGGGGTGTTCCTGCTAGACCTCTGGGACCTGCATACAAAAGTATTGGTCCCGTTTGGGTTGCTGTTAATGTTGGTATCGAACCAACAGTTGACGAGACAATTTCACTAACAGTTGGTATTACCGTTGTTCCCGTAGTAATTGGTGGAGGTATTTCTCCATTATTTGGCTGATTAGCCATATTGCTTTCACTATTTCTCTTTCTAGTTGTACACTCGTTGGTGGTTACTTTACCACTTCTTAATAGCATGCAAAACTTCGTAAAAGAAAGAAATTTATGCAAAGCATTTATGTTAAGATAAATAAGCAATAACTGAAGAAAAAATAAACAAAACAAAAACAATTAGCAAGGTTCCACCGGGTGTGCTAATTTGTTCACCGTGTTTTCTGGTAAGTAACCGTTAATCTTCCAAAAAGGATAAATTTTTAGTTACTCGCAGGATCGATCAGTTTAATCCTAGGACATATGCTAATTTTTGGTGTTGTTTGGACATAAATGCTAATGTAAGTGAAGAACGCACGTCCGACTGGGAAAGGGATGAGTTTGAGTGCAGAAAGTAAATAGAAAAGGGGTTGAGAAGAGTTTAAGTGCAGGAATCTGAGTAAAAGTGCATGTAAAGTGCAAACAAGATAAAAAGACAAGAAATGTAAAGAGAGAAATAAAAGACTTTGATTATAAAATGTGGTGTTTCAAACGTACATTTTCAGTATTCTTTCTCACGCAGCGGGTACTTGAATAGTATTGAATAATTTGTACGATCAGTTGAGCACACGAAAATATACATGAACTTGTTAGAACAAAGTTTGAATCTACTACCCTATGTTTAAGTTTTGATGATAACAAAATGAAAAGATATAGATTGTTGGATTAAAATATCCAGCGTCAACCTTAGGGATTCGAAGGGCTTAACATCCCCCATGGGCGCCTACACGGGTGTGTTAGGTGGGTCAGGTAGGCCCCTTGTTGGATTCGCTATAAGGAAATAGAGTAGCACCTTGGCTACAAGCAATTGCTTTTAGCGCAGTGGTAGGCGCTTGATCCTACAAGTGGTATCAGAGCAAGGTCATGGGTTCGAAGCCTTTCCAACTTAGACTTGTTCAATCTATTTTTGTCCCATAAGACCAATTTGTTGTTGACAACATAAATAAAGCTTTTAACGTGTTTGAAGCAATGCGTGAGAAAGGCATAGCATGTAGTATTATGACATACAACCTTCTGATAAATGAGTAATTTCAAATGAAGAAGCTTGGAAAAGCAGTAAAGTTGGTTTATCGTGTAAGCTGTATTGGCCTAAGACCAAACATATTTACATATAACACATTGATCAAAGGTTATTGTGATGTTGGAAAGATCGATATTGCTATTAGATTATATAATGAATTGAAGTCAAACGGACTATCGCCAACTGTTGTGACATATAATACTCTGATCACGTTTGTTGGAGGAACAAAAGGGTTGCATAGAGCATGATAGATCTATAAATTATAATGGTGAATGTAAGTTCTAAAAGTGATTGGATTATTTTCCTTTTCCTTTTTTTTTTAATCCAGAAAATTTCTAAATATTTTTCTTCATTTAAACCACTTCATTTCATATTTTTGAGGGAAGAAATCATGAGTTTCTGTCAATATAAGTGAATGCGAATGTGTTTCAGGTTGATTAAGCATGGTTGATATGGGTTGTGTTATATAAATATAGACAAATTTATATAGCTTTTTTTGCTTTCATATTGGAATTATGAATGAAAATGGAGTTTGTGTTTTTTCTGCAGGTTATGTTCAGTAGTGTTCTTTTTAAGCGACTATCCGTCGAGGCTTGCATCAGCATATTGAGTGTATCACCCGGAATTTTTCATTTTCATTTCTATAAACTGTCATGAGTTTTTGTGTTGATTTGTATTCACTTTGGAAAGAAAATATATTTAAACATATTGCACTCAGCGTGTTTGGGTCACATAATAAACAGATTAATTTTTTTAATTTTTTAATAGATGATATAGCATTAGCAAATATTGTCTGTACTTATTATAGTTTCTATACATATCTACCATTGAATACTAAACCCACATGGCCATAATCTAAATAAATAAATAAATAAAAATTAATAGACACCTTTAAATTTGTAAAAAAAAAAATAGTATAAAGTATAAATATCAATTTATTTTGTCATTTGTAAGTTTTCCTATAAAGGATTAATGGCCATATAAAATTAAATGCATTTGAGATGTTTTTATTTATGGTTTTTTCTCTTCCTCGCAATTTTTACTTATTGTTATATTTTATTTATAGTAATTTAAATCAATTTATTATTTTATTTATAAATTTTTAAATTAATTAATAAATTCACTTATGGTTATTATAACATTATATTTTTATGAAAAATAAAATTTTATTTCTATTATTATAATATGATAAAAATTCAAAATTTTATTAAATGGTAATCATGAAAAAAAATGATGATTGGTAAAATTTATGTACTTAGAACCATCAGATTAAAAAAAATTTATATGCATTCTAATAAAATGAAACACATTTAAATTAAAAATATTAACATCTATTTTAAAAGTTTGACAACTTTATAAATTATAGTTGATATGAGAAAGGAATATTTAATTATAAAATTAAATATATTTTTAATCTTCAAAATATATATTATTGGTAAATAAAAATTAAAGAATTAAACTAAAAATGTTGTTCTTTATCGTTACTGCTTTCGGTGAAAAAAAATATTGAATATCTCGGAAAAGAATATTGATGTTGTTTTATATTAGTTCACTATCGAATTTATTTTTGAGTAAATTATAGAATTTTTTTAACAAATTTGATTATTATTAAAGGCTTAAGACTTTTTTTGGTTAAATATATTAATATAAGAGTTCTTTTTATTTTTAATTTTATTTCTCAATTTAACAGTGATAAATTGTTCATCGTAATGAAAATCCTCGCAGGTATAGATTTACGGGTAGATGTGAATGTATCTATGAGATACCAGCGTAGACTGTTCATAATATTCATCTTTTAAATATTTCTTTTACTACTGTTTTATATTAATTCATTAAAAAATTCATTTTGTATGAAATGTAGAATTTTTTTAACAAAATTCGATTAATATTAAAGATTTAATATTTTTTTGGTCAAATGTACCAATTTAATAGTTCTTTTTATTTCTAAATTTAACAGTTGTAGTTTATTCATCATAATGAAGGACTTTGCAGACATAGATCCACAAGTAGATGTGAACGTATCTATGAGATAATAACTATTTTAATATCCATCTTTTAAATTTTTTTTTGTTGCTGTTTTATATATTTGAAGTTAGAGAATCAATTGTACGATTTATTATAAGTATATTCGATACTTAAAAGTTGTACATATTATTAACTTATATTTATAATTACGTGAATCAATTAAAGAATGAGTCAAAATTTTACAAAATGATGGTTTAGAGACTTTAGTCTACTAACTTCCTTTTTGTCTTTAGATTCAACCTTTTGAATCTTTTAGGTTTTCTTTCTATTTTTTTCGACAAAAATTTATATTGTTTTTATCTTCCCTAGTTTTACTCTTTATCTCTTTTTTATATTTTTTTAATATGTTTTATCTTTATTAAGCAAATCCAATTGATTATATGTACATTTTTTGTATTTTTAAAAAGGATGTAGAGAGATTTTATCATAGAGTGGGGGGAGACACTTAAGCCTTACAATTGTTCAACAAAACTTGAAAAAGTTTCTTGTATTAGAAGGTTAAATAGCCACCACTACACTAAATTATCAAATGTATATAAGCATATTAAAATGTCACATGTTAAAACTTTTTTTTAAAGTTAAATCTTTTTTTTAATAAGTGAACAGCTCTAACATTATCATAAAAGCATATATCACACTATATTTACTATTGAATAGTTGATTATAGCATGAAGCATAAAATACAGTTTAATTGGCAAATGTCACCACTCTATATATTGTCAAGACAAAAGAGATATGTGGAGATTGGAGTTAGAAGGTAGTTTTTTTTTTTTAATTATTGTTACAAAAGCTAGAAAACTAGATAAAGATAGAGAATGCGGAATTCTGTCATATACCAAATTATCAAATATAGACAGAGACATGGTTGCATTAATATACATGTCTTCATTTACTTTTGTCAATAAAAAATATAATTAGTTTTCCTACTAGTTTTACCAAATCAATCATATGAACTAATGGTAAAAAAGGTTCACATAATTGCCAAATGGTATGTGACTTCAATTCATTTCATTCTTATTATCACGTAGTAATTGAAAAGAATATTCTTGGATAGTTTTCTTAGTTGAGCATTCTTTTGGGGCAGTTTTATTTTGGTTGCTAGTTGGATCCCTATGGACATCAAGTACAAAAACATATTATTAAAGCAAAATGTGGGTGGAGGATAACTTGCAATCACTTCTATTACCATTTTAGCTAATCTTGTTTAGTTTAATGATGAAAAAGATGATTAAGCAATCGCTTCTTTTAACATGCTAATAAAGTAGCTAGGTTGCATGTGCCCCAAGAAAATTTAATGGAAAAAAGAATAGTACTAGTTAGGTGCTTTTTCTTTAGTCAGTTCCTTTTATCCTAGGTCCATGGAAATGGCAAAATTCTATTAGGGTGTAAGAAATGTTGAATTGATGAAGTTCTAGACATACACTGTATTCTGAATTCCTAGCAGTTATAGAAGCACGTAGTTGAGCAATTTTAGCTATTGACTTAAAATCAAATGGCCCACACTCTAACTTCACCAATCTAAGAATCCACTTCTCTTTATATACCTACTTTTACATCCATAACCTTGAGTTGGTATAAAATCAGGTTTTAAAAAGGGATGCACAACTTTTTTGCTTAAAAAACTGAGTTTAACTTTTAGAGAACTTGGTAATTGGCAGCATGGAAATTAACAATAATCCAGCATATACAACTTGCATATCAGTGAAAAGTTATAAGCAGTCGAGCAGATGCAACGAATTCCACTGGGACTTTCACCCTACCACCAAGTATGCACAGTCCTCTGCATGCATGCCCGCTCAGATTGACCAAAACAAACTTTCAGAATAAAATGAATTTCATAACTTAGATATCTTCTTCAATTCAACTTTCTTCGGGCCCAGAAATGCATGAGATGATTACATGTCCACCGGAGGAGCTCCCTAAATATGGCCATTGAAAATCATAGTCAATGTTCTCCAAATGAATAGTATCAGTGAAATACAAACAAAGGCACTGAGAAACAATTGCAAAGAAACATTTTCCTAAAGCAATGGCAATGTGTCGTTTCATTCTACCATAACTGGTCAAAGCAAGAACTCACCTTAAACAGAAGATCATATGCTATATATTCCCAAGGCAGCGATATGGACATTAAGCTGCATTTCAACGGTATCATTTCATCAAAGTTTGAGCTAGAGGAAGAGGCGGCAGCATAAGCATGTTTTGCTGCTACTGATGCAACCATTGCAGCTCTGCGAACAATTACACCCAACCCTATCCCTTTCTTTGATATAACTGGAGAAGGTGGCTCTGAATCCAGCTGACTTTGATCTGACATTGCAACAGACAGATTCCATTTCATCCATCTCTCAATATATTACCTTTTAAATGATAAAATTAGAGCTTTACTACACACACAAGCTTCACAATATATTTAGTGAGATTTGTCAGACAAGAAATAATATTTCCAGTGAGGCTTTGATTTATCTATCAACTATTCAACTAGTGCTTGCTGTCTGTCCTAATAGAATTAAAGTTAATAAGCAATCATGTAATACCAAACTAATTGGTATTGCAATGTGTGATGAAAGTTAACTATTTACAACAATATCTTATTTTTATATAACATAGAAAGTCAGGGTGAAAAAATACTAGCTTTTCATTTTCAATACAAAATTCAGAAATCCAACCTATCAAAAAGTTGCCTACCTGCAACACCAGAAACAGCTACTTCAACTTCCCCTCGGCCTCCAGGACCTTTCATATAAATCCTATCTGTTTTGCCATGATGATGGCCTAAAAGGCTCCCAAATCGGGATTTTCCAGCTGTAGTGCAGCAAAGATCGGATGCATAAGTGACCAGTGAGACAACATATATATGGTTCATGGCACAAATTAACTACGTAAAATATAATAAACTTGGATGTTTCACCGTGTAAAGGAAATAAAGTGTTATGGTGATTTAAGCGGAAAGTCTCTTCTAAGTAAAAAACAGATGCTTACTAAAGATTAATCTACAGAATTAAAACTACTTTATACATGAAATTTGTGAACACTTGAAATATCATAGCATGACTGAGTACTGTGGTTTTACTGAAAAGGATGAATAAAAGATATCAACCATAGTCAATGAGTTTTGAAAGTTTCACTGGTTCCAAAGAAATGATATATCAACTCAAGACCCGGATACATCTATATCCACATAACTTTGTGAAACATTCTGGTGAAACAAAACATTAACCGTGCAAAAATATGTTCCAAATCATTCATTCTGTAGATAAGACATTCAAAAACATTGCAGCAGTATAAAGAAAGCAATATCTAGATAGAAGGCATTGTAGGAAAAATAACCATCATATGCATCTCTAACCATCTGGTAGCTGACAAATCCTGAGAAAAGGGTGAGCTGCAAATCAGAGAACCCATAGAATTAGAATGCCTAAAAAGGGTCATTTAAGAACTTCTGCGCTAGAGTACCATTGTTGATGTACTCTTCAAGAAGATACTTAGATTATTAGATATAATACATCAGAGAGAAATTATTCAAGTAACTCTAGAGTCATTCATTAGAAAGTATTCACAATAACAGTAACTTCGTTAAAAGATGATGTATTATTGGGCGCAATGGCACAATTCAAAAATTCACTGTATTTTCTATTTATGGGTTGACAGAAAGCTTGTCAAGAAAAGTCATACCAGAATATGAAAATCATTGGGAACTAACATGGATTTAAGGTACTTTTTATTGTTCTGAATTAAGTTGTTTGTCTTGTAACCAAATTGTTTTAAACAGCAAAACTTCATCTGATAAGAAAGGAAGTTCCTCTTGCCCTTGAGTTTTAAGTTTCTTAAAACTTATATACTAATATAGTAAGAAGTAAGAACAGTTCGCACCCATGATATTATCACATATTAATAGCAAGTACAAAGCCCTATCTGATCACTTCCAAGTGCATAAGAGACAATTGCTTCGGCTGCGTATTTCATTATGCAAGTACACAGAAGAAAGCATAGGCGGTTTTAGCATACGGATACGGCTACCCTGGACAACTGCCCAGGCTCTTTAGTCTGGCCCAAATTTATTTTAGTTAAAAAACAAAAAAAAAGGCAAAAAATTGAAAGAGAAAAAAAAGAAAAAAAGGGCAAAAACAAAAGTAAACCTAACTGCAGCACCACCAATCTCTTCTCTGCGACGGCGACGGACTCCTTCCTCCTCTCTTTCTCAATTAGTTTTAGTTTATTATATTCAAGCACTAATCGGTTCGGCATACTATTTTTCCTCTTCTTTTTTTCTGCTTCTTGTTCTTTCTATTCATTCATATGCTTTTTAATTTTATTTTATTTAGATTGAAACTATATGATGTCATGATGATTTGAGCAGATGGTGAAACCGCCTCTGCCTGCCATGAAGCTTAACTATCATATTCAATATTTTATGAAAACAAAACCTCTGTTACTTTCTATGATTGCAAGAGAATATTTTTATTAAACTATATGAAAACAAAACCGCCCCAGCCATGAAACTATATGATGTATTTTATTAAAAATTACTTTCTACGATTGCAAGTGAATTTTTTTTTTCAGATTCAATACTTTATATGATTGCAAGTGAATGTATAAATTATGTAATTGTTAATTGAGTATTAACTTAAGATCATTTAATTTCAGAGATGAGGAGATTTCTAGTTGATAGAGCAAGTATTGAGAATGTGAATGTTGTGCAACTGGAAGTCGAATTAGAACCACCGCCTAATGTGGTTAATGAGTTTAACTCAAATGAGATTGTGCATAATCCAAGTCGTAGGAAACAAATTAGTGAATATGCTTCGGATATTCAAGACCAAGTTAGAAGGGCATATATATTGAAGGGTCCAATGCAATCAGATTTGCCAAGCTTTCCTCGTACTCCATTTGAAAGTGTTAAATAAGCATTTAGTAAATCATCGTATAATTATACATGGTTAGAATACAGTGAGATCAAGGATGCAGCTTATTGTTTTTATTGCTTTCTCTTTAAGCAACCCGGGAGGGCCGAGCACTTTGGTTTTGAAATCTTCACTAAATGCGGATATAGAGATTGGAAGCATGCATCTCAAGGCTTGAAAGGTCACGTTGGTAGTCATAATAGTTTGCGCAACTCATGTGTCAAGCACTACGATGATTATAATAATCAAAGACAAAGTGTGGCAAGTAAGTTTGCTAAAGCAACCAAGGAATCAGAAGAATTTTATAAGATTCGTTTGACTTGTTATGTAGATTGTTCAAGATATCTCATAGCACAAGGACTTTCCGTGGCCATGATGAATCCTCTACTTCTCTAAATAAGGGCAATTTTAGAGAGATGGTAGATTGGGTAAAATCTCAGAATGAACAAGTGAGGGATGCTTTTGACCGTGGTGGAAAAAATTGCACATGACTTGCGGTGACATTCAAAAGGAGCTTGCAACGTGTTGTGCACATGAAGTTACCAAGGTGATCATGGAAGAGCTTGGTGATAGACAATTCTCCGTGCTTATTGACGAGTCACGTGATATATCCGTCAAAGAGCAAACGGCGGTAATGTTGAGGTTAGTAGTTGCATTTTTCAATTTTCAATTTTCATTACCTATTATTCTTTATGCCGCCAAGTAAACTTGTTGAATTTGTTTTAGATTTTTGAATGACAAAGGGAATGTTGTGGAACAATTTATTGCTCTACATCATGTCAAAGATACTACATCTGAGTCATTAAAGGATGCTCTTTATGGTATTCTTGATAAGTACACATTATCGATTTCAAGGATACGAGGACAAGGATATGATGGAGCTTCAAATATGAGAGGTGAATTTAATGGTTTGCAAAGAAAAATTCTAGATGAAAATCCTTGTGCTTTCTATGTCCATTGATATGCTCACCGTTTGCAATTGGTTGTTATGTCTATTGTTAGTAGTTGTTCATCTATTCATGATTTCTTTGAGTACATCTCCTTGATTGTGACCACAACAAATGCATCTTGTAAGAGGAGGGATGCTTTGGCGGAGGCACAACACCAAGATATTTTAAATAAACTTGAGAGTGGTGAGATATCTGGAGGAAAGGGCTTGCACCAATCATCTAGTCTCACTAGACTCGAGGATACTATATGGAGTTCACATCATACTACATTGCTTCGTTTGGATCAAATGTGGTCCTTCGTGTTAAAGGTGCTTAGTATGGTTGATGAAGATGGACGTGGACCATCTCAAGCAGCGGGTTTGATAGAAAAAATAGAGAGCTTTAAATTTGCTTTCATTTTGAAGTTACTGTTAAAGTTGTTTGGTATCACAAACGAGCTTTCAAATGTCTTGCAAAGAAAAGATCTTAATATTGTGATTGCCATGGAATTAGTTGATGATGTCAAAGCTCGGTTGGCCACAACAAGAGAGTGGTTGAGAGAATTTATTTGCCGATGTCCAAGATTTTTGTGTTGCTAAAGGTATTCCGGTGCCAAATATGGATGATGAAATACCGATTCAGGGTCGCTCAAGGGTAGAAGAGAGGACTATCACTAATCTTCATCATTACCGTGCGGAGATTTTTTATGTTGCTATTGACAAAATATGTGTGGAGATGGATCATCGCTTTAGTGAAGGAAGTAATATTATCCTTGATTGCTTCTCATGTCTTGATCCCAAAAACTCTTTCTCCAAGTTTGGTGTTGATAAGCTTGTTCGTCTTGCTGATATTTATCATGCAGACTTTTCTGATGATGACCGAGGAACAATTAGGAATCAACTTATTTATGTTCTTCAAGTGAGAAGAAATGCTTCATTTTCCACTTGTGAAGATGTTCAAAGTTTGGCTATGAAGATGTTCAAAGTTTGGCTATGAAGATGGTTCAAACTGAGAAATTTGGTATTTCCATTGGCTTATAAACTTATTGAGTTAGCTTTGATATTGCCGGTGTCGACAGCATCCGTTGAAAGAGTTTTTTCAGCAATGAAGATTATCAAGTCTGAATTGCGCAATAAGATCAATGATGTGTGGTTCAATGACTTGATGGTATGTTACACCGAACGGGAGATATTCAAGTCACTTGATGATATTGATATTATTCGAACATTCACCGCAAAGAAGTCTCGGAAAGGACATTTGCCTCGTAATTTTATTTAACCCGCTATTATAAGGTTATGTTTATCTCTTTTATTTTAAATTATATTTTTGTTGACAAAATGACGAGTCTCTTTTATTTTGATTGATGACTATTTATATATATTATATACAATGTGAATTTACGGTCTTTAAATTTTTGCCCACACTTTATAATTTTTCTGACTCCGCCACTGGAAGAAAGGTTATATAAAGATATATAGTGTATACAGAGTAGCATATAGTTAAACAGGCAAATGAGGTATGGAGGACAAATAATCAACTAAATATTCTAGATAAGAAAACAATGATCATAATTTCAAAAAACCTAAAAGAAAATGAATTTCAGTACAATAACTAAGAATTATCAAACCTTAGTATCTTTTTTCGTAGTAGTATTGGTACAAACTTCCGGCGAGGAGTTATCACTAGTACTGCAATCGTTTGACACCTTTTTACTGGGAAATGCTGCCCCATCATGTGCATTAAGAACTACACAATAGCAATGATCTTTTTCAGTCAAAACCTGTAGGGAATGGAATAACAAAGGCTTATTTTATGAAGTGAGCAGAACCAGAATGCAAAAAATATTTAATAATGTGTTATTTACTAAGGGACAAGATTCACAAACAATGAAAAAGGAGCAAGCATTCTGGAAGAAAAAAATCAACATCACAATGTGAATTAAGGCTTCAGCAACTATATTAAACAAAAATGTATGCTTCTGACATCACAGTGTAAGCATTAGCAATTAACCATAACACATATTTATATGCATTAAACTTTTTTACCAGTACATATTCTTTAATGGAAGTTAGGTTACACATACACATAAATAAAAATGTGGGGCATTTCAAGCTAACATATTAGAAACATGAAACATGCAAGATAAAGCATATCTATTTTCAAGTGCTATTCCTATCTTAGTTAGTTCAAAAATGTGATTCACAAACGATATTGGATACTGAAACATTCCATACATAAAATATGATTGAAAATCTAAAATAACTTGCTAAAGTAGTATATTACCACAGCATCAAAAGTGGAGTCAAAATCATCAATTGCAAAACATATATCCGGATAAGCAGGTGTTGTTTCCACTTCCTATAGGCATGTCCATGAAGGAGTTATTGTCAATAAAATGATAAGAATGTATGAGAAAGAGTATTTTCTTTCTCCCTAATGTTATATAACAAAGATAGTTACACTTGCCTTTTTAGAGTCCAGTTGAAAATTTACACGACTTGGAGATGCATAAACAGTCTTCACAACCTGAGAAAGTGCAATGGGCCATGTTTGCCGAGTCAAAATTTATTTTACACATATATTGACAATTAGAGTTTTAGACGTCTTGAATAATACACAACCCATGATTGTTGATTCTATATAACAGGGAAACAACAATTGTAAAAAAAAGGGGAAATAACTATTGTCAAAAGAAGGGAAACAGCAATTGTCAAAAAAAAGGGAAACAACCACATTACCTTCAAGTTTTTTTCTTTTTTTTTGAAAAAAAAGAGCCCTACAGTCCAAAATCGTAGGAACAAAGCCTTATTGTCAAATTCACCAACACCAAAAACTGGGTTGATCATGGCAAAGCAGAATACAATCACTCACAGACACAAATTCTCAAATCCATAACTAATTCAAAGGGATTAAATATTCTGTAACGATGTCGTATGAGGTAAAGCACATAATGACTTAAGGCATGGAAGGGGGCGTTATTAATCATGAAGGAGCTAAATTTGGGTCAAAACTTACAATAATTGGGAAAGGTTGAGAAAGTGTTAAAGTTTCGCGCAGACAATAATCAGAATGTTAATAAAATCAAGATTAAGAACTAACACAGAAGGAGGAGAGTCTTTTAACCTTTTACTAATAAAAATCTAGAAATCATTCTAGCAAAGAGAAGGCATCATACTTTCAAGAGTGGGCAACTTGAACCTTTTACTAATAAAAATCTAGAAATTATTCTAGCAAAGAGAAAGCATCATACTTTCAAGAGTGGGGTTGCCGCTTAGGCTAAAAGGTACATACAAAACTTCTAGTGGAGTATGATATGGTAATCACTTGATATGGATTAAAACATTATAGACGGCCTAAAAATAAAAGTCTGATTAATCCCTAACTAGACATCCATCAAAGAAACTAAGGCCTAAAGCCTGCTGCCTGCTACAGCAGTAGTTTGAACATTATCTTCAAAAATCAATTTAACTCCCAAAGATGGACAGGCTTCACTAATCACCCCTCACCTCGCCAAAGGGTTTTTTTAGGTTTGCAAATCTATCCTTTTTCATCCCTAGATCGGTATCTATCATAACAGTCAAAATTTTGTTTTTCTTGAGAATATTCGCAAACAAACAAAAACAGGGTAAATAATATAAAAGAAATTGATTTTTGTCTTTTACAAACAATTACAAGTAACAATTACAAGTAAAGGAAGTGAAGATAATTCAAGAGGTAGAGAAAGATTAATTAACTACATTTACCTTATATATAGGGGATAAAGATGTATCCTTCCCAGCCTGATGGTTTTGAAGAACCTGTTGACTAGAGAAATAGATATATTTGAATCAAATTAGCCAGAGAGATAACAACAGCCCAAAAACTTAAAAGGTTTATATATTGCTCATAAGAACCCATTGATGATGGCATTTTAGTTAGAGCATATAAGATTTTCCTTATTCAAAACTGCAGAATGTTTGGATTAGAATTTAAAAAGTTGCTCTAATAATTATGATCGATAGAGAAAAAGTATCCAACCAATATTATAGCAAGAAAAGTGAAAACTGGAAGTCATTGTATAAGAAATTTTGGGGAACAGAAGTAGCCATGCAGAGATAAAATCGTAGAGCTAACCCATCGCCGGGGCATTTTGAGAAAACAAATGACTCAAAGATTGATTATTGGTAGAGTGTGCAGCAATAATAAAGTAATGTAGGCGTAATAGTAATAGGAATGAAATAAAATGAAAGGAGATCTGATTGCTTGTGAAACCAGTTTTAACAAGAGATTAGGCAAGGTGAAATAGGTTGGCGGACGTGAAATTAAGGAATGAGCATATGATTGATTACCTGCAAATTGCGACAGTTACACTGAAAGATGTATGAGCGATTAAATTCAAGTAAAAGGAACGCCTCCAATCCACATCAATTGAAGTTTCATCAATTAGGCTGCTCAACTGGTAGAGAAAAATTTAAAAAATGAGTCGGCAGAAATGGAAAGCCTATAAATAGACACCTTCATGCTATCAATACTTATCACAATCCAGTGAGCAGCTAATATGAAGCTTAAGCACACAAGGTGGTCTAACTGAAACAAATTTATAAACTGAAGCTTATGCACACAAGGAAATCCTATAAAACTAAAAATACTAGTATCATTGTATCAAATGTATAGGAAGGACAGACACACACAATTTGAAGATAGTGTTTAAATAAATTTGAGCAGCATACAATTTGAAGATACTGAATTTGAGCAGCATACAATTTGAAGATACTGAATTTGAGCAGCATACAATTTGAAGATACTGAATTTGAGCAGCAGCATGATATATTAATGAATGAATTTACCTTAGGTGCCCACCTGCGTACAAAATAAGGATCAAGACTTTCTGTATCGTAATTGGAAGCAGAACCTCTAGAAACCTGTGTTGTGATATCAACAATTATGCTTCTTACAGGGAAAATAGTGGGAAATAAATAGAAAAGAGGAGATTAATTATACCAATTTTCTAACGAAGAAAACGAGATCATCATCTTGGCGACCCCTAGATTCTTTTCCGCGAACAAAATACAAATCAAAAACATCATTCCAAAACTTCATATCCATTTCAACATCAGGAGCATCTTGTTGATCTTCAACAACGGTTCTCCCAATTAAATTTGAGTGCTTCTTCACCATGCTCAACAATTCATATCTAAAAAACAATCTCTTAATTTTCATTAATTCAATTCCATGGTATGATGTGAAGTTGCGTGAATGAATAAAAGAGTGCGATTGTGAATGTACCTTGAAGGGGTTTCGCCTCCATCGCCAACGCCAAGCATTTTTCTAAATCTAAAATTTTGTTTCAGTCGGTGAAATTAGAGTTAAAATTATGAAGGATCAAGAACAAGTTCTCAATTTGTTGCCAAAATTTCATTGACGACTGAAGAGAGATGAAATTAACTGTTGGGACGTCAGCGAATACAAACAACCAACACTTACCACTATTACAAACAACCAAACATCAAGTCGTTGTAGTATAGTGGTAAGTATTCCCGCCTGTCACGCGGGTGACCCGGGTTCGATCCCCGGCAACGGCGTTATTTTTATGAATTTGATTCCAAATTTTGCTTCTCACATTGGCCTTGCGGAGCTTAAATTGAATTGCACCTGGAGCAAACAAATTTACTTGGAATTGTCAAATTATTGCAAATATTTGATTTTATCTTATTTATATATAAAGTTACATGTAAATGGTTGTGATATATTATTTTTTATTTACAAATATATGCTTTAAATCTTCAATAAAATGGATAAATATTCATAATCAAATTTTTATTATTGATTTTATTTATAATAGCAGTATCGATGAGATAAATTATTAATTGTGAGCCGTTGTTTCTCTATAGTTTTTTAAATACTTGTTCGTCATTGGATTGTGGCGCCATTACATTCTTGTTTTCTTTATTCAATTATTTTATTGCTTGAGCTTACAAATAATCTAATTTATCACCCGAGAATGTTCAACAACCAAATTAGTTTTAGTCAATGTATATGTAGTCGAACCAAGGTTAATTACACCAAGAGCATCTTAATGCCAGCTAGACAAATCTTTTTCAAACACAAAGAATCACAAAATTTTGAAAAGTGTCACAATCAGCCATAGACGCCTGGAATTCGATTATCCATGTATATAAAGTGTGTTTCATGTTTTTAGCTCCCATGAACTAAAACAAATATTTTTTTCTAGAGTATGATCATAAGTGCTAACACACATGTGGATAAGGGAATATAAATTTTATGAGATATGGGGAAACAAGTCAAATGGTAGCCGTCATTTTCAATCGGTAATAGGTTGAAAGACGCGTCACCCACAAGAATAGTTGAATAAGGATGTTACCGATAACGCTAAATTATACCGTATATTCGACTTGACTCGCATGCATTTTAGTACCGTTTTCATTTATTTATGTCTTGTTATGTCGGTATTGCTATTATATTTCAGGTACAATCTAACACAAAGCTCACATGCGGAAAAATGACAAGATATGGCGAAGAAACAAGAAGAATGGAAGAAAAGAGTAGAAAAATGAATTCCTGAAGTTGTGGCCCTCGCCACAGCTAGTATGCCACGTTTTCTATTTTTAAACGGTGGCCCTCGCCACAGTGTGAGGCCCTCGCCACATCAGTAATTCACACCAACTTTTCTAGTTTTTCTCCACGAACCCAGTCTTCCTGATTTTTCTCCATGAGCCCACTTTTCCTGATTTTTCTCCATGAACATCATGAAAATCAAGGTCACTAGCAGAGGGGGTATAAAGGAAGGAAGGAGGGGTTTTTGTGGGGGGATGGAAGTTTTTAGAATTTTATTCTAGGCAGAAAAATTAACTATTGTAAAAGTTGCAGTTTCTCACGTCGAGGGACTGCGGCAACTTAGAATTAGGAGCTTTATTTGTGTACTTGGAATAACAATTCATCAATCTTGCCATCATTTCCAATTTAAATTCAGTTTTATTTCCAGCTTTAATTTCAGGTTTTATTTTATCTATCTATTTTATTACTGATTATTCAATTCAGTTCCAATTTTTATCATTTGGTAATTTCCGATTTATTAATATTGATGCATTTTTATTTTCCAGTCCAGTTTACGTATCAGTCGCTACACTTATTTAGTCGAAACAAGTTTTTCCGTTCCAATTACAATTTTATACTGGTCGTGTTTACTGGTATATGCACTTGCACATGTTCATCTAAATTAAACACAATATATTTCCTGCAATTATGTCTGACTAAATTGTTTTGAGTTCGGTATGTAAGGACTGTCGTTTCCGACAGGACTCGCTAACAACGTTGGCTTGGTAATTTAGTTGGAAAAATATGTTTTGGTCTTTGTTTTTAAACTCAATTTAATTAGCTTTGTCACGAGAGTGAGAAGTTACTTAACACGATTTTGTCACGAGAGTGAGAAATTAACTAAGGTTTGAGTCGGCGCTGTGAGAGCGTGGGGGTTGAACCTGTAACACCCCGTTTCTACTCAACAGATTATATAAAATTAGAGTTACAAAATTTCCAACAAACAAATGGAATGCTACACTTCCAGCTTGGAAACAACGACGTTTAATCGCATGTAAAACAAATATATAACACATAAAGCTCACCCACAAGAATAGTTGAATAAGGATGTTACCGATAATGCGAAATTATACCGTATATTCGACTTGACTCGCATGCATTGTAGTACCGTTTTCATTTATTTATGTCTTGTTATATCGGTATTGCTATTCTATTTCAGGTACAATCTAACACAAAGCTCACAGGCGAAAAAATAACGAGAAATAGCGAAGAAACAGGAAGAATGGAAGAAAAGAGCAGAAAAATGAATTTCTGAAGCTGTGGCCCTCGCCACAGTTAGTATGCCACGTTTTCCATTTTTAAACAGTGGTCCTCGCCAGTGTGAGGCACTCACCACATCAGTAATTCACACCAACTTTTCTAGTTTTTCTCCACGAACCCAATCTTCCTGATTTTTCTCCATGAGCCCACTTTTCCTTATTTTTCTCCATGAACATCATGAAAATCTAGGTCACTAGCAGAGGAGGTATAAAGGAAGGAAGGAGGGGTTTTGTGGGGGGGGGGGGGGGGGGGGGGGGGGGTGGAAGTTTTTAGAATTTTATTCTAGGCAGAAAAATTAACTATTGTAAAAGTCGCAGTTTCTCACGTCGAGGGACTGCGGCAACTTAGAATTAAGAGCTTTTTTTGTGTACTTGGAATAACAATTCATCAATCTTGCCATCATTCCCAATTTAAATTCAGTTTTTCCAGCTTTAATTTCAGGTTTTATTTTATCTGTCTGTTTTATTACTGCTTATTCAATTCAGTTCCAATTTTTATCATTTGGTAATTTCCGATTTATTACTATTGATGCACTTTTATTTTCCAGTCCAGTTTACGTATCAGTCACTACACTTATTTAGTCGAAACAAGTTTTTCCGTTCCAATTACAATTTTATACTGGTCGTGTTTACTGGTATATGCACTTGCAGATGTTCAGCTTAATTAAACACAATATATTTCCCATAATTATGTCTGACTAAATTGTTTTGAGTTTGGTATGTGAGGACTGTCATTTCCGACAGGACTCAGTAACAACGTTGGCTTGGTAATTTAGTTGGAAAAATATGTTTTGGTCTTTGTTTTTAAACTCAATTTAATTAGCTTTGTCACGAGAGTGAGAAGTTACTTAACACGATTTTGTCACGAGAGTGAGAAATTAACTAAGGTTTGAGCCGACACTGCGAGAACGTGGGGGTAGAACCTGTAACACCGCATTTCTATCCAACGGATTATATAAAATCAGAGCTACAAAATTTCCAACAAACAAATGGAATGCTATATGAATCACATGAGATGGATATGAAATATACTTTCAGAGTTGTGACACATGAAACACATCATGCAAATTCGAAAGATTAGGCGGTAAAGCCATTCTATAAGCAACATTCCCAACTCTGTCTGAAATCTGATACGAACCAATAAAACGAGGAGTGAACTTCTTAGACTTCAATGCTCCCCCAACACCAGTCACATGTGTAACTCTCAGAAACACATGGTCACCTGCTTGAAATTCTAAATCTTTCCTGTGCTTGTCATGATAACTTTTCTGTATACTCTAAGAAGTTCTCATCTTTTCTCGAATCAACTTCACCTTCTCAGTTGTCTCTCGAACAATTTTAGGTCCAAGCACTACACTTTCTCTAGACTCATGCCAACATATAGGAGCTCTACATTAGATGAATCTATAATAATGCCACTACCTGAGATAACATGACCAAGAAAACTAATCTCCTTTAACGTCGAATACTGATAATGTCCATAACGCATTCTGAAATCCCTCTTCTGGATATCTTCATCCTTCACTTTAATCTGATGATAACCCGACCTCAAATCAATCTTACTAAACACTCAAGCACCCACCAATTGATCCATCAAATCGTTTATTCTCAGAAAGCGGATACTTGTTCTTAATCGTTACTTTATTCAACTGTCTATAATCAACACAAAGTCTCATACTTCCATATTTCTTCTTTACTAGCAACACTAGAGCTCCCCACGGCGATACACTTGGTCTTACAAATTTCTTTTCAAGTAACTCTTCCAATTTCTTCTTAAATTCTGACAATTCAGATGCAGACATCCTGTATGGTGCCATAGAAACAGGCCTGATACCAGGTACAAGATCAATAGCAAATTCGACTTCTCTCTCTAGCGGTACATCAAAAATTTCATCAGGGAAAACTTCAGGAAATTCACGCACCACTTACAATTCCTCAATTATAGCTTGATTCTCAACATATAGCGACGCCATCAAAGAGAACATTAGAGCCTCATCTTGCATTAACTGCCTCAACTGTCTAGCAGACAACAGACTAGCTTCCTCCTCTTCAAGAGTAGAAAACCTCATCGACTTGTTATAACAGTTAATATGAACATGGTTATGCTCTAACCATTTCATACCTAGGATCACATCTAACCCACTTAAAGGTAAACAAACTAAATAAACGACAAAGTCTCTGTCGAAGATCGACAAAGGACACTTTAAACACACAAGAGAAGTAGTCACCGAGCCTTTAGCTGGAGTATCGACGACCATCTCTTCATTCATAAAAGCAAACATAAGACCAAATATTTCAACACAATCAGCAACAATAAAGCAATGAGTAGCACCGGTATCAATAATAGTAATTAAAGGAGTACTATTAATGAAACATGTACCTCTGGTGAGTTTGTCCTTATTAGCCGTCTAATTCTGAGCCAAAGCGAACACCTTTCCACTGGTTTGCGCCTTCTTTGGTTTCTGACACTGACTACCAATGTGTCCTTCTTCACCATAGTTTAAGCAAATCATCTCTTTATGCTTGCACTCAAATATAGCATGTCCCGTCTGTTGTACCCCAAAATTTTCCCTCTTCATTGCGATCCTAATTGGCTTATATTGCATTATCATATTGCATACATGCATTTCATGGGACCAAGGCTATTTGATAAACAAGCAAGAAAGTCATCATTTCTCCGGTTTCTAGGTGTATCAGTGTGCTTAGATTTGAAAAGAAATTCGACGTTTCAGTGAATTTGAGACAGTGCGTAATTGTAATCGACTGTCGATTCATTGTTTGGCGGACATTCCGAAATTCATAACTCCGATTTGGTTCATCATCTCAAGTTGGTTTCCTATTTAAAATAATCGTCTCGATATGTACTCCATGTCATATGTTTGGACCAAGAGCCAATTCCTCGGGGAGAGTCTCCAAATAAGTGGATTTTCTAAAGGTTTGCAAGTGAAAATATTGTGGAAAAGTGTGTTGAAGGTGCAGTTTTCGCATACTAGAAAATTCATAACTCGAAGACCGTTCATCATTTTGAGCCTGTTCTGGTGGCCAAAATTTTGTACTAATGTCCTCTACATCTTTGTCTCTCACGGTCGAAGGTCAATTCTGCTCAGAAAGTCTTCGAATATATATGAATTCATCAAATATGTTCGCACAGGAAAATTGTGATAAATGTTCACCTGCTTCATCTTAAGAAAATCACACCTCGATCGATTCTTATCATATTGAGTTGGTTCCAGTGGAATTGGTTCATAAGTTGAGTTGTCTAAATATTGCTTTCAGCTTTCCAATTCGAACGGTATCCCGAAGGCCTTCGTTTTTGGTCCAAAACACGCGCTACACATTGAAAATCTTGAACTGAGAAATATTTTCATTTGGGCGAAACTTTGAAAAATCATAACTAAATCACTGTTTATCTGTTTAAGCCGATTTTTGGACATGATATTTTTCTCGACGTTAGCTACATTTTAGTTTCAGATTTCAACATTGAAAGTCGCGTCAAGGGACCTGAGAATTTGACCTGAAGGTGTTGGACTCTGATAAACTCTTTGCACATTTGCTTGTGTTTATTGGAGGCTCATTCATTCAAAAAAATCTGATGCTATATATTCTTATTCACTTCAATTTTCAAGAGAGACTCTCATAATTGACCAATTCTAAAAAAAAACTCAAAAACTTTCTCTCATCTCGCTCAAGGATCAAAGAGCAACTTTCTCTCATTTTCATCAAGAACACCAACAACTTCTTCAAGATCCAAAAAGTCAAAGAAGCTTAATACTTCTCCGATCTCGAATCCAATTGTTATGATCTCTATACCTAATCTTCCTCTTCAATTGTACGATAAACTTTTCTTGATTTAACAACTTTTCAAATAAGTGATTCTTAAATAAGCACTTTTGTGGATAAATAAATTGAACTTTGATCTAATTTGAATTGTGGAAGTGATTTCGATTATGCAAATATGAATTGATCTTGAATCATGATGTGCAAATATGGAATTGGATGATTAAATAAGTGCTTATTCAATTAATTGATTTTCATGAAAGTGCTTATTTGAGAAAACAAATTGTTGAAGTTGTTTCAAGCTTAATTGATGGTTCTTGATTGATTATGTGTGGTAAAATTTGGATCTCTAATTGTGCAAAAATCATGAGTTGAATTTTGGAGATTATGTGTTTGAAAAAATGCTTGAGCCATTGTGCCTTGATCTTACCGCGTGATTCAATTGATTTTTAGTTGCATATAAATTTCCTCGTGTTATGCTCATAGCATAATTGGTGTGAATTTGGTTTTTGATCTGATAAAAATGCATCGAAAGGAATGAAGGAGAGTTTTGTGTCTGTGTATGTGTGTGTGTGTGTGGGGGGGGGGGGGGAGGGGGGAGTTTTTAGAATTTTATTCTAGGCAGAAAAATTGACTATTGTAAAAGTCGCAGTTTCTCACGTCGAGAGACTGGGGCAACTTAGAATTAGGAGCTTTTTTTGTGTACTTGGATTAACAAATCATCAATCTTGCCATCATTCCCAATTTAAATTCAGTTTTATTTCCAGCTTTAATTCCAAGTTTTATTTTATCTGTCTATTTTATTACTGCTTATTCAATTCAGCTCCAGTTTTTATCATTTGGTAATTTCCAATTTATTATATTGATGCACTTTTATTTTCCAGTCCAGTTTACGTATCAGTCACTACACTTATTTAGTCGAAACAAGTTTTTCTGTTCCAATTGCAATTTTATATTGGTTGTGTTTCCTGGTATATGCACTTGTAGATGTTCAGCTTAATTAAACGCAATATATTTCCCGCAATTATGTCCGGCTAAATTGTTTTGAGTCTGGTATGTGAGGACCGTCGTTTCTGATGGGACTCGCTAACAACGTTGGCTTGATAATTTAGTTGAAAAAATATGTTTTGGTCTTTGTTTTTAAACTCAATTTAATTAGCTTTGTCACAAGAGTGAGAAGTTACTTAACACGATTTTGTCATGAGAGTGAGAAATTAACTAAGGTTCGAGTCGACACTGCGAGAGTGTGGGGGTCGAATCGGATAGTAAAAACGACGCATCGATTCCTAAAGAGGGCGAGAGCACTTTAGGTATCGATTATGTCTTGTTTAGTTTTCAAAACGCATTCCTTGATTAGAATGGGCAAGCGAGAGAAAAACCTCATTGTTAAGGAACGTAAATTTATTCAAAACCATGAGAGTGTGAGGTTTAGTCTTTAAGCTAATATTTTCTACTAAATATGTTTTTAACATTATTATAAGTCAACAAGTTACAGAGTCTATGAGGTACGCGGAATACACATTTCGATCTCTCTTTTTCTTATATTTATCTTAATCTTTATTTTATTTCAGTTTTAGTTATTAGTTTCCCCTAAATCAATTATTCATTAGCCTTAGCTTTACAAAGCGGCAATAGATTACAGTAGGTTGATATTGGTCTGTGTGGGTTCAACAATCTTTATATTACTTCGGTATTTTCGTGCACTTGCGGATACATCAATTACGTTATAGAATCAAAATTGATAGGATAATAGAGGTTGCAGTTTGAAACAGTGGACCTGAGCTTCTATTACGGTGAAGGAGAGACTAGCCTACGAGGTTAGCACTCCACCGCTCAAGTCAGTATATATAAGAGATATGAGTATTCGCCTCATACGGTGCAAGGGTTTGTCGTATTCGCCTCATTTGTGTCAGCCATATCTTAGCTTAAATTAGAATCAAGAGATGACTTTGATGTTCTTGGGAATTCACGCCTTTAATGTGACCCATCTTTCATACGTCTTTTTGTAGGTTCCATCATAATGATATTTGGGAACTTATACACTCAAGTATCTTGCTGAGGCAATCTGAAGTGTTGATAGGATTTATTACTTCATTAAGTATTTTATTTTTTTCCGTTGAGTGCAATTGGTTTATTTTGTTAGTCTGTATATAACACAAACACAATTATGTGTTTAATTTCTTAGATTAAATCATGCTTGTATTTTCTTACACAATAAGGATAGTTTAATAGTTATTTGATTATTAAGTTATCAGATAAACATATAATTTTGGAATTACATTGCAGATAATGCTTATGTGAATTTTAAGACCTTCCCGTTTAATTTATTAAATTAAAAATGCCTAGTAATTTTGGTTGAGTTGGTTGGAACAACGAGGTGTAAAAGATATAGTGTGTAATTATTCATGTAAACTCTTATGAACGGCCAAATGGAAGACACAATTTGGTTGAATAATTACATATTTGTGATGGTAAATATGTAGTATTTATTAATTTATCTAACGTGGCTAAGGGTTAACATCAAAGGCGTCCATTATCTGACATGACTTATTACTAATATTTGATCATTACACGAAAATACTGCTCATAGTTAATTCTTACAATCAAAGATTAAGAATTGATGGTGTTTTTGCTATCTTGTCTAGGTCTTATTTAATTTTCATATGAAAATCATTATGTTAGATCTGTTCATAACCTTATAATTTCTATCAATATAGAAATCAAAAACAGAACTCTATATAAATCTCTTAAACTCATACCCAAATACAATTATGAGAATAAAAGAAGAAGCATACCTGAATTTTCCATTGAGAATCACCGAAGGTTTGTGGGTATTTGATCTTTCGATTTGTAGAGTTTCTTATGGATCCTTGATTCTCCTTTGATGGAGATGAAGAGGAGAATTCCTGAAAATCCATTTTCACAAAGGGTTAAAATCCAACCAAAAGCCAAAAAGGTTCTTTGAGAACTTTGAATCATAGGAAGTCGACTATAGAAGTAGTCGACCGGGAGAGATTTCAGAAATAGTCAATTGGGCTTGTGGACGCATTCGACCAGAAAAGAGGCCTAATGGGGAATGGATTGGACCCAGTAATGTTAAAAAGCCCAAATAGTGCATAACTAACAAAGCAAAGTGTTATAGTTGCAGAGCGTGGGTTCGATAGTAGGGATGGAGAACGTGAGTTCATGGAGGGAAGTTACAAGAGACACGTGGCTTGTAAAGAAGCAAAACCCGCTGAAAAGTAGTTATTTTTGTGTAATATAAATAAAGAACTCATTGCATAGTGTTAGGGGTTCAAACTTTCACATTCCTACACGCTAATCACTCAGAGTACCCAAGCGAACTAGTGAAATGAGTCAAGCTAGGCAATGTACGTTTGAATCAACCCATTTTAACCTATTTTGATGTTATGTCATCTATTTCTATAGTTTAAAACGTCTTTTATTTTATTTTACAAGTCCTTCTTTATTGCTTTTAAACTCGTTTCGCCTTATTCGAACGAACCCTTTTGAACATACTTTGTGAAAACACTCGAAAACTGAAGCACTGTACTGAGATTCCCTGGTCAAACTCGCCAATAAACTTTTTGTTAAGAGACCAGTATTGTTTTCTAAAACCAGAGGTAAACAAATTGGCACACCTGGTGGGATAGTGCTAATAATTTCATATTTTGTGTGTGATTTTACAAAGTTTCTTATAATTAGTTTGTGTGTGTATGAATTTAAGAAGTGGTAAACTTTTTCCCAAGTCTAGAGTGCCAGGCTCTGACACAAACACTACACATATGCAGATTTCTACACAAAATGTGGATGTCATACCAGTGAGTACCACAACTCAAAGCGCAACATTTTTATCTCCTATGAAATCGAGCGTTGTTCATGGTTCAGTGACAAGAGTCATAATGGCAGACCTAGGCATGGGATATCACCAATTGACCCAAATGTACCACTCTTTCCTGGGGGTCCAGGGTCATCATTTTTCCCTTACCAATATGGTATGCCTTATTCCATGATGGCTGGGTTGCAGTCGTACCCGACCACATATACAGAAAACACAGTGGCCACTGGAAACCAAGGTAGTTATGTCCAAAGTGGTCGACCATGTAGTGTTAGTTATGTCCCTCAGTCAACCCCATCTTTGAATACTACTTCGGTTATATCTTTAAGGCAACAAATGAATGAGAGTAATTTAGAGTTATTAATGTCTTAACTCAACAAATAGGTGTTTTCCTCAATCATGCAGTTGACTAAATAAGTAGATTGATCGACTCATTTGGAGTCCAACCAACTCAAACACGCCACAGGCCGTTAAGAGTTTTTGAAGAACTACAGGGGGCAAACAATGAGCGTACTTTTAGACCTTAAAGAGTGGAAGAACCCACTTATGAAGAGGAAGAATTTGTTAAACAATACAAACCTAGGCTGGTTGTAGTTAGATATTCATCTGCAATCGGTGAGAGTGCAATGGCAATAAGATATTCCTACTTAATATTACTGGGGAAATATGTACGATACATTGGTAGATGTTGAAGAACATAGGCTAGCAGCATTAGATACTTTGTTCAGGCAGAAAGAACAAGTAGCAAAGGCCTATAATAAAAGGGTGAATGCAAAGGCATTCATATTTGGAGATATGGTTTGGAAAGTGATCCTGCCTATGGATAGAAGGGATAGGTTCCTAGGAAAATGGTCGCCAAATTAGGAAGGACCATTTGGAGTAATGCAAGTTTTTTCCAACAATTCTTATAATATTGACGAGCTCACACCGAAAGGTTAAATACTACGAGTAAATGGTAAATACTTAAAGAGGTATAAGCCTATGTTACAAGAAATTATAATAAACAAAGGGTAAAATTCATTGGATAATGAAGAGGCCACCAAGAGACATGGAGTGTAAATTAAGCATTACAAAAAACTATGGAAAGAACAAATTCAGTACATGTGAAATCGAAACGGCTAAAAAGGCACATTATTCTTAAGGGTTATATAGCATTCTCGAGCAAGTTCTAGACGAGCATTGGTTAACGAGATATATGTGTCAAGGTCGGCCAGTTCAATATCCAATTGTTGTACCCCAAAATTTTCTCTCTCTTTTCTCAATACATTTCTCACAAAGATCTTCAAAAGCTCAAGCTTGCACAAGTATTGACTAGGTCAAGCCAGCTCGCAATACTGATACATCAAATTATGGTTTAAGTTTTCATAAGGACAATTGGACTTTTAATGCCTCAAAAGACTTTTATGGATCATTATGGACATCTAAGAATGCTCATGACAAGTTTCAAGCCTTGGATCGCCAAAATTTCTTAGTCAATTGATCAGATGACCTAAAATCAGTTATATTGATGAAAAAGTCAATTGTATATTGAAAAGTCAAACTTTGACTTTTTGATCAAAATTAAGTTTCAAAAATCATATTTCATAAATACGTGTCAAAATATGAAGATTTTTCATCAAGAAATCAAAAAGTCAAAGTCATCTTTGAAAATTCAAAATTCTAAGACTTAGAAATTTTTCTAAGTGTTGGAAAGTTAACTTTTTTTCATAACTTCATCTCAAATTTTCACCAAGATGCAAGATGATTCAAAGAAAAATTCCAACATAAAATTTGTAGATCTTGATGAGATTTACAACTTTTCTTTGCTGGTAAAATCCTACAAGTGCTTGGATTGTGAGTTATAAATTTATAAAGTCATGACATTTTCATCTAACACTTAGATAAATTTTCAACAAATTTTGGTCAGGATTTTATCCCAACTTCTCGGCATTTTTTCACATAGTTCCAAGATGATTTTGTCAAAATGGCCAACATGAAAGTTACATAGGATGTTTCAACCTTTCCATAACATCCAAGAGCATGAATTTATCATACTTGAGCTAGGAGATTCAAGGGCATGAAGTTGGGCATCCATTCTTGAATTGCAATTCATTTTAGTGAAGAACACATAAAAAAAACCCTTATTTTATATTGCATAATCTTTTGTTGCAGGCCTTGTTACTTGTCAATCTCACCATAATTTAATGCTTACACCCACTCTTGAGCTATTACCCAAGTGTTTAAGCCATTGTCCAAAAGATCTTTCCATTTATGGCATAAAGGCACCATTGTTATTCTTGAAAAGCAAGCTTTTTGTACAAAGTTTGTCTTGAGCCCATACTTTGTTTGTTTCTTATTTTACTCCACCATAAATCATGGAAATCATCCCCTCTAAACCAGTAACTTTGGTACTTCATCTTGGGACCATGACATAACTTGATATTTACAATCCAACCTATCCATAACTCCATAGTTTGTAACCAAACCAGTTTGTTCACAAACCTCTTGCCTATAAATAGAAGAAGCATTTGCAAGAGAAAGAGGTCAGAAAAATAGAGAGAAAACCCAGAAGTTTTTTTGATAAACCCTCAAAATATCATATTTACAAAATCCATAACAGTCCACAAAGCTTCCACTCTTAATTTTTGAAGTCCAAACTTTTGAATCTCTCATACTTTTCAAGTTATGCCCAAACATCTAAGCACCCCACATACATCATATAGAAGTTGCTCAAACTCAAGAACAATCTTCTGTAACACCTCTGTTTTTTCCAAGTTCAAGAACAGTCAAGGCAGTGACTCAAGCTCAAAGCATAAATTCCAACTGCAAGGTAAGTCTTCTTGACTTTAAACTCTTAACTGCAAGCATCATTAATGATTCATTTTTGAAGATAAAATGTAATAATCATTGCCCTTGAAGCTAACCATTTGTTTATCTTCCAATTTTGTCAATTATGTGTTGAGAACTAACCCATGTATGCAGCAAAACAATGATAAAGTGAAAAAACTACAGGATGAGTCGACACATACTCACATGAGTTGACTTATTTTAGTGACAGAACAGGCTATGAGTCGACACAAAGCCTCATGAGTCGACACATACTGTTATAATAAACACAAAATAGAAATAAAAAAGGCACATGACTCGACACAAAGCACGTATGAGTCGACACATGCAGGGAATGAGTCGACACATACCCTTATGCATCGACTCATACTGAGTTTATTTGAACTTACAGGAGTAAGAAAAGCTTATGTGTCGATGCAAAAGAGCATGTGTCGACACATGATATTCAAAAATGCACGTTTCCATTCTTTTACACTGTTTTATCTATTTTTATATATTTTCTTAATTACTATTCAATATGGTTATAATATTTAAGCTCCTATCCATCCCCATTTGTAAATTTTATCCCCATCCCCCTATTGATGTAATAGTATAGGATTTTAATTTCCGCAAATTTATCGTTTTCATATAATTGTTAATAATTAGGGTATGTATGGCAAGATAAAATCAATGCTTAGAAAAACCTAATCTCAAAGACAAAATTGCATGAAACTAATACACTCGCACACATACACACCTCTAGGGTATCCACACTTGTTGCCTTGAGAAAATGTCATGTTATGCATGTGAGATGCCTTAGCAAAAAACAATAAAAAATACAAGATCATAGTTCCTAGTTGTTTTCTCACAATCCATATTCAAAAACAAACATATTTTCAAATACACCAAATACTTTCCAAAACATGAAATATTTTAAAAAAAGTCCAACATTATGTATGCATTCTTATAGAGACGAGAATCATTACAAAGTTTGCCTAAACGAAGGCGCTTTTCAAAAATACTTTCAAAACCCACCACAAACACATTTCAAACAAAGAAATTTCAAAAGTGATCTAGCAAGCAACTAAGATCCCATAGATAACTATGGATGAAAAGGGTGCTAACACCTTCCCTTTTCATACCCTACCCCCCGAACTCAAGAAAATATCTCAAAGGTCTTTCCTGTTCTTTTCACCCTTTCCTTATTGGATAAAAGAAAAGTCAGTGGCAACTCTTGCTATCCACAATAATTTCGATATAACGCAAAACAACCAAGTCAGTTCTTCTACCATATTACAGAATTGGCGAATCTACTAGGGATACTTAAAGGTGGGGTTACCTTAGAGATAAATCACCTTTAAATTGATTTAATTAGTTGATTTGCTTGCTTTATATTTATGGATCCTTGTTTGGGTTTGTTTTGATCCTCTACTCGGATCGGGGGGAACATTATTAGGTAAGTAGCAATAGATCATGTAGATTGTGCGGGGTATATTGACATGGTTAAAGCAATGGCTATGTTAGTGTGACACATTTGTTGGTACCTGTAATACAATGGGAGAACTAACTTGGGTGTTTGCGTTTGATTGCAATTGTTGCGGATAACAAGAGTCGCCATCAAATTTTCTTTTATCCAATAAGGAAAGGTTGAAAAGAACAGCAAAGACCTTTCGAGATTATTTCTTGAGTTCGGGGGGTAGGTTATGAAAAGGGAAGGTATTAGCACCCTTTTCATACGTAGTTATCTACGGGCTCTTATTTGCTTTCTAGATCACTTGCTTTTGTTTGAAAATATGCTTGTGGTGTGGGTTTTGAAAGTATTTTGAAAACGTCTTTGTAATGATTCTCGTTTCTATAAGAACGCGTACAAAGTGTTGGTTTTGAAAATAGTTCAAAGAGGTGTTTGTGGAATGTTTTTTTAAAGTGATTTTGAAAAGTGTCTTTGTAATGATTCTCGTCTCTATAAGAATGCGTACAAAGAGCTTTGTCTTTTGAAAATGTTTCAATGGAAAGTGTTGGCGTGTGAAAATGTTTTTGTTGTGAGCAAACGAGCAACTATGAGCATCCTACCTACTTAAAAGGTCTAATGTTCTTTTCCTCCTCCTTTAGATGTTGCTATCTTACCATTGATTTGGTAAGAAGCCCCACCGTTGGATGTGAAGGGATAGGCGTGGGTCGTTGATATAGTCATAAAAGGAAACCTATGGGACGTTTCAATAATGTCGTTTAGGGACTAGATCATTTATCAAAGGCAACATCGAGGGTCATCGAGGAACTTCGATCTTTTTATCGAGGGTCTTTGCTAAAACGCCCATATTCGATGGACATGGCTATTTTTCTGAGGCAACAAGTGAGATTATCCTAGAGGTGCATGTGTGAATAATGTGTTTGATTGCATGCATTTTGTCTTTGATTTTTGGGTTGTCTACTTGTTGGTTTTATCTTTCCATACATCCTAATTACTAATATTTGTACAAAAGCAATAAAAATGCAGAAAATAAATCCTACACTATTACAACCATATTGAATAGCAAGAAAATGTTAAGACAAAACAAAATAAAGAAAGTAAAATGGGCTTTTCGATTCAGGAAGCAACACTCTTCGATTCTGCCCTTCTTGGCTTCCTTCAATTTAGGCCTAGAATCAGTAAGGACACGCCTTTCAATTTCATCCTTTTCCCGCTTCTTCCGATTGGGGCCTGGAATCAGTGTGAGTGGCTCCTTTAATTACGTCATTTTCTGCTTCCTTCGAATGGTCTGGAAGTTAGTGTGGACAATCTTCTCTTCTTCATTTGGACTACAAAGGAGAAAGGACCTACAAAGCAGCATGAGTGCATATCCTCCGTTCACGCCCTCCTAGACTTTCATTTGGGACTGTGAGGCATCCAGGGGGGAAGCATAAGGCTTCGTTTCACACAAGACTTTTTCTTTCGTTTAGAGTCTGTACAGGTTAGCTTTAACGTATACTTGGACAAGAAAAAAGCATGCAATCGAAAGTATAGAAATAAAAAGTGAACAAATGTTATTTACATGTTATGTTTGAAACGAAAATCTTAAGGTTAAGTGGACTTACGTTGCTTGACTTTGGAATGTAATTGTTAGACCTTGAGCTGCTACCCTTGGTGCTCTTGGATTCGAAGGAAAGAAACAAGTGTGGTGTTTCTTTGACTGGATTCGAAGGTCAAGAATAGTGGGGGTTGTGTTTTTTATTGTTGGCTTCAAAGGAGAAGAACAGGTATAGTGCTCTTTCAGCTGGATTCGAAAGAAAAGCAAAGTGCGGGGTTGTTCCTGGATTCGAAGGGAGGAAACAATGTGTTATGTTTCTAGTGCTGGATTCGAAAGGGTCAGAAACAAAGGTATGGTTTTTTGAATCTGGGTATGATAATGTGTTAAGTGTTTGATAATTTTCACAAAATCAAAGTTATTTCCAGCTACCAAAAGCCTCTGGATATGTTGTCCAGACCCTTAGAAGTGTTATGGAGCCTCTTATTTATAGGCGAAGTTTGGTTGAGGTTTAGGAGGGAAAACAAAACAATTTGAACAAAATGGGTAAACTGTTTTTGTAGCTTTCGAGGAGCAGTGTGCGTATGCCAAATTGGTGTAAGAATAAGGGCAGTGTTTCAGGACTGTTGTGCAGTGTTTTTTGGAGTGTTATGTCCAGCGTATCAGGCCTGAACTTGGCAGTAAGCATCTTTGAATATTTCAAATCCTTTGATTCCAACCTTCGACCAAATCCCTCTTCAGGCAGCAATATTTGTTTCCAATCAAAGTGTCATTCGAATGGGGCAAATATATGTCCTTCGAATGGACTACGTGCATGTCCTTCCAATGCCCCGACTTGTGTACCCTTTGAAAAAGGTAAACCGGATATGTCAATGCATGTCCTTCGAATGGGCCACCAAGGTGTGTGCCATGGTGTAGAAATTGTGTGTGATCGAAACAGATTGTTTCCAAAGGAAATATTGCCCATTCGAAGCTAGCGTGAAAAACAGCCAATGCTTTATGGGCGCCATTGCCTTGTGAATGCTAGCCATGGGGAAGCTTTTGCCTTGTGCATACTGGCCTGAAGGGAATCCTTGCTTTTGTGAATCGAAGGAAGCATGCAAAGGGAAAAATGACTTCTGAATCAAAAGGAAGCTACAGGAGGCCAATGTCTTGTGCCTGCTGGCTTGAAGAAGGTCCTTGCCTTGTGAATTGGGAGCAAGTGTAAAGAAGGCACTTATCTTCTGAATCGAAGGACATGAGCAGGAGGTTTTTCCTCTTTGAATCGAAGGAGGCTAATAAGAGGCTTTTTCCTTGTGCCTGCTGGTCTGGTGGGAGCCTCTTGCTTTGAAGCAAGAAGGAAGCTATTGCTCAATCGAAGGTTGTACGTATCTAGCCATTACTTTGTGAATCAAAGAAAGCATGAAGAGAATTATTTGTCTAATCAACACAGGCATGCAGGCATCAAATGTCCAATCGAAGCAGGCATGCAGGCCACCATTGCATTGTGAACCATGTGAGACCAATGGTGCAGTCAAAGCTTGCATGCAGGAGGTCATTGCTTCGTGGATCGAAGGAGACACAAAGGATGGATCGAAGGAGGCATGATGGAAGTCCTAGTCCAATCGAAACAACCTTGAAAGAGACTAAAGTCCAAACGGAGCAAGGGGAATCAAAGAAGGCTTGAAGGAGACCCTAGTCCAATCGAAGCCTTGTAAATCGAAGTAAACTTGTTTTTCTCCAATTTTGTCAAAAAGATTATTTTTATCTGTTTTGCCCTTTTTTAACGGTTTCCTCTTTAACTTGATGCTGGAAAATCTGATTGAACTTGTGAAAACTTGAATTTTGAGAATCCTTGTGAGAAATTCCTTGAGAAATGAGAAGGAAGATTTTGGGGTACAACAGCTGCCCCTGTTCAATCTTCTTAAACCTGAAAAGCAAGTATGGCACGTTGCCGTTTGTAGCTTGAAGGTAGAAGATGATTGAACACTAGAGTGCCCAGAAATTTGCACTCGACGATGTGGTTGTTGATTGTGTAGGGAATGGGCTTAAAGATGCCATTTGGAGAGATGATGGAGAGTTGTCGGAGATGGGCTTATAGATGCCATCCAAAGGTGATTGTTGACAGAAATTAGACTAAGTCTAAGTGTCATACCCCAAAATTTGCCCTTCCGTTTTCATATTCTAGGGTTTTTCGAATACTCAACTTGGCTCATAAGTGGGTCAGGCAGATTCTCTCTCTATGTAGTAAATCAACAATTAGGGTTTGTGTGATACGGTGGCCAAAACCGGGACTGTTTCTTTTAGGATTGCTGGTTTGCATTTTGCGTCTGCGTTCGCAAAATGTCGCGGTAAGCAAGAGTCGCCACCGACTTTTATTTTATCCAACAAGGAAAGGAAAAAAGCACAGAAAAATTCCTTTTTTCGAGATTTTCTGAGTACGGGGGGTAGATTATAGAAAGGGAAGGTATTAGCACCCTTTCTATCTGTAGTTATCTACGGGCTCTTAGGTACTTGCTCATCATTTTCAAAATTGCTTCTTTGTGTGTGTTTGATTTGAAAAAGTTTCTGACTTCGATTTAACTCTTGCTTCTGTCTTCAAGAGTGTTACGAAGTGTTTTTTGAAAGCTTTGTTTGTAAAGAAGTGTACATATATACGAAAAAGTTTGGATTGAGCAAGTACTTAAGAACTAATCTACCTACTCGAAAAAAGAATTGTTCTATGTTCGTTTCCTTTAGACAGTGTTATCCCACTATTAGTGAGTAGGTAGCATCGTCGTTGGAGTTTTGAGGGTCAATTCGAAAAGGGACGTATTGTCACTAAAGCAATGTTAGGACGTCTTAGTAGTAACCCTAATGTCTTAGATCAATTATTCGAGGCAACAATATCCGAGGCAACCATTCCGAGGCAATCATTATGAGGAAACCATTCCGAGGCAACTTTTCCGAATGGGATTTTGATCTTTGTTTAGACAAAAGGGCGACCACTAAAGCCTCCTATACTTCATGACCGTTTACCAAATGTAACCAAGTGGGAGTGTACCCTAGGAGTGCGCATGTGCGAGTGATTCAATTTCAGATTTATTTATCTTTGCACATTTTAGGGTTATCTAATTGTTTTAAAGTTAATCATACATTCTTGTCATGCATCCTAATATCACACATCTAACAGTTTAATATTTTGCGGAAGTTAAAGTGCAAAATTTAAAACTACGCTATTACAAGACTTCAGGTATTTACATAGCCAAAAACAAACCCTTATGAAATAAAGCGATAAATGAAAATAAAAGTCCTAATTAAGCTATTACAACTTGTAGGCAGTTACATCAATATGGTAAATAATAAAACAATAAAGCGTGCGCGATGAAAATTAGATCGACAAGAAATTAGGGTTTTGACCCTTCTAACCCAATTAAACGAAAAAATGTTTTTGGTTGTTTTTAATATTTTTTAAAGAAAAGAATTAGATTTTAAATTAAATACTAAATTAATTAGTTAATTAAATTAATTAAAGAAAATAATTATATGGCCTATTTTTGGGTTTTTGGTTATTTTAAGAAAATAAAATATAATTAAGTTAAAAAACCCTAATTGTTCTAATTAATTTTAATTTAAAAAAAAAGGAATTAAAGTTATCTAAAATTAACAACCTAATTAAATTAATTTAATTTTTGATAAAAAAATAAAATCTAAACCTAATTTGGTGAAAAATATTATTTTTTATGATTTTTTGATTGGTTAAAAAAAATTTGTTAGCAAAACAATTAAATAAAACAAAAAAATATAAAAAAAGGAAATAAGAAAAGAAACTTGGGCCTGGTTTGGAGATTTGGGGTGTGTGGACAACAATTTGGCCCAAGAAGAATGAGGTCCACGTTGACCTTCAAGATCACATGCTCTTCGTTGACTAGACTTCATGATGCTCCCTCATTGCTGGCCTTTGGATTTGGCCATCTGGCCACTTGGCAAGCTGGATCATGAGGGTGTATGGTAGCCCTTGGCCTTGGGTATGCGCTGGATTACCTGAAAGAAAATATATAAAGAAAGTGGGGGACCTGGGATTCGAACCCAGGCCCCAAGGGACTTTCCAACGCTTGCCAACCAGCTGAGCTACGCTTCTGATTTGTACATAAAATAAACAATAATAATAATATACAAAAACAAGAATTAGTGGAGAATAATAAAAAAACGCGCACCAGAAGTTTGAATGGACCAATGGTTTCTTGCCAGCTAGTCATCTTCTTCGCTTCTCCGTGGGTAAAAGTTCTAGACTTTTACCTACGGACATTCGTCCGTAGCTATAGCCCCTGTCCTTCTTAAAATCAACCATGAGCAAGATAAATGGAAACTAGGGCCACCAATCAACTCGTATGGACCTCCTGAGTACAATGGTGGCCCTTTCATGGCCTAATTTTGCATGCACACATAATTCCCAAATCGAAGCTACAAACCCTAATAATGGTGAAATCCAATATAGGCCATGAAAATGAAATTAAGCAATACAGAAAGCTTGCATATGTGATGGTAAACAAGAATATATGATTAGAATTTGATGAATGTGCAAGAATTATGTAAACCGAATTCAAGAAAAATGCAATATCGTGAATGCCTTACAGCGAGTTTCGGGGCTTGGGAGTGCTTGTTTTTGATTGGTTTTGCTTGCTTACACTCCCAGGAA
Source organism: Vicia faba (assembly GCA_948472305.1). NCBI lineage: Eukaryota > Viridiplantae > Streptophyta > Magnoliopsida > Fabales > Fabaceae > Vicia > Vicia faba. The sequence continues at coordinate 1,074,152,338 of OX451737.1, read as the reverse complement.
GTGATTGGGATAGCTAGAATGCCTTGAGGATTCTTGGAACAATGAATTCGATCCAGCACTTTTGTTGTGATTTTTCAAGTTTGGTTCTCCTTGTTGCGCCTCCTTCTAGCCTTGCTTTGGGTCTGCACATCATCCTTATGTACTGAGGAACGAATTAGGGTTAAAAGAATATGCTCAATCTTCCTCCATCATTTCATTTGATTTTGATTTGACTTCTTTGAATAACCTTCCAAAAATAGGCCTAATCCAATATTTTTGTGCACTCCGAGCCTTTACACGAATTTGATCTCATGCTAGCTGGAATTTAAGACCTGAAACAAGTACAAAATCTTGTGTTTTCAATATTTTGGATTTTCTACGGTTTGTTTTGATTTAAAATGATTTAATTTAAATAAAAATCCAAACAAATAATAAAAACAAGATAATGACAAGTGGCAAGGGCTAGGGCTCGTGGACCATGTTGCCAACTCAAAACAAGTGAAAAAGATTGGGCCCATTTAGCAAAATTTGCAATTTTAGGAATAGTTGACTTTTGGCAATTTTGCAAAAAGGGTCAACTTCACCAATGCATAACTTCCTCAATTTTGAATATTTGAAGGTGTTTTTGGACTTTTTAGAAAGCTTGATATGTCCTCTAAGCAACCTTTTTGGTCCCATCTCAACTTTATATTCCATGCTCATGTATGAAGCTTTGACAAAAAATGTGTTTTTGTTAACTTTTCAAAATGACCTGTAATGTCCAAATTCATAACTTCTTGTGAGTGAATATTTTGAACTTGGGAGATGAAGATGGATTGTATATAATTTCATCCTCTTAAAAATGAGCTTTGTATGGGTCATTTCTCATAAATTATGAGAAAGTTATGCTTGGTCAAAGTTGAGTTGACTTTTCCTACAAAACCCTAATTTAGCAACTTTTGGTTCTTGATGAATTATGAGCAATCCTTGATGAATCATGATCAAACTTTGATCAAATGATGAAATATAATTCAAAATGAGGATGTTGACCAAAAATCTTGAAGTTATACTGTATGTAGGCCACAATTGACTTTTGCCCTAGCACATTCGATTTTCAGGCCTTTGAGCAATTGACTGAGCAAATTTTCTCTGCAAGGCTTGAAACTTAACATGGGCGATCTTGAGAACATATTAGGACATTGGTGAGCATTTGGGATCCTTTGGACTCAAGTATCTTGATGCAACATGGAACCCTAATTTGAGATAGACTGCCTTAGGAGAGGGCTTGTTTGGTCAACCCTTGGACTTCCTTGAGCAACTTGAGGACCTCACTTGAAATGTTTTAATAAATATGGGAGGGAAAATTTTGGGGTATAACAGCTGCCCATGTTAAATCTTCTTAAACCTAAGGATGTAGATTGGCTTGCGTGCCTTTCGTGATCCGAAAGTGGAAGAGGATTGAACACTAAAGTGCCCAGAAATTTGTACTCGCATGAAGTGGTGTCCGTCTTACGATGTCGGGAATGGGCTTACAGATGCCATTTGGAAATTATTGACGGAAGATGGGCTTACAGATGCCATCCGAAGGAGTGTCGACCGCCTAAGAGATTCCTTAGCGAGAGCTTGTATACCTGTTGTCGAGGAAGATTCCGCTGGGGAATGCTGATCTCTGTCTTGAGAGAAGTAGAATTTTAGGAGCTTCGGTCGTCCGTTATTCTACTGGTGAATTGTCTCTGTTTTTTGAGAAAATTTGAATTTTAGGAGCTGCGGTCGTCCATTATTCTACTGAGGAATCATCTCTGTTGAAGAGGAAAGAGTGAATTTTAGGAGCTTCGGTCGTCCGTTATTCTACTGAGGAATCATCTCGGTTGAAGAGGAAATTTGAATTTTAGGAGCTTCGATCGTCCGTTATTCTATCGAGGAATCATCTCTGTTGAAGAGAAAAGTTGAATTTTAGGAGCTTCGGTCATCCGTTATTCTACTGAGGGATCATCTCTGTTGAAGAGGAGAGAGTGAACTACTATCTGGTCGTGATCTAGGCTTCGTAGTAATAAGACCGACTGTTATCTGTTCGTAATCCAGGCTTTACAGTGACTTACTGGGGAGATGAGATTAAACTTGCTATCCGATCGTGATCCAGGCTTCACAATTTCTCGATTCTTATCTGGTTGTAATCCAGGTGTCAGAAGGAATTAAGCTGTTATCCAGTCGCATCCGGGCTTCAACTTGAACTTAGGGCACACTAATATCCGGTCGACTCCGGGCTTCTTAGTGATTGTCCAGGTAAACTGCTATTTGGTCGAAATCTAAGCTTCGCAGTGTTTTATACTGTTATCTGGTCGTAACCCAGGCTTTAGTCCTTTTGTCGTTATCTGGTTGTAATCTAGGCTTCACGATACTTTGTACCATTATCTGGTCGAATCCAGGCTTCATGGTGTTTTGTACTGCTATCTGGTCGTAATCCAGGCTTCACAATACCTTACTTCTTATCTGGTCGTAATCCACGCTTCAGAAGAGATCAAATGGTTATCCGGTTGTAATCTGGGCCTCCCTTTGGGCTTTGGGCCTACTAATATCCGGTCGTAATCCGGGCTTCATAGTATTTGGCCGGGTGAACTGCTATTTGGTCGTAATCCAAGCTTCACAGTGTCCCTTATTGTTATCTGGTCGTAATCCAGGCTTCACAGTGTCTTTTACCGCTATCTGGTCGTAATCCAGGCTTCGCAATGTCTCATACCACTATCTGGTCGAATTCAGGCTTCATGGTGTTTGGAGAAAATCAAGATACTATCCGGTCGTAATCCAGGCTTCATAACTTATGTTAAAGATATACCACTATCTGGTCGTAATCCAGGCTCCGCGGTGTCTTTGGCTGTTATCTGGTCGTAATCCAGGCTTCACAACTTCTTCTACCATTATCTGGTCGTAATCCAGGTTTCATGGTCTTGTATTGCTATCTGGTCATAATCCAGGCTTCACAATAACTTGTTAAGCTGTTATTCGGTCGTAATCTGGGCTTCACGGCTTGTGTTTATGATATACCACTATTTGGTCGAATCCAGGCTTCATGGTACCTCGCACTGCTATCTGGTTGTAATCCAGGCTTCATAGTAACTGACTTAGCTGTTATCCGGTCGTAATTCGGGCTTCACGGCTTGTTGGGGATTAAACTATTATCCGTTTGAATCCGGGCTTCATAGCTTAGAGATAAACCACTATCTGGTCGAATCCAGGCTTCGCGGTGTTTGATACTGTTATCCGGTCATTCTCCGGGCTTCACAATATGCTGTAGAAATCAAGATACTATCCGGTCGAATCTGGGCTTCATAGCTTGAACTTGGTGAGAATTTGATTGTATCTTTCCTGAAAGGTAAAGGTTAGTTGTATGTAATGCATGATATGTATCAAGCAATGATGTTCTCAAAATAAATGAGATTGTGTTGTATGATGCCTATGCGTATGTCATGATGTATGGACATGTAATGTTTTTATGATATCCTCTAGCTGGGGAAAATAAATTCTGGATTGCTACTGGAGAAAAGAGTTGAATTCTTTGTTTCCGCTGGGGATAATAAATGAAGATGATTGTGAGAATAATCCTGTCGGAGAAAATAACTCCGTTGGGGAATAGACTGACGAGAAAATGACTCTGTGGGGAAGAGATACTCTGCTAGAAAATCTGCTGATTTGGAGGAACGACCTCGGCTGGGGATGAATTACCATTGTATACGATGATACACTCTGTTGGGAATTGAGTTTCTGTTTGTGAAAGGAATGAACTCCGCTGGGGATGATTTTCCAGTGGCGACTTCACTGAGGATAATCTTTTAGACTCTACTAGGGATAATCCTCCAGACTCCACTGGGGATAATCTTCTAGTGCTGATGATAGATAAACTCTGCTTGGGGAGAATCTTTCCGACTCATTCGCGATTTGCGAGCCTCAGCTGGAGAGAGTGATGTCCTGTTCGGGACCACTAATGTCACTGTCTTTTTCTTACTATGCGGGGAGTGAATGTACTTTCAATCGCTTTCTCCAACTAGTTCTATCCCTATACCTGGTAGATAGAGCAGCTGTACGGTTTGGACATTTCTTGTTTGCCCCTGTTCCTGATATTACGAGTAATCGTCTTTTATTTCGCACATAAATATTTATGAGCAGCAATTATTGTCAAATGCATATATCAAAATTGAACCATTGGACGTTCTTACAAAACAAAACAGAAAAAGAAAAAAATTTGAAATTTCTTTGTGAAAATGAATCGTATTGATTTTGAAGTTAACTTGTAAATAAGCGTTTTTGTACAAGAGGCTGACGTCCTAGTAAGAGAACGCCGTCGAAAGAGAGAATTTATACAGTTTGTAAAAGCAAAGAAAAACAGCTATGTGAACGATCCCACTAGGTTCCAACCCTGCTATTGCTTTTATGTCTTCGAGCATCTCATCACTTTGCTACTTGGTTGAAGATAGGTCAGATCGATTAGTGTCGTCCGAGCTTGATAGTTGATACCGAAGTCTGGTTACAAGGTGATCCAATGTGACATAGTGTTACGCTTTAATCCCTAATTTTTGCCTGGACCGCCCTTTCGGGTTTTTAGTCCACCGAGATACCCTTTTTTTCCCAAGCCGCCTTTTCAGGTTTTCGACTTGCCGGGTGTACAGATTTTTTTCATTTTCATCCCTTATTTTTGCCCGAACCCTTTTGGTTCGCCGGGAAGCCCTTATTTTTGCATAGGCCAGTCAACCTAGCGGGTCTCTGATTATGCGTAGTATTTTTTCACTATGTCTGCATTGACGGGGTGAGGAAGGTCGTCACCATCTATGGTGGTTAGAATCATGGCTCCTCCTGAGAAAATGTTCTTAACCACAAATGGCCCTTCGTAAGTAGGGGTCCATTTGCCCCTAGGATCACCTTGCGGTAGTATGATGCGTTTGATCACCAGATCCCCAACTTGATACTCTTGTCGTCTAACTTTCTTATTAAATGCCTTGATCATTCATTTTTGATACGTCTGACCATGACAAATAGCAGTAAGTCTCTTTTCATCAATTAAGTTTAGCTGATCAAGTCGGGTCTGTATCCAATCGTCCTCGCTCAAACCTGCATCTTTCATAATCCGAAGAGAGGGTATCTGGACCTCAATAGGTAAGATTGCTTCCATGCCATATACCAAGGAATAGAGTGTTGCCCCTGTTGATGTCCGTGCTGAGGTACGGTACCCATGAAGAGCAAACGGTAACATCTCGTGCCAATCTTTGTAGGTCACTGTCATCTTCTGCACAATCTTCTTGATATTCTTATTAGCCGCTTCTACAACCCCATTCATCTTCGCCTGGTAAGGAGAAGAGTTGTGATGTTGTATCCTGAACTGCTTGCAGAGCTCGGTGATCATCGTATTATTGAGATTTGTACCATTGTCTGTAATGATCCTCTCTGGTACACCGTATCGACCGATCAAATTATGCCGAATAAATCGTGCCACAACATTCTTGGTCACTGTAGCAAATGAAGCTGCCTCAACCCACTTCGTAAAGTAATACCAGGATGAAACGATGCCCGTTAGATGCGGTAGGTCTGATCTCGCCAATCATATCGATGCCCCACATTGCAAAAGGCCAAGGTGCCGTCAAGACGTTCAGAGGAACTGGAGGTATATGCACCTTATCAGCATAAACTTGGCACTTGTGACAGGTCCGAGAATGCTGATAACAGTCGGCTTCCATGGTGGACCAATAATATCCCGCCTGTAGGATTTTCTTTGCCATGGTGTGTCCACTGGAATGAGTTCCGAAAGTACCTTCATGTAACTCTACCATGATCCTTTCTGCCTCGTTCTTATCCACACATCTCAGTAAGGTCGAATCATGGTTACGCTTGTAAAGGATACCGTTGCTGATGAAGAACTTTGCAGCGAACCTCCTTAGAAACTTCTTATCATTAACAGATGCACCCTCGGGGTACTCTTGAGCCTCAAGATACCTCTTAACCTCGTGAAACCAGGGCTTATCTGTTACCTCTTCAGTCTCAATGTCACAGCAATATGCGGGTTCGTCCAACCTCTCAATGGTAATCTAGGGAGCTTCATTGTCCCACCTAACCTTGAACATAGAAGACATGGTAGTTAGCGTGTCCGCTAACTGGTTCTCCTCTCTGGGGAAGTGTTCAAAGGTTATCTCCTCAAAATGTGGAAGCAGCATCGATACATACTCTTTGTAAGGGATAAGATTTGGGTGTTTCGTATCCCACTCGCCTTTGATCTGACTGATCACGAGAGCGGAATCTCCGAATACACTTAAGAACTTAATCCTTAGGTACATAGCTACTCGAAGGCCCATGATGCATGCTTCATACTCCGCCATGTTGTTGGTGCAGTTAAAACATAATCGAACGGTGAACATAGTGTGACAGCCTTCAGGAGATATGATCACGGTGCCAATGCCATTACCTAGCGCGTTCGAAGCTCCATCAAAATACATAGACCATCGGGATCCTTCCTCAGGTCCTTCATCCGGTTCATGTTTTTCACAGTCAGTCACCAACATGATGTTCTCATCCGGAAACTCGAAATTCATAGACTGGTAATCATCCACGGCCTGATGCGCCAAATGATCCGCCAACACACTCCCCTTGATTGCCTTTTGGGTTGTGTATTAGATGTCATACTCAGTCAAGATCATTTGCCATCTTGCTATTCTTCCGGACAAGGCAGGTTTTTCGAAGATATACTTGATTGGATCCATCTTTGATATCAATAGAGTAGTGTGAGTCAGCATATACTGTCTCAGTCGGCGAGCAGCCCATGCCAAAGCGCAGCAAGTTTTCTCAAGCAGTGAGTATCAGGTCTCACAGTCGGTAAACTTTTTTCTAAGGTAGTAAATAGCATGCTCTTTTCGGCCAGACTCGTCATGCTGCTCCAGCACGTACCCCATTGAATTGTCAAGTACTGTCAAGTATAAAATCAAAGGTCTTCCTTCTACTAGAAGCATCAGAATAGGTGGCTCTTGGAGATATTCTTTGATCCTTTAGAAAGCCGCTTGACATTCATCATTCCATCTTACCACTTGATCTTTCTTCAATAGCTTGAAGATTGGTTCACAAGTAGCAGTCAAGTGCGAAATAAATCGGGCAATGTAATTCAGACGTCCCAAAAAGCCTCTGACTTCTTTTTCTGTTCGGGGAGCTGGCATTTCCTGTATAGCCTTCACCTTTGCGGGATCCACTTGAATACCTTTATCACTAACGATGAACCCAACAGCTTACCAGACCTTACCCCGAAGGTGCACTTGTTCGGGTTTAACCTTAACTTGTACAATTTCAACCTGTCAAATAGCTTCTGAAGATGGCCAATATGTTCTTCTTCAGTTTGGGATCTTGCAATCATGTCATCAACGTATACCTCAATCTCATGATGCATCATGTCGTGGAACAAAGAGACCATGGCGCGCTATTACGTTACCCCAACATTCTTCAATCCGAACGGCATGACCTTGTAGCAAAAGGTACCCCACTGCGTAACGAACGTTGTCTTTTCCATATCCTCAGGAGCCACCTTAATCTGATTGTAACCGGAGAAACCATCCATGAAGAAGAAGACCTTATGCTGTGCGGTGTTGTCAACTAAAACATCGATGTGAGGGAGCGGAAAATCATCCTCGGGGCTCGCCATGTTCAGATCCCTATAGTCCACATACATCCGTACCTTACCATCTTTCTTCGGCAACGGAACCACATTGGCAACCCACTGTGGGTAAGAAGTGACAGCTAGAAAACCGGCGTCAAATTGTTTCATAACCCCAACTTTGATTTTCTCAGACATCTTTGGGCGTATTCGGCGAACTTTCTGCTTCACTGGAGGACAATCTTCTTTAGTGGGCAAGCGGTGAACCACAATATCGGTATCCAACCCAGGCATATCTTTATAAGACCAGGCAAAGATCTTAACATAGTCACGCAACATCTGTATTAACCGTTGCTTGACACCAGACTCCAGATTTGCACCAATCTTAACCTCTTTCTTGTCTTCTTCTGTACCCAGATTTACTGATTCCACTGGCTCTTCATGGGGCTGTATGGCCCTCTCTTCATGTAGCAACAGTCTAGCAAGTTCCCCAGGAACTTCACAATCATCCTCACCTTCGTCCCCGACTTGGTCGATCGGACTTTCGAAGTCATAACTGGCAGTATCAGAGTTGTTATCAGTGGGATCCAAAGTGGATGTGGACTTGTATTATGATATGTGAGTGTGTGTAAGACAATAGCTGTTTTAATAAAGTGAAAAACAGGAGAGAAAAACAAGGAGCGCTGTTGTACCCCAAAATTTTCCCTCTCATATTTCTCAATACATTGCAAGAAAAATCTCCAAGTGGCTCAAGATTGCTCAAGAGTTGGTCAGACAAGCTATCTCCTAAGAAAGTCAACCCCAAATTAGGGTTTTGTGTTGCATCAAGATCCTTGAATCCAAATGGCCTCAAGTTCTACCCAATTCCCTAATATGTTCTCAAGATCATCCATGTCAAGTTTCAAGCCTTGCAGAGGAGGTTTACTCAGTCAATTGCTCAAGGGTCCAAAAATCGACTATGCTAGGGCAAAAGTCAACTGTAACCTACAAACAGTCAAACTTCAAGATTTTTGGTCAACATTCTCATTTTGAAGGATATTTCATCATTTGATAAATGGATTGATCATGATTCATCAAGGATTGCTCAAAATTCATCAAGACTCAAAAGTTGCTAAATTAGGGTTTTGCAGGAAAAGTCAACTCAACTTTGACCAAGCATAAATTTCTCATACTTTATGATAAATGACCCATCCAAAGCGCATTTTGAAGAGGATGTAATTTCCTACAATCCATCTTCATATCCAAAAATCAAAAAATGCACTCACAAGAAGTTATAAATTTGGACATTATAGGTCATTTTTGAAAGTCAACAAAAACACTTTTTTTGCCAAAGCTTATAACTTGTGCATGGAATATCAAAATGCGATGAGACAAAAAGGGTTGGTTAGAGGACATCTCAAGCTTTCTAAAAAGTCAAAGAACACCTCAAAAAGTTCAAAATTGAAGAAGTTATGCATTGTTGAAGTTGGACTTTTTTGCAAAATTGCCAAAAGTCAACTATCCCCAAAACTTTAAATTTTGTCAAATGGGCTCATTCTTTTCCACTTGATTTGAACTTGCATCATTGCCCACGTGTCCTAGCTTCAGTCATGAGCTCATATTTTATTTTTATTATTTAATTTGATTTTTATTTGAATTTATTCATTTTAAATCAAATTAAATCATATAAAATCTAAAACTTTGATAACATGAGATCTTTTGGCTATTTCAGGATTTGATTACCATCATTAACATCATCAAAATCGAATCAGACCAATTCATTTGCAAAAGATTGAGATTTGGCAAAATTGGAAGGTTTTAAAGAAGAGATCAAATCAAATATGTATGCATTGATATGGGAAGATTAAATCCATAATTCTTACCCTAATACACTACCTAGTACATAAGCAAGCAAAAGCAATCGAAACAAGGGTTGGAAGCTGCAGGCAGAGGCAAGACAAAAGTTGAAAAATTCACTAAAAAGCTTGGAATCGAATTCATAGCTAGAGGCATTTTCAGAAGCTGAGACCTGTCCCAATCTCTTCCTGGGTGTTCATTCAATCTACCTGGATCAAAAGCAAGCTCGATCAGACCCCATAGCGCGTTGTAAGTGTCACGATAAACACCCTTGTTCTTGAAATCGTAACTCTCCATTCTTGCATCATTTGAACAAACTATTGGCATATTTGTAATCCTCACAATATTTCTAAGCTATTTGCATCATTCAATTTTGTTTATCTAACCTGTAATGTAAAACGCCATAGCTAGGGTTCTTCGAAGCGTTTTTGGGGTTTTTCTTTTCAGGTGAAATTAGGCTACAAGATGGACATGGTTGTGACCGGGAGGGAAGGACGAGTACAACCATGCCCTTAGAACTCATTTTTGTAGCCTGGAATGTATTTTTGAACAAGCCTGCGCATTTAGCTGCGGATTCAAATTCGCAGGTATTTTTACAGGGTTTGAAGGACAGGGATGAACCCGTGTCATCCACCTGTTGGCCCCTTTCAAAACCACGCGCGCATTTTTATAATTTTTTTGGCCATTGACTTGTTTTATTTTATTATATATTCTTTGTATATCATTAACAAACAAAACAGTTCAGCGTAGTGGCAAGGCAAGCGTTCCAATCACTTTCAGGACCTGGGTTCGAATCCCAGGTCCCCCACTTTCTCTATATTTTTCCTTTTCAGGTATTCCTATGCATGCTTGAGCCTGTAGAACACCGCGCACTATCATCCATGCAATAGCCAGATGACCAAAGGCCAGATCTGGTGGTCCAGGAGTGGATGTCCACCATGGTCCAAGTCTAAGCGTGCACACCGGATCTCAAAGAGTCAAACAAGGGCCAGCATTTTGGGCTTAAGGAATTGCTTCTCAAACTCCCATAATATGGCCCATACCCCCTTCTTCTTATTTATTTTGCTTTTTTATTTTAATTGTTTTTATTATTTTTATTTAACTTCTAACCAATCAAATTTATTTTTTTCATAAAATAAAATCACAAAAATATTTTCATATTTAATTAAACTTTAATCTCTTATTTTTTTAATAAACATTAATTAATTAATTTTTTTTATATTAGAAAAACTTTAATTCTTTTTGCAAATAAATAATTAATTAGATTTAATTAGGTACTAACCATTATTTTAATTAATTTCATTTTATTTCTTAAAATAACAAAAACCCAAAAATAATTTATTTTTATTAATTAATTAATTTATTAATCTAGTAATTAATTTAGGTTAATTTCTTTCTTAAAATAAAAACAACAAAAAGATGTCTTCTTTAAAGGGTCAAAACCCTAATTATGCGTCCGATTAAATTTTGCGCCGCGATTTACTTTCTTTTATCCTATAATGTACTTGTCCCCGGTTTGTAATAGTAAATAGGACCTTTTATTTATTTTTATCGCTTTATTTATTTTTAAAGGGTTTGTCTTTGGCGATGTAAATACCCGACGCCTTGTAATTTAAATTCCGCATTTTATTTCCGCAAATTATAACTCTTAGATGTTTGATAATAGGATGGCATGACAAGATTGAATATTTTAACCTAAAATCAACTTAGATCACCCTTAACATGTACAAAGATAAAAATAAACTGAAAACGACACACTCGCACATGCGCACTCTTAGGGTACACCCCACTTGGTTGCCTTCGTACGCGGTCATTGAGTATAAGTCACTTTAGAGGTCGTCCTCTTATCTCAAAGATCATAGTCTCCTCGAAATGGTTGCCTCAGATATTGTTGCCTCAAACAAATGATCTAAGACATTAGGGTTACCGCTAAGGCGTCCTAGCATTACTTTAGTGACCGTAAGTCCCGCATTCAAATTGACCCTTAAAACTCCAACGACGATGCTACCTACTCATCAATAGTGGGATAACATTGTCTAAAGGACATTAGCATAGAACGATTCCTTTTTCGAGTAGGTAGATGGTTCTTAGATACTTGCTCTTTCAAAAACAAAAAATCTTCACACTTACACTTTTCGAACAAAGTTTTCAAAAACACTTCATACACTCTTGAGGATAGAAGCAAGAGTTAAATCGAAGTTTTCAAACAAAAAAAACTTTTTTCAAACCCACAAGCACAAAGAAAACAATTTTGAAAACAATTTGAGCAAGTACCTAAGAGCCCGTGGATAACTACAGATAGAAAGGGTGCTAACACCTTCCCTTTCTATAATCTACCCCCCGAACCCGAGAAATATCTCAAAAAAGGAATTTTTCTATGCTTTTTTCCTTTACTTGTTGGATAAAGTAATAGTCGGTGGTGACTCTTGCTTACCGCGATATTTTGCAAACACAAACTCAAAACGCAAACCAGTATTCCAAAAACAGTCAGTTCTTCCCACCGTATCATAGAATTGGCGACTCTGCTGGGGAACTTTATAAGTGGGGTGTACCTTAGGAATAGTTCATAATGTTTTCAATTGCTTGACTTGTATGCTTTATCTTTGTGGGTTGAATCGGAGTTACTATAGATCCTAACCCAGATCTGGGGGATACCCTTTAGGTAAGTAGCAATAAACTGTGAGGTAACTGTACGACATAGACCAATACGGTTGAAGCAGTAGCTACGTTGGTGTGGCACTTTAGTTTGTACCGATATCCTTTGTGGCACAACGAGGAGAATATGGGTCTTCTAAGGGGTCATTAAATACCAACTGACCTTAGAAACTTTAAATTGACCAACTTGGCCATAGAACAGTAGCAGTATGCTACACTCATTGAGACCAAACTCTCGTGATGATTCTGGCTGCAAGAAAAGGTTGCTAAACTGGAATTATGACCGGTTGAGGGTGATCAGTGATATTGAGATCCTCTAGAACCCGATTACTATTTTAGGACAGGTTTAAACCAACTTAACTGAAAGAGGGTAGTACCTAAGCTCCTTGCCAGCCTGAAATCTAAGGGCTATCTGTGTGACTTACTTGCCCTTACCATGTTTGCTATTTGTGGATACTTGTGGTGTGTTTTCTATCATGACATCATGACATCATGACATTGCATGCATCTTGCATTGGACTAACCTATTTTAAAGACATGAGGGATTCATTTTTGTTCTGTTTTGTAGGTCATGGCACCCATGCGTAGAAACACTATTCAGATTAATTTTGTCCAGATTCCAACTCAGCTTAAGGAATTGGTTGCAAAGATTTCAGATACCACCTCCTTTATCAGAAGACATGGGCACCTTCTTGGCTTAGTCACCTCCAAGATGGATGAACAGATGATGAGTGTCTTAGTCCAGTTCTTTGATCCACTGTACCATTGCTTTACTTTTCCGGACTACCAGTTGGTCCCTACCTTGGAAGAGTTCTCTGATCTAATTGGTATCTCTATTCTGGAGCAGACCCCGTTCACAGGTTGGGAGAAAGTCCTTATGCCGGAAGAGATTGCTTCATCCCTCCATCTGACAAAGGCTGAGGTAATGTCTAATTGGGAAACTAGAAGTGGGACAAAAGGCTTCTTGGCTAAATTCTTGGTTGATCGGGCTAATCAGTTCTGGGACAGTCTAGACTTTCAGGAATTTGAAGACATTCTGGCTCTTCTCATATATGGATTGGTGTTGTTTCCTAACTCAGATTCTTTCGTCAGTGTCAATGCGGTGAAGATCTTCATTTCCCGTAATCCGGTACCCACTCTCTTGGGTGACATTCTTCACTCTCTTTATGCCCGTACTACTCGGAAGCGGGGAACCCTTATGAGTTGTGCACCATTGCTGGCGAGGTGGTTTATTTCTCACCTCCTCAAATCAGTTTTGAAGAACAAGGAAGGCATGGGTTGGGCCTACAGGGTTATGTCTCTCTCTCATAATGACATCATTTGGACTATTAAGGGTATGGAAGATGTGGCTATTATTGATTGTTGTGGGGAGTACCCCAATGTTCCACTACTAGGAGCCCATGGAGGAATCACCTATAATCCATGTTTGGCCTTACGTCAATTTGGGCGTGCTAGAAGGGAAGGACCTCATGAGTTGCTTATGATAAGTATTGTCTTTGATTTCCAAGGGGATAGTGACGAGCAACGCCACAGGTTCATACGAGCTTGGGATAGAGTTCACAGGTCTGATCCGCACGAGTTGGGTGCAAAGACTTCTCTACCAATGGAACCATATCTCCGATGGGTTCGTATCCGTGCCCAAAAGCTGGGGATGCCATACGAAGCCGTCTTGCCTATAACTGTTGAGGTTGCTGATGAAGAGGGGGTTCCTCCTACCATCCTACACCCTTACATGCCTACTGACATTGGGGCATTGAAGAGGTCCTGGATGCAGCTGAGGGAAGAACGAGATACTTATAGAGAAAAGTATCACGAGCAAGAGCAGAAGATTCAGAAGTTGACAAGGCAACTAGAGAACGAGCGGATCCTCAACGACTATGTCAGCACCAAAGGCAAACGACCATGGAAGCGTTGTTTGTCTTTTGATTTATTTCTAGTCTTGATTTACTTTTCAGTTTTTATTTCTTGTAACGCCTTAAAGGCATTTGTTGAACAATTGAATTCAAAGTTTATCTAATAAAAGTGTGTTTCTTTTTTGGTTTACGAACTTGAATCTCTAAAGTCTTTGAAATCATATCATATGCATTTCATTCCATGCACCTCATAACAGGCACCCTTACAGGTTTTCTTATCTTCTTTGCTATTTATTTCAGCATCATGTCTTTCGAAACATCAACTGATCAAGCTATCAAAGCTCTACAGGCTCAAAACGCCCAGTTCCAGGAATTATTCATGAGTTTAGCCAAGGGTCAGCAAGATCTGAAGACCCTTATTTTGAAAGATAAGAAGAAGAAGAAGAAGAAGACGGTCCTCCTGAACATGGGTCACAGGTTTGGAAACAGGCTGCGAGATGAAGTCAATCTATCCCACTCATCTGGAGGGGGAGAAAACCAATAAGAAAGGAGGGTTCATAGCCCTGTGGTATCTGACCACGAGACTGACTTTGACGAAGATCAGTATCCTCCGGATGAGGATAAGTATAAACAACTTGAAGACCGTTTAAGTGCCATGGAGATCCAGAAGGTCCCTGGGTTGGACTTTAGTGATCTAGGTTTGTCGTCTGGGGTGGTGATTCCCCACAAGTTCAAAGCACCAGCCTTTGCTAAATACGACAGAGTTTCTTGTCCGAAGCTGCATCTCCGGTCATATGTTAGAAAGATTCAGCCATACACCGCTGACAAGAACCTCTGGATCCACTTCTTTCAAGACAATCTCTCAGGGACTCATCTTGAATGGTTTTACCAGCTGGAAGGAGATAACATCCGTAATTGGGAAGATCTGGCTGCTGCTTTCTACAAGCAGTACCAATACAATGCTGACCTTGCTCCCACGCGTACCCAACTCCAGGGTATGTCTATGGGTGCGGGTGAAGGTTTAAAAGATTATGCTCAGAAGTGGAGGGACCTTGCTGGAAGAGTTCAACCTCACTTGGGTGATAGAGAACTAGTGGATATGTTTCTGGGGGCCCTGTCTGGTCCGTATTTCAACCATCTGATTGGAAGTTCATCGTCTGTGTTTACAGAGCTAATCATGACCGGGGAAAGAATTGAGGCTGGTATCAAATCTGGCAAGATACAGAAGGGTGCTTCGTCAAGCACCAAGAAGAAGCCCTTTAAGAAGGAGTTAAGTGTTGTTTACAACACAAAGAGCCATAATAGACCTGAACGCCACCAAGCTGTTAATGCGGTTGTTATTTCAAGACCAACTGTTGCCGCGCAACGCAACAATCAGCCAAGAGCTGGGAGGCCGCGAAGACAGTTCACTCAGCTCAACATGACTTTATCCCAGATTCTGCCACAGTTATTGAAAACCAACTTGGTGATTCTAAAGGAGGCCCCGAAAACCCCCAACACTGCATCACCCATGTACGACTCGAATGTCCGCTGTGCTTTTCACTCTGATAGCCCAGGGCATGATACAGATAACTGCTGGGTCCTGAAGAACAAGGTACATGACTTGATTGATGCGAAGGAGATTGAATTCGAAGCACCTGAAAGACCTAATGTTGTGACTGCTCCTAGGCCCAAGCATGGAGTGAATGCTATAGATGAAGACTCGTTTGTGGTTTCTGTGAAAGACATTGTTACTCCCTTAATGACTGTAAAGAAAAACCTTCTGTTAGCCGGTTTATTTTCGGGCTGTGACGAAGATTGCCATCTGTGTGCCGTCCTACCTACCGGTTGCCATCTTTTGAAGTCAGGTGTCCAATGTCTGATGGATAATAAAGAAATTCTGTTTGAGAAGACTTTTTTCTCCTTTGGTTCCTACTAAAGAAGTTGCTATAATCACCATTTTCGACAATTCTTCCAAGGCTTCCTCGAGAAAGCCTGTTAGAATTACATCTGTTCCGAGAATCGCACCCTTGATCATCACTGTTCCTGGGCCTATCCCCTATACATCCGATAAAGCTGTCCCGTGGCATTATGGGGATGACGTATATTATCATGGATTTAAACAAGACTTAAGTGCTAGAGAGGCTAGTACTGACACCAGCAATATTGTTGGACCTGCCAAAGTCACCCATAGCGGAAGACTTTTCTCCCCTGAGATCTCTTCGCCAACTGTTCGGACGCCTGTTGTCATTACACCTGCCAGTGTACCTACTACTATTCCTGTTCAAGTTCCCATTCTTACCCCTGTTGCCGAGTCATCTGACACTCGGGGTAAAGGGAGCACTAACGAACCTGCCCGGACGGAGGCACCAAAGACAATTACTGTGGAAGCCTCTAGACAAGAGATGGAGGAAATTTGAAGATTATCAAAAAGAGCGACTACAATGTAGTCGAGCAGCTGGGGCAAACCCCGTCCAAAATCTCTATGTTGTCTCTGTTGCTATGCTCAGAAGCCCATGCCAAGGCTCTGATTGCTTTCCTAAAGACTGTGCATGTGCCGCAGGAGACGTCAGCTGATCAGTTTAAAGATTGTGTGGCTAGTCTGACAGCGGATAATGGGTTGGGTTTCTCTGACGCAGACTTGCCTGCTAAGGGGAGGAATCACAATGATGCCCTGCATGTCTCCATTGAATGCAGGGGCACCACTCTAGCTCATGTATTGGTGGATATTGGTTCCTCATTGAACGTTTTACCTAAGAAAGCTCTAGACCGGTTGGACTGTGAAGGTTTAGAGTTGAAGCCAAGTAACATTGTTGTTAGGGCCTTTGATGGGTCAAAGAGAATGGTACATGGAGAAGTTGATATTCCAGTGAAGGTTAGTTCTCAGACCTTTGCGTCTACTTTTTATGTGATGGACATTCAGCCATCCTATTCTTGTTTGCTGGGTCGCCCATGGATCCACAAAGCTGGGGCAGTGACTTCTACGCTCCACCAGATGCTGAAATACCTAGTAAAAGGGAAAATTGTTACGGTACGAGGGGGGGAGGAGTACATGGTGAGCCACCTAAACTCTTTCCGATATGTAGAGATGAATGGGGAGTTCATTGAGACTCCGTTTCAACATTTTGAAGAGGTTCCCCAGACGCTGGCATCAACTGAAGCTGTCAATGAAGATCCTCCTATGAAGATGGCTTCCTTTAAGGATGCCCGGGCTGTTGTTGAGAAAGGTGGGTGTGCAAAGTGGGGCCAACTCCCTGATTTTGCACATAAAACTAATAAGTCTGGTTTGGGTTTCACTGCAGAAGCTCAAAGGACTGTTCAGAGTGCAAGGACTGGAAGACCTCCCATGTTTATCAGCAATTCAGGAGTGAATGCCATTGAAGACGATGTTGAAGAATCTGAGTTTGACAGTTGGATCTATCCTACTACTGATGGTGGACTAAGCAACTGGATAGCGAAGGACTTCATCCCAATTTCATTTGTTACTCAGTAACGAGACCTTTGTTTTGTATTTGTAACAGACAATTTTTAAACTTTACGGCCCGGTGTCTTACCCGGGGCACCGTGGCTTAGTTTGTGAGGGCTTTATATGTGTCATCTACATATATCATTAATAAAAGCATTGGACGTTTCTTGCATTTAAAATTTTGCGCTCCTTGTTTTTCTTTTATTAGATATTGCAAAACAGCTATTTTATACACACTCACATATACAGGTCTGAGTCCACTCTGGATCCCAGTGATAACGACTCTGCTACTGCCGGTTATGACTTCGAAAGTCCGATCAACTTAGCCTAAGATGATTGTGAAGTGCCTGGTGAACTGGCTAGACTGTTGCTCAGGAAGAGAGGGCCATACAGCCGCATGAAGAGCTAGTGGAAACAGTGAATCTAGGTACAGAGATAGACAAGAAAGAGGTCAAGATCGGTGCAAATCTAGAATCTAGTGTTAAGCAATGGTTGATTCAGATGATGCGAGACTACGTTGAGACCTTTTCCCGGTCTTATGAAGATATGCCTGGGTTAGATACCGATATTGTGGTTCACCGCCTGCCTACCAAGGAAGACTATCCTCCAGTGAAACAGAAGGTCCGCCGAATGCGCCCAGAGATGTCTGAGAAAATCAAGGCTGAAGTTATGAAACAGTTTGACGCCGGTTTTCTAGCAGTTACTTCTTGCCCACAGTGGGTGGCCAATGTGGTTCCTGTGCCGAAGAAGGATGGTAAGGTTCGAATGTGTGTCGACTATAGGGATCTGAACAGGACAAGTCCCAAGGATGATTTCCCTCTGCCTCATATCGATGTTCTGGTTGACAACACCGCCCAGCATAAGGTCTTCTCCTTTATGGATGGTTTCTCTGGTTATAATCAGATTAAAATGGCTTCCGAAGACATGGAGAAGACAACCTTTGTTACTCAATGGGGTACCTTTTGCTACAAAGTCATGCCTTTTGGATTAAATAATGTTGGGGCAACGTATCAGCGCGCCATGGTCGCTTTATTCCATGACATGATCCATCATGAGATTGAGGTATACGTTGACGACATGATTGCGAGATCCCAGACCGAGGAAGAACATATTGACCACCTTCAGAAGCTATTTGACAGGTTGAAGTTGTACAAGCTGAGGTTAAACCCGAACAAGTGCACCTTCGGGTGAGATTTGGTAAGCTGCTAGGTTTCGTCGTGAGTGATAATGGTATTCAAGTGGATCCTTCAAAGGTGAAAGCTATACAGAAAATGCCAGCTCCTCAAACAGAGAAAGAAGTCAGAGGCTTTCTGGGACGTTTGAACTATATTGCTCGATTCATCTCACACCTGACTGCTACTTGTGAGCCAATCTTCAAGCTACTGAAGAAGGATCAAGTGGTAAGATGGAATGGTGAATGTCAGGCCGCCTTCGAAAGAATCAAAGAGTATCTCCAAGAGCCACCTATTCTGATGCCGCCAGTTGAAGGGAGACCTCTGATCCTATACTTGACAGTACTTGACAACTCAATGGGGTGCGTGCTGGGGCAGCATGACGAGTCTGGCCGAAAAGAGCATGCTATTTATTACCTTAGCAAAAAGTTTACCGACTGTGAGACCCGATACTCACTGCTCGAGAAAACTTGCTGCGCTTTGGCATGGGCTGCTTGCCGGATGAGACAGTATATGCTGACTCACACTACTCTATTGATATCAAATATGGATCCAATCAAGTATATCTTCGAGAAGCCTTCCTTGTCCAGAAGAATAGCAAAATGGCAGATGATCTTGACTGAGTACGACATCTAATATACGACCCAAAAGGCAATCAAGGGAAGTGTGTTGGCAGACCATTTGGCACATCAGGCAGTGGATGATTGCCAATCTATGAACTTTGAATTTCCGGATGAGAATATCATATTGGTAACCGACTGTGAAGAACCTGGACCGGATGAAGGACCTGAGGAAGGATCCCGATGGTCTATGTACTTTGATGGAGCTTCGAACGCTTTGGGTAATGGCATTGGTGCCATGATCATATCTCCTAAGGGCTCTCATACTCCGTTCACCGCCCGACTATGTTTCAACTGAACCAACAATATGGTGGAGTATGAAGCATGCATTATGGGTCTTCGAGCAGCAATTGACCTAAGGATTAAGTTCTTAAGTGTTTTCGGAGATTCCGCTCTCGTGATCAGCCAGATCAAAGGCGAGTGGGATATTAAACATCCTAATCTTATTCCTTACAAAGAGTATGTATTGACGTTTCTTCCGCATTTCAAAGAGATAACCTTTGAACACTTCCCTAGAGAGGAGAATCAGTTGGCAGACGCGCTAGCTACGATGTCTTCTATGTTCAAAGTCAATTGGGACAATAAAGCTCCTCGGATTATCATTGAAAGATTGGATGAACCAACACATTGCTGTGATATTGAGACTGAAGGGGTAGCAGATAAACCCTGGTTTCATGAGGTGAAGAGGTATCTTGAGGCTCAGGAGTACCCCGAGGGTGCATCTGTTAATGACAAGAAGTTTCTGAGGAGGTTCGCGGAGAAGTTCTTCATCAGCAATGGTATCCTTTACAAGCGCAACCATGATTCAACCTTACTGCGATATGTGGATAAGAACGAAGCAGAAAGGATCATGGCAGAGTTACATGAAGGTACTTTCGGAACTCATTCTAGTGGGCACACCATGGCAAAGAAAATCCTTCGGGCAGGATATTATTGGTCCACAATGGAAGCCGACTGTTATCAGCATTCTCAGACCTGTCACAAGTGTCAAGTTTATGCTGATAAAGTGCACATACCTCAAGTACCTCTGAACGTCTTGACAGCTCCGTGGCCTTTTTCAATGTGGGGAATTGACATGATCGGCGAGATCAGACCTACGGCATCCAACGGGCATCGTTTCATCCTGGTAGCTATTGATTACTTTACGAAGTGGGTTGAAGCAACTTCCTTTGCTGTAGTGACTAAGAACGTCGTGGAAAGGTTCATTCGGCACAATCTGATCTGTCGATATGGGGTACCAGAGAGGATCATTACGGATAATGGTATAAATCTCAATAATAAGATTATCACCGAACTCTACAAGCAGTTCAAGATATAGCATCACAACTCTTCTCCTTACCGGCCGAAGATGAATGGGGCTGTAGAAGCGGCTAATAAGAACATTAAGAAGATTGTGCAGAAGATGACGGTGACATACAAAGACTGACACAAGATGTTACCATTTTCTCTTCATGGGTACCGTACCTTAGCGCGAACGTCAACAGGGGCAACACCATATTCCTTGGTTTATGGCATGGAGGCAGTCTTGCCCATTGAAGTTCAGATACCCTCTCTTCGAATCATGAAGGATGCAGGTTTGAGCGAAGATGACTGGATTCAGACCCGGCTTGATCAGCTGAACTTAATCGACGAAAAGAGACTTACTGCTATTTGTCATGGTCAGACGTACCAAAAGCGGATGATCAAGGCATTTAACAAGAAAGTTAGACGACAAGAGTATCAAGTTGGGGACCTGGTTATCAAGCGCATCATACTGCCACAAGGTGATCCCAGGGGAAAATGGACCCCTACTTACGAAGGGCCATTTGTGGTTAAGAACATTTTCTCAAGAGAAGCTATGATTCTAACCACCATGGTTGGTGACGACCTTTCTCACCCCGTCAATGCAGACATAGTGAAAAGATACTACGCATAATTAAAGACCCGTTAGGTTGACTGGCCTAGGCAAAAATAAGGGCTTTCTGGCGAACCAAAAGGGTTCGGGCAAAAATAAGGGATGAAAATAAAAGAAATTTGTACACACGGCAAGTCGAAAACCTGAAAAGGCGGCTTGGGCAAAAAAGGGTATCACGGTGGATTGAAAACCCGAAAGGGCGGTCCAAGCAAAAATTAGGGATCAAAGCGTAACACTATGTCTCATTGGATCACCTTGCATCCAGACTTCGGCATCGACTATCAAGCTCGGATGGCGCTAATCAATCTGATTCATCTTCAACCAAGTAGCAAAGTGATGAGATGCTCGAGGACATAAGGGAAATATCAGAGTTGGAACCAGTGGGATTACTCACATAGCTGTTTTGTTTAGTTTTTCACGAATTGTGTAAATTCTATTATTCGGTGGCGTTCCCTTACTAGGACGTCAGCCTCTTGTACAAAAACGCCTATTTACAGGCCAAACTTCAAAAATAAATACAATTCATTTTCAGAGAAATTTCAAACTGTTTTTCCTTTTTCTGTTTTGTTTTGCAAAGAACGTCCAATGTTCATTTTTGATATATGCATTTGACATTGATTGCTGCTCATGAATATTTACATGCGAAACAAAAGACCATTACTCGTAATATTGGAAACAGGGGCAAATGAGAATTTGTCCAAGCTTTGCAGTTGCTCTATCCACCAGGTACAAAGGTAGATTTAGCTAAAGAATATGGCTAAGGTATCTTCACTCCCCGTAGAGTAAAAAAAGACAGTAATGTTAACTCTCCCCAGCTGAGACTTATAACTGTGAATGAATCAGTAATATTCTCCCCAAGCAGAGTTTATCTACCATCAACATTGAAAAGGCTTAATATCCCCGGCAGTATTAATATTCCCCAGCGGAGTATAAGAAAATTCCCCAGCAGAATACAAGTTATCCCCAATGGAGTTTGAAATCTTTCCCGGCGCAGTCTGAAAAAGCTTCCCCAGTGGAATTTGGAGAATCATCCCCACTAGACTTTGGAAGATTGTCCCCAGCGAGTTTAAAGGATTATCACCGTTAGAGTCCAAAATATTATCCCCATTAGAGTCTAAAAGGTTATCCCAGCAAAGTCGCAACTGAAATATCATCCCCGACGGAGTTCTTTCCTTTCACAAACAAGAAGTCAATCCCCAACAGGATTCAGTATCACCAGCAACGGTAATTCATCCCCGGCAGAATTTATCGGTGGAATCCTCAGCAGAGCATCTCTTCCCCACAGAGTTGCTCTCCTCATCAGTTTATTCCCCAACGGAGTTATACTCTCCTGCATGTTTATTCTCGCAATCATCTTCATTCGCCATCCCCAGTGGAAATGAAGAATCCAACTTTTTCTCCAACAGCTATCCGGGATTTATGTTCCCCAGCTAAAAGCATTACATTGCCATACATCATGACACATGCATATATGCATCATACAACACAATCTCATTTATTTTGAGAACATCATTTCTTGATATATATCATGCATTGCATACGACTGACCTTTACCTTTCAGGAAAGATGCAGTTAAGTTCTCAGCTATGTCGAACTACTGACCGATTCTTAAATCTCAACTGAATTAGTCTCAGTTGAATTACATATAAGGTTCTAAATCTCGACAATTTTCCTCCGTCGTAGTGTGGGCGAGTTCTTAAATCTCAACAGAATTATTCTCCGTTGAAGTACAGACAGTTCCTAGATCTCGATGAAGATATTTTCCTCAGTCGAAGTACTGGCCGGTTCTTAAATCTCAACTGAATTAGTCTCGGTTGAATTACAGATAAGGTTCTAAATCTCGACAACTTTCCTCCGTCGAAGTGTGGACGAGTTCTTAAATCTCAACAGAATTATTCTCTGTTGAAGTACAGACAGTTCCTAGATCTCGATGAAGATATTTTCCTCAGTCGAAGTACTGACCGGTTCTTAAATCTCAACTGAATTAGTCTCGGTTGAATTACAGATAAGGTTCTAAATCTCGAAAACTTTCCTCCGTCTAAGTGTGGACGAGTTCTTAAATCTCAACAGAATTATTCTCCGTTGAAGTACAGACAGTCCTAGATCTTGATGAAGATGTTTCCCTCAGTCGAAGTACTGACCGGTTCTTAAATCTCAACTGAATTAGTCTCGGTTGAATTACAGATAAGGTTCTAAATCTCGACAACTTTCCTCCGTCGAAGTGTGGACGAGTTCTTAAATCTCAACATAATTATTCTCCGTTGAAGTACAGACAGTCCTAGATCTTGATGTAGATGTTTCCCTCAGTCGAAGTACTGACCGGTTCTTAAGTCTCAACTGAATTAGTCTCGGTTGAATTACAGATAAGGTTCTAAATCTTGACAACTTTCCTCCGTTGAAGTGTGGACGAGTTCTTAAATCTCAACATAATTATTCTCTGTTGAAGTACAGATAGTCCTAGATCTTGATGAAGATGTTTCCCTCAGTCGAAGTACTGACCGGTTCTTAAATCTCAACTGAATTAGTCTCGGTTGAATTACAGATAAGGTTCTAAATCTCGACAACTTTCCTCCGTCGAAGTGTGGACGAGTTCTTAAATCTCAACATAATTATTCTCCATTGAAGTACAAACAGTCCTAGATCTAGATGAAGATGTTTCCCTCAGTCGAAGTACTGACCGGTTCTTAAATCTCAACTGAATTAGTCTCGGTTGAATTACAGATAAGGTTCTAAATCTCGACAACTTTCCTCCGTCGAAGTGTGGATGAGTTCTTAAATCTCAACAGAATTATTCTCCGTTGAAGTACAGACAGTCCTAGATCTTGATGAAGATGTTTCCCTCAGTCGAAGTACTGACCGGTTCTTAAATCTCAACTGAATTAGTCTCGGTTGAATTACAAATAAGGTTCTAAATCTCGACAATTCTCCTCAGTCGAAGTATTGACCGGTTCTTAAATCTCAACTGAATTAGTCTCGGTTGAATTACAGATAAGGTTCTAAATCTCGGAAATTTTCCCCCAATTGAATTACGGACAAGTTCTTAAAACTCAGCAAAGATTTTCTCTCAGTTGAAGTACAGGCAAGTTCTTAAATCTCAACAAAGATCAGACTTCCCCAACGGAATCTTCAAACAACAACAAGTACGCAAGTTCTCGCTAAGGTATCTCTTATGCGACCGACACTCCTGCAGATGGCATCTTTAAGCCCATCCTCCTGCCAACAATCTCCAAATGGCATCTGTAAGCCCATTCTCGACATCACCAGGCTGATACCGCTTCATGCAAGTGCAAATTTCTGGGCACTCTAGTGTTCAATCATCTTCCACCTTCGGATCACGAAAGGCATGAAAGCCAATCTACATCCTCAGGTTTAAGAAGATTGAACAGGGGCAGCTGTTGTACCCCAAAATTTTCCCTCCCATATTTTTCAAGACATTGCAAGAAAAATCTCCAAGTGGCTCAAGATTGCTCAAGAACTGGTCAGACAAGCTATCTCCTAAGACAGTCAACCCCAAATTAGGGTTTTGTGTTGTATCAAGATCCTTGAATCCAAATGGCCTCAAGTTCTCCCCAATGTCCTAATATGTTCTCAAGATCATCCATGTCAAGTTTCAAGCCTTGTCGAGGAAGTTTGCTCAGTCAATTGCTCAAGGGTCCAAAAATCGACTATGCTAGGGCAAAAGTCAACTGTGACCTACAAACAGTCAAACTTCAAGATTTTTTGTCAACATTCTAATTTTGAAAGATGTTTCATCATTTTATCAAGGGATTGATCATGATTCATCAAGGATTGCTCAAAATTCATCAAGACTCAAAAGTTGCTAAATTAGGGTTTTGTAGGAAAAGTCAACTCAACTTTGACCAAGCATAACTTTCTCATACTTTATGAGAAATGACCCATCCAAAGCTCATTTTTAAGAGGATGAAATTTACTACAATCCATCATCATATCCAAAGATCAAAAAATGCACTCACAAGAAGTTATAAATTTGGACATTATAGGTCATTTTTGAAAGTCAACAAAAACACCTTTTTTGCCAAAGCTTATAACTTGAGCATGGAATATCAAAATGATATGGGAACAAAAGGGTTTGTTATAGGACATCTCAAGCTTTCTAAAAAGTCCAAGAACACCTCCAAAAGTTCAAAATTGAAGAAGTTATGCATTGTTGAAGTTGGACTTTTTTGCAAAATTGCTAAAAGTCAACTATCCCCAAAACTTCAAATTTTGTCAAATGGGCCCATTCTTTTCCACTTGATTTGAACTTGCATCATTGCCCACGTGTCCTAGCTTCATCCATGAGCTCATATTTTATTTTTATTATTTAATTTGATTTTTATTTGAATTTATTCATTTTAAATCAAATTAAATCATATAAAATCTAAAACTTTGATAACATGAGATCTTTTGGCTATTTCAGGATTTGATTACCATCATTAACATCATCAAAATCGAATCAGACCAATTCATGTGCAAAAAGATTGAGATTTGGCAAAATTGGAAGGTTTTAAAGAAGAGATCAAATCAAATATGTATGCATTGATATGGGAAGATTGAATCCATAATTCTTACCCTAATACACTACCTAGTACATAAGCAAGCAAAAGCAATCGAAACAAGGGTTGGAAGCTGCAGGCAGAGGCAAGACAAAAGTTGAAAAATTCACTAAAAAGCTTGGAATCGAATTCATAGCTAGAGGCATTTTCAGAAGCTGAGACCTGTCCCAATCTCTTCCTGGGTGTTTATTCAATCTACCTGGATCAAAAGCAAGCTCGATCAGACCCCATAGTGTGCTGTAAGTGTCACGATAAACACCCATGTTCTTGAAATCGTAACTCTCCATTCTTGCATCATTTGAACAAACTATTGGCATATTTGTAATCCTCACAATATTTCCAAGCTATTTGCATCATTCAATTTTGTTTATCTAACCTGTAATGTAAAACGCGATAGCTAGGGTTCTTGGAAGCGTTTTTAGGGTTTTTCTTTTCAGGTGAAATTAGGCTACAAGATGGACATGGTTGTGACCGGGAGGGAAGGACGAGTACAACCATGCCCTTAGAACTCATTTTTGTGGCCTGGAATGGATTTTAGAACAAGCCTGCGCATTTAACTGCAGATTCAAATCTGCAGGTATTTTTACAGGGTTTGAAGGACAGGGATGAACCCGTGTCATCCACCTGTTGGCCCCTTTCAAAACCACACGCGCATTTTTATAATTTTTTTGGCCATTGACTTGTTTTATTTTATTATATATTCTTTGTATATCATTAACAAACAAAATAGTTCAGCGTAGTGGCAAGGCAAGCGTTCCAATCACTTTCAGGACCTGGGTTCGAATCCCAGGTCCCCCACTTTCTCTATATTTTTCCTTTTCAGGTATTCCTATGCATGCTTGAGCCTGTAGAACACCGTGCACTATCATCCATGCAATAGCCAGATGGCCAAAGGTCAGATTTGGTGGTCCAGGAGTGGATATCCACCATGGTCCAAGTCTAAGCGTGCACATCGGATCTCAAAGAGCCAAACAAGGGCCATCGTTTTGGGCTTAAGGAATTGCTTCTCAAACTCCCATAATCAGGCCCATACCCCTTCTTCTTATTTATTTTGCTTTTTTATTTTAATTGTTTTTATTATTTTTATTTAACTTCTAACCAATCAAATTTCTTTTTTTCATAAAATAAAATCACAAAAATATTTTCATATTTAATTAAACTTTAAACTCTTATTTTTTTTAATAAACATTAATTAATTAATTAGTTTTTTTTATATTAGAAAAACTTTAATTCTTTTTGCAAATAAATAATTAATTAGATTTAATTAGGTACTAACCATTATTTTAATTAGTTTAATTTTATTTCTTAAAATAACAAAAACCCAAAAATAATTTATTTTTATTAATTAATTAATTTATTAATCTAGTAATTAATTTAGGTTAATTTCTTTCTTAAAATAAAAACAACAAAAAGATGTTTTCTTTAAAGGGTCAAAACCCTAATTATGCGTCCGATTAAATTTTGCACCGCGATTTATTTTCTTTTATCCTATAATGTACTTATCCCCGGTTTGTAATAGTAAATAGGACCTTTTATTTATTTTTATCGCTTTATTTATTTTTAAAGGGTTTGTCTTTGGCGATGTAAATACCCGAGGCCTTGTAATTTAAATTCCGCATTTTATTTCCGCAAATAATAACTGTTAAATGTTTGATAATAGGATGGCATGACAAGATTGAATGTTTTAACCTAAAATCAACTTAGATCACCCTTAATATGTACAAAGATAAAAATAAACTGAAAACGACACACTCGCACATGCACACTCTTAGGGTACACCCCACTTGGTTGCCTTCGTACGCGGTCATTGAGTATAAGTCACTTTAGAGGTCGTCCTCTTGTCTCAAAGATCATAGTCTCCTCGAAATGGTTGCCTCAGATATTGTTGCCTCAAACAAATGATCTAAGACATTAGGGTTACCACTAAGGCGTCCTAGCATTGCTTTAGTGACCGTAAGTCCCGCATTCGAATTGACCCTTAAAACTCCAACGACGATGCTACCTACTCATCAATAGTGGGATAGCATTGTCTAAAGGACATTAGCATAGAACGATTCCTTTTTCGAGTAGGTAGATGGTTCTTAGATACTCTCTCTTTCAAAAACAAAAACTCTTCACACTTACACTTTTCGAACAAAGTTTTCAAAAACACTTCATACACTCTTGAGGACAGAAGCAAGAGTTAAATCGAAGTTTTCAAACAAAAAAAAATTTTTTCAAACCCACAAGCACAAAGAAAACAATTTTGAATACAAATTGAGCAAGTACCTAAGAGCCCGTGGATAACCACGGATAGAAAGGGTGCTAACACCTTCCCTTTCTATAATCTACCCCCCGAACCCGAGAAATATCTCGAAAAAGGAATTTTTCTGTGCTTTTTTTCCTTTCCTTGTTGGATAAAATAAAAGTCGGTGGAGACTCTTGCTTACCGCGACATTTTGCAAACACAAACACAAAATGCAAACCAGCATTCCAAAAATAGTCAGTTCTTCCCACCGTATCACAAGCGCAAAATTTGTAATGCAAGAAAACTTCCAATGCTTTATTGATGATATATGGAAATGACAAATGTTAAGCCTTCACAAACAAAGCCACGGTGTCTCGGGCAAGGCACCAGGCCATAAAATTTTAAATTGTCTGTTACAAATCTCAAAACAAAAGTCTATTACTGTGTAATAAAAGAAATGGCCACGAAGTCCTTCGCTGTCCAATTGCTCAATCCACCGTCGGTAGTCGGGTAAATACAACTTTCGAATTCTGACTCTTCTTCATCATCTTCAATTGCATTCACTCCCTAGTCATGTTTGGGCATAGGCGCAGTTATGACATTGGGCTTTTCCGGAGCGTCAAACTCGATTTCTTTAGCTTCAATCAAGTCTTGCACCTTATTCCTTAAGGCCCAATAGTTGTTTGTATCATGCCCCGGGCTATCGGAGTGATAGGCACAACGGGCGTTCGGATTATACAGTGGAGATGTAGTACTGAGATTCTTCGGAGCTTCCCTCAAAGTGATCAGGTTGATACTGGGTCATACTGAGCCGAGTATACTGTCTTTGAGGTCTCTCTACTCTTTGCTGATTGTTGCGTTGTGGGGCAACAATGGGTTTTGATATTACTACCGCATTAACGGCTTGGCGGCGTTCGGGTCGGTTTTGGCTCCTCGAGCTGTATACTGCACTAGATTCCTTCTTGAAAGGCTTCTTTTCTGTACTTGACGAAGCACCTTTCTGTATCTTGCCACTCTTAATACCAGCTTCCACTCTCTCCCCAGTCAAAATCAATTCTGTGAACCCAGACGATGAACTACCGATCAAATGGTTGAAATATGGACCGGACAAAGTCCCAAGAAACATATCCACCAACTCCCTATCAGACAGAGGGGGTTGTACTCTTCCGGCCAGATCTCTCCACTTCTGAGCGTAGTCCTTAAAACCTTCGCTCGCACCTATAGACATACCCTGAAGTTTAGTACGCGTGGGAGAAAGGTCGGTATTATACTAGTATTGCTTGTAAAAAGCAGCAGCAAGGTCCTCCCAGTTGCGGACATTAGCTCCTTCCAGTTGATAGAACCATTCAAGCTGAGTCCCTGACAGACTATCTTGAAAGAAATGAACCCACAGGTTCCTATCGAAAGTATATGGTTGAATCTTTCTGACGTACGAGCGGAGGTGTAGCTTCAGGCAGGATACCCCATCGTACTTAGCAAAGAAAGGAGCTTTAAACTTGTGTGGGATTACCACCCCAGATGCCAAACCCAAATCTCCGAAGTCCAACCCAGGTATCTTATGGATCTCCATTGCACTCAATCGGTCTTCAAGTTGCTTATATCTATCCTCAACAGGAGGATACTGGTCCTCATCAAAATCTGTGTCATTATCAGAGACCACATGACTAGGCCCCTTTCTTTCCTGTTGATTCTCTCCCCCTCCAGATGAATGGGACAAATCAGTTTCCTGTCGCAAATTGTTCCCGAATCTGCGACCCATATTCAGGAGGACCACTTTCTTCTTCTTTTTCTTTTTGTCCTTCAAGATGAGAGTCTTCAAATCTTGCTGCCCTTTGGCCAAATTCAAGAACATCTCTTGAAATTGAGCATTCTGAGCCTGAAGAGCCTTGATGGCTTGATCAATAGGTGTTTCAGAAGACATGGCTGCTGAAATAAACAGTGAAGAAGATAAGAAACCTGTAATGGTACCTATAATGAGGTGCATGGGAATGAAATGCGTATGAAATGATTTCAAAGACATTGGGAGATTCAACTTTGTAAAAAAAAATAAAACACACTTTATTAGATAAACTTGTAACAATGTTTAACAATGCCTTTAAGGCGTTACAAAAGAAATACTGAAAAACAAATCTAAACTAGAAACAATAAAAGACATCAGAAATCCCATGGTCGTCTTCCATTCGTGCTGACATAGTCGTTGATCGTCCTTTCATTCTCAAGATGCCTTGTAAGCCTCAAGATCTTCCTCTCCTGCTCATGATACTTTTCTCTGTAGGTATCCCTTTCTTCCTTTAGCTGGATCCAAGATCTCTTCAATGCCCTAAGATCAGTAGGCATGTATGGATGGAGGACCGTATAAGGAACACCTTCTTCATTAGTATGCTCTATGATCACCGGCAAAACAGCTTCATAAGGCATCCCCAGCTTTTGAGCATGGGCTCGAACCCACTGGAGATATGGTTGCATCGGGAGAGAAGTCTTCAGTCCTAGCTCATGTGGGTCAGCCCTGTTCACCATGCCCCAGGCTCGTATAAACCTGCAGCGATGTCCCTCAACATCCCCCTTGTAGTCAAAGATAATGTCTGTAAGCAGCAGCTCATGGGGACCATCTCTCCAAGCGCGTCCAAACTGTCGTAAAGCCAAACAAGGATTGTAGGTTATACCCCATCGAATTCCAAGCAACGGAACATTAGGATATTCCCCACATCGATCAATGACAGCTACTCTTTCCATATCTTTAGAACTTCAGAGGATGTCCGTATGAGCAAGGGACGTGATTATATAAGCCCAACCTACACCTTCCTCATTCTTCAATACAGACTTGGGGAGGTGCAAAATAAACCACCTCGCCAGCAGCGGTGTATAACACATGAGGGTCCCCCTCCTTCACACAGTACAGGTATAGAGAGCATGTAGAATATCACCTAGAAGAGTAGGCACTGGGTTATGAGACATGAAGATCTTGACCGCTTTCACATCTATGAAAGAATCTGGATTTGGGAAAAGAACCAAGTCGTAGATGAGGAGAGCCGAGATGTCTTCAAATGCTTGAAAATCCAAGTTATCCCAGAACAGTTGAGCTTGATCGATCAAAAACTTAGCCAAGAAACCTTTAACCCCACTCCGAGTCTCCCAGTTAGACACTATATCAGCCTTTGTCAAGTGTAAAGCTAAAGCAATGTCCTCAGGTCTAGGAAGCTTCTCCAAACCTGTGAAGGGTGTTTGCTCGAGGATAGATATGCCTAGTAAATCAGAAAACTCCTCCAAAGTAGGGACTAGCTGATAATCCGGGAAGGTGAAACAATGATGCAATGGATCAAAGAACTGGAATAACACACTCATCATTTGCTCATCCAACTTTGAAGTGACCAAGACAAGGAGATAACCATGTCTTCTAACAAACAAAGAAGTATCAGGAACTCTTGAGACTAACTCTCTGAGCTGAGCAGCGATTTGCACGAAGTTTAATCAAATGGTATTTCTGCGCATAGAAGTCATGATCTGCAAAATAGAACAAAGATGAATCCCCTCGGTCTTTGAAATGGTTAGTCTAATGAAATATGCATGCGATGTCATGATGCATGATGTCATGATAAAAACACACCCAGGTATCACAGATAGCAAACATGGTAAAGGCAAACAAGTCACACAGTAGCCCTTATGTTTCAGGCTTGCATGGAGTCTAGGTACTACCCTCTTGCAGTTTAGTCAGTTCAACCTGCCCTAATAATAGTAACCGGGTTCTAGAGGTTCTCAATATCACTGACCATCCTCCATCGGTCATAGTTTCAGCTCACGCAATCTTTTCTTGCGACCGGAACCATCTCGAGAGTATGGTCTCAATGAGTGTAGCATATCACTACTTCCTATGGCCAAGTTGGTCAATTATAGGTTCTAAGGTCAGTTGATGCTTAATGAACCATATAGCAGCCCCATATTCTCCTTGTTGCTCCATAAGGGATATCGGTACCAACTAATGTGCCACATCAACGTAGCTACTGCTTCAACCGTATTGGTCTACACCGTACAGTTCCCTCACAGTCTATTGCTACTTACCTAAAAGGTGTTCCCCAGATCTGGGTTAGGATCTATAGTAACTCCGATACAAAGCCCACAAAAATAAAGCAATCAAATCAAACAATAGAAAACAATATGAAGAACTAATCCTAAGGCAACCAAGTGGGAGTGTACCCTAGGAGTGCGCATGTGCGAGTGATTCAATTTCAGATTTATTTATCTTTGCACATTTTAGGGTTATCTAATTGTTTTAAAGTTAATCATACATTCTTGTCATGCATCCTAATATCATACATCTAACAGTTTAATATTTTGCGGAAGTTAAAGTGCGGAATTTAAAACTACGCTATTACAAGGCTTCGAGTATTTACATAGCCAAAAACAAACTCTTATGAAATAAAGCGATACATGAAAATAAAAGTCCTAATTAAGCTATTATAACTTGTAGGCAGTTACATCAATATGGTAAATAATAAAACAATAAAGCGCGCGCGATGAAAATTAGATCGACAAGAAATTAGGGTTTTGACCCTTCTAACCTAATTAAAAGAAAAAATGTTTTTGGTTGTTTTTAATATTTTTTAAAGAAAAGAATTAGATTTTAAATTAAATACTAAATTAATTAGTTAATTAAATTAATTAAAGAAAATAATTATATGACCTATTTTTGGGTTTTTGGTTATTTTAAGAAAATAAAATATAATTAAGTTAAAAAACCCTAATTGTTCTAATTAATTTTAATTTTAAAAAAAGGAATTAAAGTTATCTAAAATTAACAACCTAATTAAATTAATTTAATTTTTGATAAAAAAATAAAATCTAAACCTAATTTGGTGAAAAATATTATTTTTTATGATTTTTTGATTGGTTAAAAAAAATTAAATTTGTTAGCAAAAAAATTAAATAAAACAAAAAATATAAAAAAAGGAAATAAGAAAAGAAACTTGGGCCTGGTTTTGAGATTTGGGGTGTGTGGACAGCAATTTGGCCCAAGAAGAATGAGGTCCACGTTGACCTTCAAGATCACATGCTCTTCATTGACTAGACTTCATGATGCTCCCCCATTGCTGGCCTTTAGATTTGTCCATCTGGCCACTTGGCAAGCTGGATCATGAGGGTGTATGGTAGCCCTTTGCCTTGGGTATGCGTTGGATTACCTGAAAGAAAAATATATGAAGAAAGTGGGGGACCTGGGATTCGAACCTACGCCCCAAGGGACTTTCCAACGCTTGGCAACCAGCTGAGCTACGCTTCTGATTTGTACATAAAATAAACAAGAATAATAATATACAAAAACAAGAATTAGTGGAGAATAATAAAAAAACGCGCGCCATAAGTTTGAATGGACCAATGGTTGCTTGCCAGCTAGTCATCTTCTTCCCTTCTCTGTGGGTAAAAGTTCCAGACTTTTACCTACGGACATTCGTCCGTAGCTATAGCCCCTGTCCTTCTTAAAATAAACCATGAGCAAGATAAATGGAAACTAGGGCCACCAATCAACTCTTCTGGACCTCCTGAGTATAATGGTGGCCCTTTCATGGCCTAATTTTGCCTGCACACAAAATTCCCAAATCGAAGCTACAAACCTTAATAATGGTGAAATCCAATATAGGCCATGAAAATGAAATTAAACGATACAGAAAGCTTGCATATGTGATGGTAAACAAGAATATATGATTAGAATTTGATGAATGTGCAAGAATTATGTAAACCGAATTCAAGAAAAATGCAATATCATGAATGCCTTACAGCGAGTTTCAGGGCTTGGGAGTGCTTGTTTTTGATTGGTTTTGCTTGCTTACACTCCCAGAAAGTGATTGGGATAGCTAGAATGCCTTGACGATGCTTGGAACAATGAATTCGATCCAGCACTTTTGTTGTGATTTTTCAAGTTTGGTTCTCCTTGTTGCGCCTCCTTCTAGCCTTGCTTTGGGTCTGTGCATCATCCTTATGTACTGAGGAATGAATTAGGGTTAAAAGAATGTGCTCAATCTTCCTCCATCATTGCATTTGATTTTGATTTGATTTCTTTGAATAACCTTCCAAAAATAGGCCTAATCCAATATTTTTATGCTCTCCAAGCCTTTACACGAATTTGATCTCATGCTAGCTGGAATTTAAGACCTGAAACAAGTACAAAATCTTGTGTTTTCAATATTTTGGATTTTCTATGATTTGTTTTGATTTAAAATGATTTAATTTAAATAAAAATCCAAATAAATAATAAAAACAAGATAATGACAAGTGGCAAGGGCTAGGGCCCATGGACCATGTTGCCAAATCAAAACAAGTGAAAAAGATTGGGCCCATTTAGCAAAATTTGCAATTTTAGGCATAGTTGACTTTTGGCAATTTTGCAAAAAGGGTCAACTTCACTAATGCATAACTTCCTCAATTTTGACTCTTTGAAGGTGTTCTTAGACTTTTTAGAAAGCTTGATATGTGATCTAAGAAACCTTTTTGGTACCATCTAAACTTGATATTCCATGCTCATGTATGAAGCTTTGACAAAAAAAGTGTTTTTGTTGACTTTTCAAAATGACCTATAATGTCCAAATTCATAACTTCTTGTGAGTGCATCTTTTGAACTTGGGAGCTGAATATGGATTGTAGATAATTGCATCCTATTCAAAATGAGATTTGTATGGATCATTTCTCATAAATTATGAGAAAGTTATGCTTGGTCAAAGTTGAGTTGACTTTTCCTGTAAAACCCTAATTTAGCAACTTTTGGTTCTTGATGAATTATGAGCAATCCTTGATGAATCATGATCAACCCTTGATAAAATGATGAAATATACTTCAAAATGAGGATGTTGACCAAAAATCTTGAAGTTTGACTGTATGTAGGCCACAATTGACTTTTGCCCTAGCATAGTCGATTTTCAGGCCTTTGAGCAATTGACTGAGCAAATTTTCTCTGCAAGGCTTGAAACTTGACATGGGTGATCTTGAGAACATATTAGGACATTGGTGAGAATTTGGGATCCTTTGGACTCAAGTATCTTAATGCAACATGAAACCCTAATTTGAGATACACTGCCTTAGGAGAGGGCTTGTTTGGTCAACCCTTGGACTTCCTTGAGCAACTTGAGGACCTCACTTGAAATGTTTTGAGAAATATGGGAGGGAAAATTTTGGGGTACAACAGTTTGGTATTTCTCAGAGAAAATAGAGTTTCCAAAGTTTCAATTGGTCTTCATAGTCCTTCATGTGTCCTCAAGGATGTTTGTGCCAAGTTTCAAGCCCCGCATCGCGAGTGTGCCCAGTCAATGGCTCGAATGACTAAAAATCAACTATAAAAGTCGACCCTTTCAAGATCAAGTTCATAAGATCATAACTTCTTTGATATTCAATATTTCTGAGTGATTCTTTGAGTATTTGTTTCCTTGTTACGCCCTCATTAACTCATCTTTACAAGTCAAGATCCAATAATTTTCACAAGATCATCAAAAGTTTGGATACGTTAGAGGACGCTTTATGGACTTTGGTTTAATCTCAAGTAACTATTACTAGACTTTCAAGGATCGCAACTCTTCCTATTTTCATCATATCAGGATGGTTCTTTTGCAACATATCGTAAATGATGTCGTCTGTAAGATTACTTCAAAGATCAATAGCCAAATGCGCTTAGAAGGCCGTGAAATTCGTTGGAACATTTTGGGACTTAGAATTGATTTTGTGTTGAGTTTGTTCTCCACTAAGTCAAGGGTAAAGGCAAGATGTTGAGTTTGAAGTTTCATTGATTATATATTGCTTATAATACAAGTTGCTTGTGTTTGAAGCATTAGTAATTACTGAATTGAAATTGGATATAGACTAGGTTTCTTAAGTTTCTTTGTTTGTGCATCAAGATTTGGTTCATGATAAA
This sequence comes from Vicia faba, assembly GCA_948472305.1. Classification (NCBI taxonomy): domain Eukaryota; kingdom Viridiplantae; phylum Streptophyta; class Magnoliopsida; order Fabales; family Fabaceae; genus Vicia; species Vicia faba. The sequence continues at coordinate 1,074,116,616 of OX451737.1, read as the reverse complement.
AAGGTTTATGTGTTTCTACTTGGAGTGCATTTCAAGGGTTCAAAATCAAATATCCAAATTCGCCAATTAAATTGCAATATCAATTCAAGAAGATTTGTGAGTTTAGAATTTTGAGCAAAATACACCCTAATTTCTAGAGGATTATTCCAAGTTTCCAAGAATTCAAGACTTACAATAAATTCATCATTCATACATTTCATTCAAATGTTGTGTTCGGGTTACATTCTTGGACAATTTGCAAAAGGGTTTACAATGCAAAAAATAAATTGAATCACAAGCTACATTTGTTGTTTACAAAGAAAGAAATAAATGTTTGTTTTTCAAGTTTGCTTCATCTTCAAGAAACTCCTCATTGCTAGCCGTGGCTTTCTCTTCACCTTGCCTCGCTCTCCATTCAATTGCTCGTACATGTAACAAAAGAAAAAGAAGGAGTTAGCAATGATCAACATGAGAAAAGATTCCAAACAAGAATTATTTGTTTAAAGAAAAATTTCATCATTAGGATTCGCACTTTGGAATCAGAATTTTCAAAGGTTTTGTTTTCAATCATAAGATACCTCCTCCTACTTTTGCAAATCACAAAAAGTTTGACCTTTTTGGTTCACAAAAGGGAAAAGAAATTTGGAACAAAAACAAGCAAATAACAGCAAGCTGCCCAAGCCACAATAGAACAAATAACAGCAAACAAAACAAGGAGCACCAGCTAGGCTGCCAAGCAAAAATCTGCAACAAACAGAACAACAGGGCAAACCTGCAACATAAAACGAACAGCAAAACAGCAGGCTAAAGAGCAGCTAGGCTGCCAAACAGCAGCCAACAAAAGCAAACTTGCAGCCAAACTGCAAAACACACAAAACAACAAGCAACATGCCAAATGGTCAAAAACATCAAAATGTAGCAATGGAAGCTATCAAAACCCTGTCATCATTTTCCAAAAAGAGTGCAAATCCTTCAGAAAATTGCATAAAAAGCAAAATGCTTTATTTCATTGAAAGATGAAAAAAGAAAGATAAAAGAGATATCACCTAGCCTACACAATAACCTTGTCAATACAGTCCAAAAATCTGAACCAAACATGTTCAGTAAATTGCACACAAATAACAAATTTGAAACCTGCATCTAAAAGGCCCAAGGTCAGCATAACAATTCTGTTCAAAAATCCATATCCTTTCCCCCCCAAAAATTTAGTTCCTCGTGTTAATATAAGGAGACAGTGGCACAACAAAAGGTGAGAGGGTTATGGAGATGCTATCGAAGAAGAAAAGAAAAATATAACAAAGCTTTTTTACAACAACCAAATCACATACATAAACAAAATACAGAAAGTCCATTAAAGGTTCATAAAAGTTTACTTCCCTGTCAAAGAAAGCGCGGAGTCACAGTAACAACCATCAGCAACCTCTGTAAGTCTCCCTTTTCTGCCTCATAAACATGTTATTTGTCTGGTTTTCACTGTCATTCTCATAAGCACCATGTTAGAAAAAACACCAGTAAGTAATACAACAAAAAATAAAGAAAAAAAGAAAACACCAGTAATAAAACTCTGCTTAGTTTTTAGCAGTAGCTTCCTCCACCATATTCCAACAATCATCCTTAAAAATCTCGGCTTAAATCCATCTTCACATTGTAACAACCAAATTTCTACAACCACTTCTCTTCATCGTCACCTTCCATATCTGCTAGTCATCCGTCTCATACGGACTTCCATCTTCCTCAACACCACTATCCACTCCACCATCAGTACATAATCCTTCCGCAAGCTTCACCAACAGACACTAAACCTAAGAAAATTCACCTCTAAACCTTTCTCAATACTCTAAACTTACCCACAAATACTGAAGCTCCCAAACCATCACGCGCATACCACAAATTTCACTCCCCTTCATACTCAAACACATATTTCTTCGCTTCAGACCTCCCTGTACACGAAACTTATCTCTGAGAAAAGGTACTACCCTACATCAGAATGCATACATAATGCCATCAAACTATCATTTCCAAAATTCTAACCTTATCATCATCACCATCATTCCAGTAACCTCCATCTTCATTCGACATAATTGATTCACATGTCAAAAACACACACTCATACCTCTGTTTCTTTGCATAACCTAACGCTAATGAAAGAAGTAGCAGAAGAAAGATAAGAAAGATGAAAGATCAGTAGAAAGAATTTGTACCTGTGAGTTACGTCAGAATCTCTTCTCTTAATATCCTCTAAATATCGTCGTACCTTTTACCCTCTCTCGATGCTATGTCTGGGTTACGTTTTTCTCATTTGAGTTTTGTTCGATTGTTCAATTATGAAAGGGTTAAAGGATTGATATTGCATTAGGATAAAAGGAATCAGAGAGAAGTGTGGCTGGAAGGAAATCGTTTGGTTTTGGGTGTTTGAACAATGAGGGAACCGGTCGAGAGAGAGAGAGAGAGAGAGAGAGAGAGAGAGAGAGAGAGAGAGAGAGAGAGAGAGAGAGAGAGAGAGAGAGTATTAGTCTGGTGCAAATTTTCTTTTTTTTTCTCTTCGTTTGAAATATGGAAAGGCGTTGGTTCTTTTACCTTGTTAGGGTTTTCAACCCGTCAAGCTTTATGATAGGAGCTGGGTCCGGACCCGACCCGGTTCGGCCCAACAGTAGTTTTTTTCTTCATATAGTATCTTTTCAATACTCTGGGCCTGTGCTGCGAATTCCCTAAGCCCATCCACCCCACACACTAATCCGCTCAACTTTCCCTTTCTAACTTCAGGCCCATTCAAACTTTCACCATTCACCCCCTATAATTCTGTTTCACGCCATTTTTTTTTAGTTTAGATTTAATTTAATAATTTTAGAATTTTATTTTAGCTTAGATTTATTTTAATAACTTTAGAATTTTTCTTTTAGTTTAGATTTTATTTGATAATTTTAGAATTTTAGTTTAGTCTTTTAGAATTTTGATTTTAATTAGTAATCTTAAGATTAATTTAGTCTAACTTTAAATTAGTAAATTAACTTATTTTAAATTTAAGTTAGTTTGGATAGCTTTATAATTAATTTAACGTAGATTTAATTTAGTAAGATCTAGAATTTTAATGTTTCTTAGAATTTTAATTTAGTCTAAATAACTTTAATTTTAATTACATCTTTATTCTATATTTTTACTTTCTTTTATATCAAAACACACTGAAAAAATAATTTTCTTTCTCTTTTCATTTGCTCGTAGTTTACTATTTTTCGCATTCTTTCGATTATTGTAACTGTGTACAGTTTGTAATAGTTTAATTAGGCTTTTACTTCATCCCCATTTGTAAATTTGTACCCCCATTCCCGAAAGCTCTGTAATAGCGTAGAATTTTAATTTATGCAATTTACTGTTTTCCTTATACTGTATAGTAATTAGGCATGCATGACAAGATTCAAAATCAATCTCTAGATAACCTAATTTCAAAGACAAAATAACTTGAAACAAACACACTTTTTCACACACACACCCCTAGGGTAACCTCACTCGTTGCCTCAGAAAAACAGTCATGTCCCTCGAATATGGGACGCTTTAGCAAAGACCTTTCGATAAAAAAAATCATAGTCCCTCGATGTTGTCTTCGATAAAACGATCTAGTCTCTTACGAAAAATTGCTAAAGCGTCTCATAAGTTGCCTTCTATGACTGTATAAACGTCCCACGCCCGTCCCTTCACATCCAACGACGTGGCTTCTTACCAAATCAATGGTAAGATAGCAACATCTAAAGGAGGAGGAAAGAAACATTTAAAGACCTTTTGAGTAGGTAGATTCGCTCCTAGTTGATCGCTTGCTCACAACCAAACATTTTACACCAACACTTTCATATTAAAAAACCTTTTTTCAAAAGACAAAAGCTTTTTGTATACGTTCTTATAGAGACGAGAACCATTACAAAAAGCATCTTTCCAAATACTTTAAAAAAAATACACTCCACAAACACATCTTTGAACAATTTTTAAAACAAACACTTTGTACGCGTTCTTATAGAAATGAGAACCATTACAAAGACATTTTCAAAATACTTTAAAAAACCATACCACAAGCACATACAAACAAAAGCAAGTGATCTAGTAAGCAACTAAGAGCCCGTAGATAACTACGGATGAAAAGGGTGCTAATACCTTCCCTTTTCATAACCTACCCCCCGAACTCAGAAAACATCTCAAAGGTCTTTCCTGTTCTTTTCAGCCTTTCCTTTTGGATAAAAGAAAAGTCAGTGGCGACTCTTGTTATCCGTACAATTGCAATCAAACGCAAAACAACCAAGTCAGTTCTCCCACCGCGTTATAAAACTGGCGACTCTGCTGGGAAAATATATCTTAAAGTGGGGTTACCTTAGGGCTAGATCACATTTACTTGCTTTCATTGTTTGTTTTGTTTGCTTTACATTATGGTTCATTGTTTGGGTTTGCTTTGATCCTACACCCAGATTCGGGGCACCTTTTTAGGTAAGTAGCAATAAACTATGAGGGAACTGTGCAGGGTATACCGACACGGTTGAAATAGTAGCTACGTTGATGCGATACTTTGGTGTGTATCAGTAGCCCTTGAGTAATCAAAGAGAATACGGGACCGCTGCATGGTATCATAAAGCGTCAACTGACCTTAGCACCTTAATCGACCAACTTGGCTTTTAGGACGTAGTGAGATAGCCGTCTTTGGTGTAAACCCAAAGTCGGTTGATACTCGATACTACACTCATTGAGGTTTGACCCTTGAATTTTGTTTGGTGGCAAGTCAATTGTCTATCGGAATGAGATTTGGGGGAAAGACCGATGATATTGAGATCCCTTAGAACCCGGTTACTATATTTAGGGCTGGTTGAACCAACCCAACTTCAAGAGGGTATCACCTTAAAATCCATGCAAGCCTTAAACTTAAGGTTTTTGTGTGACTTGTTTGTGCTTGCTATATCTGCTATATCTGAGCATAATCATGACATCATAACATATCATGTCATACTAACCATTTCAAGGATTCTTAGAGTTCATTTTTGTATTGTTTTGTAGGACATGGCTCTCGCCCGCAGATTCACTATCCAAATCAGTCTGGTAAAAGTACCTCCTCAGCTTAAGGATTTGGCATCAAGGGTTCCCGAATGCTCTACATTCACAGAAAGACATGGTAGGCTTCTCAGTTTGGTCACTTCAAGCCCTGATGAAGAAATGTTAAAATTGTTCTTTCAGTTCTTTGACCCTCTACATGACTGCTTCACTTTTCCAGATTACCAGTTAGTGCCTACTATGGAGGAGTTTTCTCTGCTGTTGGGGGTGCCTATCCTTAATGAGGTACCTTTAAATGGTATGGAAAGAGACCCTAAACCTGAAGAGATTTCTAAAGCTTTATCCTTACAATGGTCGGACGTAGTAGCCAATTGGGAAACCAGGAGAGGTGTCAAGGGTTTTTTGGCTAAGTTCTTGTTCGAGAAACCTCATCATTTTTAGGATACCTTGGACTTACAAGCTTTTGAAGAGGTGTTATCTCTTCTCATCTATGGGTTGGTATTGTTTCCTAATTCAGATCAACTCATAAACGTGAATGCGGTTAAGATTTTCCTGTCACGTAATCCAGTACCTACTCTGCTTGGAGATGTCCTACATTCGTTGCATACTCGTACTATAAAGAGGAGAGGAACCCTTCAGTTCTACACACCTCTTTTGGCTAGGTGGTTTATTTCGCACCTACCCCAATCCGTCTTGAAGAATGAATAAGGTTTGAGATGGTCTCAAAGGTTAGTGACTCTTACACATTAAAGCATTCATTGGTGTCCTTGATCCTCAGAGAATGTTACCATCATTGATCGATGCGGAGAATTCCCTAATGTCCCTCTTTTAGGCATTAGGGGAGGAATCACTTACAATCCTTGTTTGGCACTACGACAATTTGGATATGCAAGAAGGGATGGTCCTCATGATGCACTTATTCAAGGAATCGTCTTCGACTACGAGAATGATGCTCAGGATTACCGCAAAAGGTTCATACGAGCTTGGGGCATGGTATATAAAGTTGATAGCAAGACACTGGGGCACAAGAATTCCATCCCTCTTGAGCCTTATCTCAAATGGGTACGAGCTCGTGCTCAAAGTCTTATGATGCCTTATCCCTCTATTCTCCCAGTTATTATAGAGCATGTTGTGGAAGGAGATGTCTCATACACTATCCTTCATCCTAACATGCCCACCTCTCTCGAAGACTTGCAAAGGGATTGGATACAACTTAAGGGGGAGCGAGACACTTTTGAGGCCCAATTCTACGTCAGCGAGAAGAAGGTTCTGGAACTCACCAAGAAGCTTCATGAGGAGCAGAGTCTGAACGCCTACATCGCACCAAAGAGGATGTGCTCAACTTTTTTGTCTTAGTTGTTTGCATTTTCATCTCTTTCATTGTAAGCCCAAAGAGGTGTGTTGTACTCAAACTTTGATTTATTAATATAACGTGTGTTCTTTTTTGGTCTAAAACAAATTTAAATCTCTAATTCCTTGAAATCATTACATATGCATCTTCATTCATCATATCATAAGTAGGTTTCTTACCACATGTCTCCTTATCTTTCTACTATTTATTTCAGTAAGATGGATCTTGAGTAGACAGTGAAAGACCTCCAGGTGCAGAATACTCAGTTTTAACAGATGTTCTTGACTCTAGCCAAAGGACAGGATGAGTTGAAAACCTTTCTGATCAAAGAAAAGAAGAAGAAAGCGAAGAAATCAACCAGTGTTTTGAATTTGGGAAAAAGGTTCAAGGGACAAGCCAGATGGACTATAAACTTCGCAACATCATCAGGTGAAAAGGATAATCAAGAAGGGAAAAACAAGGAAGTGACTGACCATCCAGAATCTGAAGAGGAAGAAGAGGATAACTATTCTGAAGAGCAATATCCTCCAGCTGATGAGAAGTACAAACATCTGGAAGAATGTCTAAATGCAATGGAGATTCAGAAAGTGCCTGGGCTGGACTTTGAAGAGTTGGGTTTGGTGTCTGGGATTGTTATTCCACCAAAATTCAAGGCACCAGTGTTTGCTAAGTACAACGTAGTTTCATTTCCCAAGATGCACCTCTGATCTTATATGAGGAAGATACAGCCTCACACTGCCGACAAAAATTTGTGGGTCCACTTCTTTCAGGATAGTCTATCCGGGACTCAGCTAGTTTGGTTCTATCAACTAGAAAGGGCCAATATCCATAATTGGGAAGACCTTGCCGCTGCTTTTTATAAACAGTATCAGTACAATGCAGACCTTGCTCCCACCCGTACTCAACTCCAAAGTATGGCTATAGTTTCAAGCGAAGACTTCAAAGATTACACTCAGAAATGGAGGGACTTAGCAGGAAGAGTCCATCCTCCCCTGTCTGAAAGAGAGCTAGTAGACATGTTTCTAGGTAACCTGTCTGGTCCTTTCTTCAATCATCTAATTGGAAGCTCCTCAGCAGGCTTCACTGAATTAATCTTGACCGAAGAAAGAGTGTAAGTTGGGATTAAGAGTGGGAAGATCCAAAAAGATGCATCCTCCAGTGCCGTGAAAAAACCATTTATTGGGAAGAAAAAGGTTGGTGTTGTGTACCCTTAAAGGAATCAGGACAGAACTGAACACCGTCCAACGGTAGGGGCCGTCATGATCCCTAAGCCTGCACCTACTCAACAAAGTAATAACCAGCCTAGAACAAAAAGACTGGTAAGACAATTTACTCGAATAAATATGATGTTGTCTTAAGTCTTGCCACATTTGTTGAGATCTAACCTGGTAACCTTGCGGGAAGCTCCGAAGAATCCTAACACTGCCTCTCTCCGTTACAACCCAAACGCCTGTTGTGCTTACCATTTAGATAGTCCAAGTCATGATACAAACGACTGCTGGGTTTTGAAAAACAGGGTGCAAGACCTCCTCGAAGCTAAAGAAATTAAATTTGACGCTCCCGAGATCCCAAATGTTATCACCGCTCCTATGCCCAAGAACGACCATGGTGTTAGCGCTATGGAAGATGATGTTTTTGTTGCTATCATTGATGAACTTGTTACTCCTCTTCTGACCATCAAGAGGAACATGTTAAAGGCCAGTTTATTTCCGGGTTGTGGTGAAGGATGCCACCTCTGTTTATCTCTACTGACTGGTTGTCATTTCTTGAAGGCAGGTGTCCAGCGCCTGATAGATGATAAAGAGATTTTGTTTGAAAAGACTCCCATTCCAACCATTATTTACAAGGATCTTTCAATAGTAACCATTTCTGCCATTCCTTCCAGGGTCTCCACCAAAAGATCCGTTAGGATTACATCAGCTCCTAAAGTGACTCCATGGATGATTACTATGCAAGGGCCGATCCTGTATTCGTCAGATAAAACAGTCCCATGGAACTATGGGGGCAACAGATACTATCACGGTGTCAAACAAGATTGGATGGATGATGAAGACTCGATTTTTGAGAAGGCTCACCCCGACATCGGTAACATTGCAGGAACCAGCAAGATAACCCAAAGTGGAAGAATATTCTCCCCAGAGATTGCTCCTCCGAAGACTATTATCGGTCCTGTAATCATCCCTGCTTCTGTTCCTATTGACACTACTACTAGTACAATTCCTATGGTTATCCCTACTGACACCCCTACCACCAAGTCGACCGAGACTCAGGGCAAAGGAATTTTGGTTGAGCTTGTCTGGATGAAGGCGCAGTCAGTATCTATCCCGGAAACCTCCCAAAAGGAGATGGAAGAAATTATGAAAATTATAAAGAGAAACAACTACAACATGGTCGAACAGCTAGGGCAGACTCCGTCAAAGATTTCCATGCTGGCTTTATTGTTGTGCTTCGAGGCTCATGCGAAGTCCTTGGTGAAATTTCTTAAAACTGCCCACGTGCCACAAGAAACCTTTACTGATCAGTTCCAAGACTGTGTGGCCAGTTTGACCGCTGTCAATGGTTTAGGCTTTTCTGATGCTGACTTGACAACTAGAGGGAGGAAGCACAACGAGGCATTACATGTCTCTGTCAAATGTCGGGGCACAACTTTGGCCCATGTCTTGGTTGATATAGGTTTGTCTTTGAATGTGCTACCTAAGAAGGCTCTTGATAGACTCGACTGTGAAGGTTTGACCTTACAACCCAACAACATAGGGTAAGGGCCTTCAATGGTTCAAAGAGAATGATGCATGGGGAGGTGGACATACCCATAAAAGTTGGAACTAAAACCTTTGATTCAACTTTTTACGTAATGGACATTCACCCTTCCTATTCTTTCTTATTGGCTGACCATGGATTCACAATGCTGGTTCCGTCACTTCTACATTACACCAGATGCTGAAATACCCAACCAAAGGGAAAATCATTATTGTCCATGGATAAGAGGAATATATGGTCAGTCACTTGAACTCCTTCAGATACGTGGAAATGGACGGTGAATTCATCGAAACTTTGTTTCAGCATTTCGAGGAAGTCCCACAAACCGTGGCAGTAACCAAGACTGTTTCCCAAGTCCCGAAGATTACAAGACCTCCGTAAAGATGTCTTCATTGAAAGATGCCAAGGCAGTGGTCGAAGAAGATGGGTGTACTATTTATGGCCAACTCCCGGATATCCTTTACAAATATGAAAATTTTGGTTTGGGTTTCACTTCAGGAGCCCAGAAAGCTGTTCGTTGTTGTTGTACCCCAAAATTTGCCCTCTCATGTTTTCAAAGGTCTTCCCTTACATGGTTGGTCACAAACACTTGCCTAACGAAAATAAAGTTTTTTGAAGATGAACAAGGTGTCTTTCGATTGGCATCTGGGAAAAGTCTTCGATTGGGTATCCAAAATCCTTCGATACAGGCTTGACTCACCAGTCTTCAATTGGGAATTTGGCACTCTTCGACCGGGCTTTGATTTGTAAGCTTCGATTAGGTGTTTGGAACCCTTCGATCAAGCTTTGGTTCGCAAGTCTTCGATTAAGCGCTGGACCCCCTTCGATCAAGTAAATTTCACAATGCTTCGACTATGCATTAACTACTTCAGGCTTACCTTCGACTCACGAGGCAAGAATCTTCTACAAGTTTGTTTCGATTCACAAAGGAAAAGGCCCCTCAACTTGCCAGCACACCAGGCAAGAGGCTCATTCGAAGAACATTTAAATAACTCATTCGAAGAACATTCAAAAGGTCCACCCCAAGTTCAAAATGGCATGTTATCCTTGCAAACGTGCAGTCGAAGCAGAAGAAGTCTCAATCGAAGGGGCTGTGACATCGAAGCTGGATTAATTTGAAGTGGAGTTTAGAGCTATCGAAGAGAGTAGATTAGAAGGGAAGTGGGTCTACAAAGGGCAAGTCAGCTTTCGATTTTCATCATGTTGGAGGCCCAAACAGCTCATAACAGGTTGGAAGTAACGCATGAAAGAAGATTGGCACGTGATTGGATCAAAAATAGAAAGTCTTTATGAAGAAATCAAATCAAATCCGTGTAAAGGCATGGTGTGGACAAAAAGATTGAATTAGGCTATTTTTGGAATGATATTCAAAAGTGAATCAAATCAAGAATCAAGACATTGATGGAGGAAGATTGAGGCCAGGTTTTCAACCCTAATTCATTCCATTATATACAAGCAAGCCTCACAAATCAAAAAAAAAAGGGGAAAAACGCTGCAAAAAGAAAAAAAACTCTGCAGAACAAAAAAAAAACGCACGAAGGTTGCCTTAGAAGAAAACGCTGTCTGCCCCACGAGATTCCATAAAGCTGCCAAAGATTGTCACACTAAAAGCCGGTTTTGCGCGTAGTCTCTGTCTAGACTAACATTTGAATCGTGAAGCATCCCTCATACAACCCCCCTGTGGGTAATTTTTCCTTTGATCTCAAACTTTTAAGTATGATTTAAATTCATGTTGAACATATATACATATTGCTGCTAATATTCATGTGTGTTTGAGTGAGTTACATGTGAGTAAGAAGGCACGATCTGAGCTTACCTTCGATTGGCACAACTATAACTCGTTTTCGATGGGTTAACACCACAGGGGGCAACTGAGCATGCAGATTCGATATTTAAATTAAATACTGTGTTTTTGTCTCTAATGTTACATTGCAGATTCATTTGTACCAATAAACATATTTCAACTAGGTTGGTGAGGAAGATGTGTTGCAGCGAAAAGGACCTGGGTTTGATACCCAGGTCATATATTTTGTGTTTTGTGTTTCTAACAAACTTCCTTGCAGAATTCTAGATCGGAGGATGTCATATCCAGATCGAACGCCCCGTACGTGCAGTCTCGTAGGCACCTTCAATCAGCCCCTTGGATCGAAGGGCAACCCAAGCCCCTTCGAATCCCAGGTCCCCCAAAACTTTAATATATTTTGTTTTCAGGTAATCCTGTGCAGCGTGCAAGAACGTGGTCCACCATATGCCTCAGGTACCCATGCGCCAGGTGGTTCCAGATCCAGATCCAGTGGTCCAGGATGAGGTTCACCATGAACCTTGGTCAACAAGCGCCCAAGCAATCTGAAAGTCAACACAGGCTGGAGTATGTTTGAGCTTGGGAATTACCATTCAAACACCAAGTTTAAGCCCAACCCCCCCCCCCCCCCCCCCCTTTGGTTTATTCTTTCCCATATTCCTTTTATTTAGTTTGTTTTATTATTTTGTTAATTAACCAACCAATAATTTGTTTCTCATAAAAAATCAGAAAACACAAAAAATAATATTTATTAATTTCACTATTTTATTTTTGTAAATAAACCATTAATTAATTAATTTAGTTTAAATAGGTTTAATGATAATATATTTTGCAATAAATTAAAATTGATTTAGAATTAGGTTTTTTTAAATGTTTTTGCCATTCTTATTTTATTTCCTTAATTAAAATAAAACTCAAAAATATTTTTTTTTATTAATTAATTCCATTACTAATTTAGACTTAATTTCTAATTCAAAAAATAACAAAAAATATGTTTTATTTGATAAAAGGGTCAAAGGACATTTCGATTCAATTTTCTCGCGTGTATTATTTTTTATCCATATAATTGTAATTGCTCCGAGAATGTAATAGCTTTAACTTAGGATTTTATTTACCGCTTTTATTTACTTTTTCGCATTTAATTTTAAGGGTTTGTTTTTGGCGATGTAAATACCCGACGCCTTGTAATAGCTTAGTTTTATTTTCCGCAATTTATTTTCCGCAACCATTAACTGCTAGATGTTTGAATAATAGGCTATGCATGACAAGATTAACCTTTAATTTAAAATCAATCGTAGCTCACCATAACATGTACAAAGATAATATAAACTGGAAAACAATACACTCGCACATGTCACTCTTAGAGTACGTCTCACTTGGTTGCCTCGAACGTGGCCATTGAGTATAGGAAGTTTTAGAGGTCGCCCTCTTGTCCAAAGATCATAAGTTGCCTCGAAACGGTTGCCTCGGAAAAATGATCGAAGACATTAGGGTTACTGCTAAGGCGTCCTAACATTGCTTTAGTGGCCACACGTCCCTTAAATCGAATTGACCCGAAAACTCCAACGATGGTGCTACCTACTCCTCAATAGTGGGATAGCATTGTCTAAAGGACATTTGCACAGTTTAATTCCTTTTTGAGTAGGTAGATGTTCTTAAGTACTTGCTCTTTTGAAAACAAAAACGAAACTTTTCGCACTTACACTCTCTTCAAAACAAAAACTATTTTCAAACCCACAATCACAAAGAAAAGCAAACTTTTGAAAACATAATGAGCAAGTACCTAAGAGCCCGTGGATAACCACGGATAGAAAGGGTGCTAACACCTTCCCTTTCTATAATCTACCTCCCGAACCCGAGAAACATCTCGAAAAGGAATTTTTCTGTGCTTTTGTCCTTTCCTTATTGGATAAAATAAAAGACGGTGGCGACTCTTGCTTACCGCGAAATTTTGCAAAAACAAACGCAAACGCGAACCAACATTCCAAAATAGTCAGTTCTATTCCCACCGATGACAGAACTGGCGACTCTACTGGGGATATATAAGTGAGGTGTACCTTAGGATTAGATCACTTGTGTTTTCAATTGTATGCTTTGTATGCTTTAATTTTGTGGGCTTGTATCGGAGTTCTATAGATCCTAACCCGGATCTGGGGATACCCTTTAGGTAAGTAGCAATAAACTGTGAGGGATCTGTACGACGTAGACCGATACGGATGAAGCAGTAGCTACGTTGGTGTGGCACCTTAGTCTGTACCGATATCCCTTGTGTTGGAACGAGGAGAATATGGGTCTTCTAAGGAGTCATTAAGCACCAACTGACCTTAGAACCTTAAATTGACCAACTTGGCCATAAAACAGTAGCAATATGCTACACTCATTGAGACTAAACTCTCGCGATGATTCCGGCCGCAAGAAAAGGTTGCTAAACTGGAATTATGACCAATTGAGGGTAGTCAGTGATATTGAGATCCTCTAGAACCCGATTACTATTTTTAGGACAGGTCTGAACCAACTAAACTGAAAGAGGGTAATACCTAAACTCCATGCCAGCCTAAACTTAAGGCTGTTTGTGTGACTTGTGTGCCTTCAAACTTGAACTACTTGCACATTCTTGTTATCTGACAACATGGGTTCCTTGCAGGATTTGTTTACAGTCCTTATCTAATAATCTGGATTTATTGCAGGGCTTACTTACATCACCTCACACTTTTGCTTAAACGCATAACATACACATCATAACATCATGCCTTAACATTTCTTTAACCATTTCAAGGATCTCAAGGGTCTGTGATGCAGGTTATGGTAAATCAAATGGCTAGCAAGGGGCAAAGGGGATTTATTTTCCTCTATCCAAGGTCGTCTAGAAATCCAAACACGATAACTCGAGTCAGGGGCTATGACCCACTCGATATGGTGAGCTTGACTCTTAAAGAAGGACTCTCAACAACATGAAGTTCCTTCAATTAAGCTACCAGATTCAAATTCTAACAGTTTCTTGTTTACCCCGCAAGATCCTTGAAAACATTGCATACATATATCATACATATCATTGCATTACAAGTACCATTACAGGTTTCTCATCTTCTTCGTTGTTTATTTCAGCAATCATGTCTTCTGAAACACCTACTGATTAAGCCATCAAGGCTCTTCAAGCTCAGAATGCTCAGTTTCAGGAAATGTTCTTGAACTTGGCCAAAAGTCAACAAGATTTGAAGACTCTTATCTTGAAGGACAAGAAGAAGAAGAAGAAGAAGAAGAAGAAGAAGGTGGTCCTCTTAATTATGGGTCGCAGATTCGGGAATAATTTGCAACATGAGACTGATTTGTCCCATTCATCTGGAGGGGGAGAGAATCAAGAGGAAAGAAAGGATCTTAGCCCTGTGGTTTCTGACAATGACACAGACTTTGATGAAGACCAGTATCCTCCTGCTAAGGATAGATATAAGCAACTTGAAGACCGACTCAGTGCAATGGAAATTCAGAAGATACCTGGGTTTGACTTTGGAGATCTGGGATTGGCATCTGGGGTGGTGATCCCTCACAAGTTTAAAGCTCTTGTCTTTTCTCAGTATGACAGGGTATCCTGCCCGAAGCTACACCTCCGCTCATACGTCAGAAAGATTCAACCATATACTGCTGATAGAAATCTCTGGGTTCATTTCTTTCAAGATAGTCTGTCAGGGACTCAACTTGAATGTTTCTGTCAACTAGAAGGAGCTAACGTCCGCAACTGGGAGGACCTTGCTGCTGCTTTTTACAAGCAATACTAGTATAACTCCGACCTTGCTCCCACACGTACTCAGCTTCAGGGTATGTCTATGGGTACAGGCGAAGGCTTTAAGGACTACGCTCAGAAGTGGAGAGATCTTGCTGGAAGAGTCCAACCCCCTCTGTCTGATAGGGAGTTGGTGGATATGTTTCTTGGGACTTTATCTGGTCCCTATTTCAAACACTTGATCGAAAGCTCTTCAGCCGGATTCACCGAGCTAATACTGACCGGCGAAAGGGTCGAAGCTGGCAACCCTGATCTCCGATCCCACGCCTGTTCAACAAAGATAGAGCAATAGGCGTAGGGTAAGATATCAAGAAAGGCAGTATACTAACGTCAACATGCCTTTGTCTCAAGCGTTAAAACATTTGCTGAAGTTAAAGCTAATCACGCTAAAGGATCCTCCTCAAAATCCCGATACTTCCTCTTCTAAGTATAATCCGAGTGTGAGATGTGCCTACCATTCTGACAGTCCTGGACATGACACCGACGACTGTTGGACTTTGAAGAACAAGATCCAATACTTGATTGATGCCAAGGAGATCAAGTTTGACCCTCCGAAGACCCCAAATGTGATCACTGCTCCTACGCCAAATCATTGAGAATGTCTTTGTTTCATTTGAATTTTCAAGTTGTAATTTCTTTTGTTATTCAAACAATTATCTATTAATGTCAAACTCTATTTCATTAATGCATTGCATATGTTTGTCTTGAATTCATCCTTTCATTTTCATTACATTTAAACTATGCTTTTTACTCTCCTTATGACATTCAACTCTTGCTAAAAGTTACAAGCCTTTAGAGGGAGGATGACGAAACAATACCATAATCTCATACAATATGCTTTTGAACCGACCTTGCTGACGATGTACAGGCGTTTCCTTCAAATCCTAAACACTGGAGTTATAAGGAAGATAATCCCTAGTCAACCCCTTAGAGCCAAAGAAGTAGGAGTTTTCTATTTTAAAACAAATTGAAACCTTTGATTAAACCTGGGGCAGGGTAGTCTTTCAGTTAATTCAAAAAAAGAAAAGAAAAAAAGATGCGCATTGAAGTCGCAAAACTCTCAGTTCATAATACAACGAACGACATCAAACGCATTCCTCTGGAATCAAAAGACAGTGGTGGTTCCTTATCTCATAGGCAGTCAATCTCTCAAAAGAGAAAAGCCCACTGAGCCAAAATCCATAAAGGAGGCTTAAGAAAGCTGGGGCATCCCGCTGACTGTAATCTCGAAAATAGGAATAATCAGGCAAAAATTAGGGATAATAAATCAAAAGAACGAGGTCATTACAAATCCTCGACAACATGAAAAATGTTGCAAAAAAAATGATGACTGCCTTCCAAAATCCAACTTGTGTGAACCGTCACCAAAACATCGTTCTAAATTCGAATAGAGTTTGACGCATAATTAACTGAGTTTAGGATTGAAGAACATCACGAAGAGCGGGTGGGCACAAATATGCTTTGAGCCTTTATCCTTTGTTTCTTAAACCGTGAACCAAGCCATGTTACAACCTTTCAAAAGTCCTAATTGAAGCATGGGTTAGTTCAAAAGCATACTGTTACAAAAGGTATCCTGACTCCTGTAAGGCTTTGCCCTAAATCTTGTGTTGAATTTGTCTTATAAAAAGTTTTCTGCTAAAAAATGCATTTTTCAAAACTTCGAGACAAGCATAAACTTTGCATTATTTGAATATCGTTGTTTGCACGTGGTTATTTGTTTGACAGCGAAGAAATTCATACATTGAATGTTCGGAGGAACGAAAGCTTTCTCAGTGAGTAAAATCACTTCAAGTGGGATGACACTCCCGTGGCAAAAATCTCCTATCAGCAAAAGGGGACTTGATATGATGTTGTCCAGTAAACTTGGGGCAGTCCAGTCAAGATTTCAACAAAACTTTCAAAGTTCAGTAAACCTGGGGCAATCCAGTTAAGATTTCAAGAAATCTCTCAATTGCAGGTTAACCTAGGGGCAAGTCTCCCTCACCATCACTTGGGGCATTAAAACGTCAATCTCAATAAAGGGTTACATACAATCAAACATTTCCAGGCAGTGCCACAAACACTCGCTGCTAGGGGCAGTGACAAATCTCCCCAAAATCCTTCTCATAGGATGATTCCCCAGCAAGAGTTTAATCTCTGAAAACCTTTCCCCAGCTGAGACAACTTCAACGAAGTCGTCACCTCTCTAGCAGACCGGCAACATGGTTTATTTCTCTAACAAATGGCAGAAATACCCAGCTAGAGTTTGCCTCGCCGACTACTACAAATTAAAGGACCACAACTCCTCTTCCCCAGTAGACTACTCTACAATCCCCAACAAGTTACTGTGAAACCTGGACCCGACCAGATGTCAGTTTAACTTTGACTCCCCAGTAGAGCAACGGACAACCGAGACTCCTGAACTTGTTCCCCAAGAATGAATCAATACTCTCCACAGAGTTCACAACTTTCCCCAACGGAGTTCTCCTCAACAAAACAAGGATCCTCAGTGGAAACATTCTAAGCAAAGTTTGAAGACATACCTACTCTTCAACAGCAGTCCGGGATTTAATAACTCCCCAACACTTGTCAAGAATTTATTCTCCAAGACAAAATTACATTTCAATAACATTCATAGCATATGCATACAAAATACATATAACATAAATCTCATTTATTTTGAGAACATCATTACACAATGCATACATCATGACATTGCATACAACTAACTCTTTACCTTTTCAGGAAAGATCGATCGACAGATAAAAGTCATTAACTTTTGGAGTAGCAGTCGTCAAAGATTCCTTTATTTCCTTTTGAGGTAGTAATCATCCAAGATTCCTTCATCATCCCGTTGAGGTAGTAATCGTCCAAGATTCCTTCATCATCCTGCTGAGGTAGAAGTCATCCAAGATTCCTTCATCATCCTGTTGTTGTAGTAGTCATCAAAGATTCCTTCATCATTTCCTTTTGAGGT
The DNA here is from genome assembly GCA_948472305.1 of Vicia faba. NCBI lineage: Eukaryota > Viridiplantae > Streptophyta > Magnoliopsida > Fabales > Fabaceae > Vicia > Vicia faba. The sequence goes on along the minus strand of OX451737.1, from coordinate 1,074,098,972 downwards.
AGTAATCATCTAAGATTCATTCATCATCCCGTTGAGGTAGTAATCGTCCAAGATTCCTTCATCATCCTGTTGAGGTAGTAGTCATCCAAGATTCCTTCATCATCTTGCTGAGGTAGTAATCGTCTAAGATTCCTTCATCATCCTGCTGAGGTAGTAATCATCCAAGATTCCTTCACCATCCTGCTGAGGTAGTAGTCATCCAAGATTCCTTCATCATCCTGCTAAGGTAGAAGTCATCCAAGATTCCTTCATCATCCTGCTGAGGTAGAAGTCATCCAAGATTCCTTCATCATCCTGCTGTTGTAGTAGTCATCCAAGATTCCTTCATCATCCTGCTGAGGTAGTAATCGTCCAAGATTCCTTCATCATCCTACTGAGGTAGTAATCGTCCAAGATTCCTTCATCATCTGTTTGGAGTAGCAATCGTCTCAGATTCCTTCATCACACATCATTATCACTAAAGACCTCCTCTGGTTAGATTTATTTCTTCCAATTAATGACAGGCAATCAGAGACCTTCAAATAATAGTCCAGATACGATCCAGATTCAGATGTAATTCTGTCACTCATTTAAATACAGTCCAGCAATCACCCCTGGATGGCATCTTTAAGCCCATCTCCAATGACTATCCATTACCTCTCCAAATGGCATCTTTAAGCCCATTCCCTACATAATCAACCAACACATCTTCGAGTGCAAATTTTCTGGGCACTCTAGTGTTCAATCCTCTTTTACCTTCGAGTCGCGAAAGGAAAACTTTCCAATCTAACTCTTCAGGTTCAAGAGGATTGAACAGGGGCAACTGTTGTACCCCAAAATTTGCCCTCTCATGTTTTCAAAGGTCTTCCCTTACATGGTTGGTCACAAACACTTGCCTAACGAAAATAAAGTTTTTTGAAGATGAACAAGGTGTCTTTTGATTGGCATCTGGGAAAAGTCTTCGATTGGGTATCTAAAATACTTCGATACAGGCTTGACTCACCAGTCTTCAATTGAGAATTTGGCACTCTTCGATCGGGCTTTGATTAGTAAGCTTCGATTAGGTGTTTGGAACCCTTCGATCAAGCTTTGGTTCGCAAGTCTTCGATTGAGCGCTGGACCCCCTTCGATCAAGTCAATTTCACAATGCTTCGACTATGCATTAACTACTTCAGGCTTACCTTCGACTCACGAGGCAAGAATCTTCTACAAGTTTGTTTCGATTCACAAAGAAAAAGGCCCCTCAACTTGCCAGCACACCAGGCAAGAGGCTCATTCGAAGAACATGTAAATAACTCATTCGAAGAACATTCAAAAGGTCCACCCCAAGTTCAAAATGGAATGTTGTCCTTGCAAACGTGCAGTCGAAGCAGAAGAAGTCTCAATCGAAGGGGCTGTGACATCGAAGCTGGATTAATTCGAAGTGGAGTTTAGAGCTATCGAAGAGAGTAGATTAGAAGGGAAGTGGATCTATAAAGGGCAAGTCATCTTTCGATTTTCATCATGTTGGAGGCCCAAACAGCTCATAACAGGCTAACAGTAACGCATGAAAGCAGATTGGCACGTGATTGAATCAAAAATAGAAAGTATTTATGAAGAAATCAAATCAAATCCGTGTAAAGGCATGGTGTGGACAAAAAGATTGAATTAGGCTATTTTTGGAATGTGTGATCGGTGGAAATAGAACTGACTGTTTTGGAATGCTGGTTCGCGTTTGCGTTTCGCAAAATGTCGCGGTAAGCAAGAGTCGCCACCGTCTTTTATTTTCTCCAACAAGGAAAGGACAAAAGCACAGCAAAATTCCTTTTCGAGATGTTTCTCGGGTTCGAGAGGTAGATTATAGAAAGGGAAGGTGTTAGCACCCTTTCTATCATTGGTTATCCATGGGCTCTTAGGTACTTGCTCACTATGTTTTCAAAAGAGTTTGCTTTTCTTGTGTTTGTGGGTTTTTGAAAAAAGTTTCGTTTTGAAAACTTCTAGGTAACTCTTGTATCTATCCTCAAGAGTGAATGAAGTATTTGTTTGAAAACTTTTTGAAAGTGTAGGTGCGAAAAATTGTTTTTGTTTTTTGAAAGAGCAAGTACCCAGGAGAAATCTACCTACTCTAAGGAATTAAGCTGTGTAAGAGTCCTTTAGACGGTACTATCCCACTATTGAGAAGTAGGTAGCACCGTCGTTGGAGTTATTCGGGTCAATTCGATTATAGGGACATGTGTGGTCACCAAAGCAATAGTAGGACGCCTTAGCGGTAACCCTAATGTCCTAGATCCTTTTTTATCCGAGGCAACCATTTCGAGGCAACTGGATCTTTAGACAGGAGGGCGACCTCTAAAACACCCTATACTTGATGACCACGTCGAGGCAACCAAGTGAGGCGTACCCTAGGAGTGGCATGTGCACGTGTGTCAGGTTTCATGTTTAAATTATCTTTGAACATGCATCATTGTGAGCTACGGGTTGATTTTATTTTTCATACAAGTCTTGTCATGCATAATTAACAGTTAATAGTTGTGCGAAAAATAAATTGCGGAAAGTGAATCTACGCTATTACAAGGCGTCGGGTATTTACATCGCCAAAAATATAACCCTTGAAAATAAATGCGAGAAAATAAAGAAAGCGATAAAAGTCCTAATTATCTATTACATTCTCGGAGCGGATACATAAATATAATCAAAATAGGAATAATGCGCGAAAAGAAATTGAATTGGGACGTCCTTAGGGTTTTGACCCTTTTTGAGAAAAGAATGAAGTTTGGTCCTTTTTTGCAATTAATTAAAATTAAACCTAATAACTAATTAATTAATTAATTAAAAGAAAAAAAAGTATTTTTGTGTTTTTTATGTTTTAATGAAAATAAAATAAACAAGGATTAAAATTGTCAAAAGAAAAACCCTAATTCTATATTAATTTTATTTATTATGAAAAAGATTAAAGTTAACCTAATTTAAAACAACTAAATTAATTAATTACATTTATTTACAAAATAATAATTAATAGTGAAAATAATAAATAATAAATAATATTTTAAGTTTTTGAATTTATTATGAAAAATTAATTTGGTTAAATAATAAAAATAATTATAGTTATTAATTAGAATAAAAATAATAAAAGGAAAATATAAAGAAAGAAAAAGAACCCAGGAGGGTGATGACCCAAATATGGAGGTAAGAAAGTTGCAATTCTGGCCCAATAAGCACACAAGCCTGTTTGACCTTGGTAATTGCCCACGCTTGCTTTGACTGGGGAGCATGGTGTCCAGCATCTTTTGGCCTTTGGATCTATGATTGTGGCCACATGGCATGCTGAGCGCTGGAGGTATATGGTGGAGCCTTTCATGAAGCCTGCATGTGAACATAGAAGAAAAAATAGAAACAAAGGTTTGGGGGACCTGGGAATCGAACCCAGGTCCCAATGGTTGCCAGCCACCTCATTATCCACTGAGCCATGCGCCTGTATTTGTTAGTATAATGGACAATGAATATATTATATAAAACAATAACATGTGCTAGAAATTATGAAAAAGCGCGCGTTTCATTTGAATGGACTAATCAGAAGCCAACACGTCTTCATCTTCCTCCCTGAATACCTGCAAAACAAATCAAATAGCGGGGGTTTTTAACCCCCACAAAACAAGATGACCAATAATAGCGAATAGGCATAGGATTAACATAAATTGTTCGCGAGCATGGTGTTTGATTCGTCTGGCCTTGACGAATTCAACCATAGGTTTCATGAAGCTTAATTTTTCCTGGGCTGTAAAGCCCCTATTTGAGATCTCAAGAACCCTAAAATTCTTCAATGGTGATTCAAGATTCTGTACACTATAATGCAATTAACCAATACCATTAGCTTTGTAAAGGTTCAAGCAATGCAAAACAATGATTAGAACATGTTAATGATGCATAAAATGTAAGTTTTGATTCTGAAAAAGTTAAGCAAACCGTGGGTCTGTGAATGGTGATTTCTTGAGCTTTGGCGTGTGATTTTGATTGCAAAAGGTTTCTGGAAGTTCTAGCAATGTGTTTGAATCCTCAAATTGCTTTGAAAGGGCCTGGAACCTGGAAAAAAGTTTTGGCTTTTTCTTGATTTTTTCAATATTGGCTATGGCTTTCTGCAGCAATTCTCACGTGCATGGCATTAGGTTTAGCTTGTGCATATATAGTAGAATGGATTTAGGTTAAATCTTGCACAAGAAATCCATTGCATTGATGGTTGGAATATTTGATTTTCAATCATATCTTTTTGCATATTTTTGATTGAAAAATCTTGCCAAATTGAGAGATCCTTGTCCCCTTGATGTGCACACGAATTTGTCAGCTCTTGTAGGTCATATTTGCTTCATGAAAAGATTGCAAAACCATATCTTGATATTTTCCTACAATTAAATGAATTAATATTGATTAAAAATTCAATTAATTAATAAAAAATAAGAAAGTAATTCAATTTAATCTCAATGGGTCGTGCATAGGCCTTGGACAAAGTTTCAAGAAGAAATTTGAGGCCCATTAGCAAAAATGATGTGTTTTGAGCAAAGTTGACTTTTGCAAATTCACAAAAATTTCCCAACTTCTCCAATGCATATCTTGCTCAATTTTGATCATATGAACATGTTCTTGGACATTTTGGAAAGGTCTTGAAGTCCTCTAACCAACGCCTTTGGTCCCATGTCATTTGGATTTACCAATCGCAAGTTATGGTCTTTGACTTAAAGTGCCTTTTTGTTGACTTTTGAAATTGACCTATAATGTAGAAATTGATAACTTTTTGTGAGAGCATTTCTTGGACTTGGAATGTGAAGATGAGTTGTAGGAAATGTCATCCCCTTCAAAATGAGCATTGGATGGGATTTTTCTGATGAACCATGACAAAAGTTATGGCTTGGTCAAGATACAGTTGACTTTTCTGCTGTCCAAAAATAGTAACTTTTGCATCTTTGATGATTTTTGAGCCATGCTTGGGAAATCATGATCAAGAATTGATCAAATGATGATTGTGAGCTCAAAATAAGATGTTGACCAACAATTCTGACTTTTGACTGTAAAATGACCATTTTACCCCTGCAGTTGATTGTGAACCAAATAGGGCTTTTGACTATGCAAATTGACCTTGTGAGTCTTGAGACTTGACATGTAGATGCTTGACAATGTGCATAGGCCTATGGGACTTGATTGGACCATTGAAAACCCCAAATTCCTTGAGAGAATCAAAACCCTAATTTTGACTGGCTTAGGAGGCAGTTGGACTGTGCAAACCTTGAGAAATCTTGAACCATTTGAAGATGATTCTTGACAAACCTAGAAGAATATGGGAGGGAAAATTTTAGGGTACAACAGTTGCCCCTGTTCAATCTTCTTAGACCTGAGGATGTAGATTGGCTTGCGTGCCTGTCGTGATCCGAAGGTGGAAGATGATTGAACATTAGAGTGCCCAGAAATTTGCACTCGCATAGTGGAGTATCAACAATGTGATGTCGGGAATGGGCTTACAGATGCCATTTGAAGAGATGGTGGATAGGAGGATGGGCTTATAGATGCCATCTGGAGATGTGACAGAACTTTGTCAGGAATGGGCTTATAGATGCCATTCAGGGGTGTCGATCGCGTAAGAGATTCCTTAGCGAGAACTTGCGTACCTGAGAAAGAAAGATGGTTTCCTGGCTTGCTACAGGTGTTGATCTTCAAACTCTTCATGTAGATAACTTTCCTGGCTAGATACAGGTATAGATCTACAATCAATCGCTCACAGATATGCCCTGGCTAGATACAGGTATCGAATCTGGAACTCAAAAGGTTGGTCGAGATAGCTTTCCTGGCTGGATACAGGCGTAGACCTCTGACCTGAGAATGAAAGATAATTTCCTGGCCTATTACAGGGGTTGATCTTCAAACTCTTCATGCAGATATGCCCTGGCTAGATACAGGTATCGAATCCACAATCAATCGCTCACAGATATGCCCTGGCTAGATACAGGTATCGAATCTGGAATTAGTCGCCTACAGATATGCCCTGGCTAGATACAGGTATCGAATCTGGAATTAGTCGTCTACAGATATGCCCTGGCTAGATACAGGTATCGAATCTGGAATTAGTCGTCCACAGATATGCCCTGGCTAGATACAGGTATCGAATCTAGAACTTCAAAAGGTTGACCGAGATAGCTTTCCTGGCTGGATATAGGCGTAGACCTCTAATCAGTCGCTCACAGATATGCCCTGGCTAGATACAGGTATCGAATCTGGAACAAGTCGTCTACAGATATGCCCTGGCTAGATACAGGTATCGAATCTGGAATTAGTCGCCCACAGATATGCCCTGGCTAGATACAGGTATCGAATCTGGAACTTCAAAAGGTTGGTCGAGATAGCTTTCCTGGCTGGATACAGGTGTAGGCCTCTGACCTGAGAATGAAAGATAATTTCCTGGCCTGTTATAGGGGTTGATCTTCAAACTCTTCATGCAGATATGCCCTGGCTAGATACAGGTATCGAATCTACAATCAATCGCTCACAGATATGCCCTGGCTAGATACATGTATCAAATCTGGAACTTCACAAAGTTGATGGTAATCATCATTTGATTGACCTTTTCATGAAAAAGGCAAAACATTAGTTGCATGCAAGGTCATGATGTATGAAATGCATGATGTCATGATGTTCTCAGGAATAAATGAGATTGTGTGATATAATGCATATATGCATGTATCATGATGTATGAAAATGTGATGTTAAATGTTTATGAATGTATTTTCGTCTGGGAAAATAAATCCTTGACGAATGTCGGGAGCTTGTTGAATCCTGGGCTGATGTTTGAAGAGTAGAGTTCTTCGTTTCCGCTGGGGATGATGGTTGCAAGAATAAACCGGTAGGAGAAGATGACTCCGTTGGGGAATAAACTTGTTGAAGAGATTACTCTGCGGGGAATTACTCTATGGAGAAGAGATGCTTCGTTGAGATTTTTGATGATAACTCCGCTGGGGATTCCTGTTGATGAGCTTTGTTGGGGAACTCCGCTGGGGATAGGAAGAACTTTGCTGAGGATGATCTTTCCGTTGTAATTTGCCGAGGATAACCCAGTTAGGCTCTGGTGGGGAATAACCTTTGACTATGGTCGGGGAGAGATGCATGTACTCTGCAGGTGATAAGCTTCCAGAATCTACTGGGGATAAGCTTCCAGAATATACTGGGGAGATGGTTCAACTCTCCTGGGGAAACTTTTGAACTGTACTGGGGAAGTGGCTCCACTGGGGTGTCTGTATTCCACCGGGGAACAATCTTATATTTCTGTCGAGGAATATTAAGACCGCCGGGGATGCTTGTTAAGGAATATCTATATATTCTGCTGGAGAATATTGAGATCTTTTGGGGATACCCGACTTCCTTAAGGCTGACAGTAGACTAACTCTACTTGGGGAGAGTATTGCTGACTTGCTATGGGTACTGTGCCTTTTCGGGGCTGATGGGAGACCAACTCTGCTTGAGGAGAGTATTGCTGAACCTTGTCTTACTCTGCGGGGAGTGGAGGTAACTTGGTCATATTCTTCAGCTGAACTTACCTCGGTACCTTGGTGGACAGAGCAATTAGATCGCTTAGACAATTCATTATTGCCCCTGTTTCTGATGTCACCTGTAGTTAGTCCTTTGTTTCGCATGCAAATATTTATGATCAGCAATTAATGTCAAATGCATATATCAAAAATGAACATTGGACGTTCTTTGCAAAACAAAACAGATAAAGGAAAAACAATTGGCAATTTGTCTGGAAAAGTGAGCTTGTATTGATTCTTGGAATTTGCCTGTAAATAGGCGTTTTGTGTACAAGAGGCTGACGTCCTAGTAAGAGGACGCCGCCGAACAACATAGAGTTTATACAATTTGTGAAAAGAAAACAAAACAGCTATGTGAAAAAATCCCACTGGGTTCCAACTCTTCTATCGTCTTTATGTCTTCAAGCATCTCATCACTTTGCTGCTTAGTTGAAGATGAAGCTGATTGATCGATGCCGTCTGAACCTGATTGTTGATATCGAAGTCTGGATGCAGGGTGATCCAATGAGACATAGTATTATGCTTTAATCCCTAACTTTTGCCTGGACCGCCCTTTTGGGTTTTCAGTCCACCGGGATACCCATTTTTGCCCAAGCCGCCTTTTCAGGTTTTCGACTTGCCGGGTGTACAGATTTTTTTCATTATTCATCCCTTATTTTTGCCCGAACCCTTTTGGTTCGCCGGGAAGCCCTTATTTTTGCCTAGGTGTGTCAACCTAGCGGGTCTTTAATTCATGCGTAGTATCTTTTTACTATGTCTGCATTGGCGGGGTGAGGAAGGTCGTCACCATCCATGGTGGTTAGAATCATTGTACCTCCTGAGAAGATATTCTTAACCACAAATGGCCCTTCGTACGTAGGGGTCCATTTGCCCCTGGGATCACTTTGAGGTAGAATGATGCGCTTGATTACCAGGTCCCTAACTTGATACTCTTGGCGTCTGACTTTCTTATTAAATGCCTTGATCATCCGTTTTTGGTACATTTGACCATGACAAATAGCCGTGAGTCTCTTTTCGTCAATCAGGTTTAATTGATCAAGCCGAGTCTAGATCCAGTCATCTTCGCTCAAACCTGCATCCTTCATTATCTGGAGAGAGGGTATCTGAACTTCGATGGGCAAGACTACTTCCATGCCATAGACCAAGGAAAAGGGTGTTGCCCCTGTTGATGTCCGTGCTGAGGTACGGTACCCATGAAGAGCAAACGGTAACATCTCGTGCCAATCTTTGTAGGTCACTGTCATCTTCTGCACAATCTTCTTGATATTCTTATTAGCTGCTTCTACAGCCCCATTCATCTTCGGCCGGTAAGGAGAAGAGTTGTGGTGCTGTATCTTGAACTGCTCGCAGAGCTCAGTGATCATCTTGTTGTTAAGATTGGTACCATTGTCCGTAATGATCCTTTCCGGTACGCCGTATCGACAGATTAGGTTATGCCGAATGAACCGTGCCACGACGTTCTTGGTTACGGTGGCAAAGGAAGTTGCTTCAACCCACTTCGTAAAGTAGTCGATTGCTACCAGGATGAAGCGATGCCCGTTAGATGCTGTAGGTCTGATCTCACCGATCATATCAATTCCCCACATTGCAAAAGGCCAAGGTGCTGTCAAGACGTTCAGAGAAACTGGAGGGATGTGCACCTTATCAGCATAGATCTGGCATTTGTGACAAGTTCGAGAATGCTGATAACAGTCGGCTTCCATTGTGGACCAGAAATATCCTGCCCGAAGGATTTTCTTTGCCATGGTATGCCCACTGGAATGAGTTCCGAAGGTACCTTCATGCAGCTCTGCCATGATCCTTTCTGCTTCAGTCTTATCCACACAACGCAGTAAGGTTGAATCATGGTTTCGTTTGTAGAGAATGCCATTGCTGAGGAAGAACTTTGCTGCGAACCTTCTCAGAAACTTTTTGTCATTAACAGATGCGCCTTCGGGGTATTCTTGAGCTTCAAGGTACCTCTTCACTTCATGATACCAAGGCTTTTCTGTTACTTCTTCGGTCTCAAGATCGCAGCAATGTGCAGGTTCATCCAATTTCCAGATAATGATCCGGGGAGCCTCGTTGTCCTATTTGACTTTGAACATAGAAGACATCGTAGCCAACGCGTCTGCCAACTGATTCTCTTCTCTTGGGAAATGTTCAAAAGTTATCTCCTCGAAATGGGGAATCAATGTCAACACATACTCCTTGTAGGGAATAAGATTTGGGTGTTTCGTATCCCACTCGCCTTTGATCTGGCTGGTCACGAGAGCGGAATCTCCGAAGACACTCAAAAACTTGATCCTTAGGTCAATTGCAGCTTGAAGACCCATGATGCACGCTTCATACTCCGCCATGTTGTTGGTGCAATTGAAACATAGTCGGGCGGTAAGTGGAGTATGAGTGCCTTTTGGAGATATGATCACAGGGCCAATACCATTACCCAAAGCGTTTGAGGCTCCGTCAAAGTGCATAGACCATCGGGATCCTTCCTCAGGTCCTTCATCCGGTCCAGGTACTTCACAATCAGTTACCACCAGGATATTCTCGTCTGGAAATTCAAAGTTCATAGATTGGTAGTCATCCACTGCCTGATGTGCCAAATGGTCTGCCAACACACTTCCCTTGATTGCTTTATGAGTCGTGTACTGGATGTCATATTCTGTCAAGATCATCTTCCATCTTGCTATTCTTCCGGATAAGGCATGCTTTTCGAAGATGTACTTTATTGGATCCATTTTTGAGATCAACAGAGTAGTGTGAGTCAACATATACTGTCTCAGCCGGCGAGCAGCCCATACCAAAGCGCAGCAACTTTTCTCGAGCAGTGAGTATCGGGTCTCACAGTCGGTAAACTTTTTGCTAAGGTAATAAATGGCGTGCTCTTTTCGGCCAGACTCGTCATGCTGCCCCAGCACACACCCCATTGAGCTGTCAAGTACTGTCAAGTATAAGATTAAAGGTCTCCCTTCAACCGGTGGCATAAGAATGGGTGGCTCTTGGAGATACTCTTTGATTCTTTCGAAAGCGGCCTGACATTCATCGTTCCAACGTACTACTTGATCTTTCTTCAGTAGCTTGAAGATTGGTTCACAGGTAGCGGTTAGATGTGAGATGAATTAGGCAATATAGTTCAGCCGTCCTAGAAAGCCTCTGACTTCTTTCTCTGTCTTGGGAACTGGCATCTCTTGTATGGCTTTCACCTTGGCAGGGTCCACTTGAATACCTTTGTCACTCACGATGAAGCCTAGCAGTTTTCCAGATCTCACCCCGAAGGTGCACTTGTTCGGGTTCAACCTCAGCTTGTACAACTTCAACCGGTCAAACAACTTCTGTAGATGGTCAAGGTGTTCCTCCTAAGTTTGGGACCTTGCAATCATATCATAGACATATACTTCTATCTCATGATGGATCATGTCATGAAATAAAGCAACCATGGCACGTTGGTAGGTTGCCCCAGCATTTTTCAACCCAAAAGGCACGACCTTGTAGCAAAAGGTGCCCCACTGAGTAACAAAAGTGGTCTTCTCCATGTCTTCAGGAGCCATCTTGATTTGGTTATAACCGAAGAACCCGTCCATGAAAGAGAACACCTTATGCTGAGCAGTATTGTCAACCAGAACATCGATATGAGGCAGAGGGAAATCATCCTTAGGGCTCGCCCTGTTCAAATCCCTGTAATCAACACACATTCTGACCTTACCATCTTTCTTCGGCACTGGAACCACATTGGCAACCCACTGAGGGTAAGAAGTCACCGCTAGAAACCCGGCATCAAATTGTTTCATAACCTCAGCTTTGATTTTCTCGGACATCTCTGGACGCATACGTCGAACCTTTTGCTTTACCGGAGGGCATTCTTCCTTGGTAGGCAGGTGATGAACCACAATGTCGGTATCCAACCCAGGCATATCCCCGTAAGACCAGGCAAAGATCTCCACATAGTCATTCAACATCTGAATCAACCGTTGTTTCACACTAGACTCCAGATTGACCCCAATCTTGACTTCCTTTCTGTTTGTCTCAGTACCCAGATTTACCGTTTCCACTGGCTCTTCATGTGGCTGAATGGCCCTCTCTTCCTGGAGTAACAGTCTTGCAAGCTCACCAGGAACTTCGCAATCATCTTCACCTTCGTCTTCGGCTAAGTTGATCGGATTTTCGAAGTCATAACTGGCAGTAGCAGAGTCGTTACCAGTGAGATCCAGAGTGGATTAGAACCTGTATAGGTGAGTGTGTGTAAATATAGCTGTTTTGCAATATATAATAAAGAAAGAAAAGGAGCGCAAGATTTGAAATGCAAAAACGTCCAATGCTTTTATTAATGATATATGAAAATGACACACAAAAGCCCTCACAAATGAAGCCACGGTGCCCCGGGTAAGACACCGGGACATAAAGTTTCAAATTATTGTTTGTTACAAATTCAAAACAAAGGAGTTCATTACTGAGTGACAAAAGTAATAGGTGTGAAGTCTTTCGCAGTCCAGTTGTTCGGTCCACCGTTGGTCGTTGGGTAGATCCAGCTGTCGAATTCAGATTCCTCCACGTCGTCTTCAATAGCATTTACTCCCGGGTTGGTGATGATTACAGGAGGTCTTCCAATCCTTGCTTTACGAACAGCCCTCTGAGCTTCCTTCTCAATAACAGCCCGAGCATCCTTTAAGGAAGCCATCTTCAACGGAGAATCTTCGATCATTGTTTCTGCTGATGCCAATGTTTGAGGGACCTCTTAAAAGTGTTGAAAGGGGGTCTCAATGAACTCCCCATCCATCTCTACATACCGGAACGAGTTGAGGTGGCTGACCATATACTCTTCTTCCCCTTGAACTGTTACGATCTTCCCTCTGACCGGGTATTTCAGCTTCTGATATAGTATGGAGGTCACAGCTCCAGCCTTGTGGATCCAAGGACGACCCAGCAAACAAGAGTAGGACGGTCGGATGTCCATCACATAGAACGTTGAATCAAAGACCTGCGAACCAACCCTGATTGGAATGTCAACTTCACCATGTACCATCCTCTTGGACCCGTCAAAGGCCCGGACAACAATGTTACTTGGCTTGAGCTCTAAACCCTCACAATCCAGCCTGTCTAGAGCTTTCTTGGGTAATACGTTCAACGAGGAACCAGTGTCAACCAGCACGTGGGCAAGAGTAGTGCCCCTGCATTCAATGGAGACATGCAGGGCATCGTTATGGTTCTTCCCCTTAGCAGTCAGATCGGCGTCAAAGAAACCCAAACCATTATCAGCAGTTAAGTTGGATACACACTCGGTAAATTGATCAGCAGATGTCTCTTGTGGCACGTGGGCCGTCTTCAGAAAGGTAATCAGAGCCTTGGCATGGGCCTCTGAACACAACAACAGTGATAGCATAGAAATTTTAGATGGGGTGTGCCCCAGCTGCTCAACTACATTGAAATCACTCTTCTTGATAATCTTAATGATCTCTTCCATCTCTTGCTTGGAAGTTTCAACATTGGTTGTCTTTGGTGCCTCCGTCTGGGCAGGCACATCAGTAGCAATCCCTTTGCCCCGAGCGTCAGATGACTCGGCAGCAGGGGTAGAAATAAGAACTTGTTCAGGAAGGGGAATAGGCACACTTGCAGGTGTGATGACAAGAGGTCTCTGGATGGCTGGTAGCGCAATATCTGGTGAGAACAGTCTACCACTGCGAGTGACTTTAGCAGGTCCGGTGATATTGGTGACGCCGGTACTAGTATCAAACTCTTGTTTAACTCCAAGCACATAAACATCTGCCCCATAGTGCCAAGGGACAGCTTTGTCAGATTTAAGGGGATGGGCCCCGGAACAGTGATGATGATAGGAGCCATCTTCTGAGTAGACATGATTTTAATGGGCTTCCTTGGGGGAGCCTTAGGAGGGTTGTTGAAAATAGTAACAATGGACACTTCTTCAGCAGGGATAGCAGGAACAGCAATCTTCTCGAACAAGATCTCATTATTATCCATCAGGTTTTGGACGCCTGACTTCAACAAAGGACAACCAGCAGGTGAAACAGGACACAGAAGACAACCTTTACCACATCCCGGAAATAAACCGGCTAGCAACAGGTTCCTTTTGACAGTCAACAACGGAGTAACAATATCATCCACGGAGGCTACATACAGGTCTTCTTCCACAGCATTCACTTCATGCTGGGACATAGGAGCAGTCACAACATTGGGCCTTTCGGGCGCCTCGAACTGTATTTCTTTAGCATCAATAAGGTCCTGAACCTTATTCCTCATAGCCCAACAATCATCCGTAGTATGCACCGGGCTGTCAGAGTGATAAGCGCAGCGGGCGTTGGGATTATACTTTGGAGATATGGTGTTCACTACCTTCGGAGCTTCTTTAACAGTTATCAGATTGGTTGACAATAGTTGTGGCAATATCTGAGACAGGGTCATACTGAGCCGAGTGTACTGCCTTTTGGGTCTCTCACCCCTTGGTTGGTTATATTGCTGAGGAGCAGCAGCAGGCTTTGAAATTACCACCGCGTTGACAGCTTGGCGGCATTCCGGTTTATTCTGTCTCCTTGAACCATAAACAACACTAGCCTCTTTCTTGAAGGGCTTCTTTTCGGTACTCGAGGAGGCACCTTTCTATATCTTCCCCGACTTGATACCAGCTTCTATCCTCTCACCAGTCAAGATCAGATCTATAAACCTAGAAAAAGAATTCCCAATCAGATGGTTGAAGAACGGACCAGACAGGGTCCCCAAGAACATGTCAACAAGCTCACGGTCAGTCAAAGGTGGCTGCACCCTTCCAGCCAGGTCTCTCCACTTTTGCGCATACTCCTTAAATCCTTCACCCGTCCCTAGTGACATACCCTGGAGTTGGGTACGCGTAGGAGCGAGGTCGGAATTATACTGATACTGCTTATAAAACGCAGTAGCCAAGTCCTCCCAGTTACGAATGCTGGCTCCATCTAGCTGATAGAACCATTCGAGTTGAGTCCCTGAAAGACTATCCTGGAAGAAATGGATCCATAAATTCTTGTCAGCAGTATACGGTTGGATCTTCCTTACATATGATCTGAGATGCAGTTTAGGACAGGAAGCTCCGTCGTACTTCGTGAAAGCAGGTGCTTTGAACTTGTGTGGGATCACCACCCTAGAAGATAAGCCTAGGTCTCCAAAGTCCAACCCGGGCACATGTTGAATCTCCATAGCACTTAGACGATCTTCCAGCTGTTTGTACCTGTCCTCAGCAGGAGGGTACTGTTCATCATTGTAATCTGTCTCGTTGTCGGAGACCACGGGACTAGGAACCCTTCCCCCTTGGGGACTATCTTTCCCTACAGAGGAAGTAGCCAGATCAGCCTCATTCAGCAGTGCATTCCCAAATCTTCATCCAGTGTTGAACAACACAATCATCTTCTTCTTCTTCTTTAAAAGCAGAGTCTTCAATTCCTGTTGTCCCTGGGCTAAGCTCATGACCAGCTCTTGGAACTGGGCGTTCTGGGCCTGGAGGGCCTTGATAGCTTGTTCGGTAGTAGGCTCGGAAGACATGATGACAGCTGAAATAAACAACGAAGGAGATGAGTGACCTGTAAAAAAGGGTACCTGTTATGCATATGATGACATGAAATGCGTATGATTTATGCATGCAATGTTTTCAAGGATCTCACGGGGTAAACAGAGAAACTTGTTAGAAGTTGAATACGGTAGCTTGATTGAAGGAACTTCATGTTGTTGAGAGTCCTTCTTCAAGAGTCAAAGCTCACCATATCGAGTGGGTCATAGCCCCTGACTCAAGTTATCAACCTTGGCTAGAGGAAAATAAATCCCCTTTGCCCCTTGCTAGACAGTTGGTTCATCATGACCTGCATCACAGATCCTTGAGATCCTTGAAATGGGTTAGTCCTTATGCAGGATGTATGCAGGTTATGATGGTATGATGTTATGATAAAGCACACCACAAGTATTCACAAAGAGCAAACATGATAAAGCACACAAGTCACACCAGACATCCCTTAGAGTTTAGGCCAGCATGAAGTTTAGGTACTACCCTCTTGAAATTGGTGGGCTCAAAACCTGTCCTATCAAAAGTAATCGGGTTTTAAGGAGCTCAATATCATTGGGTTATTTTCTATGTTCATTGTTTTGATTTAGCCACTGAACTGGCGATCAAAATATTCCAAGAAAACAACCCTCAATGAGTGTAGTATCGAGTATCTACCAACTTCGGACTGCACCAAAGTCGGTCATCTCACTACCCCTAAAGAGGCCAGGATGGTCAAGTAAGGTTCCTAAGGTAAGTTGATGCTTCACGACACCACACGGCGGCCCCGTACTCTCCTTGACTTGACTCAAGGGTTACCGGTACTCACCAAAGTGCCACATCAACCTAGCAACTGCTTCAACCGTGTCGGTATACCCCGCACAGTTCCCTCACAGTTTGTTGCTACTTCTAAAAGGTATCCCCCAGATCCGGGTTAGGATCTATGAAACTCCAAGACAAAGCCCACAATATTAAAGCAAACAAAGCAAGCAATTGAAAACAAGAGTGGTCTAGTCCTAAGGTACACTTCACTTATTAAAGTATCCCCAGCAGAGTCGCCAGTTCTGTGATCGGTGGAAATTGAACTGACTGTTTTGGAATGCTGGTTCGCGTTTGCGTTTCGCAAAATGTCGCGGTAAGCAAGAGTCGCCACCGTCTTTTATTTTCTCCAACAAGGAAAGGACAAAAGCACAGCAAAATTCCTTTTCGAGATGTTTCTCGGGTTCGGGAGGTAGATTATAGAAAGGGAAGGTGTTAGCACCCTTTCTATCCGTGGTTATCCACAGGCTCTTAGGTACTTGCTCACTATGTTTTCAAAAGAGTTTACTTTTCTTGTGTTTGCGGGTTTTTGAAAAAAGTTTCGTTTTGAAAACTTCTAGGTAACTCTTGTATCTGTCCTCAAGAGTGTATGAAGTATTTGTTTGAAAACTTTTTGAAAGTGTAGGTGCGAAAAGTTGTTTTTGTTTTTTGAAAGAGCAAGTACCCAGGAGAAATCTACCTACTCTAAGGAATTAAGTTGTGTAAGAGTCCTTTAGACAGTACTATCCCACTATTGAGAAGTAGGTAGCACCGTCGTTGGAGTTATTCGGGTCAATTCGATTATAGGGACATGTGTGGTCACCAAAGCAATAGTAGGACGCCTTAGCGGTAACCCTAATATCCTAGATCCTTTTTTATCCGAGGCAACTGTTTCGAGGCAACTGGATCTTTAAACAGGAGGGCGACCTCTAAAACACCCTATACTTGATGACCACGTCGAGGCAACCAAGTGAGGCGTACCCTAGGAGTGGCATGTGCACGTGTGTCAGGTTTCATGTTTAAATTATCTTTGAACATGCATCATTATGAGCTATGGGTTGATTTTATTTTTCATACAAGTCTTGTCATGCATAATTAACAGTTAATAGTTGTGCGGAAGATAAATTGCGGAAAGTGAATCTACGCTATTACAAGGCGTCGGGTATTTACATCGCCAAAAACATAACCCTTGAAAATAAATGCGAGAAAATAAAGAAAGCGATAAAATTCCTAATTATCTATTACATTCTCGGAGCAGATACATAAATATAATCAAAATAGGAATAATGCGCGAAAAGAAATTGAATCGGGACGTCCTTAGGGTTTTGACCCTTTTTGAGAAAAGAATGAAGTTTGGTCCTTTTTTGCAATTAATTAAAATTAAACCTAATAACTAATTAATTAATTAATTAAAAGAAAAAAAGTATTTTTGTGTTTTTTATGTTTTAATGAAAATAAAATAAACAAGGATTAAAATTGTCAAAAGAAAAACCCTAATTTTATATTAATTTTATTTATTATGAAAAAGATTAAGGTTAACCTAATTTAAAACAACTAAATTAATTAATTACATTTATTTACAAAATAATAATTAATAGTGAAAATAATAAATAATAAATAATATTTTAGGTTTCTGAATTTATTTTGAAAAATTAATTTGGTTAAATAATAAAAATGATTATAGTTATTAATTAGAATAAAAATAATAAAAGGAAAATATAAAGAAAGAAAAAGAACCCAGGGGAGTGATGACCCAAATATGGAGGTAGGAAAGTTGCAATTCTGGCCCAATAAGCACACAAGCCTGTTTGACCTTGGTAATTATCCACGCTTGCTTTGACTGGGGAGCATGGTGTCCAGCATCTTTTGGCCTTTGGATCTATGATTGTGGCCACATGGCATGCTGAGCGCTGGAGGTATATGGTGGAGCCTTTCATGAAGCCTGTATGTGAACATAGAAGAAAAAATAGAAACAAAGGTTTGGGGGACCTGGGAATCGAACCCAAGTCCCAATGGTTGCCAGCCACCTCATTATCCACTGAGCCATGCGCCTGTATTTGTTAGTATAATGGACAATGAATATATTATATAAAACAATAACATGTGCTAGAAATTATGAAAAAGCGCGCGTTTCATTTGAATGGACTAATCAGAAGCCAGCACGTCTTCATCTTCCTCTCTGAATACCTGCAAAACAAATCAAATAGCGGGGGTTTTTAACCCCCAAAAAACAAGATGACCAATAATAGCGAATAGGCATAGGATTAACATAAATTGTTCGCGAGCATGGTGTTTGATTCGTCTGGCCTTGACGAATTCAACCATAGGTTTCATGAAGCTTAATTTTTCCTGGGTTGTAAAGCCCTAATTTGAGACCTCAAGAACCCTAAAATTCTTCAATGGTGATTCACGATTCTGTACACTATAATGCAATTAACCAATACCATTAGCTTTGTAAAGGTTCAAGCAATGCAAAACAATGATTAGAACATGTTAATGATGCATAAAATGTAAGTTTCGATTCTGAAAAAGTTAAGCAAACCGTGGGTCTGTGAATGGTGATTTCTTGAGCTTTGGCGTGTGATTTTGATTGCAAAAGGTTTCTGGAAGTTCTAGCAATGTGTTTGAATCCTCAAATTGCTATGAAAGGGCCTGGAACCTGGAAAACAGTTTTGGCTTTTTCTTGATTTTTTCAATATTGGCTATGGCTTTCTGCAGCAATTCTCACGTGCATGGCATTAGGTTTAGCTTGTGCATATATAGTAGAATGGATTTAGGTTAAATCTTGCACAAGAAATCCATTGCATTGATGGTTGGAATATTTGATTTTCAATCATATCTTTTTGCATCTTTTTGATTGAAAAATCTTGCCAAATTGAGAGATCCTTGTCCCCTTGATGTGCACACAAATTTGCCAGCTCTTGTAGGTCATATTTTCTTCATGAAAAGATTGCAAAACCATATCTTGATATTCTCCTACAATTAAATGAATTAATATTGATTAAAAATTCAATTAATTAATAAAAAA
Source organism: Vicia faba (assembly GCA_948472305.1). Lineage (NCBI taxonomy): Eukaryota > Viridiplantae > Streptophyta > Magnoliopsida > Fabales > Fabaceae > Vicia > Vicia faba. The sequence goes on along the minus strand of OX451737.1, from coordinate 1,074,080,128 downwards.
AATAAGAAAATAATTCAATTTAATCTCAATGGGTCGTGCATAGGCCTTGGACAAAGTTTCAAGAAGAAATTTGAGGCCCATTAGCAAAAATGATGTGTTTTGAGCAAAGTTGACTTTTGCAAATTCACAAAAATTTCCCAACTTCTCCAATGCATATCTTGCTCAATTTTGATCATATGAACATGTTCTTGGATATTTTGGAAAGGTCTTGAAGTCCTCTAACCAATGCCATTGGTCCCATGTCATTTGGATTTACCAATCTCAAGTTATGGTCTTTGACTTAAAGTGCCTTTTTGTTGACTTTTGAAATTGACCTATAATGTAGAAATTGATAACTTTTTGTGAGAGCATTTCTTGGACTTGGAATGTGAAGATGAGTTGTAGGAAATGTCATCCCCTTCAAAATGAGCATTGGATGGGATTTTTCTGATGAACCATGAAAAAAGTTATGCCTTGGTCAAGATACAGTTGACTTTTCTGCTGTCCAAAAATAGTAACTTTTGCATCTTTGATGATTTTTGAGCCATGCTTGGAAAATCATGATCCAGACTTAATCAAATGATGATTGTGAGATCAAAATAAGATGTTGACCAAAAATTCTGACTTTTGACTGTAAAATGACCATTTTACCCCTGCAGTTGATTGTGAACCAAATAGGGCTTTTGACTATGCAAATTGACCTTGTGAGTCTTGAGACTTGACATGTAGATGCTTGACAATGTGTATAGGCCTATGGGACTTGATTGGACCATTGAAAACCCCAAATTCCTTGAGAGAATTAAAACCCTAATTTTGACTGGCTTAGGAGGCAGTTGGACTGTGCAAACCTTGAGAAATCTTGAACCATTTGAAGACGATTCTTGACAAACCTAGAAGAATATGGGAGGGCAAATTTTGGGGTACAACAAAATGATATTCAAAAGGAATCAAATCAAGAATCAAGACATTGATGGAGGAAGATTGAGGCCAAGTTTTCAACCCTAATTCATTCCATTATATACAAGCAAGCCTCACAAATCAAAAAAAAAAAGAAGGGAAAAAACGCTGCAAAAAGAAAAAAACTTTGCAGAACGAAAAAAAACGCACGGAGGTTGCCTTAGAAGAAAACGCTGCCTGCCCCACGAGATTCCATAAACTGCCAAAGATTGTCACACTAAAAGTCGGTTTTGCGCGTAGTCTTTATCTAGACTAACATTTGAATCGTGAAGCATCCCTCATACAACCCCCCATGTGGGTAATTTTTCCTTTGATCTCAAACTTTTAAGTATGATTTAAATTCATGTTGAACATATATACATATTGATGCTAATATTCATGTGTGTTTGAGTGAGTTACATGTGAGTAAGAAGGCACGATCTGAGCTTACCTTCGATTGGCACAACTATAACTCGTTTTTGATGGGTTAACACCACAGGGGGCAACTGAGCATGCAAATTCGATATTTAAATTAAATACTGTGTTTTTGTCTCTAATGTTACATTGCAAATTCGTTTGTACCAATAAACATATTTCAACTAGGTTGGTGAGGAAGAGGTGTTGCAGCGAAAAGGACCTGGGTTCGATACCCAGGTCATATATTTTGTGTTTTGTGTTTCTAACAAACTTCCTTGCAGAATTCTAGATCGGAGGATGTCATATCCATATCGAACGCCCCGTACGTGCAGTCTCGTAGGCACCTTCAATCAGCCCCTTGGATCGAAGGGCAACCCAAGCCCCTTCGAATCCCAGGTTCCCCAAAACTTTAATATATTTTATTTTCAGGTAATCCCGCGCAACGTGCAAGAACGTGGTCCACCATATGCCTCAGGTACCCATGCGCCAGGTGGTTCCAGATCCAGATCCAGTGGTCCAGGATGAGGTTCACCATGAACCTTGGTCAACAAGCGCCCAAGCAATCTGAAAGTCAACATAGGCTGGAGTACGTTTGAGCTTGGGAATTACCATTCAAACACCAAGTTTAAGCCCAACACCCCCCCTTTGGTTTATTCTTTCCCATATTCCTTTTATTTAGTTTGTTTTATTATTTTTGTTAATTAACCAACCAATAATTTTTTTCTCATAAAAAATCAGGAAACACAAAAAATAATATTTATTAATTTCACTATTTTATTTTTGTAAATAAACCATTAATTAATTTATTTAGTTTAAATAGGTTTAATGATAATATATTTTGCAATAAATTAAAATTGATTTAGAATTAGTTTTTATTTTTATTTTTATGTTTTTGCCATTCTTATTTTATTTCCTTAATTAAAATAAAACTCAAAAATATTTTTTTTTATTAATTAATTCCATTACTAATTTAGACTTAATTTCTAATTCAAAAAATAACAAAAAATATGTTTTATTTGATAAAAGGGTCAAAGGACATTCCGATTCAATTTTCTCGCGCGTATTATTTTTGATCCATATAATTGTAATTGCTCCGAGAATGTAATAGCTTTAACTTAGGATTTTATTTACCGCTTTTATTTACTTTTTCGCATTTAATTTTAAGGGTTTGTTTTTGGTGATGTAAATACCCGACACCTTGTAATAGCTTAGTTTTATTTTCCGCAACCATTAACTGCTAGATGTTTGAATAATAGGCTATGCATGACAAGATTGAGCTTTAATTTAAAATCAACCGTAGCTCACCATAACATGTACAAAGATAATATAAACTGAAAAACAATTCACTCGCACATGTCACTCTTAGGGTACACCTCACTTGGTTGCCTCAAACGTGGCCATTGAATATAGGAAGTTTTAGAGGTCGCCCTCTTGTCCAAAGATCATAAGTTGCCTCGAAATGGTTGCCTCAGAAAAATGATCTAAGACATTAGGGTTACCGCTAAGGCGTCCTAACATTGCTTTAGTGGCCACACGTCCCTTAAATCGAATTGACCCGAAAACTCCAACGACGGTGCTACCTACTCCTCAATAGTGGGATAACATTGTCTAAAGGACATTTGCACAATTTAATTCCTTTTTGAGTAGGTAGATGTTCTTAAGTACTTGCTCTTTTGAAAACAAAAACAAAACTTTTCGCACTTACACTCTCTTCAAAACAAAAACTCTTTTCAAACCCACAATCACAAAGAAAAGCAAACTTTTGAAAACATAATGAGCAAGTACCTAAGAGCCCGTGGATAACCACAGATAGAAAGGGTGCTAACACCTTCCCTTTCTATAATCTACCTCCCGAACCCGAGAAACATCTCGAAAAGGAATTTTTCTGTGCTTTTGTCCTTTCCTTGTTGGATAAAATAAAAGACGGTGGCGACTCTTGCTTACCGCGACATTTTGCAAAAACAAACGCAAACGCGAACCAGCATTCCAAAACAGTCAGTTCTCATTCCCACCGATCACAGTTATGCTTGTGCCGGGGGACCACCTTTGAGGATTAGCAACCACGGAGTCAATGCAGTGGAGGATGACGATGATGACAGTTGTGGCCTAGAAGATTGGATTTTCCCAACCATCAATGGAGGACTCAGCAACTGGGAAGCTAAAGATTTTTTCCCAATTACTTTCATCCAACAATAATTGTCTTTAAATTTTTGTCGGACCTGTAATAATTAAACAATTCAGACTTTTAAAACCTTGTGTCTTACCCGAGGCATAACGGTCCATTTGTAAGAGTTTGTTACCTTATTTTCATATGTCATCAATGAATCATGGACGTTTTTGCATACAAACTTTGTGCTCCTTGCCTTTCTTTTTCTACATTTTTATTTCTTTCAAAGATAGCTATACTCTTACACACACTCACATTCAAAATGCAGATCTACATCCATTCGGGATCCCATGGGTAACAATTCTGCTATGGCCTTTTGTGACTCTGAAAATCTAATCTACCAAGTCGAAGACAAAGGTGAGGAAGATTATGAGGTTCCAGGGGAACTATCCAGGTTACTACAACAAGAAGCAAGGACCATACAACCCCATAAAGAACCAGTGGATACAATTAACCTAAATACTGAAGAAGACAAGAAAGAAGTCAAGGTGGGTGCCAATCTGGAACCCAGTGTCAAGAAGCGTCTAACTCAGTTGCTACATGATTATGTTGAGGTCTTTTCCTGGTTGTACAAAGACATGCCAGGACTTGATGCTGATATTGTGGTCCATCATCTACTGACAAAAGAAGACTGCCCTCTGGTAAAACAGAAAGTCTGTCGCATGCGGCCAGACATGTCAGAGAAGATCAAGGCCGAAGTCATGAAATAATTCAACGCCAGATTCTTAATTGTTACCTCCTATCCGTAATGGGTCTCCAATGTTGTCCAGTGCCTAAAAAGGACGGAAAATTAGGAATGTGTGTGGATTACCGAGATTTGAATAGGGCAAGCCCTAAGGATGATTTCCCGCTTCCCCATATCGATATTTTGGTTGAAAACACCACACAACATAAAGTGTTCTCATTCATTGATGGTTTCTCAGGATACAATCAAATCAAAATGGCACCTGAGGACATGGAAAAAACGACCTTCGTCACACAATGGGGCACTTTCTGTTACAAGGTTATGCCATTCGGGTTGAAGAACGCTGGGGAAACTTATCAATGTGCCATGGTAGCTCTATTTCACGACATGATCCATCACGAAATAGAGGTCTATGTGGACGACATGATAACTAGATCTCAAACTGAAGAGGAACATCTTGACCATTGCAGAAATTGTTTGAGAGACTAAAGAGATACAAGCTGAGGTTGAACCCGAATAAATGCACATTTGGGGTAAGGTTCGGTAAACTCCTAAGCTTCGTCGTCAGCGGTAAAGGTATCGAAGTGGATCCTGCCAAAGTGAAAGCAATACAAGAAATTCCTGCTCCTTGCACCGAGAAGGAAGTCAGAGGATTTTTGGGACGATTAAACTACATTGCCAGATTCATTTCTCACTTGACCGCTACTTGTTAACCAATCTTCAAATTACTGAAGAAAGATCAAGTAGTCAAATGGAATGATGAGTGCCAAGCTTCCTTCGACAAGATCAAAGAGTACCTTCAATAGCCTTCTTTTTTGATGCCGCAAGTTGAGGGAAGACCTCTGATCATGTATCTAACTGTTTTGTAAAATTCAATGGGGTGTGTGCTGGGGCAGCATGACGAGTCTGGCCAAAAAGAGCATGTTATTTATTACCTGAGCAAAAATTTTACCGACTATGAAACAAGATATTCACTGCTCGAGAAAACTTGCTGCGCTCTGGCATGGGCTGCTCGCCGGCTAAGACAGTATATGCTGACCCATACTACCTTATTGATATCCAAGATGGATCCAATAAAATACATATTCGAGAAGCCTGCCCTCTGTGGGAGAATAGCAAGATGGCAGATGATCCTGACTGAATACGACATTCAGTACACTACCCAAAAATTAATAAAGGGCAGTGTGCTAGCCGATCACCTTGCTCATCAGGATGTGGATGACTACCAGTCCATGAAATTCGAATTCCCAGATGAAGACATCATGATAGTGAACAACTGTGAAGAACTCAGACCATATGACGGACCTGAACAAGGATCCCGATGGACCTTGGTTTTTGATGGAGCGTCTAATGCACTCGGCAATGGTATATGTTCTATAATCATATCCTCGGAAGGATGTCATACTCCCTTCATCGCGAGACTTTGCTTCAACTATACAAATAACATGGCAGAATACGAAGCGTGTATTTTTGGTCTCAAAGATGCCATAGATTTGGGAATCAAGTCTTTAAGTGTATTTGGAGATTCAGCCTTGGTCATCTGTCAGATCAAAGGAGAATGGGACACAAAGCACCCTAATCTCATCCCCTACAAAGAACATGTGTTGATGTTAATCCCTCATTTTAAGGAGATTACCTTTGAACATTTCCCACGAGAGGAAAATCAACTAGCGGACGCGCTAGCCACCATGTCATCCATGTTTAAAATCAATTGGGATAATGAGGCTCCCCAGATCACCATTGAACGGATGGACGAACCTGCTTACTATCACGAGATCGATACTGAAGAAGTAGTGGACCAACCTTGGTTCCATGAAGTTAAGAGGTATCTCAAGGCTCAAGAGTATCCGGAAGGAGCTTCAGTCAATGATAAGAAGTTCTCGAGAAGATTCTCGGCTAAGTTCTTCCTCAGTAATGGAATTCTTTACAAACGCAACCACGACTCTGTTTTGCTTCGTTGCGTAGACAAGGTTGAGGCCGAAAATATCATGGCTGATCTACATGAGGGCACTTTTACCCATTCCAGTGGGCATACGATGGTAAAGAAGGTCCTGCGGGCATGGTATTACTGGTCTACCATGGAGGCGAATTGCTATCAGCATTCACGAACCTGTCACAAGTGTCAGGTCTATGCTGACAAAGTGCATGTGCCTCAGTTCCTTTGAATGTATTGACGGCTCCATGGACCTTTGCTATGTGGGGCATCGATATGATTGGAGAAATCAAACCAACAGATTCTAATGGGCATTGCTTTATCTTGGTGTCCATTGACTACTTCACAAAGTGGGTTGGGGCAGCTTCTTTCGCTTTTGTTACCAAGAACGTTGTGGCTCGTTTCATCAAATAGAATCTCATCTGGCGGTACGGGATCCCAGAGAGAATCATCATAGAAAATGGTACGAATCTCAACAAGACTATGATCACTGCACTATGCACACAATTCAAAATCCAACACCATAATTCATCTCCTTACCGGCCAAAGATGATTGGTGTTGTCGAAGTCCCAAATAAGAACATCAAAAAGATCATACAAAAAAATGACAGTAACCTACAAGGACTTGCATGAGATGCTACCATTCACTCTCCACGGTTACCGTACCATGACACGCACATCAACATGGGAAACTCCCTTCTCCTTGGTATACGACATGGAAGATGTTCTACCAATTGAGGTCCAGATCCCTTCTCTGAGAATCATGAAGGATGAACGTCTGAACGAAGACGATTGGATTTAAACTCGACTTGATCAACTGAACTTGATTGATGAGAAAAGGCTTACTGCTGTCTGTCATGGTCGAATGTATCAAAAACGGATGATCAAAGCTTTCAACAAAAAGGTCAGACGCCAAGTGTATCAGGTCGGGGATCTAGTGATCAAGCGCATCATATTGCCGCAAGGTGATCCCAGGGGAAAATGGACTCCTACGTATGAAGGATTGTTTGTGATCAAAAGCATATTCTCTGGTGGAGCAATGATCTTAACCACTATGGATGGCGACGACCTCCCACACCCTGTGAACGCATACATAGTCAAAAGATACTACGCATAAAAGACCCGCTAGGTTGAAACACCTAGGCAAAACAGGGGCATCCAGGTGAACCACAAAGGTTCAGGCAAAAATTAGGGATAAAATACAAAAAAATTATACTCCCGACAAGCTGAAAACCCGAAAGGGCGGCTTGGGCAAAAAAGGATATCCCGGTGGACTGAAAACCCGAAAGGGCGGTCCATAAAAAAGTTAGGGAATTAAAGCGTATGACTATGTCTCGTTGGGTCACCTTATAGACAACCTTTAGCATCTACTGATAAACTCGACGGTTCTGATCAATCCAATCAACTTCGGACGAGGCAACAAGTGGACAAGACGCTCAGAGACACAGAGGCTATAGCAGAATGGGAACCCCATGGGATTGTTTCACATAGCTATCTTTTCTTTGTATCAAGTTTTCATTTTTTTAACGACATTCTCTTACTAGGATGTTCGTCTCATTGTACAAAATACTTGTTCAAGTTAATACAAGATATTCCTTTGAAAGTGCAAAAAATCTTTTTTTTTCTATTTCTGTGTTTTGTTTACAAAAACATCCAAAGATTTATTTTTGAACATATGCATTTGAACGTAACTACTGTTTATAAATGAACAAAAAAAGAGGAACAAAAAGTAGAAAGACAATCACTAATGGCTTTAAGAAACAAGATAATATCTTTAGATTATTCCATAAGTCCCTCGCAGATACTTTCCCAGCAAGAGCGGAAAAACGGGACATCCCACTACAGGATCACTAATATATTTCCTGTATGCAGTTTAATGATATCAAGCTCTCTTAAATCCCCGACGGGACAAAACTTCCGGTTACGGCTCCGAAGATTCCCCAGTGAAGGTCGCCCAGTTTCTCAGGATTCCCCAACAGGTTTTCACGAGATCGAAAAGCAATGCACGATGTTTCCCTTCCACAACAGAGTTTATTTTTATAAGAAAATGGAGACTTATCCATTAACACTTCAACTTCAAAATATGAATACTTACACTTCTCATTCCCAGTAGTACTCAGGAATTTATTTTCCCTGACTCTAGCAACACTGCGATAGTGCAATTAATATGTCCATACATTACATTCATATGACACAGCATTGACAACACAAATGCATATAGCACAATCTCATTTATTTTGAGAAACAATATTATACCATGCATTGCATACATCATGGCATTGCATACCACTAACTCTTCATTTTTTCAGGAAAGATCAATCAACAGAAAATTATCGTCAAATTTTCAATAAGTCAATTACAGATCAATTCCTGAGAAAGGACTGGTCGACCATCTACATAACAAATATTTCCTTCAGACCTCTGTTGGTTCAGTTTAAATCCCTCAACGGTTTACTCTGATTCTTCCCGCAAATGTATTCTTTAGTTCAGATAAATCTCTCAATGATTTATTCTGATTCTTCTCCAGACCCCTGTTGGTTCAGTTTAGATCTCTCAACGGTTTATCCTGATTCTTTCTTGTAGACATCTTTCTCTGGTTTAGTTAAATCGCTCAAAGATTTACTCTGATTCTCTCCAGTTAAAGAATGTTCAAGACCTCTATTAGTTCAGTTTAAATCCCTCAATGGTTTATCCTGATTCTTTCCTGTAGACATCTTTCTCTGGTTCAGTTAAATCGCTCAAAGATTTACTCTGATTCTCTCCAGTTAAAGAATATTCAAGACCTCTATTGGTTCAGTTTAAATCTCTCAATGGTTTATCCCGATTCTTTCCATTAGACATCTTCTCTGGTTCAGGTAAATCTCTCAACGATTTGTTCTGATGCTTTTCCAGATCCCTGCTGGTTCAGTTTAAATCAACAGTTTATTCTGATTCTTTCTTGCAAAGCGGCTTCTCTGGTTCAGATAAATCTCTCAACGATTTATTCCGATTCTTCTCCAGATCTCTGCCAGTTTCAGTTTAAATCTCTCAATGGTTTATTCTGATTCTTCCCCGTAAACGTCATTTTTGGTTCAGATAAATCGCTCCATGATTTATTCTGATTCTTTCCAGTCAAACAACATGCAAGACTTCTGCTAGTTTCAGTTTAAATCAACCAAAGGTTTATTCTGATTCTTTTCCAGTTGAAGTCAAGTTCAGACTTAGTCCAATTTCTGTTAACAATCACCTTTGGATGGCATCTATAAGCCCATCTCTGACGACTCTCCATCATTTCTCCAAATGGCATCTTTAAACCCATTCCCTACACAATCAGCCAACACGTCATCAAGTGCGAATTTCTGGGCACTCTAGTGTTCAATCATCTTCCACTTTCAAGCTACAAACAGAAAACATGTCGATCTCGCTTTTCAAGTCTAAGAAGATTGAATAGGGGCAGCTGTCGTACCCCAAAAATTTTCCCTCTTGTTTTTCATATTCTAGGGGTTTTCGAATACTCAACTTGGCTCAAAAGTGGGTCAGGCAGATTCTCTCTCTACACAGTAAATCAACAATTAGGGTTTGGTATTTCTCAGAGAAAATTGAGTTTCTGAATTTTCAATTGGTCTTCTTAGTCCTTCATGTGTCCTCAAGGATGTTCGTGCCAAGTTTCAAGGCCCGCATCGCGAGTGTGCCCAATCAATGGCTCGAATGACTAAAAATCAACTGTAAAAGTCGACCCTTTCAAGATCAAGTTTATAAGATCATAACTTCTTTGATATTCAACATTTCTGAGTGATTCTTTGAGTATTTGTTTCCTTGTTACACCATCATTAACTCATCTTTACATGTCAAGAGCCAATAATTTTCACAAGATCATCAAAAGTTTGGATACGTTAGAGGCCGCTTTGTGGACTTTGGTTTAATCTCAAGTAACTGTTACTAGACTTTCAAGGATCGCAAATCTTCCGATTTTCATCATATCAAGATGGTTCTTTTTGAAACATATCGCAAACAATGCCGTCTGTAAGACTGCTTCAAGGATCAATAGCCAAATGCGTTTAGAAGGCCGTGAAATTTGTTGGAACATTTTGGGACTTAGAATTGATTTTGTGTTGAGTTTGTTCTCCACTAAGTCAAGGGTAAAGGCAAGATGTTGAGTTTGAAGTTTCATTAATTATATATTCCTTATAATACAAGTTGCTTGTGTTTAAAGCATTGGTAATTACTGAATTGAAATTGGATATAGGTCAGGTTTCTTAAGTTTCTTTGTTTGTGCATCAAGATTTGGTTCATGATAAAAATGTTTATGTGTTTCTACTTGGAGTGCATTTCAAGGGTTTAAAATAAAATATCCAAATTCGTCAATTAAATTGTAATATTAATTCAAGAAGAATTATGAGTTTAGAATTTTGAGAAAAATACACCCTAATTTCTAGAGGATTATTCCAAGTTTCCAAGAATTCAAGACTTACAACAAATTCATCATTCATACATTTCATTCAAATGTTGTGTTTAGGTTGCATTCGTTGACATGAAGGACTAAGAAGACCAATTGAAAATTCAGAAACTCAATTTTCTCTGAGAAATACCAAACCCTAATTGTTGATTTACTGCGTAGAGAGAGAATCTGCCTGACCCACTTTTGAGCCAAGTTGAGTATTCAAAAACCCCTAGAATATGAAAAACAGGAGGGAAAATTTTTGGGGTACGACAATTGCCCCTGTTCAATCTTCTTAGACTTGAAAAGCGAGATCGACACATTTTTCGTTTGTAGCTTGAAAGTGGAAGATGATTGAACACTAGAGTGCTCAGAAATTTGCACTTGATGACGTGTTGGCTGATTGTGTAGGGAATGGGTTTAAAGATGCCATTTGGAGAAATGATGGAGAGTCGTCGAAGATGGGCTTATATATGCCATCCAAAGGTGATTGTTGACAGAAATTGGACTAAGTCTGAACTTGACTTCAACTGGTAAAGAATCAGGATAAACCATTGATCAATTTAAACTGAACCAGCAGAGGTCTTGAAGGAAGTGTTGGAACGGACTCGTGCTAAGCCGTGTCTGGAAATGTATTAGAATAAATCTATGTAAGATTGATTTAGCAGATATATGAGAAGGAAGCCTGGTTGGGGCTGCTTCAGGATGAGTCCGTGTAAAACTGCATCTGGAGATGAGAAGGAACCTGGGTAGGGTTGCTTCACGATGAGTCCGTGTAAAACTGCATCTGCAAAATGAGAAGGAACTTGGGTAGGGTTGCTTCAGGATGAGCCCGTGTAAAACTTCATCTGGAAAATAAGAAGGAACCTGGGTAGGGTTACTTCAGGATGAGTCCATATGAAACTTCATCTTAAATGTATGAGAAGGAACCTGGGTAGGGTTGCTTCATGATGAGTCCGTATAAAACTTCATCTGGAATTTTAAGAGAAGAAACCCGGGTAGGGTTGCTTCATGATGAGTCAGTGTAAAATTTCATCTGAAAATGAGAAGGATCCTGGGTAGGGTTGCTTCATGATGGATCTGTGTTAAACTTCATCTGGAAAAAGAAAAGGAACCTGGGTAGGGTTACTTCATGATGAGTCTGTGTAAAATTGCATCTAGAAATGAGAAGGAACCTGGGTAGGGTTGCTTCATGATGAGGCTGTGTTAAACTTCATCTGGAAATGAGAAGGAACATGGGTAGGGTTGATTCATGATGAGTCAGTGTAAAACTTCATATGGAATTTTAAGAGAAGGAACCTAGGTAGGGTTGCTTCATGATGAGTCTGTGTAAAATTTCATCTGAAAATGAGAAGGAACCTGGGTAGGGTTGCTTCATGATGAGTCCGTGTTAAAATTCATCTGGAAAAAGAAAAGGAACCTGGGTATGGTTACTTCATGATGAGTCAGTGTAAAAAGGCATCTAGAAATGAGAAGGAACCTGGGTAGGGTTGCTTCATGATGAGTCAGTGTTAAACTTCATCTAGAAATGAGAAGGAACTTTGGTAGGGTTGCTTCATGATGAGTCCGTGTAAAACTGCATCTGGAAAATGAGAAGGAACCTGGGTAGGGTTGCTTCATGATGAGTCTGTGTAAAATTGCATCTGGAAATTAGAAGGAACCTGGGTAGGGTTTCTTCATGATGGGTCCATGTTAAACTTCATTTGGAAATGATAAGGAACCTGGGTAGGGTTGCTTCATGATGAGTCCGTGTAAAACTGCATCTGGAAAATGAGAATGAACCCGGGTAGGTTTGCTTCATGGTGAGTCCGTGTAAAACTGCATATTGAAATGAGAAGGAACCTGGGTAGGGTTGCTTCATAATGAGTTCGTGTTAAACTTCATCTAGAAATGAGAAGGAACCTGGGTAGGGTAGCTTCATGATGAGTCAGTGTAAAACTGCATCTGGAAAATGAGAAGGAACCTGGGTAGGGTTGCTTCATGATGAGTCAGTGTAAAACTGCATCTAGAAATGAGAAGGAACCTGGGTAGGGTTGCTTTATAATGAGTCTGTGTTAAACTTCATCTAGAAATGTCTGAGAAGGAACTTGGGTAAGGTTACTTCATGATGAGTTCGTGTAAAACTGCATCTGAAATGTATGAGAAGGAACCTGGGTATGGCTATTTCAGGATAGTCGTGTAGATGATTGTCCTGGCTTGTTTCAGGAATTAATCTACAATCCATTGTCCTCGGATAGTTTTCCTGGCTTGTAACATGTATTAATATGGAACTGTTGAAAATTGTTGACGATAATTATCTGTTGATTGATCTTTCCTGAAAAGGTAAAGAATTATTTGCGTTTAATGTCATGATGTATGAAATGCATGGCGTAATGATGTTCTCAAAATAAATGAGATTGTTCCGTATGCATTTATCATGTGTGTAATATGATGCATGAAATGTGAAATGTTGTTGGAATGTATCTTTGTCTTGGAAAACAAATCCTTGACAAATGTTGGGGAGTTTTGGGGAAGTTAAATCCCGTACTGCCGTTGGGGATGAAGAGTATGCCCCTCCCCAGACCTTGTTTTAGAATGTTTCTACTGGAGATGAAGAGCATGCACCTTCATACCTTGTTTAGGAATGTTTCTGCTAGGGCTTCCTGTTTTTGTTGTTTGAGGAGAACTCCGTTGGGGGATATTGACTTTACTTGAGGAAAACCCTGTGGAGGGTGCTGTTTTCTGCTTGGGGAAAAGAGTTTAGGAGTTTTAGTTGTCCGTTGCTCTTCTGGGGAAGATATCTCTTGATGGAAGTTAACAACTTATTGAGAATAAAGGAGTTAACTGTTATCTAGTTGTCTCCCAGGCTTTGCAGCAACTTACTGGGGATTGTAGAAAAGTCTAATGTGGAAGAGGGGTTGTGTTCCCTTGATTTGTGATAGTCTGAGAGGCAAATTCAAGATGGGGAATCTTGTCGTTTATTGGGGAAATAAACCCTGTTGCCAATCTGTTGGAGAGGTGTTTTCTTTTGGCAGAACTCCTCGAGGATTCTTGAGACCAAACTTAGCTGGGAAGAAAGGTTTTCCAGAGATTGAAACTCTGGCTGGGAATTGCCTAGATCCAACTTTGTGGGGACTTGATTAGGGGTCATCCTATGAAAAGGACTTTGTGGTAACTTCAATGTTCAATGCCCCAAGTAACTCAGATGCAGATCTGCCCCTGGTATATTCAGCATTTTTTGAGATATTTCTTGGAATCTCAACTTGGCTGCCCCCAAATGAGTTGGATAGTGACATGTCATGCCCCCTTACTTATGGGAGATTTGTCGATTGAAGTGTCATCCCATTTGAAGTGATTATTTTCACTGAGAGAGCTTTTTGTTCACTGGATATTCGTCATGTGAATTTCTCCACTGTCAAATGATTAGCCATATGCAAACAATGATATTCAAATAATATAAAATTTATGCTTGTCTCGAAGTTTTGAAAATGCAGTTTTAGCAAGTAAAGAGTTTTGTAGGAATATGAATTCAACTCAAAATTTGGAATAAAGCCTTACAGGAGTCAGAATACCTTTTGTAACAATATGCTTTCGAACTAACCGATGCTTCAATTAGGACTTTTGAAGTGTTGTAACATGGCTTGGTTCACGGTTTAAGAAACAAAGGATAAGGCTCAAAGTGTATTTGTACCCGCCCGTTCTTCGTGATGTTCTCCAGTCCTAAGCTCAGTCAATTGTGCCTTTGTACTCCTATTGAATCTGGAATGATGGTTTAGATATTTGGAAGTTTATTTGAGAAGGCAGTCATTTTTGCAACACTTTCCATGTTGTCGATGATTTGTAGTGACCTCTTTTTGATTTATTATCCCAGATTTTTTTGCTTGAATGTTCTTGTTTTGAGATTACAGTCAGCGTGATGCCCCAGTTTTTCTTAAGTCTCCTCCGTAGGTTTTGACTTAGTGGGCTTTTCTCTTGGGGAGATAATGGCTTCCTATTTGATAGGGAACCATTGCCATATTTTGATTCCAGAGGAATGTTTTTGATGTCATTCGTTGTATACAAAGTGAAAGTTTGCGACTGAATGCGCATTTGAATTAACTGAGAGACTACCCTACCCCAGGTTTTGATTAAAGGTTGCAATTTGTGTAAAAAAGAAAACTCCTACTTCTTTGGCTAAAAGGGGTTGACTAGGGATTATCTTACTTATAACTCCAGTGTTTAGGGATTGAAAGAAGCGTTTGTACATCGTCAGCCAGGTCTGTCCAAAAGTATATTGTATGAGATTATGGCATTGTTTTCGTCATCCTCCCTCTAAAGGCTTGTAACTTTTAACAAGAGTTGAATGTCATAAAGAGAGTAAAAAGCATAGCTCAAATATAGTGAAAACAAATGGATGAATTCAAGAAAAACATATGCAATGCATTAATGAAACAAAGTTTAACATTAATAGATAAGCGTTTGAATAACAAAAGAAATTACAATTGAAAATTCAAAATGAACTGGAACGCTCAATGATTTGGCATGGGAGCGGTGATCACGTTGGGATTCTCTGGAGGATCGAACTCGATCTCCTTGGCATCAATCATGTTCTGAATCTTGTATTTCAGCGCCCAACAATCGTTAGTATCATGCACAGGACTGTCAGAATGATATGCACATATTGCATCAGGATTGTAGTTAAGAGAAGAAGTTTTGGGGTTTGGATGAGGTCCTATCAACGTAACCAATTTCATCTTCAACAAGTGTTGCAGTGCTTGAGACAGTGACATGTTGATGTTGGTAAACTGTCTTTTGGGATCGTCTTGCCTTCACTAATTTCCCCTTTGTTATTGTCGTTGTGATGCAGGATCAAATATCAGGACTTCCCCCACATGTTGGTCGTGGTTGCTCTTGTCATGACCCTTCTGGCCGTACACAACATTAGATTCTTTATTCCCATTATATGGCTTTTTCTGAGTATCAGAGGATGTAGCTCCTTGGATCTTTCCACTTTTGATGCCATCTTCGACTCTTTCGCTAGTCAGTATTAGCTCGGTGAACCCGACTGAAGAGCTTCTGATTAGATGGTTGAAGAATGGTCCTGTCAAAGTTCCCATAAAGATATCTATCAGCTACCTGTCAGCTAAGGGTGGCTGCACTCTGCCTTCCAGGTCTCTCCATTTTTGAGCGTATTCTTTGAATCCCTCGTTGGAACGCATGGTCATTGTTGTACCCCAAAATTTGCCCTCCTATTTTTCCACAAGAAATCACAGCTTCGGGTTTTTCCTGATTTTTCAGACTGGCTCAAGAATCGGTCAAACAAACTTTTCTCGTCAGTCAGACAAAATTAGGGTTTCCGTTAACTTTTGAAGCAGTTCAAGCAGATTGCTAGGGTTTTGTTTGAGTTTGGCTCAGGTTTGATCAGACAGGCGCTTCTCTGACATTTAATCAAGAACTAGGGTTTGTGCGCGAAGAAAGAACTAATTCTACAGTGCTTTTCAATTTACTCTGGAATATGGGTTGAGGTTTCTGATTAGGAGTTTGCAGTGTTTGATTGAATCAGTAAATCAAAAAGGCATGTGGACGTTTTGTTTGATTAACTGTGCATTGCTTTGGATATTTGAAACGCCGGGTTTATTATTGATTGATGCTAAGACCACAGTGTTTATTAATTGTTTATTTATTCTAAGTTAGAATAATTGGGATTTATTTCCATTTTATTATAATTGAAGAATTATAAATAATTAAATAAACATTTGAAGAAGAATTAAAAAGGAATATCAATAAAAAGACTTTTATTTATTTTTAATTATTTGTACAATTGTTATTTAAATACAGTAATTATTTACAAGTATTTACAATAATAATGTTACAAATGATTAAAATAAAATAAATTTGCATCCTAAAAATTCCTAAGTCTTCATCTTCTATTCTGATGCTCCTTTGGCTCAATTGACTTTTATCTGCAAAAACAAGAAAAGAAGAAAAGTCAAATGCAGATAAATAAAATTAAAGGCAGACAGATGTTTCAAAGCTCATCATTAAAAGCGACTGGCCGGAATCAGTTTGCCCTCTCTGCAAATCACGAGATTACTCTTGGTTCACAAAGAGGGATAGAAAAATGTCTTGCAAAAATGTGAAGTGCACAAAAGCAAACATACTGTCAAACAAATTGCCCATTTCAAAAATTCCAAACAGCATGTACAAGTATAAAGTCCAAACTGAACTGCCTAACCAAATCAAAAAGGCAAACTGAATCACAATTTCAAACTAAGCCAAAAGCTGTCAAAAACTCTCCAAAGATATAGAAGGATATCAAGATATCAACAAGTACAAAATGCTGTCAACAATGTGCAGAAAAGCAGGAAATATGCAGAGCTAAACCACAAGTGCAAGCATATTCAAATCATCACTTTCCAAGGCCTGTCACTTTTTTCAGAAAAAGACAAATCTAAGCAATATTTTATGCTTTAATCTGTGAGAGAGAGAGAGAAGAGAGAAGAGAGAAGAGAAAAAGGATTACAGGCTTAGGCTTGACAAAAGATATAAAACAAGATACCAGCACAATTTCAAAAAGGGGGGCAGAAATAACACAAACAAAAGGGCATAACAAAAAGTTTGTAACCTCCCACAAACTGTAACATATAAAGAGAAGCCTCAAAAAACAAGCCCTCAAGCTTGCATCCTGCCCAAACCTGCGTTCCCAAACAAACCAAAAACAACAAACCCCTGCTAACCTGCTTCAAACCTTTAACCTGCTTTAAACACAAAGTTCAAACAAACAGTCTGCCTCCCAAATTGTATCCACACAAGCCCTTTTCAAAACCTGCTAATACATTAAGCTTCAAGCCTAAACTGCTCAAACCTGTTACTGCATAAAAGCCTAATACCAGACCTGTTTCAAACCTGAAGCAAACAGCCATATTTCCAAGCCTTAAGCCCGCCCCAAGCAAGCCTAAAAGCCAAGCCTACCTTAAACTGTAACTAAACATCAACCTCAAACCAGAAACAACAAAAACTTGTTTCAAGGCCTGAGCTTCAAAAAACAAACAACTTACAAACAGAAGCCTTTCAAAACCCAACAAAAGCAACCACATATTCAGATTCAAATCATCATTAATATCAAATCAAATCAAAAGCATTCAAAGCAATCCGAACCATCTCAGAATCAACAACTGAACCAACCAAGACCCTCAGAGTAACCTCATCATAGGGTTTGTACCACAATACTCAAAATCAGGCATCTCAAAGCATACATAAGCGAAGTATAATCATCAGAGGAAAGGAAGCAAATAAGCAGAAGAAGCAAATAGGCAAAGGGTTTTCAGGGGAGCTCATCATCAAACCCATAAATACAGAGTACCAGGTTTTCCAGCAAGAGCAAGCTAGCCTCATCCTCGTGCTCCCTGCCTCAGCTGTCTAGGTAGCCTCCAAATCCGGCTCTCTTCCTCTCCAAGCGACAAATCCCAAAGGTAGTATTTTTTTCCTCTTTCTTTTCCACACCTCACACAGAAACAGGTAGGATATAAGGAATAAGTACATAAAAGAATAAAAACATGCTCGAATGAAAACCTAAAAAAGCGTTAAGACCTAAAACAGAACCATTACCTTATATGACCACCGCTTGCGTGACCTTGGATATGAGGAGGAGGAGGCGGCGCCTGGTAGCTTAAGGTTGGGGAGCGTCAGGAGGCGTGCTTGGTTTGAGAAAATGAAGGAGACGAAGACGAAGAAGCGGCGCCTCTGTAATGTTACAAGCCCTAAATCCCAAATGAACAAAACCATTTCAACCCTAAAACAAAAAACGTTGTGAAACCATTGGGCCGGTTCGCCCCATCCACATGCTTAAGCCCATTAAACGCTGGTGCACCCCCCTTTGTCTCTCTTTCACAATCCGTTTTGGGCCAAGAATTAACAAATAGAAGCCCATTCCTTTTTTCATTTTTGTACATAAACTAACCTTTTTTTACTAACATAATTTAATTTTATATGTAGATAAAAAAATAATACATTAAATCTTTTATACAAAATTTTCTTTTATTTTATTACATTTGAAAAATATAAAAATATTAGATTTTCCCATTAGGTTTAAGCTATTTCTTTCTTTAGAACCCTTTTTTTTTAATTAAAAACTTTTGTATAGAAATTAAAATGTAAATAATAATTTTCTCAAACTTAAAACATTTTTTTCTTTTAATTAAAACTCTTGTAGAAAATATTCATAGAAATACATAAAAAATAGATTTTTAGGTTGAATATTTCTTTTTTAACTAAAACGTTTTGTACATATTAACAAAAATACAAAAATACAAAAATACAAAAATACAAAAAAGATAATAATACTAAACAATACTTAATTTTTTCATTAAGTTAAACATTTTTATCACTTGTAAATAAATCACCTACGCTTACACAAATACATTGATACATTTACATTGCTTTATTCTTATACGTTGCTATTACTTTATATTTGAGATTGTGATGGATTCGATTTGGTTGTAAATTATTTGGACACTACTCTCCTATCAAGTCTCATCCCCATTTGTAAATATTTGTACCCCCACTCCCGGATACTTATTTGTAATAGCGTATACTTTAAATTCCCGCAATTTATCGCTTTCAAATATACCATGTTTAGACCTAGGGTTTGTATGTAAATAAAATCAACCATTAGATAACCTAATACAAAGATAAATGCATGAAATCAATACACAATTCACACTTGCACCCCTAGGGTAATCCCGCTTGTTGCCTTCCAAAATGGGCCATGCTTGCACGTTGAGTTTCTTTGGCAAAACAAAACAATTCAAATGATCACAGTCCCTCGATGACGCTTTCGATAGTTGCCTAAACGAAATGATCAAGTCCCTTCAAGCAAAATTGCCAAAGACACTTGGCACCATTGCATTCATGGTCCATACGATGACGCGCGCCCGTCCCGTTAACATCCTAACACAATATTGCCCACCAAATACAATGGTGGAACAAAATTGTTAAAAGGGTTAAAACATAGGAAAAATCTTTGAGTAAATTTAGGGGTAGACAACTCTTAGTTACTTGATCCAACTTGCAAAACACACTTGCCTACTTTTCAAAATCCACTCCACAAACACTTTCAAAACAAACTTTCAAAAACATTTGAAACATCTTTTCAAAAAGATACACACCTTTGTAAAACATTCGAGTAAAGAATTGTTACAACGGTTTCCTAGACAAGGCCTCTTTTTCAAAACATTTTCAAACACACACACACCACCATTTCAAGCAATTGAAAATCAAAGGCAAGTGATCTAAAACAAGTAACTAAGAGCCCATGGATAACCATGGATGAAAAGGGTGCTAATACCTTCCCTTTTCATAATATACCCCCCGAACCCACGAAACATCTCAAAAGGTTTTTCCTGTGCTTTTTAACCTTTCCTTTAGGATAAAATAAAAAGTCGGTGGCGACTCTTGCTAAACCGAACAAGTGCGAATACAAACGCAAAAACTCAAGCCAGTTCTCCCACCGTATCACAGAACTGGCGACTCTGCTGGGGATAAACTTAAAAGTGGGGTTACCTTAGGGTTTAGATCACCCATACATACTTGCTTTGATTACTTTGATTGCTTTACTTTTTGGGTCCTTGTTTGGGTTTGTTGTAAATCCTACACCCAGATTTTGGGGCACTTTTTTAGGTAAATAGCAATAAAACTGTGAGGGAACTGTACGGGGTATACCGACATGGTTGAAGCAGTAAGCTATGTTAGTGTGACATATTTGTGAGTACCAGTAACCCTTGAGTTCAATCAAGGAGAGTACGGGGCCGCTGAGTGATGTCATGAAGCACTAACGAACTCTTAGAACCTTAATTGACCATCTTAGCCTTTTTAGGGGTAGTGAGATGACCGACTTTGGTGCAGTCCGAAGTTGGTAGATACTCGATACTACACTCATTGAGGGTTGTTTTCTTGGAATATTTTGGTCGCCAGTTAAGTGGCTAAACCAAGATAATGAACACAGAAAACAATCCAATGATATTGAGCTCCTTAGAACCCGGTTTCTATTTTAGGACAGGATGAGCCAACTAACTTCAAGAGGGTACTTACCTACAAACCCCATGCAAGCCTAAACCTAAGGACTTGTTTGCTTTGTGTGAATATGATTACCTGTATATACACTCACTTGCTTTTGCATACATGTACATAACATCATGACATCATACCATAACATTTTCAATAACCATTTCAAGGATCTCGAGGGTTCTTTTGATGCAGGGTTACGTTGAACCAGACGTCTACCAAGGGGCAAGAGGTTTTCTCCTCTAAGAAAATGCCATCAAAGATCAAGTGCAACAACTTGAATCAGGGGCTATGACCCACTTGACATGGTGAGCTTGATTCTCGTGGAAAGACATCCACCGTTTCAAAGTTCTCCAATCAAAGATCAAGTGCAACAACTTGAATCAGGGGCTATGACCCACTTGACACGGTGAGCTTGATTCTCGTGGAAAGACATCCACCGGTGCAAAGTTCTCCAATCAGAGATTGAAGTTCAACCTCTAACATTCTCTTGTGTTTACCCCAAGAGATCCTTGAAAACATTGCATATATATCACACATATCATTGCATAACAGGTTTCTCCCATACAGGTATCCTTATCTCCCTACTGTTTATTTCAGTAAGATGGATATGGAACAAACGGTGAAAGATCTCCAAGCTCAAAATGCTCAATTCCAACAAATGCTTCTGGCTATGGGTAAAGGGCAAGAAGATCTGAAAGCTCTCCTTCTCAAGGACAAGGGGGTCAGTCTTGAAGAAGACCACAATCTGGAGATTCATGAAGCTGACTACTCCGAAGAACAATATCCTCCCGTTGATGACAAGTACAAGCAATTGGAAGATCGCCTCAATGCTATGGAGGTTCAACAAGTACCTGGCTTGGACTTAGGAGACTTGGGTTTAGTTCCTGGATTGGTCATTTTGCCAAAGTTCAAAGTCCCTACCTTTGCTCTGTACGATGGAATTTCTTGCCCTAAGATGCATCTAATGTCTTATGTCCGCAAGATTCAGCCATACGCAACTGATCCAAGGCTTTGGATCCATTTCTTCCAAGAAAGCCTGGTAGGGGCTCAACTCGAGTGGTTCTATCAATTGGAGAGTTCCCGCATCCACACCTGGGAGGACCTAGCCCGGGCCTTTTACAAACAGTATCAGTACAATGCTGATCTTGCACCAACTCGTGTGCAATTGCAGAACATAATCATGGGTTCTGACGAGAGCTTCAAAGGATATGCTCAAAGGTGGAGAGATCTGGCTGGTAGGGTGCAACCCCCTTTAACTGACAGAGAGCTGATTGACATCTTCACGGGGACTTTGACAAGGCCTTTCTTCAATCACTTAATTGGAAGCTCCTCAGCTGGGTTCACCGAGCTAATACTGACCAGTGAAAAGGTCGAAGCTGGCATCAAAAGTGGAAAGATCCAAGGAACTACATCCTCGGATACTCAGATAGTTCCCTATAATGGGAAGAAAGAGTCCAATGCAGTGTCTGGTCAAAAGAGTCATCTTGATCAACATGCTGGGGCAATCCTGATCTCTGATCGCACGACTGTTCAACAAAAACGGGGCAAGAGGCGTAGGGTAAGATACCAAGAGAGGCAGTATACTAACATCAACATGCCTTTGTCTCAAGCATTACAACATTTGCTGAGGTTGAGGTTAATCACGCTAAAGGATCCTCCTCAAAATCCTGATACTTCCTCTTCCAAGTACAACCCGAGTGTGAGATGTGCCTACCATTCTGACAGTCCTGGGCATGACACGGACAACTGTTGGACTTTGAAGAATCAGATTCAAGACTTGATTGATGCTGAGGAGATCAAGTTTTGACCCTCCGGAGACTCCAAATGTGATCACTGCTGCTATGCCAAATCATTGAGAGCGTCTTTGTTTCTTTGAATTTTCAAGTTGTAATCTCTTTGTCATTTAAACAATTATCTATTAATGTCAAACTTTGTTTCATTAATGCATTGCATATGCTTGTCTTGATTTGATCCACTCATTTTCATTACACTTGAACTATGCTTTCTGCTTTCTTTTTGATATTTGACTCTTGATAAAAAGCTGCAAGCCTTTAGAGGGAGGATGATGAAACAATACCGTAATCTCATACAGTATGCTTTTGAACAGACCTTGCTGATGATGTACAGGCATTTCTTTTAATTCCCAAACACTGGAGTTATAAGGAAGATAATCCCTAGTCAACCCCTTCGAGCCAAAGAAGTAGGAGTTTTCTGTTCTAAACAAATCGAAACCTTTGATTTAAACCTGGGGCAGGGTAGTCTCTCAGTTAATTCAAAAAGGTGCGCATTGAAGTCGCAAACTCTCAGTTCATAATACAACGAACGACAAAAAAAAGAAGCATTCCTCTGGAATCAAAAGACAGTGACGGTTCCCTATCACATAGGCAGTCATTATCTCTCAAAAAAGAAAAAGCCCACTAAGTCAAAACCTGTAAAGGAAGCTTAAGAAAGCTGGGGCATCCCGCTGACTGTAAACAAGGAACAGTCAGGCAAAAGTTAGGGATCAAAATCAAAATAAAGAGGTCCTTACAAATCCTCAACAACATGAAAAATGTTGCAAAGAAAAAAGGAGATGATGACTGCCTCCTAAATTCAACTGGTGAACCATCACCCAAAAGTCGTTCCAAATTCGAATGGAGTTCGACGCACAAATTAACTGAGCTTAGGGTTGAAGAACATCACGAAGAGAGGGTGGGTACAAATATACTTTGAGCCTTTATCCTTTGTTTCTTAAACCGTGAACCAAGCCACGTTACAACCCTTCAAAAGTCCTAATTGAAGCATGGGTTAGTTCGAAAGCATACTGTCACAAAAGGTATCCTGACTCCTGTAAGGCTTTGCTCTAAAATCTTGTGTTGATTTTGTCTTATGAAAAGTTTTCTGCTAAAAAAAAAACGCATTCTTCAAAACTTCAAGACAAACATAAACTTTGCATTGTTTGAATATCACTGTTTGCATTTGGCTATTTGTTTGACAGCGAAGAAATTCATACAGCGAATGTTCGGAGGAACGAAAACTCTCTCAGTGAGTAAAATCACTTCAAAAAAGGATGAAACTTCCATTAAAAAATCTCCTATCAACAAGGGGGCTTGACATGTCACCATCCAGCACGCCTGGGGCAGTCCAATCAAGGTTTCAACAGATCTTTCAAAGTTCAGTTAACCTGGGGCAGTCCAGTCAAGATTTCAACAAAATCTCTCAAAAGTTCAGTGAACTTGGGGCAAGTCTTCCTCACCATCACTTGGGGCATTCGAATGTCAATCTCAAGGGTTACGAACAGTCCAAGTGTCCTGTCAATATCACATGCATCTGATACTGGGGGCAAGGATGAAACCTCTCTAGCAGACCTGCAGTCATGGGTTTATTTCCCCAACATTTGTCAAGGATTTGTTCTCCAAAACAAATTACATTTCAACAACATTCTAAACATATGCAGTCTGATCAACAGGTTCCTTCATCTTGAAGTAGTAATCATCAAGGTTACTTCATCTTGAAGTAGTAATCATCAAGGTTCCTTCATATTGAAGTAGTAATCATCAAGGTTCCTTCATCTTGAAGTAGTAATCATCAAGGTTCCTTCATCTTGAAGTAGTAATCATCAAGGTTCCTTCATCTTGAAGTAGTAATCATCAAGGTTCCTTCATCTTGAAGTAGTAATCATCAAGGTTCCTTCATCTTGAAGTAGTAATCATCAAGGTTCCTTCATCTTGAAGTAGTAATCATCAAGGTTCCTTCATCTTGAAGTAGTAATCATCAAGGTTCCTTCATCTTGAAGTAGTAATCATCAAGGTTCCTTCATCTTGAAGTAGTAATCATCAAGGTTCCTTCATCTTGAAGTAGTAATCATCAAGGTTCCTTCATCTTGAAGTAGTAATCATCAAGGTTCCTTAATCTTGAAGTAGTAATCATCAAGGTTCCTTCATCTTTTGAAGTAGTAATCGTCAAGGTTCCTTCATCTTTTGGAGTAGTAATCAAGGTTCCTTCATCTTTTGAAGTAGTAATCATCAAAATTCCCACATCACCTACTGGAAATTACAACCACCAACAAGATAACAGACAACTGAAAAAATCTGTTTCTCTCAAGAATGAAGACTCTCATCCTCAAAACCTCGGAAGATTGGTATACTCCCAGTTTCTTACCGTTAACAGCATGAAGATTCTCATCACCTCAGAAGATTGGTACACTCCCAATTTCTGACCCCTGATAGAATGAAGATTATCATTATCAAAGTGGCATATAACCAGAGTTCTCAATTCCCCAAACAGAGTTCAACTTCAGGATCCTCAGCAGAACAAGAGCATTCTCAAAGCTGATTTCCCCAGCCAGAGAGCCTTCCAGAATCTAATTCCCTGCAGAGTCAAGTTTCAAAATCCCCAGTGGAGCCAAAACTGTTAATCCCCAGCGGAGCTAAAACTTCCAACTGTCAATCCTCAGCGGAGCTAAAACTTCCAACTATCAATCCCCAAGCAGAGTGAAGACTCTCATTCTCACAGGATATTCGAATATTCCTGAGTGAAGATCTCCTCAAGACAGGAATCCCCAGTAGAGTGGCATACAACCCAAGCTCCTGATTCCCCAACAGTGGTCCCATGATTTCTCATCTTCAACGATCAAAAGATTCTTGCCCTCTCCTACAGCAGCCAAGGATTATTTTCCCCGACAGCAGTCAAGATTCTTTTATCTTCAGCCATCAAGGATTCATCTATCCTCAGCAAGACAACTCATCATCTTACATGCGCATTCATTACATTCATATCATA
The DNA here is from genome assembly GCA_948472305.1 of Vicia faba. Classification (NCBI taxonomy): domain Eukaryota; kingdom Viridiplantae; phylum Streptophyta; class Magnoliopsida; order Fabales; family Fabaceae; genus Vicia; species Vicia faba. The sequence continues at coordinate 1,074,054,810 of OX451737.1, read as the reverse complement.
AACATTGATACAACATACATTGCATCATACATTTCATGCAACATGACTTTGTGTTTCAGCTAATATCTTACCCTTTTTCAGGATAAAGATTAGTAAGCTTCAATCTCAAGACCTCTGAAAACAGTTCACGGGTTCTCCAGTAACAGATGTTAACCTATCGCTTGTTCAGATTCTTCTTCAACTTCTGAAAACAGTTTACGGATTCTCCAGTAACGGATGTTAATCTATCGCTTGTTCAGACTCAAGACTTCTGAAAACAGTTCACGGGTTCTCCAGTAACGGATGTTAACCTATCGCTTGTTCAGACTCTTCTCAACTTCTGAAAACAGTTTACAGATTCCTCCCAACAACGGATGTTAATCTATCGCTTGTTCAGACTCGACTTTTGAAAACAGTTTACGGACGCTTCCCAACATGGATGCTGCTCTATTGCTTATTCAACTTTCAAGACCTCTGAAAACAGTTCACGGGTTCTCCAGTAACGGATGTCAACCTATCGCTTATTCAGATTCTTCTCAACTTTTGAAAACAATTTACGGACGCTTCCCAACAACGGATGCTGCTCTATTGCTTATTCAACTTCAAGACTCCTGAAAACAGTTTACGGATTCTCCAAACATGGATGTCAATCTATCGCTTGTTCAGAACCCCAGTTCAGAGATGTTCCAAAACATGGATACCTTTCTGATATTTGTCCACTCACCAATGACATACAATTCAACAATCACCTTCAGATGGCATCTATAAGCCCATCCTCCTCCAAACATTTCCAGATGGCATCTCTAAGCCCATCCTCCTACCAGCAATTTCCAGATGGCATCTTTAAGCCCATTTCCAGATGGCATCTCTAAGCCCATCCCCCGACAAGATTCTGTCACATCCCTAGATGGCATCTTTAAGCCCATCACCAAATGGCATCTGTAAGCCCATTCCCTCTACCATCACATCACCAAGTGCAAATTTTTTTTGGGCACTCTAGTGTCCAATATCCTTTTACCCTCGAGCCGCGAAAGGCAAACTTGCCAATCTTACTCTTCAGGTTCAAGAAGATTGAACAGGGGAAACTGTTGTACCCCAAAATTTGCCCTCCTATTTTTCCACAAGAAATCACAGCTTCGGGTTTTTCCTGATTTTTCAGACTGGCTCAAGAATCGGTCAAACAAACTTTTCTCGTCAGTCAGACAAAATTAGGGTTTTCGTTAACTTTTGAAGCAGTTCAAGTAGATTTCTAGGGTTTTGTTTGAGTTTAGCTCAGGTTTGATCAGACAGGCGCTTCTCTGATATTTAATCAAGAACTAGGGTTTGTGCACGCAGAAAGAACTAATTCTACAGTGCTTTTCAATTTACTCTGGAATATGGGTTGAGGTTTCTGATTAGGAGTTTGCAGTGTTTGATTGAATCAGTAAATCAAAAAGGCATGTGGACGTTTTTTTTGATTAACTGTGCATTGCTTTGGATATTTGAAACGCCGGGTTTATTATTGATTGATGCTAAGACCACAGTGTTTATTAATTGTTTATTTATTCTAAGTTAGAATAATTGGGATTTATTTCCATTTTATTATAATTGAAGAATTATAAATAATTAAATAAACATTTGAAGAAGAATTAAAAAGGAATATCAATAAAAAGACTTTTATTTATTTTTAATTATTTGTAAAATTGTTATTTAAATACAGTAATTATTTACAAGTATTTACAATAATAATGTTACAAATGATTAAAATAAAATAAATTTGCATCCTAAAAATTCCTAAGTCTTCATCTTCTATTCTAATGCTCCTTTGGCTCAATTGACTTTTATCTGCAAAAAAACAAAAGAAGAAAAGTCAAATGCAGATAAATAAAATTAAAGGCAGACAGATGTTTCAAAGCTCATCATTAAAAGCGACTGGCCGGAATCAGTTTGCCCTCTCTGCAAATCACGAGATTACTCTCGGTTCACAAAGAGGGATAGAAAAATGTCTTGCAAAAATGTGAAGTGCACAAAAGCAAACATACTGCATTGTCAAACAAATTGCCCATTTCAAAAATTCCAAACAGCATGTACAAGTATAAAGTCCAAACTGAACTGCCTAACCAAATCAAAAAGGCAAACTGAATCACAATTTCAAACTAAGCCAAAAGCTGTCAAAAACTCTCCAAAGATATAGAAGGATATCAAGATATCAACAAGTACAAAATGCTGTCAACAATGTGCAGAAAAGCAGGAAATATGCAGAGCTAAACCACAAGTGCAAGCATATTCAAATCATCACTTTCCAAGGCCTGTCACTTTTTTCAGAAAAAGACAAATCTAAGAAATATTTTATGCTTTAATCTGTGAGAGAGAGAGAGAAGAGAGAAGAGAAAAAGGCTTATGGGCTTAGGCTTGACAAAAGATATAAAACAAGATACCAGCACAGTTTCAAAAAGGGGGGCAGAAATAACACAAACAAAAGGGCATAACAAAAAGTTTGTAACCTCCCACAACTGTAACATACAAAGAGAAGCCTCAAAAAACAAGCCCTCAAGCTTGCATCCTGCCCAAACCTGCGTTCCCAAACAAACCAGAAACAACAAACCCCTGCTAACCTGATTCAAACCTTTAACCTGCTTTAAACACAAAGTTCAAACAAACAGTCTGCCTCCCAAATTGTATCCACACAAGCCCTTTTCAAAACCTTCTAATACATTAAGCTTCAAGCCTAAACTGCTCAAACCTGTTACTGCATAAAAGCCTAATACCAGACCTATTTCAAACCTGAAGCAAACAGCCATATTTCCAAGCCTTAAGCCCGCCCCAAGAAAGCCTAAAAGCCAAGCCTACCTTAAACTGTAACTAAACATCAACCTCAAACCAGAAACAACAAAAACTTGTTTCAAGGCCTGAGCTTCAAAAAACAAACAACTTACAAACAGAAGCCTTTCAAAACCCAACAAAAGCAACCACATATTCAGATTTAAATCATCATTAATATCAAAGCAAATCAAAAGCATTCAAAGCAATCCGAACCATCTCAGAATCAACAACTGAACCAACCAAGACCCTCAGAGTAACCTCATCATAGGGTTTGTACCACAATACTCAAAATCAGGCATCTCAAAGCATACATAAGCGAAGTATAATCATCAGAGGAAAGGAAGCAAATAAGCAGAAGAAGCAAATAGGCAAAGGGTTTTCAGGGGAGCTCATCATCAAACCCATAAATACAGAGTACCAGGTTTTCCAGCAAGAGCAAACTAGCCTCATCCTCGTGCTCCCTGCCTCAGCTGTCCAGGACGCCTCCAAATCCGCCTCTCTTCCTCTCCAAGCGACAAATCCTAAAGGTAGTATTTTTTTCCTCTTTCTTTTCCACACCTCACACAGAAACAGGTAGGATATAAGGAATCAGTACATAAAAGAATAAAAACATGCTCGAATGAAAACCTAAAAAAGCGTTAAGACCTAAAACAGAACCATTACCTTATATGACCACCGCTTGCGTGACCTTGGATATGAGGAGGAGGAGGCGGCGCCTGGTAGCTTAAGTTTGGGGAGCGTCAGGAGGCGTGCTTGGTTTGAGAAAATGAATGAGACGAAGACGAAGAAGCGGCGCCTCTGTAATGTTACAAGCCCTAAATCCCAAATGAACAAAACCATTTCAACCCTAAAACAAAAAACGTTGTGAAACCACTGGGCCGGTTCGCCCCATCCACATGCTTAAGCCCATTAAACGCTGGTGCACCCCCCTTTTGTCTCTCTTTCACAATCCGTTTTGGGCCAAGAATTAACAAATAGAAGCCCATTCCTTTTTTATTTTTGTACATAAACTAACCTTTTTTTACTAACATAATTTAGTTTTATACGTAGATAAAAAAATAATACATTAAATCTTTTATACAAAATATTCTTTTATTTTATTACATTTGAAAAATATAAAAATATTAGATTTTCCCATTAGGTTTAAGCTATTTCTTTCTTTAGAACCCTTTTTTTTAATTAAAAACTTTTGTATAGAAATTAAAATGTAAATAATAATTTTCTCAAACTTAAAACATTTTTTTCTTTTAATTAAAACTCTTGTAGAAAATATTCATAGAAATACATAAAAAATAAATTTTTAGGTTGAATATTTCTTTTTTAACTAAAACGTTTTGTACATATTAACAAAAATACAAAAATACAAAAAAGATAATAATACTAAACAATACTTAATTTTTTCATTAAGTTAAACATTTTTATCACTTGTAAATAAATCACCTACACTTACACAAATACATTGATACATTTACATTGCTTTATTCTTATACATTGCTATTACTTTATATTTAAGATTGCGATGGATTCGATTTGGTTGTAAATTATTTGGACACTACTCTCCTATCAAGTCTCATCCCCATTTGTAAATATTTGTACCCCCACTCCCGGATACTTATTTGTAATAGCGTAGACTTTAAATTCCCGCAATTTATCGCTTTCAAATATACCATGTTTAGACCTAGGGTTTGTATGTAAATAAAATCAACCGTTAGATAACCTAATACAAAGATAAATGCATGAAATCAATACACAATTCACACTTGCACCCCTAGGATAATCCCGCTTGTTGCCTTCCAAAATGGGCCATGCTTGCACGTTGAGTTTCTTTGGCAAAACAAAACAATTCAAATGATCATAGTCCCTCGATGACGCTTTCGAAAGTTGCCTAAACGAAATGATCAAGTCCCTTCAAGCAAAATTTCCAAAGACACTTGGCACCATTGCATTCATGGTCCATACGATGACCCGCGCCCGTCCCGTTAACATCCTAACACAAGATTGCCCACCAAATACAATGGTGGAACAAAATTGTTAAAAGGGTTAAAACATAGGAAAAATATTTGAGTAAATTTAGGGGTAGACAACTCTTAGTTACTTGATCCAACTTGCAAAACACACTTGCCTACTTTTCAAAATCCACTCCACAAACACTTTCAAAACAAACTTTCAAAAACATTTGAAACATCTTTTCGAAAAGATACACACCTTTGTAAAACATTCGAGTAAAGAATTGTTACAACGGTTGCCTAGACAAGGCCTCTTTTTCAAAACATTTTCAAACACACACACACCACCATTTCAAGCAATTGAAAATCAAAGGCAAGTGATCTAAAACAAGTAACTAAGAGCCCATGGATAACCATGGATGAAAAGGGTGCTAATACCTTCCCTTTTCATAATCTACCCCCCGAACCCACGAAACATCTCAAAAGGTTTTTCCTGTGCTTTTTAACCTTTCCTTTAGGATAAAATAAAAAGTCGGTGGCGACTCTTGCTAAACCGAACAAGTGCGAATACAAACGCAAAAACTCAAGTCAGTTCTCCCACCGTATCACAGTCATATTCTGCAACTGCACACGAGTTGGTGCAAGATCAGTGTTGTATTGGTACCGCTTGTAGAAAGCAACAACTAGATCTTCCCAAGTGTGAATGTAGGAACTCTCCTATTAATAGAACCATTCAAGTTGCGTCCCAGCTAGGCTCTCTTGGAAGAAATGGACCCAAAGCTTTTGATCAGTGGTGTATGGTTGAATCTTGCGGACATAAGATCTCAGATGCTTCTTAGGAAAAGAGAGCCCATCATACGTGGCAAAGGTAGGGATTTTGAACTTTTGTGGGATGAACACTTCAGAAACCAAACCCATTTCTTCAAAGTCCAGACCAGGTACTCTCTGGATCTCCATGGCGTTAAGAAAATCCTCTAGCTGTTTGTATTTGTCGTCTACAGGAGGATACTGTTCTTCAGCATAGTTAACTTCTTCTTCATTAGACTCCAGACTGTGGTCCCCTTCTTTTGTCTGATTGTCTCTCTCAGTTGACGGAGTTGCGAATGCTAGAACTCGCTCTGTTGGTCTTTTGAATCTCCTTCCCAAATTCAGGACGCCCACCGACTTCTTTTTCTTCTTGTCTTTGAGAAGAAAAGTCTTCAGGTCCTCTTTCCCTTTAGCCAAAGTCAATTACATTTGTTGGAATTGAGCATTTTGTGCTTGGAGATCCTTCACAGTCTGTTCCATATCCATCTTACTAAAATAAACAGTAGGAAGATAAGGAAACCCGTGTGGGAGAAACTTGTCATGATATGATGCATGGTGTGATACAGTGGAAGAACTGACTTGGGATGTTTTGCATTTGATCGCAAATGTTGCGGTTAGCAAGAGTCGCCACCGACTTTTATTTTATCCAAAAGGAAAGGCTGAAAAGAACAGGAAAGACCTTTGAGATTATTTCTTGAGTTCGGGGGGTAGATTATGAAAAGGGAAGGTGTTAGCACCCTTTTCATCCATAGTTATCTATGGGCTCTTATTTGCATGCTAGATCACTTGCTTGTGTTTGAAAAATGTGTTTTGTGTTGTTTTTGAAAGTATTTTGAAAAGGCGCCTTCGTTTAGGCAAACTTTGTAATAGTTCTTGTTTGTAAGAACGTATACAAAGTGTTGAGCTTTTGAAAATATTTCATGTTTGGAAAATTTTTTTGAAAGTGTTTGGTGTTTGTTTTGAAAAGAAGCAAGGATGTTTGATTTGAAAATGAGCAAGCAATTAGGAACAATCTACCTACTCAAAAGTCTTTGTTCATTTCTTCCTTTCCTTTGATATTTCTATCTTACCATTGATTTGGTAAAAAGCCTTATCTTTGGATGTAAAGGGACGAACATGGGTCATCGTATAGCCATGATAGCAATGTTGTAAGATGTCTTACCATTCCTTTTTGAGGGACTAAGATCATTTTGAAAGGCAACATTGATAGCGTCATCGAGGGACTATGATCTTGTATTTTTTATTTCTTTTGCTAAGATACCCCACATGCATAACATGGCTATTTTTGTAAGGCAACAAGTGGAATTACCCTAAAGGTGTAAGTGTGCAAGTGTGTTTGATTTACATGCTTTGTTTATCTTGAGTTAGTGTTTGCTACTTGTTGATTTTAGTCTTGCCATACAAATCCTAATTACTAGCATTTATATTAAAGCGGTAAATTGCGGAAAGTAAATATTACTAAGCTATTACATCTTTGGGGAGGGGCGTACAAATTTACAAATAAGGGTTTTGCAAGAAAATTAAACCTAATTATCTATTACAACCATATTGAATAATATACAAGAATTGAATAAACAATGTACAGGGATAAATGGAAAAAGGAAATGATTTTTGTTTGGTTTTTATAAAAGGGTTTTAACCTAATTAAAGAGAATGATTAATTAAAATTAAGTAAAATTAAACCTAAATTAATTAAGTAAAGAAATTAAGTTTGAAATATTTTTTAGGGTTTTCATAAAAAAAAGGTTTTAACTTAATGAAAATAATATGAAAATTAATTAATGAAAAGAAACATAAATTCTAAGTTAATTTTAATTTAAAAGAAAATAATATAATAATTAAACCTAAATCTAAATATTTATTATTTAAGAAAAAGAAATTAATTCGTTTAAGAAAATGTTTTTTGTTCTTTTGTTTTATAAAGAAAAATAAAATATAAATGATTATTTTTTAAATATGTAAATAAATAAATAAAATATTTTTGGATTTTTTATTAATAATAATAATAATAATAATAATAAAAAAAATAATAATAAAATATAATAAAAGAAAACTGAAAATAAAAATGAAATAAGAAAAAGGAAAATAAATAAAAATGAAAATATAAAAAAGATTGGGCCAACATGCATAAGTAAACAGGGAGGTTAGAGAAAGCAAAAAATGGAAGGCCCAACAATAAGGACCCAGGCGCTGCAGCTGAAACAAAAAAGAATGAAAAATATTGAAAAATTTCCCAAAAGGTAGCGCTGGGTGTTGAACCCCTGACCTCTAACACAAACACGCACTACCTTTGCCACTGGGGTGGTTGTACATCCAGTAACATTGGTGAAATAATAAACATATAACACAAATCAAGTCCTGAATATAACTTCATCTTCAACCTCCAGCCTGAACATCTGTAACTTCACCATTTCTCAACAAAAAAGAAAGATGCAAACATGAAAGTTGCTCCATTTTTCCATACGAATTCAACCATATAAATATCATAAGCTATAAATCAAAGATGAATGAGAATTTCTAAAAGTACCAAATCCTGACCTAATCATTTTCAGAGATTCAAACTTAAAATTCTCCTAGCTCAATCAATATAAATGAAATATATGGACATGTACAATTTCGGGGCAATGATGTCTATATTTTATCTTCACAAGCGGAAGCCTAACAATGCCTAAATGAGAAGATAGAAGTTCTGAAAATGTACCTCAAAATTGGAAATTGTGAAATGAGTTTGAGCTGATTTCAAGGAGTTGTGATGATCAGGTTAGCTTCCTCAAGTTCCCAGGAAGCTAATGCAATGATTAGCTTGAGCAATGGATGGATGGAATGGCTTGGAGAAGTCAATGTGCAGACTCTATTTTTTGGATATGGAGGTTATGGTAAATGGTGTTACAGTGATGAAATAGGGACAGGGATGAGTTATATTTGATGTAAGGAAGCTTTGAAAATTGTTTTGAGGGAAAACACACGATGGAAATAAAAGATACAAGTTCAAGGTCAGAATCTGCACAAAAATGGAGTTTGTGTGCAATTTCTGGATAAAGGGAGTTTGGGAGAGTTTCCAGGCTTGCAAAATCGTGTCCTAAGTTGCATAATAGTGTCTCAATTTATAGGAAAATGTTTTGAGAGCTTGGGGTGATCAGAAGTACAAGTTCACATGTTATGGCTCTTTGGCTTGTGTTTGAAGCAAGTTTGATACACATTGTCCCAATGCATAGTACAAGTCTATCTATAGTGGTTACAAGCTTTAAACATGTTTATCTGACTTTGTATGTTGAGTGTGTGCTGAACAAACAAGTTAGAAGCTCAAGAAGAGTGGACTTTGTGCATAAATCCACTTTTCCAAAATGGCAATGTTGCCTTTCTTCCTAAAATGGTATTAAGCATGGGAAATGCATTGAATGCTTGGATTGAAGCTTCTATTAGCTGTGAAAAACATTAATTATGGAGTGACAAACAAGTTTTGGGCCTGCAAAGCAAATATTATGCAACCTAGCATTGAGATTGAATCATGTGTTCATCAAGAAATGACTTGTAATTCAAGAATGAAACCCTAACTTCTTGCCTTCGATTCTCCTTGCTCAAATATGATCTCAATGAGTTCTTGGACATTTTGGAATGCTTGTAACATCCTCTACAACCTATATGTTGGACATTTTTGAAGATTCATCTTGGAACTATGTGAAAAATTGCCATGAAGTTAGGTCAAAATCCTGCCTAAGGGCAAAATTTCACTAAGTTTCCAAGTTTCATGAACATGTCTTCTAAAAATCATAACTTGAAATCCATGTATTTCTAGAAGAAGTTTTGTTCTATAATGTTTTAGATCTCATTGATATCTACAACTTTCATGTTAGAAGTTTCCTTTGAATCATCTTGCATCATGGTGGAAATTTGGCTCAAAGTTATGAAAAAATGTGAATTTTCAAACACTTAGAAAAATTTCTAAGTTTAGAAATTTTGAATTTTCAAAATGAAATCTTGACCTTTTTTATTTCTTGATGAACAAGTTTCATATTTTGACATGTCTTGATGAATTGTGATATCTGATACTTGATTTTGACCAAAAATGTCAAAGTATGACTTTTCAGTGTACAATTGACTTTTCATCAGTTGACTGAAATTCATCTGTCAATCAATTAATCTTGAGAGATGTTTTGAGCCATGCCATTAGGTAAAATGAAACATTTTAATCCTTGATATCATGTCTCAAACCAATAAGTCATTTGCACCTTCTCAATCAAAACCCTAATTTTGACCATTTTGCCCTTTTGATGATCTGATCAAATTTCTTGTGGAATTATGGTCCAAAATTGATCAAATGACATATATGAGTTCATAATGTTGATATGGACCAAAAATTATGAAGTTTGACTGTAAATTGACCACAATTGACTTTTTCCCCAATACAGTTAATTTTTAGGTCAACTGATCAATTGACTGAGCAAAAATGTGATCCAAGACTTGAAACTTGACATGAGCAATCTTGAGAGTCCAAAATGATCCATGAAATTCATATGAGGCATTAAAAGTCCATTTGTCCTTGTGCAATCTCAAATCCTAATTTTCAGTTATCAGTGCTTAAGGAGGTGTCTTGAGCTGATCAAACCTTGTGCAGTCTTGAACCAAATGAGATATTGTGAGAGATTTCTTGAGAAATGAGAGGGAAAATTTTGGGGTACAACATCTTCCCCTGTTCAATATTCTTAAACCTGAAGAGTTAGATTGGCATATCCGCCATTCGTGACTTGAAGGTGGAAGATGATTGAACACTAGAGTGCCCAGAAATTTGCACTCGAAGATGGATTGGGAATGAGCTTATAGATTCCATTTGGAGTAATGATGGTAAGTACTGGTAAAAGTATTAACACAAATCTTTGGTTGATTCATACTAAAACTTGATGTTTTACCTATGGAAAAAGGGTTAGTAAAATGCAGATGTATGCTTGATATTCACCAGATGTGGTATAAATGCGTTTTGTATGTATATGCTATAATGTATGAATATGGGATGAATATTTTCTTGGGAAAATAAATCCCTGACTGCTGCTGAGGAGTTCTGAATCCCAGATTTCTGTTGGGGATTATCTCTTGAATGTCAGGTGTTATCTGGTCGGATCCAAGCTTTACAACTTGCTGAGGATGATGAAGTCAATTGCTATCTGGTTGGACCCAGGCTTCACGGTAACTTACTGGGGAAGAATAAATTAACTGTTATCTGGTCGGATCCATGATTTGCAGAAAATTTCTTGGGGAGAGTGAAGTTAGGCTGTTATCTGGTTGGATTCTCAACTTCACAACAACCTGTTGGGGATAAGGAAGTTAACTGTTATCTGGTCGGATTCCAGAATTTGCAGTAACTCTATAGAAAGGATGAAGTTGAACTGATATCTGGTCGAGTCCAGGCTTCATAGTAACTTGAAGTGGTAACTACTATTTGGTAGGGTCCAAGCTTCATAGTTTTTGAAGAGTTATACTATTATCTGGTCGGGTCCAGGCTTCACAGTGTCTTGCTAGGGATTGTAGCTAGTTGTTATCTAGTCGGACTCCAGGCTTCACAATAGCTTGTTTGAATAGACGAAGTTGAACTGATATCTGGTCGGATCCAGGCTTTACATATTTTGAGGTGGATGAAGTTAATTGTTATCTGGTCGGTCCAGGCTTCACAATAAACTTGTCTGAAGAAGATAGGGTTGAACTGATATTGGTCGGTTCCAGGCTTTACAGTAACTTGTTGGGAACTTAGTTATTATCTAGTCGGATTCTAGGTTTCACAATGAACTTCTGATGGGAATTGCTATCTGGTCGGATCCAGGCTTCACAATAACCTACTTGAAAAGATGAAGTTGAAAACTGATATATGGTCGGATCCAGGCTTCATAGTAACTTGTTGGGGGTAAAGGCAAACTCTACTGGGGAAAAGAAGTTAAACCTTGGTCTGGTTGAGTCCAGGTTCTTCAATATCATTGGAGAGTTAAACTATTATCTGGTCGGGGCCATGCTTCATAGTATCTGAAAGGCTTTCACCATCATCTGGTAGGGTCCAAGGTCTATAGTAACTTGAGAAGTTGACTATTATCTGGTCAGGTCCAGGCTTGATAGTAACTTGAAAATTGTACTAATATCTGATCGGGTCCAGGCCTCATAGTATCTTTTGGAGATAGTGAAGGTTTTGTTGATGACTTCACTGGGGATTAGGGGTTGTGGCCCTATGATTTGCAATAGTCTGAAAGGAAAACTCAAGCTGGAGAGGATAAACTCAGCTGGGGAAGACAGGCTCAACTGGAGAGGATAGACTTAGCTTTGGAAGATAGACTATGCCGGGGGAAACCAAACTCAGCTAGGGAGTTATGCTACTCGTTGTTTGTTGGGGAAATAAACCCTGTTGATGAATACTCGATGAACTGCTGATGAGGTGAGTTCTTTGAGGAAGAGATCCATAAGTCTTCTACTTGTAGGATCAACTTAGCTAGGGAGAGAGCTGCCAAGAGATTGAGACTCTGGCTGGAGATCAGCCTATGCAAAGAGACTTCGTGGGTAACTTTGGTGAGGGAAAAGGTTTATTGTAGCCATCCTTGTGGGGATAATGTTAATGAAATAACTCTGTGGGGGATATTCTATATACATTAAATAGATGCTTACTGTTGCTTAGCAGGTCACATGTGCCAAATAGTTTTAATTATATTCATATGCATATGTTCGTTCAATTTTAGTCATTGGACAAGTTTGCATTCAAAACAAAGACAACAAGTTTGCACTTCAAAGTATATTTGTATTGATATTTTACCCATGAATAGGCATTTTTGTACAAAGATACGGAGATCCTAGTAAGAGGAAATCGTCAAAAGGAAAACAAAAATTAAAAACAAAACAAATAGCCATGTGGAAATGATCTCATTGCATTCCAACTCTACTATTGCCTCAATGTCTTCAAATTCCCCTTGCCATTGATAGAAGTTGATTGGATTGATCTCGGACCGTTTGAACTTGGACATTGGTGATAAAGTTGACTGTGGTGATTCCACGGGACATAGTCATACGCTTTCAATCCTTAACTTTTTTCCTGGACCTCCCTTACGGGTTTTCAGCCCACCACGATACCCATTTTTTCCCAAGTCGCCCTTTCGGGTTTTCAACTTGCTGGGTGTACAATCTTTTGCATATATCCCTAACTTTTTCCCAAACCTTTTGGTTTATCGGGATGCCCTTATTTTGCCTTGGTGTGTCAACCTAGAGGGTCTCTTATGCGTAGTATTTTTTTAACTATGTCCGCGTTTATAGGATGTGGGAAGTATTCACCATCCATGGTAGTCAGCATCATGGCTCCGCCAGAGAACACTCTCTTGACAACAAATGGCCCTTCGTAGGTGGGAGTCCATTTGCCTCTGGGGTCGCCTTGTGGCAAAATGATACGCTTTATCACCAAGTCACCAGCTTGATATACTTGAGGCTTAATTTTTTTGTTAAAATCCTTGATCATATGTTTTTGGTATGTCTGACCATGACAAACAGCAGCCAGTCATTTTTCATCGATCAAGTTCAACTGATCCAATCTTATCTGAATCCACTCGTCTTTACCTAGGCCTACCTTATTCATAATCCTTAGCAAGGGAGTCTGAACTTCCACTGGCAAAACAGATTCCATGCCATAGACTAGAGAAAAAGGAGTCGCCCCAATTGATGTCCTAGCTGAAATACGGTATCCATGAAGAGAAAACGGTAACATCTCATGCCAATCCTTATAGGTTACCACCATCTTCTGCACAATCTTCTTAATGTTTTTGTTGGCCGCTTCAATTGCACCATTCATTTTAGGTCTATATGGATAAGAATTGTGATGCTTGATCTTGAACTGATTGCAAAGTTTGGTAATCATAGCATTGTTGAGGTTAGTCCCATTGTCAGTGATAATCCTTTCAGGGATACCATAGCAGCAAATGAGATTATGTTTGATGAATCTGGCTACCACGTTCTTTGTGACTGAGGAAAATGAGGCGGCTTCAACCCATTTGGTGAAATAATCAATAGCGACCAGAATGAAGCAATGTCCATTGGAAGCGGTGGGCTTGATCTCCCCAATCATGTCAATGCCCCACATTGAAAACGGTCATGGAGCGGTCATGACGTTCAGAGGGACAGGAGGCACATAGACCTTGTCAGCATAGATTTGGCATTTATGGCAAGTCCTAGAGTGTTGATGGCAATCAGTCTCCATTGTTGACCAATAGTAACCATCTCTCAAGATTTTCTTGGCCATGGTATGTCCGTATGAGTGAGTGCCAAAGAGACCATCGTGCATGTCTTCCATAATTTCCTCTGCCTCCTTCTTGTCCACACATCGGAGTAGAGTAGAGTCATGATTGCGTTTATATAATATTATGTTGCATAGGAAGAATTTGGCTGAAAATATTCGTAAGAACTTTCTGTCATTGATGGATGCTCCCTCTGGATACTCTTGTTCCTCAAGGTATCTCATCACCTCATGGTACCAAGGCTTTTCCGTGTCAATGTCAAGCTCACATCAATGTGCAGGTTCGTCAAATCTCTCAATGGTAATCATAGGAGCTTCATTGTCCCATCTGACCTTGAACATTGAAGACATGGTTTCCAAGGCGTCAACCAACTGATTTTCTTCCCTATGGAAGTGCTCAAAGGTGATCTCTTCGAAGTAAGGAATTAGAGATAGCACAAGTTCCTTTTAAGGGATGAGATTAGGGTGCTTAGTGTCCCAATATACTTTTACTTGACTAATCACTAGAGTGGAATCCCCAAACACATTCAAATGCTTGACTCTCAAATCAATGGCAGCTTTCAGACCCAAAATGCACGCTTCATACTCAACCATGTTATTTGTGCAATCGAAGCATAATCTGGCAGTGAAAGGAGTGTGGCAACCTTCAGGGGAGATGATCACAACACCAATTCTGTTACACAAGGAGTAGGAAGCCCCATCGAAGATTATAGTCCATCGGGATCCTTGTTCAGGTCCGTCATATAGTCCAGGTTTCACGCAGTCGATTACTAGCATGATGTTCTCATCCAGGAAGTCGAAGTTCATGGATTGATAATCATCAACAGCTTGATGGGCCAAATGATCTTCTAGCACACTTCCTTTAATGGCTTTCTGCATTGTGTATTGAATGTCGTACTCAGTTAAGATCATTTTCCATTTGGCTATCCGTCCGTAAAGGGTAGGTTTCTCGAAGATGTACTTGATTGGGTCCATCTTAGAAATCAACAAAGTGGTATGAGTCAACATATATTGTCTTAGCCGACGAGCAGCCCATGCTAGAACGTAACAAGTTTTCTCGAGTAGTGAATATCTGGTTTCACAGTCGGTAAAATTTTTGCTCAGATAATAAATAGCATGCTCTTTTCAGCCAGACTCGTCATGTTGGCCCAAAACACACCCCATAGAGTTCTCTAGTACTGTTAAGTACATGATCAAGGGTCTTCCTTCAACTGGAGGCATGAGAATAGGAGGCTCTTGTAGATATTCTTTGATTTTGTCGAAGGCAGCTTAGCATTCATCATTCCATCTGACTACTTGATCTTTCTTCAAGAGTTTGAAGATTGGCTCACAAGTAGCAATCAAGTGAGATATGAAGCAACCGATGTAATTGAGACGTCCCAAGAATCCTCTAACTTCTTTTTCAGAATGAGGGACTAGAATTTCTTGGATAGCTTTCACCTTGGCAGGATCAACTTTAATGCCTTTACTGCTGACAACAAAACTTAGAAGCTTTCCAGACCGTACTCCAAATGTGCACTTGTTAGGGTTCAACCTCAACTTGTACTTTTTCAGCCTCTCAAATAATTTGTACAGGTGATCGAGATGCTCCTCATCAGTTTGTGATATGGAAATCATATCATCCATATATACTTCTATTTCATGATGGATTATATCATGAAATAAATCTACCATAGCCCTTTGATATGTTGCCCCTGCATTCTTCAATCCGAATGGCATGACCTTGTAGCAAAAGGTGCCCCATTGCATAACAAAGGTAGTCTTCTCCATGTCTTCGGGATCCATCCTAATTTGATTATAGCCAGAGAAGCCATCCAATAAAGAGAAGACTTTATGCTGAGTAGTATTATCGACCAAGACGTCAATGTGTGGTAGAGGGAAGTCATCCTTAGGGATTGCCCTATTCAGATCCCTATAGTCTATGCACATACATACTTTTTCGTCTTTCTTCGACACTGGAACCACATTTGCAACCCATTGGGGGTAAGATACGACAGCTAGAAATCCTGCATCAAATTGTTTGATCACTTTAGCTTTTATCTTTTCAGACATGTCAGGCCTCATACGACGAACCTTTTATTTGATAGGAGGACAATCTTCTTTTGTCGGCAGACGATGAACTATGATATCGGTATCCAACCCTGTCATATCTTCATAAGACTAAGCAAATACTTCCACATAATCATGCAACATCTGAACCAACCTACTCTTGACATTGTCTTCTAAGTTAGCACCAATCTTAACCTCTTTCTTGTCCATCTCGGTACCCAGATTAATGACTTCAATTGAATCTTCGCGCGGCTGAATAGCTTTTTCCTCTTGTAATAGAAGTCTGGATAATTCTCCCAGTATTTCACAATCTTCCTCGCCTTCGTCTTCGGCTTGGTTGATTGGATATTCGAAGTCATAGTCGGCAATAGTAGAGTTATTGGCAATAAGATCCAGAGTGGATGAGGACCTGCAAGAGAGTGTGTGTGTGTGCATGTAAGATACATGGCTATTTTGAAAAATGTATTTGAAAGAAAAGAAAGAAAATGAACACAAAGATTTGAATGTAAAAGAGTCCAATGATTTGTATTGAATGATCATATGATTAGATGAACATAAATAAAACCCTTGACAAATGGACCAAAGTGCCCCGGGCCAAGCACATGGCTTAAAAGTCATTATTAAATATTACAGACAAAATGTTCTTGAATTAATAAGAAGCAATAAACAAGTAGATTACTCCTCAATAAAGGAGATGGGCATGAAGTCTTTTGCATGCCAATTCTTCATCTCCGTTGTAGTAGGATACACCCAATCTTCAAATGCAACTTCATCACCAGAATCACCTATAGCATTAACTTCATTGACATCCTTGCCATGTTTCGGCATAGGCGCGGTGATTACATTCAGAGTTGGAGGAGGATCAAATTCAATAGTCTTATTATCGATCAAGTCTTGGATTTTATTCTTCAAGGCCAAATATTGGTCAGTCTCATGCTCGGGGCTACTTGAGTGGTAAGCACATTTGGCGTTCGGATTATACTTTGGTGAAGAGGTGCCTGGATTGGAAGGAGGATCGTGCAATGTCACCAAATCAGCCTTGAACAAGTGTTGTAAGGCTTGAGATAATGACATGCCTAACCTCGTGAATTGTCTTCTCGAAGTTTCAAACCGTTGGTGATTAGTAGATGGTCTTTGAGTAGGAGTTGGATTGGAGATTCAGACAGAATTAACAGATGGATGATCATTCTTCTTGGTACGGGCCCTTGCCCCATAAACAACATTGACTTCTTTCTTTGCAAGAAAAGGTTTATTTACAGGATTTTAAGTGGAGGCAGATGCCATGGAAATCTTCCCACTTTTAATTCCGCTTTCAACTCTTTCATCGGTAAAGATTAATTCGGTGAAACCGAAAGAAGAACAACCAACCATCAAATTAAAGAACAGACCAGATAAAGTGCCCATAAACATGTCAATGTGCTCTCTATCAGTCAAAGGTGGTTGAACCCTACTGGCGAGGTCTCTCCACTTTTGTGTGTAATATTTAAATCCTTCATTCTTCCCCATGGTCATATCTTGCAACTTAACTCTTGTTGGCGCCAAGTCGGCATTATACTGGTATTGATGGTAGAAGGAGGTAGCCAAGTCTTCCCAAGTATTGATGCGGGAACCATCCAACTGGTAGAACCATTCTAGCTGCGTTTCGGTCAAGCTTTCTTGGAAAAAGTAAACCCAAAGTTTCTTATCAGCGGTGTGCGGCTGTATCTTGCGCACATAAGATTTCAGGTGGAGTTTTGGACAAGAAAGTCCATCATATTTTGCAAAGACTGGTATTTTGAATTTTTGGGGAATGACAACCCTAGAGATCAAACCCAAATCATCAAAATCTAAACCGGGGATGGCTTGGATCTTAACAGCCTTCAATCTGTCTTCTAACTGCTTGTACTTGACATCGGCGGGTGGATACTGCTCATCAAAATAATCATCATCAGACGCTTGATCATTAATACAGTCATCTTGGGAACTTATAACTTCACCAATCTGATTCTCGTCTTCTTCAGATGAGTCTTCCACTACCGGGATCTGACGGACTTGCTCTTTGAACCTTCTGCCCATGTTGACCATGGCTCTCTTCTTGGGTTTCTTCTTAACTTCCAGCAATGCCATCATATCTTGTTGCCCCTTGGCTAGGGCCAGTAGAGTCTCTTGGAATTGAGAGTTTTGTGCCTGAAGGTCCTTCACAGTTTTCTCTAGATCCATCTTGCTGAAATAAACAGCAGAAAGATAAGGAAACCTGTTGTATGAAAACCTGTCATGTTATGATGTATGGAAGATGTATATGCAAATGATTTCAAGGATTTATGAGATTTAAATTTGTATAGACAAGAATGAACAAACGTCAATTTTCATTAATTAATTCAAAATGACTACAACATGCCTCTTGGGCTTACAAAATAAATCTAAGATAGAAAGACCAAGCACATCCTCATTGGTGCAATGTAGGTGTTCACGCTTTGCTCCTCATGTAGCTGCTTTGTAAGCTCCAAGACTCTCTTCTCACTAGCGCAAAATTGAGCTTTGAAGGTATCTCGTTCCTCCTTTAGCTGAATCTAACCCTTTTGCAAGTCTTCAAGAGAGGTTGGCATGTCGGGATGGAGGACAGTGTACGGGACATCTCCTTCAACCACAGGTTCCATGTTAACTGGTAAGATGGAGGGATAAGGCATCACAATTTTCACGAGCTCGTACCCACCTAAGATAGGGATCAAGTGGAATATAATTATCATGTCCCAACGTCTTGCTATCCACCTTGTTTACCATCCTCCAAGCTCGTATAAACCTCTGGCGATAACCTTGATCGTTGCTCTCGTAGTCGAATACCACTCCTTGGATGAGCATCTCATGAGGACCATCCCTTCGACATATCCAAACTGGCGTAAGGCTAAGCAGGGGTTGCAAGTGATACCTCCCCTAATGCCAAGCAAAGTGATATTAGGGAATTCCCCACAACGGTCGATGATAGTAATGTTCTCCAAAGATCGGGAACACCAATGAATATCTGAATATCTGAATTTCTGAGCGCCATCAGCCTATGGGACCACCTCAAACCTTGCTCGTTCTTAAACACGGATCGAGGAAGATGCGAAATAAACCATCTGGCCAAGAGAGGAGTGCAACACATGAGGGTCCCTCTCCTCCTCATAGTGCGAGTGTGGAGAGAATGTAGGATATCTCCCAACAAAGTAGGCACCAGATTGCGAGACATGAAGATTTTGACAACATTGACATCTATGAGTTGATCAGGGTTCAGGAACAAAACCATCCCATAGATGAGAAGGGCCAAGATTTCTTCAAAAGCTTGTAAGTCCAAAGAGTTCCAACAGTCTTGAGCTTTCTCAAACAAGAATCTGGCTAAGAAACCTTTGACACCACTCCTTGTTTCCCAATTAGTTGTGATATCACATTGTTGCAAGTGTAGTGCTCAGGAAATCTCATCAGGTCTTGGATATCTTTCTGTACCGTTGAAAGGTAGTTGATTGAGAATAGGGATCCTCAAGAGTTGAGAGAATTCCTCCATAGTAGGCACAAGTTGATAATCGGGAAAGGTGAAGCAATGGTGTAGAGGATCAAAGAACTGGAAAAGTACCTTCATCATATCTTCATTTGTGCTAGAGGTAACCAAGTTTAGGAGGAAACCATGTCTTTCGGTGAATGAAGAATTCTCAAGGACCCTTGATGCTAGCTCTTTGAGTTGAGAAGGAATTCTTACGAGATGGACTTGAATGGTTTTCCTGCGAATAGAAGCCATGTCCTACAAAATAGAACAAAGATAAATCCTAATAATCCTTGAAATGGTTAGCAAGAATGAGTATGATCTTATGATGTTTATGATGTTATGCACAAGTAAGCATATACAAACAAGGCAAATAAGTCCTTAGGTTTAGGCTTGCATGGAGTCTCATAGGTAAGTACCCTCTTGAAGTTTAGTTGGCTCAAATCCTGTCGTAGAAATAGTAATCGGGTTCTAAGGGATCTCAATATCACTGATCTTTCTTGTCGGGCATGGTTTCAGCACAAGCCTCTTTAATAGCGATCGAAATATCCCAAGAAGTTTGATCTCAATAAGCGTAGTATCGAGTATCAACCAACTTCAGACTGCACCAAAGTCGGTTATCTCACTACTTCCTAATGGCCAAATTTGGTCAAGTAAAGGTTCTAAAGTCATTTAGTGCTTCATGACACCACACAACAGCCTCGTATTCTCATTGACTATTCAAGGGCTACCGGTATCCACAAATGTGTAACACTAACGAAGTTATTGCTTAGACCATGTCGGTATACCCCGCACAGTTTCCACAACGTATTGCTACTTACCTATAAGGTATCCCAAATCTGGGTAGAGGATTAGAACAAGCCCAAACAAGGAACCAAAATGTAAAGCAAACAAATCAAACAATGAAAGCAAGTAAAGGTGATCTAGCCCTAAGGTAACCCCACTTTTAAGATTATCCCCAGCAGAGTCGCCAGTTCTGTGATACGGTGGGAGAACTGACTTGGGATGTTTTGCGTTTGATTACAAATGTTGCGGTTAGCAAGAGTCGCCACCGACTTTTCTTTTATCCAAAAGGAAAGGCTGAAAAGAACAGGAAAAACCTTTGAGATTATTTCTTGAGTTCGGGGGGTAGTGTAGCGGTAGAAATGTGCAAGACTAAGCCATTGGATTGACTAGACTTTATACAAATCAAAATCGCCACCGGGCTTTATTGTTTCCAAAGGAATGGGAAAAGAGCGAATAACCCAAAAAGAGGGGGAAAGATTCAAGGTAAGGGGGTTGGTTATGCAAAGGGAAGGTATTAGCACCCTAAACATCCACGGTACTCCGCAGGAACCTATTTGAAAAATCTGTATATTTTGGCTATAAAAATGTGTTGTATATAAAATGGATGGTGGAGGTGAGAAAAGAAATATTTTTATGATTTTTGCATCCGCCGAGGTTGCGAACCTTTAGTGCCTACGTACCACCTTTCATGCAATAGGGGATCAGGGTACACGTAGTTCATCTAGAAAAGACTTGTTTGTTGATTGTTTTTAAACAAGGAGACAAGTCGTCATTGTTAGGAGAGAAATCTCGACTAACACCCACATGGTGTAAGAAAGATGGACCCTGCGTCAACCAGAGTGAGGGTTTGAGAATGCCTCTAGTACTCAAGTGGAAAAGTTGACACCTTTATAACCATAGGGATAGGAGAATGTTGCTCGACTATCAATGAATCATGTCCCACCTTGAAAAGTTTTGAATGGAAAAGGTGCTTGGGCGCACAAAAGAGTTTGAATGAGTTGAAGTGTTTTGTTAATTTTGAAAAGATGTCGAAGTATGATTAAATGAATTGAAGTTTGTTTAAAGAAAATAAGTTTTAAAAGAAAAGGCACTCGACAAAGTCGAGGTTTATTATGAAAGCGGTTCGAGTTTAAAAACAAAGAAGATTTTGAAAGAAGATGAGAAGGTTTTTAAAATTAAAGAAGATGGGAGAAGATGAAGGGACTATCCTAAAGCATAAGGTAAAAGCTAAAGAAGAGAACCGTCTAACCAACATGAAGCCGATACTTGACATTATAAGCCAATGTAGAATTCCCATTCTTTGGATTGAAACCAAGCAAGCAAAGATACTAGACCTCTTGAGAGAACCAAACTTCAAGTGTTTTAAGTCTTCACAAAAATTGGGCAGAGTAACGGCTGTATACGGGTGAATTCCAGATTACAAACAAAGTATGTAATCACAATAACCTGCACACAAAACAAACAAACAACCCAATGTATTGAGGTAAACCTCAAGAACTCCAGACAAAATATCAAATAAAGTCACAAAGTCTCCAAGATAGGCCAAGGTCTCTAATCCTAAGTCCAAGAAGTCCATCACTCCAAAATGCAAAGGATAGTAACCATGTAGTCCAAGTATCATTAATGATTTTTATGGTTCATGTTGATTATTAGGTGTCTTTAAAAAGAAAGAAAAGCTCAAGTGAGCAAAATAAAAATGACATAAAAGTAAATGCTCAAGTGAGCAAAGATGAAAATAGCATGAAATGTAAAATGCTAAAAGTAAATGGTACATAAAGCATGAAAATAAAAGCGTAAAGTAAAGTTAATTGTTAGTAATTAGTGGTTAGTTGGATGACCATTGTTGTACCCCAAAATTTTCCCTCCTATTTTTCCACAAGAAATCACAGCTTCGGGTTTTCCCTGACTTTTCAGATTGGCGTAAGAATCAGTCAAACAGACTTTTTCTTATCAGTCTATCCAAATTAGGGTTTTCATGGACTCTGGAACAGTTCAAGCAGATTATTAGGGTTTGATTGAGTTTGGCTCAGGGTTTGATCAGACAGGTGTTTCTTTGACAATAAATCAAGAACTAGGGTTTGTGCGCGCATTCTCGGAAAGAATTAATTCTATAGTTCTTTTCAATTTACTTTGGGATATGAGCTGAGGCATTTGAATTGAGAACTTGCAGTGTTTGGTATAATCAGTAAAAGAAAAGACATGTGGACGTTTGTTTGATTAACTGTGCATTGCTTATGTTTAATTGGGACTCCGGGTTTATTATTGATTGCAAGACTACAATGTTTGTTAATTATTTATTTTGTCTAAGTTAGAATAGTTGGATCTACTTCCAGTTATTTTAATTCAAGAAAGCTTAAATAATTAAATAGACAGTTGAAATAAAAGAGATATCTGACAATAAAAGGACTTTTATTTATTTTTAATTATTTGTACAAGTGTTATTTAAATACAGTAATTATTTACAAGTATTTATAATAATATTTATTACAATGATTAAAAGTAAAATAAAATTGCATCCTAATTTTCCTAAGTCTTCATCTTCTACTGACGCTCCCCATTGCTCAATTAATTTTTATCTGCAAAAACAAAGAAAAGGAATAAGTCAAATGCAGATGAATTTAATTAAAAAGGCAGGCAGATATTTAAAACTCATCATTAAAAGAATTGGTCGGAATCAGTTGTTCACCCTCTCTGCAAATCACAAGAAATACTCTTGGTTCACAAAGAGGGATAGAAAATGTTTGCAAGCAATTAAATGCACAAAGCTACATGGAAATATACAAGGCTGCATAGTTCAAAATTCCAAACCAAGTTACAAAGGCAAACTGAACTGCACAATGCCTAACCAAGTCTAATGTCAACCAAGCTGTCAAACTGTCCAAAAGAGATGTCAACCAAAAGCCAATAAAGTTGTCAACAAAGTACACAAGAGATATGCAGGAAATCTGGAAAGTATGCAGAGGAAAACTAACAATGCAAGCAATATTCAAATTTACATCATTTCCCAGCCAATTACTTTTTCAGAAAGTACAGTAAGCAATAAACAATGCTTTTCTGTGGAGAGATAAAGAGGAAAAGAAGTATAGGCTTACAGTTTGCTGAGGCAGGCTAAAAAAGATATAAACAAAGAAATATCAGAACACATAAGGGGAAGCAGAATACACCAAGCTCTCGACCTGTAATCTCAAACAAAAAAGCCTAAAACTACAAACTGTTGCATAACACAAAGAGCCTGTCTCAAGCCCTTCAAGCCTGTTTAAGCTTGCCTCAAGAACTGCTTGCCTGCATAAAACTTGTTTCAAGCAAGCTTGTCTCAAACTTCCAGCTTAACCTGTTCTAAGCCAACAAACTCAGTATCAAAAACCTTTCAAGCCTATCAAAAAGACAATAAGCCTGTACCATTACAAAAACCAGAAATGGCCACCCAACCTGCAACCTCTACACAAGCCTGAAGCCTGCTAACACATCAAGCCTTAACCTGCCTAAAAAAACCAGTTCACACAACTGTAACATGGCGAACTGCATCAAAGCAAGCAAACACCCTGCATAAACACGAGCCTACACCAGAAAAAGCCATACAAACTGAAGAAATCCCAACCAACCTTCATCAAAAAAAACTACAGCATTCAAGTAACCCTTTCAAAGCCTAAGATCCAAACAAAGCTCTCAGAACTGTAAAGTTCATCATCAAGCAACGAAGCCAGCACCAAGCTAAAAGAGAGAGGAAAAGCAACAGAAGCATAACAAATAGGCCACTCAGAAGCAAATCATACAAGCATCTTCATCAAATCAAAGCATTCAAACCAACAAAAACTCTCAGATTCAAACATAATCATCATTGAAAAAAGGCAACAATAAACTCAGAAACGGGCAAGCAAGCAGAAGAAGAAAAGGAGTTTCAGAGGAAAAGAAGCTGTACAAAGGTTTTCAGATATTCATCATAAAACCATAAAAGTAAAATACGAGTACCAGGAAAGCTAGCACAGCATCATACTCCCTCACCCCTGGCCGCCTGAGACGCGCCTCCAGTCCACCTCTCCTCCTCTCCAAGCAACGAACCCTCCAAAGGTAGAAATTTCTTCTCCCTCTTTTCACACCTCACATGAACAACAACACATAAAATGAGAACACATAAAATTAAAACATGCAAGAGGAAGACTGAAAACCCTAAGACATAAAAATGGGAAATCTTTACCTTTTCTTGTCGTTGTTGTGCTCAACGATGGAGGGAGGAGGAGTTGACGGTGGCGCCTGGTGGCCATAGGCGGAGGTTTTTTTTCAGAAAGCATGGTACGAGCGAGGAAGAGATGAAGAGGACAAAGGTGGAAGCGGCGCCGCTCTAACCCTAATCTGAAACAAAACAATGAAAACCCTGAGAAAAATGTCTCAAGCGCTTGGGCCTGCTCCACATCCAAAGCCTAAGCCCATTTGTTTTCTAGCACCTGACCCCTCCTTCAGCGCGCATACCCCCCCCCCCCCCCCCTCTGATTCCCTTTACTAATCTATTTGGGCCCAGCTTTCCTCTTAAGCCCATTTTAATTCCTTTTTTAAACTATTACTCTTTTTTATCACACTACATCCTTTTTTTATAACTTACTTTGTTAAATAACTTAATATACTAATTTTTTACATTAAATTTTATTAACAATAACTTTTTTTATTACACTCAAAATATGTAGATATTAGATTTCATTAAGTTTAAACATTTTTTATTAAAACCTTTTTTTGTTTAAATTTAAAACCTTGTATAAAACATTTATAGAGAATACATAAAAAATAACTTTCTTTTTAAGGTTAAATATTTCCTTTTTTTATTTTATTAAAGCTTTTTGATTATACATGATCAACAAAAAACACAAAAAAGAATAAATACTTACTTAAATTTGCATTAAGTCAACATCTTGCATCACTTGTAAATAATCACATACACTTTCACAAATACTTTTGATACATTGCTTTTTATTCTTGTACATTGCTACATTGATATTGAGAATGCGATTCGATTTGGTTGTAAATATTATTTGGACACTACTCTCCTAATAAGTCTCATCCCCATTTGTAAATATTTGTACCCCATCCCCGGATACTTATTTGTAATAGCTTAGACTTTAAATTCCCGCAATTTATTGATTTCTATATACTGTACAGTGATTAGGGTTTGTATGCGAAGATTCGAAATCAACCGCTAGATAACCTAATAAAAGACAAATGCATGACAATCAATACACAATTCACACTTGCACCCTTAGGGTAATCCCGCTTGTTGCCTTCCAAAATGGGCCATGTTTGCATGTTGAGTTTCTTTGGCAAAACAAAAACAATTCAAATGATCATAGTCCCTCGATGACACTTTCGAAGTTGCCTGCAAAATGATCATAGTCCCTTCAAGCAAAATTGCCAAAGACACTTGGCACCATTGCACTCATGGTCCATACGATGACCCGCGCCCGTCCCGTTAACATCCTAACACAAGATTATCCACCAAATACAATGGTGGAACGATATTGTTAAAAGGGTTAAAACATGAGAAAAATCTTTGAGTAAATTTAGGGGTAGACAAATCTTAGTTACTTGATCAAACTTGCAAAACACACTTGCCTACTTTCAAAATACACTCCACAACGCACTTTCAAAAACAACTTTCAAAACCTTGAAACATCTTTTCGAAAAGACACACACCTTTGTAAAACATTCGAGTAAAGAATTGTTACAACGTTTGCCTAGACAAGGCATCTTTTTCAAAACATTTTCAAAACCACACACACAAAGCACCATTTCAAACAATTGAAAATCAAGGCAAGTGATCTAAAACAAGTAACTAAGAGCCCATGGATAACCATGGATGAAAAGGGTGCTAATACCTTCCCTTTTCATAATCTACCCCCCGAACCCACGAAAACATCTCAAAGGTTTTTCCTGTGCTTTTTAACCTTTCCTTTAGGATAAAATAAAAAGTTGGTGGCGACTCTTGCTAAACCGAACAAGTGCAAAAACAAACGCAAAACCTCAAGTCAGTTCTCCCACCGTATCACAACCATCTTGAAACTTGCATTTGGAACTCATTAGAGGATTGGTAGAACCAAAGCCTCCACACAACAAGTTGCATTTGCTTTTTGTCAAGTATATCATCCATTTTGGAATTCTCACACGGCAACATGTAATGATCAACGATGTTTAAGTGATCCGCGTTGACCAAAGGTGTTGTAGATCCATTAGAGGATTGGTAGAACCAAAGCCCCCACACAATGAATCTCAAGGTTATTGGATCAAAGAGATCAAATTAACATACTTGGGCTTGCAATCATAAGTTTGGTCCATGAATGATCATTTATTCGAATTGGGACAAAATTTAGTGCTATGTTAAGCAATCGTAAGTGGACTTATGTAGAAGTCACACCTATTTTGAGGCCGGTCAATAGCAATCTATGTACTTCATGTTTGGATAAATGATATAGAGATCACCATCCCTTAACATGTAGCACAATTAAAAAAAAGAAAGGGATAAGATGAAGAGGTAGGGGAATGATAAGCTAATTTGGATCACCATTTCAAAATTCTCCCATCTTTAAATTCAACCACTCCTCTAGATGGATTAAAGCACTAAACATATCATTAATCCAAAGCAACAAAAATGAATTAAATAATTCACTCTTAGGTAGATTTGAATTGATGAACATTTATCCAATTTCATCTACATCACAAAGTCCATTGAGTTTAAAGACAAATTGGACATTTAAAATTGCAATTCAAACCAACAATCAAAAGGAGTGAGTAGAAAAATCATTTTGGATCAAAGCTGACCCAAAACAAGGCAAAAAAGTGCATTTTGTCCCTGTGTAAATCGATTGCACTATTGTGTAAATCGATTTACACAGTACAGTTTTCAAAAATCTGCATGAAATTGCTTCTGTGCAATCGATTGCACTACAGTGCAAATCGATTGCACACAGTTTCAGTAGCAAAAACAACATTTTAAAAGGCCAATTTCTTGTTCAAACTTTCCATCAAACGCCTTATGATCATGGATCCCCTTGAGCACGAAAATTCCATCAAATTATGAGAAAATAACACCATTGAAATCACAAAATAATGCTCAAAGAATCAATCCCAAAGATCACCAAGAGATCACATTGTGAAAGATGAATTATCCAACTTACCAAAGGTAGATCTAGAGAATTATCAAAACAACTTCAAGAATTTGCTTCAATTCAACCACAAGAATCAATTGACCAAGCTTGGATGTAGAGAATTGATGGAGAAAAAGTGTTTGGATGAAGGTTTAGCTCAAAGATTAGTAAGCTTCAATGCAAAGCTTACTAACTTTTTGAAAATGGAGCTTTGAGTGAATTTGGTAGATGGAGAGAATTGAGAGATTTTTTAGCAAGGTGGATTTGGCTATCAAAAGCTTCCAATTTGAATGAAATGAGGGCTCTATTTATAGAGTTTAGGATTGGGATTAGTGGTAATTTGGTAATTGATTCTTGGAGCCAAAATTTGAATTAATGATATCTCTTTCAAAAATTAGAGCCAAAATTTGAATTAATGATAATTCTTTCTACAAATGAAAGATTGACACTAAAATTTGAATTAATGATACATCTTTCAAAAATGAAGGAAAATTGGAGCCAAAAATTTGACAAGCTTGAAATGCTGATTTTTTTTTCCAAATTTTCACGCTGTGCAATCGATTGTACTATAGTGCAAATCGATTTGCACAGTATATTTTTCCAAAAATTGTGCAAAATTCACTTTGTGCAATCGATTGCACTCTAGGAGCAATCGATTGTACAGTGAAAAAAAATGAAATTTTTTTAATTCTTTTTCTTTGCAAATAGATATTTTAGGGAAATAATACCAGAAAACCTTATTTGCCATATGCTTCGACTCGGTACCTACAAAACACAAATATGAAAAGACAAAGACAAATATTTTTTGCATTTTGATTAGAAGTTAGTTAACAACACAAGAGCAAACTTAAAGATAGGATGCAAATGTGATGAATGAAGCTATTTATTAATGATTGTGACCAAATGACAAAATATGGTATGAAGGTGCGACTGAAAAAGTTAGGGGCAAAATTTAGGGTACAACAGCTGCCCCTATTTAATTATCTTTTAGCCAGATAGGCAGAAAGTAATTAAATACAAACAGACCTGAATTTTGTCCCTGATGCGATGAGATGATAACATATGTTATGAATGAATGCAAGGACCTTTTTTGACACATATTTTTTTGAATGATGTATGAGATGAGACATACTCTGTGGAAATATGGAAAGACTCGAAACTGGAAAGTTATGGTAGTTCAGATGAAATGACGTGGAAAGACACGTCGGGGAACAACAAGATACATCTGGATATCTGTCAGGGCGACAAAGAGTAACCAGCGATACTTGGAAAAAAGAGATAAAACTCGAGAAGGCAAGCAGCGACACCCAAGAATGGCATTGAGTGAGGCGAGCAACTCTATTGAAAAGACAATCAGAAACATCTAGAAGAACAATAGTTGTGGGATGAGACCAAATCTGAAGCTACATCAGAGTCGTTCAAGAAAGACGTTGGACGGAAAAGAAACACGACATCCAATACTGGCTTTGAATGAAGGGAAAAATCAACGTCTAATACTGGCTTTAGACAAGAGAAAAGATCACAACATCCAATACTGGCTTTGAATGAGTAAAAGAGATCTTGACATTCAATATTGGCTTTGAATGAAGGGAAAACTCAACGTCTAATACTGGCTTTAGACGAGAGAAAAGATCACAACATCCAATACTGGCTTTGAATGAGTGAAAGAGATCTTGACATTCAATACTGACTTTGAATGAAGGGAAAACTCAACGTCTAATACTGTCTTTAGACGAGAGAAAAGATCACAACATCCAATACTGGCTTTGAATGAGTGAAAGAGATCTTGACATTCAATACTGGCTTTGAATGAAGGGAAAAGCTCAACGTCTAATACTGGCTTTAGACGAGAGAAAAGATCACAACATCCAATACTGGCTTTGAATGAGTGAAAGAGATCTTGACATTCAATACTGGCTTTGAATGAAGAAAAAGGTAACAACATCCAATACTTGCTTTGGATGAAAAAAGAGAAACAACTCAAACTGATGTTTGCTTTGGTAGGTGCCAAGTGTTGTACCCCAAAATTTGCCCTCCCATTTCCTCAACATTTTCTCATCACAAGACCTTTGAAGATCAAGATCCAGTTAGGGTTTCCTCTGCTCAAGACTTCTCCTTGCACTGTGGACTCAAATTAGGGTTTGTGTTTGCCCAAGGATGTTTTGACCTAAAATGCCTGAGATGACTTTCATGCTTCATATTGGACTCCCAAGTTTCTCCATACCAAGTTTCAAGTCTTGATTCCAAGTTTTGCCCAGTCAATTGGACAGTTGACCTAGAAATCAGCTGTATTGGGGAAAAAGTCAACTATGGCCAATTGACAGTCAAACCTCATGAAATTTGGTCCTCATCAACATTATGAACTCACATGAACCATTTGATCAAGTTTGGATCACAATTCCATAAGAACTTTGATCAGATCATCAAAAGGGCAAAATGGTCATTTTTAGGGTTTTGACTGCACAAGGGTAATTTTTGACTGTTTGACCTAGCCAATGGCAAACCAAGCTCACATATGGACTCAAGGACCCCATGGAATTATCTTGACACATTCATCAAGCTCAAAAGATCCCAAGTACACAAGATTGACAGTTGAATTTCCCAGTCAATTGATCAATTTTGACTGTACACTGAAAAGTCAAACTTTGACTTTTTGGTCAAAATCAAGAGTCAAGATTCATTTTTCATCAAAACTTGCCAAATCATGAAACTTGTTCACCAAGAAATCACAAAATGCAAATTAGGGTTTGAAAATGGAATTTTTCATAACTTAGAATTTTTCTAAGTTATGAAAAACCCTAATTTTTTTCCCAACTTTGCCCCATCTTTTCACCAAGATCCATTTGGATTCAAACAAAAGTCAAAACATGAAAGTTGTAGCTTGTTGCATAATCTACAACTTTGATTCACAAAGTTTTCTCATTTGAAGCTTGTATCTCAAGTTACAATTTTTTGAATAAGGGCACTAAACCATTTTTAACTTAGTGAAATTTTAACCTATTTTGACAAGGTTTTCTACCCCACTTCAAGGCCACTTTTCATACCCTTCCACTTGGAATTTTGATTTGCATTTCAAATATGGATTGTATTACACATTCCAAGCTTTCCAAAATGTCCAAAAACTTCTCAAACAACCTCATAACTTGAGAGATTCGAATTTCACAAATTGACAAAAATTCACTTTTGTTCTTCATCAAGACATGTTCATAATCTTGCAAATTTGAACTCAGCTCACTTTATGCTTGATTACAGGTCCTTGAACCATTCCATACTCAATAATTTAATGCATATTCAATGTGTTAAGACCATGTTCTTTGTGTTCTAACATTGCATAGTGGATTAATCCTAAACTAGATAAAGTGAACTTTCCATTTTTGAAAAGATTAACTTTATGTCCAATTGCAAATCAAGAAGGTACAAGCAAAATCCTTTTGGCACAAGATTATGGGCAAATTGATCTGATCAAGAGAGGCTTATGCAGCAGGATTAGAGGCCCCTACTGACCTAAAACACAAAGTGACCATTGCTTGCTTCATTTTCAAGTAACATTGCATAACTTGTACCATATCTCATCTCAGCTTAAGCACACAAGAAAGAAGTTATCAAACACATTACACATAACATATCCAAGCTAACACACGAGCCTTGGACCTCCAACACACCCTCCATCTCAGAATCATCCTCAAACTGCAAAAACAGAGTTGCCTCTGCAGTTTGAGTGCCAACTTCCATTTCCTTCGAGCATTCTTGTCCAAACCTGTTCCTCTACCTTCCTTACAACATATGCAAGCTAACCATGGCCTAAAACCTGACCTGTAATCACCCTAACAGTTTCCACCATTTTCATTTTTTCCTTTTGCAGTTGAAGTTCCATAGCTTGATTCAGAAGCTCTCAAGACAAAGTAAGCATTGAAACAGCATCCCTGGACCTCAAGGAAGCTTTTCCAATCATTACCTTGCACTAGAAGTTCCTCATTCTCCAGATAGAAGTTCAGCTGCACAGGTAAAACTTTGAACTCGTGCCTCTCTTATCATGCATTTTTAGTCTTAAGTTTGTGAAGAAACAAGGTTCTACTCATAGCCCTGAGCATGTACATATCTTTACATTTCATTTCTTTTGCCTGAGTAGAGAGAATTTGTAGTTTGAAAATGGCAGAAAAATTAGGTTAGGATTTAGGGGAGGAGAAATTCTCCCTCATCTTAGAGAGTTAGGTCAAGTTCCATATATGGTTAGAACCGTCTCTTCATGCTGAACATTTGTTGTGTTATGAGTTTTTGCTGAAAAGCCAGGAATCGAGAGTTGGACATTGAAGAACAGGGGCGCGCGTTTTTTTGAATTTTGTTGCTGGAGGTTGAAGACAGTGTTCCTTGGGCTGGGCCTGTATATCTTTTCTTATTCACACCACACACTTGCTATTACACCCCCTGAGCCCATTTGCTTCATTTTTTACTCTTTTTGACTTTTTCTTTTTTGGTTGACTTTTTTTATTTTTTCTCATGATATAAAAAACATAAAAATATTTTTTCCATCTTTTTTTGAATTTATGGCATATTTATTTGATCTATTTCTTTGCTTATACATAAAATATATACATATTAATATTTAGAATAAATATAAAAATAGTGTAAATACAATTTTTATTTTTTGTTTACATTCTGATAATAGTCCACATAAAAAAAATACTTTATTATTATTATTTATTTTATTAAATATTTTTGCATATAATGCATATTTAAGAAATTAATATATGTATATATATATATGTTTATTAATATATTTAAGCTAAAAATAAAAATACTTGAATTTTTTTTCATTTTTATTAATATTTGATACAAAAATACTCTTTTTCATAATATACTTCATTATTCTTATTTTTATAAATAATAAATAAATATTTGTATTAAATTAGATAATAATACATTTTCTTTTAAAATTAGGGTTTTTGCCCTAAATTCAAAATACTCCAAAAAATAAATAATTTTTATTTTTCTTTTCTCTTTTACATAAATAATATTTTTTTCATATATATACAAAACATTTCTTTTGCACCTTGCATTCTTATTTAATTTTTTACATTGATTAATTTGCAAATATTCAAAATGATGTAATAATGTAGGTTTAAATTCTTGTCAATATCCCCATTTGAACATTTGTACCCCCTTCCCATATTTGGTTTTGTAATAGCTTAGTAATTTTAATTTCGCACTTTATCGCTTTCTAATGATAATATGTTAGAATTAGGGTTTGTATGCAAAAAACGATAAAAATAGTTATGACCTAATCTCAAGATAAACAAGCATAAAAATGGACACACAAATCACACTTGCACCCCCTAGGGTATTCCACTTGTTGCCTTCAAATAAATGGGCCATATTGTATGTTGAACTTCTTTGGGCAAAGCAAACAATTTGAATGATCATAGTCCCTCGACAAAACTTTTCAAAACAAACAAAAACAAATGATCAAGTCCCTTAAAGAAAATTGCCCAAAGACATTTAAACGCCGTTGCAATTATGGTCTAAACGATGACCCGCGCCTGTCCCTTTCACATCCTAACATAAGGTTGTCCACCAAGTTCAATGGTGGAACAAACTTGTTAAAAGGGTTAAAACATAGCAATAATATTTTGAGAAATTTAAGAGTAGATAACCCCTTAGTTACTTGAATCAAACTTGCAAAACAAAACACTTGCCTAATTTCAAAACCACACCTCACTACACTTTCAAAAATAACTTTCAAAACAATTTTCAAAAACAAATGAAAACCTTTTCAAAAGACATACATCTTTGTATACATCCCCACATGGATCATTACAAAGGTTGCCACCACATTGGCCTCTTTTCAAAAATATTTTCAAACCCACACACACAAAGCACCATTTAAAAACAATTGAAAACAAAAGGCAAATGATCTAAGCAAGTAACTAAGAGCCCATGGATAACCATGGATAGAAAGGGTGCTAATACCTTCCCTTTCTATAATCTACTCCCCGAACCCAAGAAAACATCTCAAAAGGTTTTTGCTGTGCTTTTTAACCTTTCCTTAGGATAAAATAAAAAGTCGGTGGCGACTCTTGCTAACCGCAACATTTGCGAGTACAAACGCAAAACCCAAGTCAGTTCTCCCACCGTATCACAGAACTGGCGACTCTGCTGGGGATATACTTTTAAAAGTGGAGTAACCTTAGGGCTTAGATCACTTTTGTTTTCAATTGTTTGCTTTGTTTGCTTTTATATTTGTGGGCTTTGCATCGGAGTTCATAGATCCTAACCCGGATCTGGGATATACCCTTTTTAGGTAGCATAATCTGTGAGGGACCTGTCCGGCGTAGACCGACATGGGTGAAGCAGTGGCTACGTTGGTGTGGCATCTTAGTCTGTACCTATATCCCTTGTGTTGTAACGGGGAGAATATAGGTCTTCTAAGGGGTCATTAAACACCAACCAACCTTAGAACCCTAAATTGACCAACTTGGCTATTAGGACAGTAGCAGTATGCTACACTCATTGAGGCTAAACTCTCGAGATGGTTCTGGCCGCGAGAAAAGATTGCGATGCTGGAGTTATGACCGATTGAGGGTAGCCAATGATTTGAGATCCTCTAGAACCCGGTTACTTTTGATAGGACAGGTTTTAACCAACAAAACCAAAAGAGGGTAATACCTGAAACTCATGCTGGCCTGAAACCTAAGGGTGTCTTGTGTGACTTGTGTGCCTTATTTGCCTATGTGAATACTTGTGGTGTGCTTCATCATAGCATCATGCCATCATACCATTGCATGCATCCTGTATAAAAGGCTAACCCATTTCAAAGACAAAAAGGTTTCATCTTTGCTCTGTTTTGTAGGACATCATGATGCCCGTGCGTAGAAATACTGTCCGGCTCAACTTTGTTCAACCACAAGTCTTACTCAAGGATTTGGTTGGAAGGATTCCAAACACTTCTTCCTTCATCAACAGACATGGTTCTCTCCTTGGCTTGATCACTGCAAAATGGGACCAACAACTGATAAGTGTTCTGACCCAATTTTATGACCCTCTGTATCATTGCTTCACCTTTCAAGACTTCCAGCTGGTTCCCACCCTGGAAGAATTTTCTTATTTGCTTGGGATCCCTGTCTTGGAACAAACTCCATTCACTGGTTTGGAAAAGACTCCTAGGCCTGAAGAGATTGCTGCAATTATCCCCTTGACCAAAGAAGAGGTATTGTCCAACTGGGAAACTAGAAATGGGATCAAAGGCTTTTTGGTCAAATTTCTGGTTGGCAAGGCTAATGATTTCTGGAATGACTTGGACTTCAAGGCATATGAGGATATTCTAACTCTTTTGATCTATGGTCTGGTACTGTTTCCCAACCCTGACACCTTTATCAGTATCCATGTCATAAGGATCTTCATGTCTCGGAATCCGGTACCCACTCTTTTGGGTGATATTCTACAACAACTCTATGCTCGTACCGCTCGAAAACGGGGGACTCCGTGGTGCTGTGCTCCTTTGCTAGTAAGGTGGTTTATTTCGCACCTTCCCAAGTTCGTGCTGAAGAATGAAGAAGGAAAAGGTTGGGCTCGGAGGTTAATGTCTCTCACTGATAATGACATCACCTGGACTCTCAGAGGTTTGGATGAGGTAGCTGTTATCGACCGTTGCGGAGAATACCCTAATGTCCCGTTGATTGGTATCCAAGGAGGAATCTCTTACAATCCATGTTTAGCTCTCCGACAGTTTGGAAGAGCCAGAGGAGATGGGCCTCATGAAATGCTGGTTCCTCACTTCCATTTTGAGTTTCAGGCAGACAGTGACAAACTACGCCAGGGATTCATTAGAGCTTGGGACAGAATCCACAAAGCTGACCCACATGAGTTGGGACCAAAGACTTCCCTGCCATTGAAGCCCTATTGCAAATGGGTCTGCGTCCGTGCTCAGAAGTTAGGTATGCCCTACGAAGCTGTTAGACCGATCATCCTTGAATCTCCTGATGAAGATGGGGTTCCTCCAACTGTCCTCCCTCCTCAGATACCTACTGATTTTGACACCATGAAGAGATCTTGGGCGCAGCTAAAAGAAGAACGGGATTTCTATCGAGAGAAGTTCAACGAGCAGGAACGGAAGATTCAGAGGCTGACTAAGCAATTGGAAGAAGAACGGGTCCTGAACAATTACATCAGCACTGAAAAGAGGAGGCCATGGGAGCATTGATGAGCTTTGATTGTTCCCTTTTGTAGTTTATTTCCTTTCCAGTATTTTTCATTCCTGTAATGCCTAAGGGCAAGTTGTTGAACAATTGAAAATTTTAATCTAATGAAGTGTGTTTCCCTTTTGTCTACAAAGTTGAATCTTGTTTGTCTTTGAAAACATAAAACATACGCATTCCATTGCACCATATGCATAGCAGGTACCCTATTTCACAGGTTGCTTAATCTCCTTCGCTGTTTATTTTGCACAGTCATCATGAATCTAGACTCCTCCAGTGAGCAAGCAATCAAGGCCCTTCAGGCCCAAAGTGCACAGTTTCAAGAGATGGTCCTAAGCCTAGCCCAAGGTCAGCAAGAGTTGAAGACTCTACTCCTGAAGAAGAAGAAGAAAAAGAGGACTGCGTTGTTCAACACCGGACGCAGATTTGGGAACACACTCCATAATGAAGCTGATCCAACCACCTCTTCTGCTGAGAAAAACAGTCCCCAAGGGGGAGGAGCTCCTAGTCCCGCAGTCTCCGACAACGAGACGGACTATAACGACGAACAATACCCACCTGCTGCTGACAGATACAAGCAATTGGAGGACCGCTTGAGCGCCATGGAAATTCAGAACGTGCCGGGGCTAGATTTCGGAGATTTGGGGTTATCTTCTGGGGTAGTAATTCCACACAAGTTTAAGGCGCCTGCCTTCGCCAAGTATGATGGGGTCTCCTGTCCAAAGCTACATCTAAGGTCGTACGTAAGGAAAATTCAACCTTACACGGCAGATAAGAACCTCTGGATTCACTTCTTCCAAGATAGCCTCTCGGGGTCACAGCTTGAATGGTTTTACCAATTAGATGGAGCTAGCATCCGACACTGGGAAGATTTGGCAACCGCATTTTACAGACAATACCAATACAATTCTGATCTCGCTCCTACGCGTACCCAACTTCAGGGTATGTCTCTAGGAACGGGTGAAGGGTTCAAAGAGTACGCTCAAAAATGGAGAGATTTGGCTGGCAGGGTGCAGCCTCCGTTAACTGATAGAGAGCTGGTTGATATGTTTCTAGGGACGTTGTCTGGTCCATTTTTCAATCATTTGGTTGGTAACTCCTCCGCTGGGTTTACAGATTTGATATTGACGGGAGAAAGAATTGAAGCTGGCATCAGGTCAGGCAAAATACAAAAGGCTGCCTCCACCAGTGCTGAGAAGAGGCCGTTTAAGAAAGAAACAAGTGCCGTCTATGGTCCTAGAAGACAAGTCAAGCCCGAAAGTCGCCAAGCCGTCAATGCTTTGGTCATCTCCAAACCTGTTGCTGCTCCTCAGCAGTACAATCAACAAAGAAGCGAAAGGCCCAAGAGGCAGTATACCCGACTGAGTATGGCCTTATCTCAAATTTTACCCCAACTGTTGTCCACCAACCTGGTGACCCTCAAAGAAGCTCCTAAGGTCGTCAACACTGCGTCACCTAAGTATAACCCAAATGCCCGGTGTGCTTATCATTCTGATAGTCCCGGGCACACTACTGATGATTGCTGGGCCTTGAGAAACAAAGTGCAAGATCTGATCGACGCAAAGGAAATTCAGTTTGAAGCGCCGGAGAGACCAAATGTCGTAACTGCTCCTATGCCCCAGCATAGAGTAAATGCCGTTGAGGAAGAAGTGTACGCTGTTTCGCTAGATGAAGTTGTTACCCCTCTGAAGACCGTTAAGAAGAACCTACTGCGGGCCGGTTTATTTCCGGGTTGCGGTGAAGGTTGCCTGTTCTGTGCTGTTTCCCTGTCTGGTTGTCCCTTGCTGAGGTTAGGCATCCAAAGCCTAATGGATAGCAAGGAGATTCTGTTTAAGAAGTCTGCTGTTCAGTTGGTTCTGATAAAAGAAATTGCTGTGGTTACCATCTTCAAAAATCCAATCAAGGCTCCCCCGAAGAAGCCTGTTCAAATCATGACTGTTTCACCTGTGATTATTACTGTTCCAGGGCCCCTCCCCTACGTATCTGATAAGGCTGTCCCCTGGCATTATGGGGCAAACGTGTATGTGAATGGAATCAAACAAGAATTTGACACTGGCGCCAGTATCTGCGATATCACTGGTCCAGCCAAAGTTACCCGCAGTGGCAGGCTTTTCTCGCCTGACATTGCACCGCCCGCTACTCGAAAACCCCTCCTTATAAAACCTACAAGTTTACCTGTTCCTGTTGCTGATCAAGTTGTGTCCCCTGCTGCTGAGTCATCAAATGCTCGGGGCAAAGAGATTGAAGAAGAGCCTGCCCGGATGGAGGCACCAATACCCATAAATGCTGAGGCCTCCCGACAAGAAATGGAGGAGATCCTGAAAATAATAAAGAAGAGTGATTTTAATGTTGTCGAGCAGCTAGGGCATACGCCCTTCAAGATCTCCCTGCTCTCCTTATTGCTATGCTCCGAGGCCCATGCTAAAGCCTTGATCTCATTTCTCAAGACGGCCCATGTACCGCAGGAGACGTCTGCAGTCCAGTTCACTGATTGCATAGCAAATCTGACAGCAGACAATGGCCTGGGTTTTTCAGATGCTGACCTGACCGCGAAGGGAAGAGACCACAACGATGCCCTGCATGTCTCTATCGAATGCAAGGGCACTACTCTGGCGCATGTATTGGTGGATACTGGTTCTTCCTTGAATGTCCTACCGAAAAAGGCTTTAGACCGTCTGGATTATGAAGGCCTGGAATTGAAACCCAGCAATATCATCGTCAGGGCCTTTGACGGTTCAAAAAGGATGGTTCATGGAGAGGTTAACATCCCTATTCGTGTGGGCTCTCAGGTGTTCGACTCTACGTTTTATGTGATGGATATACGTCCATCTTACTCTTGTCTACTGGGTCGACCTTGGATCCATAAAGCTGGGGCAGTGACCTCTACCTTGCACCAGAAGCTGAAGTACCCTGTCAGAGGGAAGATCGTCACTGTGCAAGGAGAAGAGGAGTATATGGTGAGCCATTTGAATTCCTTCAGATACATTGAGATGCATGGGGAGTTTATTGAAACCCCCTTTCAGCATTTCGAGGAGGTACATCCAATTTCAGCAGCTGCAGAAATAACAGTCGAAGAGAATGTTTCCTTGAAGATGGCTTCCCTAAGGGATGCCCGGGCTGTGGTTCAGAGAGGCAATTGTGCAAACTGGGGTCAGCTTCCTGACTTCACTCAGAAGAACGACAAGTTTGGGCTAGGCTTTACTGCAGAGGCTCAGAGGGCTGTGCGCAAGGAGAAGATCAGAAAAGCTCTGGTGTTTATCTCCAGCTCAAGGGTGAATGCTATCGAGGAGGATGTGGAGGAAGCAGAGTTTGACAGTTGGATCTACCCGACTACCAGCAACGGACCAAGCAACTGGACGGCAAAGGATTTTACCCCTATCACATTTGTCACGCAGTAATTAATTTCTTTTGATTTCCAATTTGTAACAAACAATATGTTAAAACTTTGTTGGCTCGGTGTCCTACCCGGGGCATCGTAGCTCCATTGGTGAGGGCTTTTTGTATGACATTTTCATATATCATCAATCAAAACATTGGACGTTTGTTGCATTTCAAATCTTGTGCTCTTTTTCCTTTCTGTGTTATATATATTGCAAAACAGCTATATTTACACACACTCACTTATACAGGTTTCAATCCACTCTGGATCTCACTGGTAACAGCTCTGCTACCGCCAGTTATGACTTCGAAAATCCGATCAACTTGGCCGAAGACGAAGGTGAAGATGATTGCGAAGTGCCTGGTGAACTGGCGAGATTGCTACTCCAGGAAGAGAGAGCTTTCAGCCACATGAAGAGCCTGTGGAAACAATTAACCTGGGTACTGAGACAGATAAGAAAGAGGTCAAGATTGGTGCCAATTTAGAGCTCAGCGTAAAGCAACGATTGATCCAGATGCTACAGGACTACATGGAAATTTTTGCTTGGTCCTATGAAGATATGCCTGGGTTGGATGCCGACATTGTAGTTCACCACCTGCCAACCAAGGAAGATTGCCCTCCAGTAAAGCAAAAAGTCCGACGGATGCGTCCAGAGATGTCTGAAAAGATCAAGGCCGAGGTTATGAAGCAGTTTGATGCCGGGTTCCTCGCAGTGACTTCTTACCCTCAGTGGGTTGCCAATGTGGTGCCAGTACCGAAGAAGGACGGTAAAGTCAGAATGTGTGTTGACTACAGGGATCTGAACAGGTCCAGCCCCAAGGACGACTTCCCCCTACCTCACATTGATGTCCTTGTTGACAATACAGCTCAACACAAGGTGTTCTCCTTCATGGATGGTTTTTCGGGGTATAATCAGATCAAGATGGCCCCAGAGGATATGGAGAAGACTACATTTGTGACTCAGTGGGGCACCTTCTGTTATAAGGTCATGCCATTCGGATTGAAAAATGCTGGGGCAACCTATCAACGTGCCATGGTTGCTTTATTTCATGATATGATCCATCATGAAATTGAGGTATACGTTGATGACATGATTGCAAGGTCTCAAACTGAGGAGGAGCACCTTGACCATCTGAGGAAGTTATTTGACCGACTCAAGTTGTACAAGCTGAGGTTGAATCCCAACAAATGCACCTTTGGGGTAAGATCCGGAAAATTGTTAGGTTTCATCGTGAGTGATAAGGGTATCCAGGTGGACCCTGCCAAGGTAAAAGCCATACAAGAGATGCCGACTCCAAAAACAGAGAAAGAAGTCAGAGGCTTCCTGGGACGACTGAATTACATTGCTCGATTCATCTCACATCTGACTGCTACTTGTGAGCCAATCTTCAAATTGCTGAAGAAAGATCAAGTAGTACGCTGGAATGATGAATGTCAGGCTGCCTTTGAAAGGATAAAGGAATACCTTCAAGAGCCACCCATTCTTATGCCACCGGTGGAAGGAAGACCTCTGATACTATACTTGACAGTACTCGACAATTCAATGGGGTGTGTGCTGGGGCAGCATGACGAGTCTGGCCGAAAAGAGCATGCTATTTATTACTTGAGCAAAAAGTTTACCGACTGTGAGTCTCGTTACTCACTGCTTGAGAAAACTTGCTGCGCTCTTGTATGGGCTGCTCGCCGGCTGAGACAGTATATGCTGACTCACACTACTTTATTGATTTCAAAAATGGATCCCATTAAGTACATATTTGAAAAGTCCGCTCTGTCTGGAAGAATAGCGAGATGGCAAATGATCTTAACAGAATATGATATCCAGTATACGACTCAGAAAGCAATTAAAGGAAGTGTACTGGCCGATCACTTGGCACACCAACCTGTGGACGATTACCAATCATTGAACTTTGATTTTCCGGATGAAGACATCATGGTGGTAACTGACTGTGAAGTACCTGGACCGGATGAAGGACCTGAGGAAGGATCCCGATGGTCTATGCATTTTGATGGAGCCTCCAATGCTTTGGGTAACGGCGTCGGCGCTGTAATCATATCTCCCAAAGGAACTCATACTCCCCTCACCGCCCGATTATGTTTCAGCTGCACCAACAATATGGCAGAATATGAGGCATGTATCATGGGTTTACAAGCTGCAATCGACTTAAGGATCAAATTTCTAAGTGTCTTCGGAGATTCCGCTCTCGTGATCAATCAGATCAAAGGCGAGTGGGATACGAAACACCCGAATCTTATTCCTTACAAGGAGTATGTGTCGACCTTGCTCCCCCACTTTGAAGAGATAACTTTTGAGCACTTCCCTAGAGAGGAGAATCAGCTAGCGGACGCACTAGCCACGATGTCTTCAATGTTCAAAGTTAAATGGGACAATGAGGCTCCCCGAATCATTATCTGGAAGTTGGATGAACCGGCATACTGCTGCGAGCTCGAGGCTGAGAAGGTTATTGAAAAACCCTGGTATCACGAGGTGAAGAGGTACTTGGAAGCTCAGGAATACCCTGAAGGTGCACCTGTCAATGATAAGAAGTTCATGAGGAGGTTTGCTGCAAAATTCTTCCTCAGCAACGGCATTCTCTACAAACGGAATCATGATTCGACTCTGCTACGTTGTGTGGATAAGGCTGAGGCAGAGAAAATTATGATAGAACTGCATGAAGGTACATTTGGAACACATTCCAGTGGACACACCATGGCTAAGAAAATCCTTCGGGCGGGATATTTCTGGTCCACAATGGAAGCCGATTGTTACCAACACTCCCGAACTTGTCATAAATGCCAGATCTATGCTGACAAGGTGCATATCCCTCCGGTTCCTTTGAATTTTCTGACTGCGCCTTGGCCGTTTGCAATGTGGGGCATCGATATGATCGGTGAGATCCGACCGACGGAATCCAATGGGCATCGCTTCATCTTGGTGGCAATCGATTACTTCACGAAGTAGGTTGAGGCAGCTTCCTACGCCACGGTAACCAAGAGTGTCGTGGCACGTTTCATCCGGCATAATCTGATCTGTCGGTACGGCGTCCCAGAAAGAATCATTACAGACAATGGTACCAATCTCAATAACAAAATGATCACTGAACTCTGTGAACAATTCAAGATACAGCACCACAATTCTTCTCCCTACCGGCCGAAGATGAATGGGGTTGTAGAGGCAGCCAATAAAAATATCAAGAAAATTGTGCAGAAGATGACAGTGACCTATAAAGATTGGCACGAGATGTTACCGTTCGCTCTTCATGGGTACCGCACCTCAGCAAGGACTTCAACCGGGGCAACTCCCTTCTCCTTGGTCTATGGCATGGAGGCAGTCTTGCCAATTGATGTCCAGATACCCTCCCTCCGGATAATGAAGGATGCAGACTTGAATGAAGATGATTGGATCCAGACTCGACTTGATCAATTAAATCTGATTGACGAAAAGAGGCTCACTGCTATCTGTCATGGTCAAACGTTTCAGAAACGGATGATCAGGGCATTTAACAAGAAAGTCAGACCGCAAGAGTATCAAGTTGGGGACCTGGTAATCAAACGCATCATCCTTCCTCAAAGTGATCCCCGGGGAAAATGGACCCCTACTTACGAAGGGCCATTTGTGGTTAAACGTGTGTTCTCAGGAGGAGCCATGATCCTAACCACCATGGATGGTGACGACCTTCCTCACCCCGCCAATGCAGACATAGTGAAAAAATACTACGCATAAATAAAAGACCCGCTAGGTTGACATACCTAGGCAAAAATAAGGGTTTCCCGGCGAACCAAAAGGGTTCGGGCAAAAATAAGGGATGAAATGGAAAAATTTGTACACCCGGCAAGCCGAAAACCTGAAAAGGCGGCTTGGGCAAAAATGGGTATCCCGGTGGACTGAAAACCCGAAAGGGCGGTCCAGGCAAAAGTTAGGGATTAATGTGTACGACTATGTCCCGGCATCTCGTCACTTGCCTACCAAAAGGAAGATTTGTCAACCGGCAGTCATCTAGCACCTCCACAAGGTATCTTCTCCCCTCACCTCAGAAACAGGGGCAGTAATGAGTCGTCCAGGCGATCCAGTTGCCCTGTCAACCAAAGTACCAAGGAAAGGTTAATACAAAGATGATTACCATCTACCTTTACAAATTCCAGATCGTGGGTTGACATCCGAAACCAAGCAGGACAATCATCCACTTGATCATCATCAGGCAACCCTACACCGGTTCCTTCTCAATTTTCAGACGAAGTCTTACACGGACTTATCTCAAGATGACCTTACCCCGGTTCATCCAGAAGTCTTACACGGACTTACCTCAAAGATGACCTTACCCCGGTTCATCCAGAAGTCTTACACGGACTTATCTCAAGATGACCTTACCCCGGTTCATCCAGAAGTTTCACACAGACTTATCTCAAGATAACCCTACCCCGATTTCCTCCAGAAGTCTTACACGAACTTACCCTGCAGTAACCTCACCCCGGTTCCTCCAGAAGTCTTACACGGACTTATCTCAAGATGACCTTACCCCGGTTCATCCAGAAGTTTTACACGAACTTACCCTGCAGTAACCTCACCCCGGTTCCTCCAGAAGTTTTACACGAACTTATCCCGAAGTAACCCTACACAGGTTATCTCTTTCCAGACGTAGTTTTACACGGACTCGTCATCAGTAAACCCTACACAGGTTTCCTTCTCAAAACTCCAGATGCAGTTTTACATGGACTCGTCACCCAGCAACCCTACATAGGTTCCCTCTTTCAGCTTACAAAAATTACAGTTCAAAACTTCCCCAGGAGAGTCCAATCTAGTTCCCCAGGAAAGTTGGAATTCATCTCCCCAAGCAGTAAGCTTATCCCCGGTAGATTCTGGAAGCTTACCTCCGCAGAGCACGAACGCATCCCCCGGCTTTATTCAAAGAGTTATTTCCCTACCAGGGTATAACTGGGTTATCCTCAGCCAAAAGTCACGGAAAGACCGTCCTCGACGAAGTCTTCTTATCCCCAGCAAAGTCTATTAACACTTCCAACACAACAAGGGTATCCCCAACAAGTTATTATCAACAACTCAACAAAGTATCTCTCTCCCCACAGAGTATTGCTCCCCAGCAAGATCGCTAGAGTATCTTTCCTCCCCACAGAGTAATCCATTCGCCAAGTTTATTCCCCAACGGAGTTATCTTCTCCTACCGGTATTCTTGCAACTATCATCCCCAGCGGAAGCAAAAATCTATTCTTCAACATCAGCCCAGGAGTGACTTCCCGGCACCCGCCAAGGATTTTATTTTCCTAAAAGACAAAAAGATACATTCATAAACATCATATTTTCATACATTATAGCATGCATCTACGCATCATATCTCACAAATCTCATTTATATTGAGAACATCATTGCTTGATCCATATCATGCATTGCATATGACTGACCTTTACCTTTCAGGAAAGATTCAGTTAAGTTCTCAGCTATATTCAAGACCTTGACCGGTTCAGTTAAATCGACCCTAAGATTTTTCTGTTTCTTATCCAAACAAAGGCCTTCTCTGGTTCAGTCAGATCGACCCTAAGATCTCCCTGTTTCTTA
Source organism: Vicia faba (assembly GCA_948472305.1). Taxonomy (NCBI): domain Eukaryota; kingdom Viridiplantae; phylum Streptophyta; class Magnoliopsida; order Fabales; family Fabaceae; genus Vicia; species Vicia faba. Next base: position 1,074,010,436 of record OX451737.1, on the reverse strand, counting down.
TCCAGTTGAAGACATTTCAAGACCTAGACCGGTTCAGTTAAATCGACCCTAAGATTTTCCTATTTCTTATCCAGTCAAAGGCCTTCTCTTGTTCAGTCAGATCGACCCTAAGATCTCCCTGTTTCTTATCCAGTTGAAGATTTCAAGACCTAGACCGGTTCAGTTAAATCGACCCTAAGATTTTTCTGTTTCTTATCCAGTCAAAGGCCTTCTCTGGTTCAGTCAGATCGACCCTAAGATCTCCCTGTTTCTTATTCAGTTGAATACATTTCAAGACCTAGACCGGTTCAGTTAAATCGACCCTAAGATTTTCCTGTTTCTTATCCAGTCAAAGGCCTTCTCTAGTCCAGCTAAATCGACCCCTAACAGATTTTTCAGATAAAGACTCGGTAGAAGACATCCAAGATTCTCTCAGCGTTCCTGTTGAGGTAGTAATCGCCCCAAGATTCTCTCAACGTTCCTGTTGAGGTAGTAATCATCCAAGGTTCTCTCACCGTTCCTGTTGAGGTAGTAACCATCCCTGGTTCATTCATCACCGTTTGAAGCTCCAGATCCAGCTCCTGTAACCAGTCAGGACACATCTATACAAAGAATCTGAAGACCAGCTCCTGTAACGGATCAGGTAATCCTTTTCTTTTGCAGGTACGCAAGTTCTCGCTAAGGAATCTCTTACGCGATTGACACCCAGATGGCGTCTATAAGCCCATCCACCTTCCATCATCTCTTAGCATGACATCTATAAGCCCATCATCCTATTCATCAATCTCCAAATGGCATCTGTAAGCCCATTCCTCACCATCATACTACTATGTGAGCGCAAATTTCTGGGCACTCTAGTGTTCAATCATCTTCCACCTTCGGATTACGAAAGGCACGTCAGCCAATCTGCATCCTCAGGTTTAAGAAGATTGAACAGGGGCAACTGTTGTACCCCAAAATTTGCCCTCCCATATTCTTCAAAATTTGCAAAGAGCATGCTTCAAAATCCCCCAAGGGTTGCACAGTTCAAGGGTCTCCTAACAGTCAAGAACTAGGGTTTTGGTTCTGGCAAGGTAATTGAAGTTTCCAAGGGTCCAATCAAGTCCCACATGCCTATAAACATGGTCAAGCATCATCATACCAAGTTTCAAGACTTACAACACAAAATTGCACAGTCAAAAACCCTAATTGCCCTACAGTCAACTGCAGGGGCAAAATGGTCATTTGACAGTCAAAAGTTCAAATTTTTGGTCAACATCTCATTTTGAAGCCACAAACATCATTTGATCAATGCTTGATCATGATTCTCAAAGCTTGGCTCAAAAAGTCTCAAGATGCAAAAGTTTCCATATTTGGACAATTGAAAAAGTCAACTGTAACTTGACCAAGGCATAACTTCCACATGGATTATCAGAAAAATTCCATCAAAAGCTCATTTTTAATAGAATCACATTTCCTACAACTCCTCTTCACACTTCAAGTCCAAGAAATGCTCTCACAAAAAGTTATCAATTTCAACATTATAGGTCATTTTCAAAAGTCAACAAAAAGGGACTTTAAGTCAAAGGCCATAACTTGAGATTGGTAAATCAAGATGACATGGGACCAAAGGAATTGGTTAGAGGACTTCAATACCTTTCCAAAATGTCCAAGAACATGATCAAAGCTTAAAAATTGAGCAAGATATGCCTTGTGGAAGTTGGGAAATTTTTGGATATTTTGAAAAGTCAACTTTGCTTCAAATGTCTTAAAATTGCTAATGGGCCACATTTTCTTCCAAGATTCATCATCCAAAGCATATGCACGACCATTTGGCCCAAAGGGGATTTTTTTCATCATTTTTATTATTTATTTGAATTTTTAATTACAATTAATTCATTTAATTAATTAAAATGTGGAAAAAATACTAAACCAATGTAATCAAATCTTTTTATGCAGTACAATCACTCATGATTCACTCAAGATTCGTGCACAACTCAAATGGGGAAGATTGGACATGATTGGCACCAAAAACATGTGGAAAAGATTTGAAAAATTATGCATGAAAATCAAATATTGTTCTCATCAATGCAAAGATCTTTTGATTGAAAACTCAACCCTAATTCACTCCATACATAAGCCAGATGCTAGACCTAGTGCAAGGGACCTGAAGCTGCGCCCAAAGCTGAAGAAGAACATTGCACTTTTTGTGAAAAATTCCAAAACTGAAATCACAATTACAAAGGGTTTCAAGACAGGATAACCATCCCATTGCATTCCTGAGACTTCAAGGAAGGTTTTCAGATCAAAACCATCAACTCTAACGTCAAGAAACGGTAGAACAATCGTGTCCTGTTCATGATTTTTTCCATATTCTTGTATCATAATTCATGCATTGTTTGCAATTTTAAATGTTGAATTTGTGTTCATTGGATCATTCTAAAGCTAACCATATGTTTTGATTGAGTTTTTATGCATCGTACGCGATTTCACCATTGAAGCTCGCTAGGGTTCCTCAAGCTCCAAATTGGGCATTTTCGTATACTGTAAAATTAGGATATCCCAGTGCCATGGCCAGAATCAGGATGCTTGGACGAACTTAACCCACTAATCGCGCCTAATTTATATAGCAAGATGGGCTAATCGCTATTTTTGAAAAGCTTGCATTTTGGGGGGTTTAAAACCCCCGCTAATCTTTTTGTTTCAGGGATAAATGAAGAAGATGATCATGTGGCAAAGCTTGATTGGGTACTTTGAATTCTAGCGCGCGTTTTTTTGGTCTTATATCACTAACGCCAATTGTCTCTTTTGTTATTTAGTCGATATTCTATGTATAACGTGCGTTGATGGTTCAGATGGTGGGAAGAGACGCTGGCAAGCTTTGGGACCTGGGTTCGATCCCCAGGTCCCCCACTTTGTTTCAATATTTTTTCTTTCAACGTAATCCTATGCAGCTTGCCTCCAAAGGTTCATCATATGCCCACAATCTTAGCTTGCCACATGGCCAATAACTCCAATCCAAAGGTCCAGATTTGAAGAATATCATAGGCATCAGTCAACGCCCACACACGTGAACACTGAGAAGTCAAATAAGGCCTTCAACATTGGGCCAAAAATGCTGGAGATACCTCCAATTTGGGGTCAACACCCCCAAGGGTTTGCAACTCTTTTCTTTTTTTATTTTCCATTATTTGTGTTAATTCAATTATTTCTTTTTTTTAATTCTTTAAATTAACATATTTTGATAACATAAAAAATAATAAAAAATCAGAAAGTCATAAAAATTAAAATATATTTCATTTAATGTTATTTTTTGTAAAAAAGGTCTTATTAATTAATTAGTTTTTTTTATTCTAGGGTTAACTTTAACATTTTCTTAATAAATTTAAAATTTGTAGAATTAGGTTTTAATTACTTTTATCTTTTTCTTTTCTTTTATCATTATTAGTTATTAATTATTTTCTAGTAAATAAAATTGCATTAATTAATTAGGTTTAATTTTAGGTTCAATTTTAATATTTTTTTCTTAATAAATAAAAATAGTTAGAATTAGGGTTAATTAATTTCTTAGTTTCATTTAATTCTCTTATTAAAAATCCATAAATACAAAAACTCAAAAATCTTTTCTTTTTATTTTAATTTGTTAATCATTAATTTAATTTCATTAAAAAGGATCCAACGCCCTCGCATTTAATCATAATTCCAATTCACGCGTTTATTTTATTTCCTCCTTTTATGTAATTCTCCCAAAGCCATGTAAATTAGACATTTATATTTCTCGCACTTTATTTTATGTCAAATCGGGTCCTGGATTTAATTTGGCGATGTGGACCCGCGCCTTTGTAATAGTTTAGGAACTTTTAAATTCCGCACTTTTTTAACTGTTAATAAATTTGCATGCAAGAATGAATGTCAAAATAAAAACAAAAGCGTAGATCACCCATGACATGAACAAGACAAAATATCTGAAAACGACACACAAATCACACACTACCCATAGGGTACGCCTCACTGTTGCCTTGCCCCTCGAAAGGTGATCGTCGAGTAGAGGATGTTTTAGTAAGTCCTCATGATCCGGGAACCTGGCATGAGGGTAGCTTCTAAGGTATCTTCCCATTGCTCTGGTGATCACCACGTCCCGAACCTTCGAATTGACCCGAACACCTCCAACGGTGGTGCTACCTACCTCTCAATGGTGGGATGGCACTACTTTAAAGGACATCTACACAGAAGAATTCCTTAGGGTAGGTAGACGACTCTAGATACTTGCTCTAATTTCAAAAACAAATCAAAAATACTTTTCACACCGACACCTTTTCAAAAAGCTTTCGAAAGCAACTTTTCAAACACTCTTGAGGACCGATACAAGAGTCGAATTGGAATTTTCAAAGAAAATTTTTAAAACCCACAGTTGAAAAGCAAACAAACCTTTTGAAAACACAATGAGAAAGTATCTAAGAGCCCATGGATAACCATGGATAGAAAGGGTGCTAACACCTTCCCTTTCTATAACCTACCTCCCGAACCGAGAGCAATCTCTATAAGGAATTTTTCTGTGCTTTTGTCCTTTCCCTTTGGAGAAAATAAAAGACGGTGGCGACTCTTGCTTCCGCGACATTTCGCGAACCAGCGTTAAACAGTCAGTTCCCGATCCACCGATCACAGCAGGCATAACCAGATCAGAAACCAAGCACATATTGTTAGCATCAACACTGAAGAACTCATTTCCTTCCATAGCTCTGAGTCTCTTCTCCAAAGTTTGATATTGTTCTTTGAAATCTTCAAACTCACCGAAGTCTCCTTGACTCACACTTCGAGGACTGGCAGCATGGTGCTCAAAGAGAGGATTCCCAAAAGCATCTTGTGCAACATGTTGACGAAAAGCAGTATGAACGATTGGCTGAGGTTCTGTGAAAACTGGAGCTTGAAAGACTGGTGGGGAAGACTGACCAACCATTGAAGTAATTACAACAGGTGGAGAATAATTCTGAGGTAACCCAAACTCTAGCCATGCAGTAGATGTATGCTGGATAGGTTGAGTGTCAACAACAATAGTTGGGATTTCAGATATCACAGTCCTTTGAGGTGGATCTCCTCTGGAAATCAGGACTTGCATCATCTCAGTAAGTTTGGTCATTCCTGACTTCAACTCATCGATTTCCATTATGACTTCCATGTTGTGTTGTTCTTGGTTTTCCATTCTCAATCTGACAGTAGCTCTAGTCCCGTAGTTATGTTGAGGAATCAGCTTGACGGTAGATGACTAACTGGAAGGAAGAAGAAACTGGGAATAAGATCCTGATCAACCTGGATGTATGCAGAATGATGCAGAGGATGCAAATTATATGCAATGTTATGCAATGCATTGCACAGTAACAAGATCACACGGTTCAGAGTCACGAGCCTGGAGTCAAAGGTATAACCCATAAGGTATGGACTAACTATTATCACCTGCCGAACAAGGTTCTAAGAGGTTCCCAGAGTCTACATCCTTCCTTTGGATATTACCAACGTCCCGATTAACTCGGTAATTAGCAATATTCTTAGGAAAGACTCGTCCGAGCGTAGTATCGCGTGACAACTATTTCCGAATTACTCCGTCATAGCTTCCGCACTACACCTAAAAGGCCAAGATGGGTTAGGTAATCTACGGTCCTCAGCTTCATCAGGCTCCCAGGTCGAAAGCAATACGTCTTCCTGATTACTCGGTAAACGATACTACAGTCAAAGGGGCCTCCACTGAGTGGGGGATCTCATGCCTCCTTTTTTGGGATTACTCCCTCAAAGTTAACATGACTATACCACCCATCCTATCTTAAAGTTTGCCCTAGTCCGGGTATAGGACTTATAAGAAATCCCCAAGCACCCTGTAAACCAGGAAAATCCAGATAAACATATATACAAAATATAACACATAAACACAATAGCACATATACAGATATAAACAAAGATAGGCTCAACCCACTTAGGGATAGACCAGCAAGAGGTCAATCTTTCCCCAGTGAAGTCGCCATTTTTTCTGTAGCGGTAGAAATGTGTAAGACTAAGGCATTGGATTGACTAGACTTTATACAAATCAAAATAAAAATCGCCACCGCGCTTTATTGTTTCCAAAGGAATGGGAAAAGAGCTAATAACCCAAAAAGAGGGGGAAAGATTCAAGGTAAGGGGGTTGGTTATGCAAAGGTAAGGTATTAGCACCCTAAACATCCACGGTACTCCGCAAGAACCTCTTTGAAAAATTTGTATATTTTGGCTATAAAAATATGTTGTATATAAAATGGATGGTGGAGGTGAGAAAAGAAATATTTTTATGATTTTTGAACCCGCCGCGGTTGCGAACCTTTAGTGCCTACGTACCACCTTTCGTGCAATAGGGGATCAGGGTACACGTAGTTCATCTAGAAAAGACTTGTTTGTTGATTGTTTTTAAACAAGGAGACAAGTCATCATTGTTAGGAGAGAAATCTCGACTAACGCCCACATGGTGTAAGAAAGATGGACCCTGCGTCAACCAGAGTGAGGGTTTGAGAACGCCTCTAGTACTCAAGTGGAAAAGTCGACACCTTTATAACCATAGGGATAGGAGAATGTTGCTCGACTATCAATGAATCATGTCCCACCTTGAAAAGTTTTGAATGGAAAAGGTGCTTGGGCGCACAAAAGAGTTTGAATGAGTTGGAGTGTTTTGTTAATTTTGAAAAGATGTCGAAGTATGATTAAATGAATTGAAGTTTGTTTAAAGAAAATAAGTTTTAAAAGAAAAGGCACTCGACAAAGTCGAGGTTTATTATGAAAGCGGTTCGAGTTTAAAAACAAAGAAGATTTTGAAAGAAGATGAGAAGGTTTTTAAAATTAAAGAAGATGGGAGGAGATGAAGGGACTATCCTAAAGCATAAGGTAAAAGCTAAGGAAGAGAACCGTCTAACCAACATGAAGCCGATACTTGACATTATAAGCCAATGTAGAATTCCCATTCTTTGGATTGAAACCAAGCAAGCAAAGATACTAGACCTCTTGAGAGAACCAAACTTCAAGTGTTTTAAGTCTTCACAAAAATTAGGCAGAGTAACGGCTGTATACGGGTGAATTCCATATTACAAACAAAGTATGTAATCACAATAAACTGCACACAAAACAAACAAACAACCCAATGTCTTGAGGTAAACCTCAAGAACTCCAGACAAAATATCAAATAAATTCACAAAGTCTCCAAGATAGGCCAAGGTCTTTAATCCTAAGTCCAAGAAGTCCATCACTCCAAAATGCAAAGGATAGTAACCATGTAGTCCAAGTATCATTAATGATTTTTATGGTTCATGTTAATTATTAGGTGTCTTTAAAAAGAAAGAAAAGCTCAAGTGAGCAAAATAAAAATGACATAAAAGTAAATGCTCAAGTGAGCAAAGATGAAAATAGCATGAAATGTAAAATGCTAAAAGTAAATGGTACATAAAGCATGAAAATAAAAGCGTAAAGTAAAGTTAATTGTTAGTAATTAGTGGTTAGTTGGATGACCATCTTGAAACTTGCATTTGGAACTCATTAGAGGATTGGTAGAACCAAAGCCTCCACACAACAAGTTGCATTTGCTTTTTGTCAAGTATATCATCCATTTTGGAATTCTCACAAGGCAACATGTAATTATCAACGATGTTTAAGTGATCCGCGTTGACCAAAGGTGTTGTAGATCCATTAGAGGATTGGTAGAACCAAAGCCTCCACACAATGAATCTCATGGTTATTGGATCAAAGAGATAAAATTAACATACTTGGGCTTGCAATCATAAGTTTGGGCCACGAATGATCATTTATTCGAATCGGGACAAAATTTAGCGCTATGTTAAGCAATCGTAAGTGGACTTATGTAGAAGTCACACCTATTTTGAGGCCGGTCAATAGCAATCTATGTACTTCATGTTTGGATAAATGATATAGAGATCACTATCCCTTAACATGTAGCACAATTAAAAAAAATAAAGGGATAAGATGAAGAGGGGGGGGGGGGGGGGAATGATAAGCTAATTTGGATCACCATTTCAAAATTCTTTCATCTTTAAATTCAACCACTCCTCTAGATAGATTAAAGCACTAAACATATCATTAATCCAAAGCACCAAAAATGAATTAAATAATTCACTCTTAGGTAGATTTGAATTGATGAACATTTATCCAACTTCATCTACATCACAAAGTCCATTGAGTTTAAAGACAAATTGGACATTTAAAATTGCAATCCAAACCAACAATCAAAAGGAGTGAGTAGAAAAATCATTTTGGATCAAAGCTGCCCCAAAACAAGGAAAAAAAGTGCATTCTGTCCCTGTGTAAATCGATTGCACTATTTTGTAAATCGATTTACACAGTACAGTTTTCAAAAATCTACGTGAAATTGCTTCTGTGCAATCGATTGCACACAATTTCAGTAGCAAAAACAACATTTTAAAAGGCTAATTTCTTGTTCAAACTTTCCATCAAACACCTTATGATCATGGATCCCCTTGAGCACGAAAATTCCATCAAATTATGAGAAAATAACACCATTGAAATCACAAAATAATGCTCAAAGAATCAATCCCAAAGATCACAAAGAGATCACATTGTGAAAGATGAATTATCCAACTTACCAAAGGTAGATCTAGAGAATTATCAAAACAACTTCAAGAATTTGCTTCAATTCAACCACAAGAATCAATTGACCAAGCTTGGATGTAGAAAATTGATGGAGAAAAAGTGTTTGGATGAAGGTTTAGCTCAAAGATTAGTAAGCTTCAATGCAAAGCTTACTAACTTTTTGAAAATGGAGCTTTGAGTGAATTTGGTAGATGGAGAGAATTGAGAGATTTTTTAGCAAGGTGGATTTGGCTATCAAAAGCTTCCGATTTGAATGAAATGAGGGCTTTATTTATAGAGTTTAGGATTGGGATTAGTGGTAATTTGGTAATTGATTCTTGGAGCCAAAATTTGAATTAATGATAACTCTTTCAAAAATTAGAGCCAAAATTTGAATTAATGATAATTCTTTCTAAAAATGAAAGATTGGCACTAAAATTTGAATTAATGATACATCTTTCAAAAATGAAGGAAAATTGGAGCCAAAAATTTGACAAGCTTGAAATGCTGATTTTTTTTCCAAATTTTCACGCTGTGCAATCGATTGTACTATAGTGCAAATCGATTTGCATAATGTATTTTTCCAAAAATTGCGCAAAATTCACTTTGTGCAATCGATTGCACTCTAGGAGCAATCGATTGTACAGTGAAAAAAATGAATTTTTTTTAATTCTTTTTCTTTGAAAATAGAGATTTTAGGGAAATAATACCAGAAAACCTTATTTGCCATATACTTCGACTCGGTACCTACAAAACACAAATATGAAAAGACAAAGACAAATATTTTTTGCATTTTGATTAGAAGTTAGTTAACAACACAAGAGCAAACTTAGAGATAGGATGCAAATGTGATGAATGGAGCTATTTATTAATGATTGTGACCAAATGACAAAATATGGTATGAAGGTGCGACTGAAAAAGTTAGGGGCAAAATTTAGGGTACAACAGGTAGACTATGAAAAGGGAAGGTGTTAGAATCCTTTTCATCCATAGTTATCTATGGGCTCTTAGTTGCATACTAGATCACTTGCTTTTGTTTGAAAAATGTGATTTGTATGGTTTTTGAAAGTATTTTGAAAAGGCTCCTTCGTTTAGGTAAACTTTGTAATAGTTCTTGTTCGTAAGAACGTATACAAAGTGTTGAGATTTTGAAAATATTTCATGTTGGAAAATATTTTTGAAAGTGTTTTTGAAAGTGTTTGGTGTTTGTTTTGAAAATAAGAAAGGATGTTCGATTTGAAAATGAGCAAGCAACTAGGAACAATCTACCTACTCAAAAGTCTTTGTTCATTTCTTCCTTTCCTTTGATATTTCTATCTTACCATAGATTTTGTAAGAAGCCTTATCTTTGGATGTAAAGAAACGGGTGTGGGTCATCGTATAGCTATGGTAGAAATGTTGTAAGATGTCTTAGCATTTCTTTTTGAGGGACTAAGATCATTTTGAAAGGCAACATTGATAGCGTCATCGGGGGACTATGATCTTGTATTTTTGATTGCTTTTGCTAAGATACCCCACATGCATAACATGGCTATTTTTGTAAGGCAACAAGTGGAATTACCCTAAGGGTGTAAGTGTGCAAGTGTGTTTGATTTACATGCTTTGTTTATCTTGAATTAGGGTTTGCTACTTGTTGATTTTAGTCTTGCCATACAAACCCTAATTACTAGCATTTATATTAAAGCGGTAAATTGCGGAAAGTAAAGATTACTAAGCTATTACATCTTTGGGGAGGGGTGTACAAATTTACAAATTGGGGTTTTGCAAGAAAATTAAACCTAATTATCTATTACAACCATATTGAATAATATACAAGAATTGAATAAATAATGTACAAGGATAAATGGAAAAAGGAAATGATTTTTGTTTGGTTTTCATAAAAGGTTTTTAACCTAATTAAAGAGAATGATTAATTAAAATTAAGTAAAATTAAACCTAAACTAATTAAGGAAAGAAATTAAGTTTGAAATATTTTTTAGGGTTTTCATAAGAAAAAGGTTTTAACTTAATGAAAATAATATGAAAATTAATTAATGAAAAGAAACCTAAATTCTAAGTTAATTTTAATTTAAAAGAAAATAATTTAATAATTAAACCTAAATCTAAATATTTATTATTTAAGAAAAAGAAATTAATTTGTTTAAGAAAATATTTTTTGTTCTTTTGTTTTATAAAGAAAAATAAAATATAAATGAGCATTTTTTAAATATGTAAATAAATAAATAAATAAAATATTTTTGGATTTATTATTAATAATAATAATAATAATAAAATATAATAAAAGAAAACTACAAATAAAAATGAAATAAGAAAAAAGAAAATAAATAAAAATGAAAATGTAAAAAAGATTGGGCCAGCATGCATAAGTAAACAGGGGGGGTTAGAGAAAGCAAAAAATGGAAGGCCCAACAATAAGGGCCCAGACGCTGCAACTGAAACAAAAAAGAATGAAAAATATTGAAAAATTGCCCAAAAGATAGCGTTGGGTGTTGAATCCCTGACCTCTAACATAATCGCACGCTACCTTTGCCATTGGGGTGGCTGTACATCTGGTAACATTGGTGAAATAATAAACATATAACACAAATCAAGTCCTGAATATAACTTCATCTTCAACCTCCAGCCTGAACATCTGTAACTTCACCATTTCTCAACAAAAATGAAAGATGCAAACATGATTGTTGCTCCATTTTTCCATACGAATCCAACCATATAAATATCGTAGGCTATAAATCAAAGATGAATGAGAATTTCTAAAAGTACCAAATTCTGACCTAATTATTTTCAGAGATTCAAACCTAAAATTCTCCTAGCTCAATCAATATAAATGAAATCTATGGACATGTACAGTTTCAGGGCAATGATGTCTACATTTTATCTTCACAAATGCAAGCCTAACAATGCCTAAATGAGAAGATAGAAGTTCTGAAAATGTACCTCAAAACTGGAAATCGTGAAATGAGTTTGAGCTGCTTTCAAGGAGATGCGATGATCAGGTTAGCTTCCTCAAGTTCCCAGGAAGCTAATGAAATGATTAGCTTGAGCAATGGATGGCTGGAATGGCTTGGAGAAGTCAATGTGTAGACTCTGTTTTTTGGCTATGGAGGTTATGGTAAATGATGTCACAGTGATAAAACAGGGACAAGGATGAGTTATATTTTATGTAAGGAAGCTTTGAAATTTTTTTTGAGGGAAAACGCACGATGGAAATAGAAGATACATGTTTAAGGTCAGAATATGCACAAAAATAGAGTTTGTGTGCAATTTCTGGCTAGAGGGAGTTTGGGAGTGTTTTTAGGCTTGCAAAATTGTGTCCTAAGTTTCATAATAGTGTCTTAATTTATACGAAAAGGTTTTGAGAGCTTGGGGTGATCAGAAGTACAAGTTCACATGTTATGGCTCTTTGGCTTGTTTTTGAAGCAAGCTTGATACACACTGTCCCAATGCATAATATAAGGCTATCTAGAGTGGTTACAAGCTTTAAACATGTTTATATGACTTTGTATGTTGAGTGTGTGCTGAGAAAACAAGTTATAAGCTCAAGAAGAGTGGACTTTATGCATAAAGCCACTTTTCCAAAATGGCAATGTTGCCTTTCTTCCTAAAATGGTATTAAGCACGGGCAATGCATTGAATGCTTGGATTAAAGCTTCTAGCAGCTGTGTAAAACATTAATTATGGAGTGACAAACAAGTTTGAGGATTGCAAAGCAAAGATTATGAAGCCTAGCATTGAGATTGAATCATGTGTTCATCAAGAAATGACTTGTAATTCAAGAATGAAACCCTAACTTCTTGCCTTCGATTCTCCTTGATCAAATATGATCTAAATGAGTTATTGGAAAATTTTGAAATCTTGTAACATCCTATACAACCTCTATGTTGGACAGTTTTTAATATTCATCTTGTAACTATGTGAAAAATTGCCATGAAGTTAGGTCAAAATTCTGCCTAAACTAGGGCAAAATTTCACTAAGTTTCCAAGTTTGATGAACATGTCTTCTCAAAATCATAACTTGACATCCATGAATTTCTAGAAGAATTTGTGTTCTACAATGTTTTAGATATCATTAAGGTCTACAACTTTCATGTTGGAAGTTTCCTTTGAATCATCTTGCATCATGGTGAAAATTTGGCTCAAAGTTATGAAAAAATATGAATTTTCAAACACTTAGAAAAATTTCCAAGTTTAGAAATTTTGACTTTTCAAAATTAAATCTTGAATTTTTTATTTCTTGATGAACAAGTTTCATATTTTGACATGTCTTGATGAATTGTGATCTTTGATACTTGATTTTGGCCAAAAAGGTCAAAGTTTGACTTTTCAGTGTACAATTGACTTTTCACGAGTTAATTGAAATTCATATGTCAATCAATTAATCTTGAGAGATGTTTTGAGCCATGACATTAGGTCAAAATGAAACATTTGAATCCTTGATATCATGTCTCAAACCAATAAGTCATTTGCTAGGTCAAAAATCAGAAATTGCACCTTCTAAGTAAAAACCCTAATTTTGACAATTTTCCCCTTTTGATGATCTGATCAAATTTCTTGTGGAATTGTGGTCCAAACTTGATCAAATGACATATATGAGTTCATAATGTTGATATGGAACAAAAATTATGAAGTTTGACTGTAAATTGACCACAGTTGACTTTCCCCCCCAATATAGTTGATTTTTAGGTCAACTGATCAATTGACTGAGCAAAAATGTGATCCAAGAGTTGAAACTTGACATGAGAAATCTTGAGAGTCCAAAATGATCCATGAAAGTCATATCGGGAATTAAAAGTCAATTTGTCCTTGTGCAATCTCAAACCCTAATTTTCAGTCATCAGTGCTTGAGGAGGTGTCTTGAGCTGATCAAACCTTGTGCAGTCTTGAACCAAAGGAGATCTTGTGAGAGATTGCTTGAGAAATGAGAGGGAAATTTTAGGGGTACAACACATGGTATGTGGATGCAAGTTTTCAAGGATATTTCGGGATAAACACAAGAAGATGTTGAATTTTAATCAACAGCTTTGATTGGAAAACTTCGTATCGGTGGATGCCTTTCCACGAGAGTCAAGCTCACCATGTCAATTGGGTCATAGCCTTTAACTCAAGTTACCGTGCCTTGGTATTTGACGGTGTTTTTGATTAGAGAATGAATCCTTTTGCCCCTTGATAGGCGTCTGGTTCAACATGACCCTGCATCGTAGGCCCTTGAGATCCTTGAAATGGTTATTGAAAAATGATATGTTATGATGTCATGATGTTATGTACAAGTATGCAAAGTAAGCAAATTGTTATGTACAAATAGTCATATACACACAAAGCAGACATGTCCTTAGGTTTAGGCTTGCATGGAGTTTGTAGGTAAGTACCCTCTTGAAGTTTTGTTGGCTCAACTTGTCCTAGTAATAGTAACCAGGTTCTAGGGGATCTCAATATCATTGATCTTTCTTCATCGGGCATTGTTTCAGTGCAAGCCTCTTTAATAGTGACAGAAATATCCCGAAATTCCGATCTCAACGAGCGTAGCATCGAGTATCAACCAACTTCGGACTGCACCAAAGCCGACTATCTCACTACTTCCTAATGGCCAAGTTGTTAAATTAAGGTTCTAAGGTCAGTTAGTGCTTCATGACACCACACAACGGCCCCTTATTCTCCTTGACTACTCAAGGGCTACTGGTACCAACAAATGTGTCACACTAATGTAGCTATTGCTTCAACCATGTCGATATACCCCGCACAGTTTCCACAATCTATTGCTACTTACCTAAAAGGTGCCCCAGATCTGGGTAGAGGATCAAAACAAACCCAAACAAGGAACCAATGTAAAGAAAACAAGTCAAACAAGGAAAGCAAGTAAAGGTGATCTAGCCCTAAGGTAACCCAACTTTTAAGTTTTTAATTCCCCAGCAAAGTCCCCCATTTTGTTTTATGGTGGGAGAACTGACTTGGGTGTTTGCGTTTGATCGCAATTGTTGCAGATAGCAAGAGTCACCACCAACTTTTCTTTTATCCAATAAGGAAAGGTTGAAAAGAACAGGAAAGAGCTTTCGAGATTATTTCTTGAGTTCGGGGGGTAGGTTATGAAAAGGGTAGGTATTATCACCCTTTTCATCCATAGTTATCTACGAGGTCTTAGTTGCTTTCTAAATCACTTGCTTTTGTTTGAAAATGTGCTTGTGGTGTGGGTTTTGAAAGTATTTTGAAAACGTCTTTGTAATGATTCTTGTTTCTATAAGAACGCGTACAAAGTGTTGGTTTTGAAAATAGTTCAAAGAGGTGTTTGTGGAATGTGTTTTTTGAAAGTGATTTTGAAAAGTGTCTTTGTAATGATTATCGTCTCTATAAGAATGCGTACAAAGAGCTTTGTCTTTTGAAAATGTTTGAATGGAAAGTGTTGGCGTGTGAAAATGTTTTTGTTGTGAGCAAACGAGCAACTATGAGCATCCTACCTACTCAAAAGGTCTAATGTTATTTTTCTCCTCCTTTAGATGTTGTTATCTTACCATTGATTTGGTAAGAAGCCCCGTCGTTGGATGTGAAGGGACAAGTGTGGGTCGTTTATATAGTCATAGAAGGCAACCTATGGGACGGTTTAGCAATGTCGTTTAGGGACTAGATCATTTATCGAAGGCAACATCGAGGGTCATCGAGGGACTACGATATTTTTATCGAGGGTCTTTGCTAAAGCGCCCATATTCGAGGGACATGACTATTTTTCTGAGGCAACAAGTGAGATTACCCTAGAGGTGCATGTGTGAATAGTGTGTTTGATTGCATGCATTTTGTCTTTGATTTTTGGGATGTCTACTTGTTGGTTTTATCTTGCCATACATCCTAATTACTAATATTTGTACAAAAGCAATAAAAATGCAGAAAATAAATCCTACATTATTACAACCATATTGAATAGCAAGAAAATGTAAAAACAAAACAAAATAAAGAAAGGAAAATGGGCTTTTCGATTCCGGCAGCAACACTCTTCGATTCTGCCCTTCCTAGCTTCCTTCGATTTAGGCCTAGAATCAGTAAGGACACGCCTTTCGATTTCATTCTTTTCCCGCTTCTTTCGATTGGGGCCTGGAATCAGCGCGAGTGGCTCCTTCGATTACGTCATTTTCTACTTCCTTTGAATGGCCTAGAAGTCAGTATGGACAACCTTCTCTTCTTCGTTTGGACTACAAAGCAGCAAGGACCTGCAAAACAGCATGAGTGTGTATCCTCCATTCACGCTCTCCTAGACTATCGCTTAGGACTGTGAGGCAGCCCGGGGGGGGGGGGGGGGAGCATAAGGCTTTGTTTCACACAAGACTTTTTCTTTCGTTTATGGTCTGTACATGTTAGCTTTAATGTATACTTGGACATGAAAAAAGCTTGCAATCGAAAGTATAGAAATAAAAGTGAACAAATATTATTTACATGTTATGTTTGAAACAAAAACTTAAGGTTAAGGGGACTTACCTTGCTTGACGTTGGAATGTAAGTTTTGGACCTTGAGTTGCTGCCCTGGGTGCTCCTGGATTCGAAGGAAAGAAACAGGTGTGGTGTTTCTTTGACTGGATTCGAAGGTCAAGGAGAGTGGGGTTGTGTTTGTTATTGCTGGATTTGAAGGAGAAGAACCGGTGTAATGCTCTTTCTGCTGGATTCGAAAGAAAAGCAAAGTGTGGGGTTATTCCTGGATTCGAAGGGAGGAAACAAAGTGTTATGTTTCTAGTGCTGGATTCGAAATGGTCAGAAACAAAGGTACGGTCTTTTGAATCTGGTAATGATAATGTGTTAAGTGTTTGATAATTTTCACAAAATCAAAGTTTTTCCAGCTGCCAAAATCCTCTGGATGTGTTGTCCAGCCCCTAAGAAGTGTTATGGAGCCTCTTATTTATAGGCGAAGCCTGGCTGAGGTTTAAGAGGGAAAACAAAACAATTTGAACAAAATGGGTAAACTGATTTTATAGCTTTCGAGGGGCAGTGTTCGTATGCCAAATTGGTGTAAGAATAGGGGCAGTGTTTTAGGACTGCTATGCAATAGTTTTTGAAGTGTTATGGCCAGTGTATCAGGCCTGAACTTGGCAGCAAGCATCTTTGAATATTTCAAATCCTTTGATTCCAACCTTCGACCGAATCCCTCTTCAGGCATCAATATTTGTTTCCAATCAAAGTGTCCTTCTAATGGGGCAAATATATGTCCTTCGAATGGAATACATGCCTGTCCTTCAAATGCGCCAGCTTGTGTACCCTTTGAAAAAGGAAACCCAGATATGTCAACGCATGTCCTTCGAATGGGCCACCAAGGTGTGTGTCATGGTGTAGAAATTGTGTGTGATCGAAACAGACTGTTTCCAAAGGAAATATTTCCCATTCGAAGCTAGCATGAAAAATGGCCAATGCTTTGTGGACGCCATTGCCTTGTGAATGCTAGCCATGGGGAAGCTTTTTCCTTGTGCATATTGGCCTTAAGGGAATCCTGGCTTTTGTGAATAGAAGGAAGCATGCAAAGGGGAAAATGGCTTCTGAATCGAAAGGAAGCTGCAGGAGGCCAATGCCTTGTGCTTGCTGGCCTGAAGAAGGTCCTTGCCTTGTGAATTGGAAGCAAGCGTAAAGAAGGCACTTGTCTTCTGAATCGAAGGACATGAGCAGGAGGCTTTTCCTATTTGAATCGAAGGAGGCTAACATGAGGCTTTTGCCTTGTTCCTTTTGGCCTGGTGGGAGCCTCTTGCTTTGAAGCAAGAAGGAAGCTATTGCTCAATCGAAGGTTGTATGTAGCTAGCCATTACTTTGTGAATCAAAGAAAGCATGGAGAGAATTATTTGTCCAATCAACACAGGTATGCAGGCATAAAATGTTCAGTCGAAGCAGGCATGCAAGCCACCATTGCATTGTGAACCATGTGAGGCAAATGGTGCAGTCGAAGCTTGCATGCAGGAGGTCATTGCTTCGTGGATCGAAGGAGACACAAAGGATGGATCGAAGGAGGCATGATGGAAGTCCTAGTCCAATCGAAACAACCTTGAAAGAGAATAAAGTCCAAACGGATCAAGGGGAATCGAAGAAGACTAGAAGGAGACCCTAGTCCAATCGAAGCCTTGTAAATCGAAGTAAACTTGTTTTTTCTCCAATTTTGTCAAAAAATATTATTTTTTATATGTTTTGCCCTTTTTTAACAGTTTCCTCTTTAACTTGACGCTAGAAAATCCAATTGTACTTGTGCAAGCTTGAATTTTGAGAATCCTTGTGAGAAATGCCTTGAGAAATGAGAGGGAAAATTTTGGGGTACAACAGTACCGGTAGCCCTTGAGTCTAGTCAAGGAGAATACGAGGCCGTTGTATGGTGTCATGAAGCACTAACTGACCTTAGAACCTTTAATTGAACAACTTGGCCATTAGGAAGTAGTGAGATAGCCGGCTTTGGTGCAGTCCGAAGTTGGTTGATACTCGATACTATGCTCATTGAGATTGGAATTTCAAGATGTTTCGGTTTCCAATAAAGAGGCTTGTGCTGAAATAATGCCCGATGAAGAAAGATCAGTGATATTGAGATTCCCTAGAACCCAATTACTTTCTAGGACAGGTTGAACCAACTAAACTTTAAGAGGGTAATTACCTATGAACCTCATGCAAGCCTAAACCTAAGGACTTGTTTTCTTTGTGTGTATATGTTTGTTTGTACTTAACATCATGACATCATACCATGGCATTTTGCACTAACCATTTCAAGGACCTAGAGATTTATCCTTGTCTTGTTTTGTAGGACATGGCTCCCACTCGCAGAAATACTGTCCAAATCAACCTCGTCAAAATGCCTCCTCAACTTAAGGAATTGGCATCAAGGGTCCCCAATGATTCTCCTTTCACAAATAAATATGGTCGTCTCGTCAACTTGGTTACAATAAGCTTTGAAGAGTATATGGTGAAAGTGTTATTCCAATTCTTTGACCCTAAACACCATTTCTTTACCTTTCCTATTACCAAATTGTGCCTACTATGAAGAATTCTCTTAACTCTTGGGAATTCCTATTCTTGATCAACTACCCTTCAACAGTATTGAAAGAGACCCAAGACCTGAGGAGATTGCTCGAGCTCTACATTTGCAACAATCTGACATTGTGGAAAATTGGAAAACAAGAAGCGGTGTCAAAGGGTTTCTAGCCAAGTTTTTGTTGGAGAAGGCTCAAGATTTTTAGGATACTCTGGATTTACAAGCCTTTGAAGAAGTGTTGGCTCTTCTCATCTATGGGATGGTGCTGTTTCCCAATCCTGACCAACTTATAGATGTGAACGCAATAAAAAAATTTCTATCTCACAATCCGGTGCCTACTTTACTTGGGGATATCTTGCATTATCTTCACACTCACATTATTAAGAGAAGAGGACTTCTCATGTGTTGCACTCCTCTGTTGACTAGGTGGTTTATTTTTCACCTACCCCGATCTATTGTGAAGAACGAGCAAGGCTTAAGATGGTCTAGTAGGTTGATGTCACTCACACATTCTGATACTTATTGATGTTCTCGATCCATGGAGGACATTACTATTATTGACCATTGTGGGGAATTCCCTAATGTCCCTCTACTTGGCATTAGGGGAGGTATTACCTACAATCCTTGTTTGGATTTGCGACAGTTTGGATATGCTAGGAGGGATGTCCCTCATGATGCGCTTGTCCAAGGAATTGCATTCGACTACGAGAATGATGTCCAAGGTTATCGTCAGAGATTCATACGAGCTTGGGGAATGGTTAAAAAGGTTGATAGCAAGACGTTAGGGCATAATAACTCCATTCCTTTGGAGCCTTATCTCAAGTGGGTGCTAACTCACGCTCAAAACCTCATGATGCCTTATGAAGCCATCCTACCTATCATCATGGAGCCTGTTGCCAAAGGAGATGTTCCATATACTATCCTTTATCCTAATATGCCTACTTCTCTTGAAGATTTGCAAAGAGTCTGGATTCAGCTAAAGAGGGAGCGAGACACCTTTGAAGCACAGTTTTATGCAAGCAAGAAGAGGAAATTGGAGCTCACGAGATAACTTCATGAGGAGAGGAGCCTGAATGCCTATATCACTCCAAAGAGGAAGCATCCATAGGAAACTTGAGCCATTTTTATTGTATTTTAGTTCATTTTGTTTATTTTGTTTCAATGTAAGCCCAAGAGGCATGTTGTAATAAATTTTAACTTATTAATACAATTAATATTTGTTCACTTTTGTCTAAATAGATTTAAATCTTCTAAGTCCTTAAAATCATTTGCATATGCATTTTCATGCATCATAACATAAACAAGTTTTCCACAACAGATTTCCTTATCTTTCTACTGTTTATTTCATTAAGATGGATATCGAACAAACAACGAAGGTGGAAGAGGAAAAGAGCACCCGTGCTAGGGGTGCAAATGATCAAGCTTACAAGGATGAAGACTACTTTGATGAACAGTACCTACCTACTAAGGATAAATACAAGCAGTTGGAGGATAGACTAAAGGCTGTTGAAATTCAAGCCGTACCCGGTTTGTATTTTGGTGATTTAGGCTTAGTACCTGGGATCGTCATTCCCCATAAGTTCAAAATACTAGTCTTTGCTAAGTATGATGGACTTTAATGCCCGAAACTTCATATGAGGTCCTACGTCTGCAAGATACAACCACATACTATGGACAAGAAGCTTTGGGTCCATTTTTTCCAAGAGAGTCTGGCTGAGACTCCGTTAGAATGGTTTTATCAATTAGAGGGTTCCCGCATCCATACATGGTGTTGTACCCAAAAATTTGCCCTCTCATGTTTTCCAAGAGCTTCCCTTACATGGTTAGTCACAAACCTTTTCCTAAAGAAAAGGAAAATTTGTGAGTGATGTCTTTAAGCTTCCTTCAATTGGCATCTCCAAAATTCCTTTGGCATAGCATCTCCAAAGTGCCTTTTGATTGGAATCTACATAGCGCCCTTCGATTTGCATGGACAAAGGTCCTTCGATTGGCTTGTTAACAAGGCCTTTCGATTGGCACTTTAACAATTACCTTTTGATTGGAATTGTAACAGTGTCCTTCAATTGGCATTTTACAGTACCCTTCGATTGGCATTTCAATAAAGCCTTTCGATTATCCTTGTAACAAGATCCTTCTATTTGCATTTCAACAAGGCCTTCGATTGGTATGGACAAAGGCTCTTCGATTGGAATTTCAACAAGGCCTTCGATTGGTATGGACAAAGGCTCTTCGATTGGCATTCCAAAAGGTCCTTCATTTGGAACTTCAGAGTTTCCCTCAATTAGAACATCAAAATGAAATGACCTTCGAATGGCATTTCAGTGCAGAGTTTGTCTTAATCTAAGATGCTCTGATGAAGGAAGTTCTGAACACTTCGAATCAGAACTTAGACTCATCACAAGGCCAAGGGCTGGTCGAAGTTGTCTAATATGGAATGTTCTGAATAGATTCCAATTGGACTTTAAAGCTGTCAAAGAAGGCATATTCGAAGGAATGAACTAGGATGACACGACTAAGCAAAAACACATATCCTAACCTTCCAAGTTCACCCAAAGTTCAAAATGGCATGTGCTCCTTGCAAATATGACAATAATTCAATGCTGATTGTGGACTCAATTATTTGAATTAAAGGCCATATTCTTGCCTTGTTTGGTCCCAACCTCACAAGAGCTGATTCGACCAGGGTGATTCTTTTCGAATCAAGCAATCGAAGCAGAGGGAGGCTCAATAAAAGGGGATATGCTATCGAAGCTGGAGTAATTCGAATTGGGACTTTGAAGCCATCGAAGAGAGCAAATTCGAAGGGAAGTGGATCTGTAGGGGCAGGTCAGCTTTCGATTTTCATCATGTTGGAGGCCCAAGCAACTCATAACAGACTGACAGTAACGTATGAAAATAGATTGGCACTTGATTGAATCAAATATATCAAGTCTTTATGAAGAAATCAAATCAAATCTCTTCATCATAATGGGCCAAGATTTGATACACAAATGTTGACCTAAATTCCGTTGTCTATATAAACCTCATGCTCTAAAAAAAAGAGGATGGACATTGCCGCACGAAAAACACACAGAGGTTGCCCCAGAAGAAGACGCTGCCTACCCCACGAAAGCCCGGAAAATATCATTAACTTCTAAAAAGTCAAAACTCCATTGCAGGCGCCTTCCGTCCAGGTTGACACTCCGATCGTGTTCTTAGAGTTCATACCGGCATACACTCGTTCGTGCCCCAGCCATTTCACGCCCAGGACTGCAGATCCAGTCGCCTCCAGTGGTAAGAATGTTCGATCCCACTTAATTTTAAATTGGACTCATGATTGCATATTCATAGTTTTTGTTATTATTTGTGAACGATTTAACAAAGTGTATGAAAGTTGCAGTGTTCATACGTTCGAACACCATGGACAAAGTTTTTCGAAGCTGGCTACTTTTGAAATCCATGATACTGGCTGTGACAAATCGAAACCAACCCAGATCTGGGTTCGAGGATTAATTTCGAATGAGACGTTTTCTGTTTTGTCTAGTTTCGAATTATCTAATTTACAGGACTAAAAGCAGGTGTCACGCACTTCGAATGAGCAAGCAGCTCAGGTGGTGAAAGAGAATTCATGCAATCGAAGGGACCATGGTTCGAATCCCAGGCCTTGCATTTTCAAATTCTAACGAACTTCCCTGCAGAATGTCACATCCAGATCGAACGCCCCAGACGTGCATTCTCTCAAGCTTCTTCGATCAGCCCTCGGAATTGAAAGGCCACCCAAGCCTCTTCGATCCAGGCATTACATCCAAGAATGCACTTTATTTTTTCCCTTACTGTTTGGTCTTTCGATTTCACCCTTCCTTTGGCAGTTTGACCTTACTTCTTCTAAGTTTAATTAACAAAAAAAACCACAAAAACATTAGGCCTAGTTTTTTACATTAAATTAATTTTGTCAATTAATTAATTAATTATTTTAATATTTTCTTTTAAAAAAACTAAAATTAAATAGACTTAGGATTTTTTTAATTCAATTTCTTTTCATAACAAAAACAAACAAAAAATTTCCTTTCACTTAGGATTTTAGACGTATTTTCAGTTCAGGCGCGCGTTTATTTATTTTAGCCTTTTTTTGTTAATTATGTAATTGTGCCCGATTTTTAATAGTTTAATTAGGGTTTTAATTTCCGCATTTTACATTTTCAGTCAAATATAAATGTAACTACACTAAAGACTTGTAATAGAGTAGGACTTTTATTTCTCGCTTTTATATTTTATATGCCTGTATATAAATTACTAATAACCTAGGCGTGTATGCTTGATCAATTAATCAGTAGATCACTAAACTGCAAGATAAAATATCTGAAATAGCATACTATTGCACACTTTCACCCCTAGGGTATTTTCCACTTTGGTTGCCTTCGAAATTGGTCATGTCCCTCGAACATAAGGATACTTTTAGCAAAGACCCTCAGTTTAAAATCATCATAAAGATCATAGTCCCTAAATGTCCCTCGAGTTGCCTACGAGAAATGATCTTATGATGATAGTCCCTTCGAAATGCTAAGGTATCCTTACATGTTGCCTTCAATGACTATTATGTCCTTTCAATAGTCCCTCAACATCCAACGACTAGGGTTACCTAATCACTAATAGTAGGATAAAACGGTCTAAAGGATAGGAGGAAAAGAACATTTTTTTTCGAGTATGTAGATAACTGTTAGGTACTTGCTCAAACAAATTTTCACACCACACTTTCAAACACTTTTCAAACAAAGTTTTCAAAACGCTTTATCACACTCTTGAGGACTGATACAAGGGTTACCATAAAGTGAATCGCCGCACTAAGGCATTTTTAAACAAAAACTTTTTCACACAAACACAAAAGAAATTTAAAAAATAAGCAAGTACCTAAGAGCCCATGGAAAACCATGGATGGAAAGGGTGCTAACACCTTCCCTTTCCATAATTTACCCCCCTTACTCAGAAATCTCGAAAAAGGTATTTTTCTGTTCTTTTCACCCTTTCCTTAATTTGGATAAAAGAAAAGTTGGTGGCGACTCTTGCTTACCGCGACATTTACGAACAAAAAATGTAAACCAGTATTAACAATCGCTTCTGCCACTGTATCACAGAACTGGCGACTCTGCTGGGGACTTTATAAAGTAGGGTTACCTTAGAGTTTTAGTTCATCATTTTAAAAGCTTTATTGTGTGTTTGCTTGCTTTGTCTTTGAGGGTTTTCTTGGGTTGTTACTAAAAGATCCTACACCCGAATCTGGGGTACCTCATTAGGTAAGTAGCAATAAATCATGGAGGTTGTATGGCGTAGACCGATACGGACAAAGTGGTAGCTACATTAGCGCGATACTTTAGATTGTACTAATGTTCCTTGAGTAAGTTAAGGATAACATTAGGCTTCCTCATAGTGTTACTAAGCGCTAACTGACCTTTAGAACCTTTAATTTACTCATCCTAGCCATTAGGAAGTAGTGAGATAACCGACTTTGGTTCCAAACGAAGATTGGTTGATACTCGATACTACACTCATTGAGGCTGGACTTTCAGGATTTTTTTGGTCGCAATACTTCAGTGCGGAGCTAAAACAATTTCTGAAGGGAGGGTCAGTGATATTAAGGCTCCTTAGAACCCGGTTACTATTAATAAGACAGGTTGAGCCAACTAAATTTCAAGAGGGTACTTACTTAAAAACCTCATGCAAGCCTAAACCTAAGGCTGCTTGTGTGACTTGTTTGCTTTCAACTTGAACTACTTGCAGGGTTTTATTATCTGACAACATGATTTCCTTGTAGGATTTGTTTACAGTCATTATCCAATAACCTGGATTTCTTGCAGGGTTTACTTGCTTACACCACCTCGCACTTTTTCTCAATGCATAGCATACATATCATAACATCATGCCATATCATTTCTTTAACCATTTCAAGGATCTCAAGGGTTTGTGATGTAGGTTATGATAAATCATACGTCTAGCAAGGGGCAAGGGGATTTATTTTCCTCTCGCCAATGCCTACAAAAGAGAAAAACACAACAACTTGAGTCAGGGGCTATGACCCACTTGATATGGTGAGCTTGACTCTTGTAGAAGGAACTTCAACAATACGAAGTGCTTCAATCAAAACTGTAAAGTTCAACGCCTAACATTTTTCTTGTTTACCCCGCGAGATCCTTGAAAACATTTGCATATCATACATGTCATTGCATAACAGGTAGTCTCTAGTACAGGTCTCTCATGTTCTCACTGTTTATTTCAGCAACGACTCTCAAACAAGACAACATAGATCTCCAAATTCAAGAGGCTCAATTCATGGAAATGTTCCTAAATCTATCCAAGGGGAAGGAAGAGTTGAAAGCACTCCTCGCTGGGGACCTGGCCAAGAAAAGTCCTGAAGACAATAAGGAATAACGGTTGGAACAACTGCAAGCTGAGGTAGAAGCAATGAGAACCTAGATGTTGGGGCAGACGACTCTTATCCAAGGCCTAGCCCGGGGACAAGAAGAGCTGAGAGCCATTATCAACAAACTTCATCAAGACGGATACAACCGTATGAAGCAAGCAGTCGAGGCTGGGGACCAAGTCATTGATCAACCTCCGAAAAGACAAGAGGTTGGTTTGGTGAAGAGTGACCCTTTCCAAATTACTACTACCTCACGGGTCTAACAACAACCTCACCAACAACAAAAGGGAAATTGGCGTAAGAGGAATACATCTGAAAGACGCTTCACCGAAATCAACATGTCATTGGCTCAAGCATTGCAACACATGTTAGAGGCCAAGCTGGTTACATTAAAGGACCCTCCTCAGAATCCCAACACAACCTACCCAAGGTACAATCCAAATGCAAAATGTGTGTACCACTCCAACAGTCCTGGACATGACACCAATAGTTGTTGGACATTGAGAAATAAAATTCAAGACCTGATTTGTGAAGGAGGGCTAGAATTCTCACAAGACGGTCAAATGGAATTCTTCTGTCATTCCCCAAAGGCACACCATCTGAAGTGACAAGTTCTGACAAGAAGGATTTCCGTTCATTAGAATTTTCAAGTTAAAATTTTCTTTTGATTGTTTGAATGTTTTATTCATATCAAACCTTGTTATTTCATTAATGCATTGCACGTGTTTGTCTTGAATTAATTATGCTTAAACTGCTTTCTTACTTCCTTTTGTGATATTCAACTCTTGATTAAAAGCTCCAAGCCTTTAGAGGGAGGATGACGAGAATGATACCACAATCTCTACAATATGCTTTTGAACAGACTCCGCTAACAATGTACAGGCATTGTTTCAAATCCTAAACAGTGGAGTTATAAGGAAGATAATCCCTAGTCAACCCCTTTGAGCCAAAGAAGTAGGAGTTTTTCTTTCCACACAAATTAAAACCCTTTAATCATAACCTGGGGGCAGGGTAGTTTTCACAGTTAATTCAGACGTGCGTTCAAACGCAAACTTTCCCCTTCAGTCACGACAAATAGTGTAGAAGATGCTCTCCGAAATATGGTGATGGGCCCACAAATCATTAAAGCAGACAATCATTATTTTTCAAAAGAAAAGGCCGCTAAGTCAAAACCTGTGAAGTAGACTTAAGAAAAAACTGGGGCATCCCGTTGATTATAATCACAAAAGAAATAGTTCAGGCAAAAGCAGAGATAATAATAAAAAAAGAGGTCCTACAAATCCTCACCAAAAAAAAAGATTGCAAAAATTACTTCCTCTTCAAAATAAATTTTCATTATCCGAACCATCACCGGAACATCAAGGACAAGATGCCAGACTCAATTGGGATCTAAACGCACAATTAACTGAGCATAAGACTGAAGAACATCACGAAGAGCGGGTGGGTACAAATAAAATTTGAGCCTTTATCCTTTATTTCTTGAACCGTGAACCAGGCCACGTTATAACCCTTAAAAGTCCTAGCTGAAGCATGGGTTAGTTCAAAAGCATACTATTACAAAAGGTATCCTGACTTCTGTAGGGTTCGCTATAAATCCTGAGCTGATATCACACTTTTACAAAATTTGTTTATTTTACTAAAAAATGAATTTTCAAACTTCAAGACAGACATAAGCTTTGCATTCTTAAAATACCATTGTTTGCATATGACTATTTGTTCAACAGTAGAGAAATTTGCATGACGAATATCTAGTAAACAAAAACCTTCTCAATGAAAAGGATCACCTCAAGTGGAAAGACACTTCCAACCAAGGGGCACGGCGTGATTATTATCCATCATCTGGGGTAGTCAAGTCAAGATTCAAGGAATCTCTCAAAAATGCCAAAAAGCCAGGGACAGATCTCCATCTGAATCACTTGGGGCATTGGACATGAATTCCAGCAATGAATCTTGTACGATCAAACAAGCATCTTCTGGCAGCGTGGCAACACTTACTACTATGGACAGTGACAATTCTCTGCACCCGATGAACATGGACATAGTCGGAAAATACTACGCATGAACAAAGACCCTCTAAGTCGACTGGCCTAGGAAAAAATAAGGGCATCCTTGCGAACCAAAAGGGTTCGGGCAAAAATTAGGGATAAAAACAAAAAAAATCGGTACACCCGGCAAGTCGAAAACCTGAAAAGGCGGCTTGAGCAAAAAAGGGTATCCCGGTGGACTGGAAATCTGAAAAGACAGTCCAGGAAAAAGTTAGGGATTAAAGAGTACGACTACTTCTCGTCATCTCATCACTTGTCTAATCAGTAGAAGGTTTATTACCCTGATCTACATTCACCAAGGATTCCAAGAGTTAGGATAATAGTCAAACCCTCTACAAAATCCCCAGTCGATATTTTCTACAACAGGTATCAAGACAGGGGCATTCTACTAGAAGGTCACGACCATATTCTCAGCTTACAACCTATTGATGTCAGGTGTTCTCATACCCTCGGTGGAGCAAAGCATCTCCTCTCTAAAACAGAGTCATTCCCCAAGCGGATTACAGAGTTTCCCTTCCCCAACGGAAACATAATGAATAAAGTAGATTATCATCTAGAAACGGTTCAGGTACGATCCAAGGAAGGATGTCATCCTGACACTTACTCCAGATTCTCATCTAGAAACGGTTCAGGTACGATCCAAAGACGAATATCATCTTAACACTTACTCCAGACTATATTCTAGCAACAGTTCAGGTACGATCCAAAACGGATGTCATCCTGATACTTATTCAGATCATCTTCTAGCAATAGTTCAGGTACGATCCAAGACGGATGTCATCCTGACACTTATTCCAGTTTTCTCTTATAGAAACAGTTTAGGTACGATCCAGAGATGGATGTTATCCTGATACTTATTCCAGATTCTTTTCAAGTAAAGTTCAGATACGATCCAGAGACGGATTTCATTCTGACACGCATTCAATACATGTTCAAGTACAATCACGACATAGATCAATCCACAAAGTCTCCACAGGTACTTTCTCCAACAGGTATAGCAGTAGAAATGTCTTGATGCAAAGTCATCACTGTATCCTCAGCATACGACCCTGTGACATCTACACTCCCCACAAAGTAGAGGCAACCAAAAGTTTTGATCTCTGCTTCCCCAAACCGGAGTTACTTTCCCCAGCAAAGTTCCTTCAGAGAGTCGATATCTATATTCCCCAGCCGAGTTTTATAATCACAAACGGTTTATAAAGCTTTCTCCTGAGCAGAGTTTATTTCTCTAACTGCGGAACCTCCTCTCAAGAAGAGTGTATTTCTCTGACTACGAAAGCTCAATCCCCAACAGAGTTTATTTCTCTAGCTACGGAAGTTCATCCCCCAGCGGAGTTTATTTCTCTGAATCGGAAAAATCTTCCAGCAAAGCATATCCTCTCTCAAACAGAGTTATTCCCCTACAAAGTTGTTCTCAGGCAGAGTCTCTTCCCGACAGAATATTCGCAAACATAAAGGAGTAAATCCACAGCATAGTCATCTCCATTCACCATCCCCAGCAGAAATGAATAATTTAGCTTCCCAATACTCTTCGGCAGCAGTCTGTGATTTATTTTCCCCGACTAACAAATACCGCAATAGAATCCCATATTCATACATCATGGCATGCACATACATATTGCATACGATATAATCTCATTTATTTTGAGAACATCATCACAATGAATTTCATACATCATGACATTTCATACGACTAACTCTTTACCTTTCAGGGAAAGATCAAATCAAAAAACACCGTTGACTACTTATGTGACCTGGTAATCTTCTCAAAAGCCACGGGTAACAAAGGGTTATTTCAGCAATTTCCTCAGAAAGATATCCTACCAAGACTTTCTCTAGTTCAGTCAGATCGACACTAAGATCTCTCTGATTTCTATTCCAGTTGAAGATATTCCAAGACTTTTTCCTGGTTCAGTTGAATCGATGCTAAGATTCTCCTGACTTCCATTCCAGTCAAAGTTAATCTAAGACCTTCTCTGGTTCAGTCATATTGACACTAAGATCTCTCTGATTTCTATTCTAGTTGAAGAAACCGCGAAGCCTGGAACCCAACCACATAGTAGTTCATTTCTTCAAAGACATTGTGAAGCCTGGATTTCAACCAGATAACATTATAAATCACTGTGAAGCCTGGAATCCGACCAGATAACAGTTTACTCTGTCAGTTACTATGAAGCCCGGAACCTGACCAGATAATAGTCAATCAACAATTTAAGACACTGTGAAGCCTGGATTTCGACCAGATAACAGTATAAGGTGTTGCAAAGCCTGGAATTCGACCAGATAGTAGTTCACTTCTTTTGACATTGTGAAGCCTGAATTTCGACCAGATAACAGTATAACGCGACACGAAGCCTGGAATCTGACCAGATAGTAGTTTACTCTGTCAGTTACTATAAAGCCCGGAACCCGACCGAATAATAGTCAATCAAGAATTTAAGACACTGTGAAGCCTGGATTTCAACCAGATAACAGTATAAGGTGCTGTGAAGCCTGGAATTTGACCAGATAGTAGTTCACTTCTTCAGACACTGTAAAGCCTGGATTTCGACCAGATAACAATATAAAGCATTGCGAAGCCTGGAATCTGACCAGATAGCAGTTTACTCTATCAGTTACTATGAAGCCCGTAACCCGACCTAATAATAGTCAATAAATAATTTAAGACACTATGAAGCTTGGATTTCGAGCAGATAGCAGTATAAGGTGTTGTGAAGCCTGGAATCCGACCAGATAGTAATTCACTTCTTTAGACAATGTGAAACCTGGATTTCGACCAGATAACAGTATAAAGCACTGCGAAGCCTGGAATCCAACCAGATAGTAGTTTACTCTGTCAATTACTATGAAGCCTGGATTTGACTGGATAGTAGTATACCTCAGATTCAAGTTGAAGCCTAGACCCGACCAGATAACAACTTAATTTCTTCAAATCACCGAAGCCTGGATTCGACTGGATAGTAGTATACCTCAGATTCAAGTTAAAGCCTGGACCCGACCAGATAACAACTTAATTTCTTCAAATCACCGAAGCCTGGATTCGACTGGATAGTAGTATACCTCAGATTCAAGTTAAATCCTGGACCCAACTAGATAACAGCTTAATTCCTTCAAATCACTGAAGCCTGGATACAACCAGATAACGGTACACCTCATATTCAAGTTGAAGCCTGGACCCGACCAAGTAACAGCTTAATTTCTTCATATCACTGAAGCCTGGACACGACTAGATAACAGTTTAATCTCATTTCCCCAGTAAGTCACTGTGAAGCCTGGAGCACGACCAGATAACAGTTAGCCTTATTATCCTCAGCAAGCCACTATAAAGCCTGTATTTTAACTGGATAGCAGTTCATTTCCGTCTCTTCAATCAAGTGATGACTCCCCAGTAGAGTAACTGACAACTGAAGCTCCTAAAACTCTATGTTCCAAGACAAAGACCAACATTCCTCAGCGGAGTCCTCTCTAACAGCAAGCACAGGAATTCCCACAAAGGGATATCTAATGAAATCATCATTGTCCTGGATGGCATCTTTAAGCCCATCGTTGACGATCTTCCGTCATCTTTTCCAGATGGCATCTTTAAGGCCATCTCTGACGATCTTCCGTCATCTTTTCCAAATGGCATCTTTAAGCCCATCTCCGACGATCTTTCGCCATCTTTTCCAAATGGCATCTATAAGACCATTCCCAATACTATCTACACAGTCAAGTATCATCTCAGATGAGTGCAAATTTCTGGGCACTCTAGTGTTCAATCATCTTCCACCTTTAGATCACAAAAGGCAGACCAACCAATCTACATCCTCAGGTTTAAGAAGATTGAACAGGGGCAGCTGTTATACCCCAAAATTTTCCCTCTCATGTTTTCCAAGAGCTTCCCCTACATGGTTGGTCACAAACCTTTGCCTAAAGAAAAGGAAAATCTGTGAGTGATGTTTTTAAGCTTCCTTCGATTGGCATCTCCAAAATGCATTTCGATTGGCATCTCCAAAGTGCCTTTCAATTGGCATCTACATAGAGTCCTTCAATTGGAATGGAAAAAGTTACTTCGATTGGCCTGTTAACAAGGCCTTTCTATTGGCACTTTAACAAGTACCTTTCGATTGGCATTATAACAGTGTCCTTCGATTGGCATTTTACAGTACCCTTCAATTGGCATTTCAATAAAGCTTTTCGATTATCCTTGTAACAAGATCCTTCGATTGGCATTTCAACAAGGCCTTCGATTGGTATGGATAAAGGCTCTTCGATTGGCATTTCAACAAGGCCTTCAATTGGTATGAACAAAGGCTCTTCGATTGGCATTCCAAAAGGTCCTTCGTCTGGAACTTCAGAGTTTCCCTCAATCAGAACATCAAAATGAAATGACCTTCAAATGGCATTTCAGTGCAGAGTTTGTCTTAATCTAATATGCTCTAATGAAGGGAGTTCTGAACACTTCGAATCAGAACTTAGACTCATCACAAGGCCAAGGGTTGGTCGAAGTTGTCTAATAGTGAATGTTCTGAATAGATTCGAATTGGACTTTGAAGCTGGCAAAGAAGGAAGATTCGAAGGAATGAACTAGGCTGGCATGACTAAGCAAAAAAACATATCCTAACCTGTCCAGGTTCACCCAAAGTTCAAAATGGCATGTGTTCCTTGCAAATATGGCAATAATTCAATGCTGGTTGTGGACTCAATTCTTTGAATTAAAGGCTAAATTCTTGTTTGTTTGCTCCTAACCCCACAAGAGCTGATTCGACTAGGGTGATTCTTTTTTAATCAAGCTATCGAAGTAGAGGGAGGGTCAATCGAAGGGGTTATGCTATCGAAGCTAGAGTAATTCGAATTGGGACTTTGAATCCATCAAAGAGAGAAAATTTGAAGGGAAGTGGATCTTCAGGGGCAGGTCAGCTTTCGATTTTCATCATGTTGGAGGCCCAAGCAACTCATAATGGGATGGCAGTAACGTATGAAAATAGATTGGCACTTGATTGAATCAAATATAACAAGTCTTTATGAAGAAATCGAATCAAATCTCTTCATAATAATGTGCCAAGATTTGATACATAAATGTTGACCGAAATTCCCTTGTCTATATAAACCTCATGCTCTTATAAAAAAGAGGACGAACACTGCCACATGAAAAACACACGGAAGCTGCCCCAGTAGAAGACGCTGCGTACCCCACAAAAGCCTAGAAAATAGCATTAACTTCCAAAGTTGTCAAAACTCCGTTGCAGACGCCTTCCGTCCAGGTTGACACTCCGATTTTGTTCTTGGAGTTCATACCGGCGTACACTCGTTCGTGCCCCAGCCATCTCACGCCCAGGACTACAGATCCAGACGCCTCCAGTGGTAATAATGTTCGATCCCACTTAATTTTAAAATTGGACTCCTGATTGCATATTCATAGTTTTTGTTATTATTTGTGAGCGATTTAACAAAGTGTACGCAAGTTGCAGTGTTCATATGTTCGAACACCATGGACAGAGTTTTTCAAAGTTGGCTACTTTTAAAATCCATGATAATGGATGTAACAAATCGAAACCAACCCAGATCCGGGTTCGAGGATTGATTTCGAACGAGACGTTTTATGTTTTGTCTAGTTTCGAATTATCTAATTTGTAGGACTAAAAGCAGGTGCCACGTACTTCGAATGAGCAAGAAGCTCAGGTGGTGAAAGGGAATTCGTGCAATCGAAGGGACCAAGGTTTGAATCCCAGGCCTTGCATTTTCAATTTCTAACAAACTTTCTTGCAGGATGTCACATCCAGATCGAACGCCCCAGACGTGCATTCTCTCAAGCTTCTTCGATCAGTCCTTGGGATCAAAAGGCCACCCAAGCCTCTTCGATCCAGGCATTACTTCCAAGAATTCACTTTATGTTTCCCCTTACTGTTTTGGTCTTTCGATTTCACCCTTCCTTTGGTTGTTTGACCTTACTTCTTCTAAGCTTTAATTAACAAAAAAAAACATTATGCCTAATTTTTTACATTAAATTAATTTTGTCAATTAATTAATTAATTATTTTAATATTTTCTTTAAAAACAACTAAAATTAAATAGACTTAGGATTTTTTTTTTAATTCAATTTCTTTTCATAACAAAAACAAACAAAAAAATTCATTTCACTTAGGATTTTAGACGTATTTTCAGTTCAGGCGCACGTTTATTTATTTTAGCATTTTTTTGTTAATTATGTAACTGTTCCCGGTTTGTAAAAGTTTAATTAGGGTTTCAATTTCCACATTTTACATTTTCAGTCAAATATAAATGTAACTACACTAAAGCCTTGTAATAGCGTAGGACCTTTATTTCTCGGTTTTATATTTTATGTGCCTGTATATAAATTGCTAATAACCTAGGCGTGTATGTTTAATCAATCAATCAGTAGATCACTAAACTGCAAGATAAAACATCTGAAATAGAATACTATTGCACACTTGCACCCCTAGGGTATTTCCCACTTTGGCTGCCTTCGAAATTAGTCATGTCCCTCGAACGTTAGGATACTTTTAGCAAAGACCCCCAGTTTAAAATCATCATAAAGATCATAGTCCCTAAATGTCTCTCGAGTTGCCTACGAGAAATGATCTTATGATGATAGTCCCTTCGAAATGCTAAGGTATCCTTACATGTTGCCTTCAATGACCATTACGTCCTTTTGATAGTCCCTCAACATCCAACGACTAGGGTTACCTACTCACTAATAGTAGGATAACATGGTCTAAAGGATAAGAGGAAAAGAATAGTCTTTTTTGAGTAGGTAGATAAATGTTAGGTACTTGCTCAAACAAATTTTCACACCACACTTTCAAACACTTTTCAAACAAAGTTTTCAAAACACTATATCACATTCTTGAGGACTGATACAAGGGTTACCATAAAGTGAATCACCGCACTAAGGCATTTTCAAACAAAAACTTTTTCACACAAACACAAAAGCAATTTCAAAAATGAGCAAGTACCTAAGAGCCCATGGAAACCCATGGATGGAAAGGGTGCTAACACCTTCCCTTTCCATAATTTACCCCCCTTACTCAGAAATCTCGAAAAAGATCTTTTTCTGTTCTTTTCACCCTTTCCTTAATTTGGATAAAAGAAAAGTCGTTGGTGACTCTTGCTTACCGCGACTGTGATACGATGGCAGAACTGACTGTTATACTGGTTTTGCGTTTGTATTCGCAAATGTCGCGGTAAGCAAGAGTCGCCACCGACTTTTATTTCATCTAACAAAGGAAAAGGAAAAAGAACAGAAAAAAAACCTTTTTCGAGATGTTTTTGAGTACGGGGGGTAGATTATAGAAAGGGAAGGTGTTATCACCCTTTATATCCATGGTTTTCCATTGGCTCTGAGGTACTTGCTCATTTTGAAATTGCTTGTGTTTGTTTTGAAAAGTTTTTGTTTAACTTCGTGGTAACCCTTGTATCTGTCCTCAAGAATGTGACGAAGTTGTTTTTGAAAACTGTTTTGAAAGTGTTTGTGTGAAAGAGTTTTTATTATTTTGAGCAAGTACTTAAGAGTTTCTACCTACTCGAAAAAGACTGTACGTTCTCGTTTCCTTTAGACAGTGTTATCCTACTATTAAGGAGTAGGTAGCCCCATCGTTGGAGTTTTAAGGGACATTCGAAGGGGCAATTACGGTCACAAAAGCAATGGTTAGGAAACATTAGTAGTTATCCTAAATTCTTAAAGATATTTCTGAGGAAACATTCGAATGGGTCATTTTTTATCTTTTGGGACTAGAGGGCGACCACTAAAATTCCCTATGCTTCATGAATGTTTACCGAAGGCAACCAAAGTGAAGCAAACCCTAGGAGTGAGCATGTGCATGTGTTTGATTTCAGTTTATTTAATCTTTTCACAATTAAGGTGACCTAATGTTTTAATTTCATTTGTCTTTTGCATGCAAACCTATTATCCATACATCTAGACAATTTATAGTTGCGGAAATTAAAAGCAGAAAATTAAATCTACGCTATTACAAAACTTTGGGGAAGGGGTTACATAACCAAACTGGGGATTGAACAGTAAGTAAAAAGCGGTAAAGTAAACCCTAATTAAAATTATTACAAACCTTGAAACAGTTACAATAATTGGAATTATAAATAAATAAATGCGCGCGAGACAAATTAAATACGGGAATCAAAGTTTAAATTCGAAGGAAATCAAAGAAAATATTTTTGTTATTTTCTGATTGAGAAAATTAAATATTTGCAATTTAAACCTAATTTTCTAATTGATTTTAATTAAAAATAAATTAAAGTTGAAGAAATTATTTTATTTACAAAAGTTAATTTATTAAAAAAAACTAAATCTTATTTTTTTGTGACCTTTTTGATTTCATGTTTTATATAAAAATGATTAATAAAAATAATTAATCTAATTTTAAAAAAATAAAATAATAAAATTAAAAGAGAAAAAAGAATAAGCCTAAGGGGGTGTAGGCCCAAATGGAGGTGATGTTGCTGAATTTCTGCCAAGGCCCAGTCTGGTTGGCCAATACAGTGCTGGATCTGGTGTGTTATGCCTGGAGCGTCCACCATGCGCCTGCATGCTTGAGGCGTTGGATCTGGATGCAGTTTGATCCAATGATGATGACTTGGAGGCCCTATGGTGTGCGCGCATATGATGAAAGCATGGGATCTGTAATGAAATATTAAGAAAAATATTATGTAGGAGGCAGGGATCGAACCCCTGACCTCTTACACACGCGCGTCCTGAAGCCCTTCCTGTTTGCCACTGGGCCAATTGGCCTTTTGATAATAATAATGAATAAAATGTAATATATTCAATAATTGGCAGTTATTATAACAAATGTGTGCGTTATTTAAACCAACTAGTAGGTCGTTTCCACCTCATTGACTTCTTCCTCATGCTATCGTTTTAGGCCTGAACCTTTACCTACGGACGATGTCAGTAGCTATAACCATGCATCATTCAAAAATTAAATACAAGCAATATAAATCCTAATGGAGACCATGAATCAACTGGGTTTGAAGCCCTAAACACCATGGTATCCATATTTAACCATAAATTTGCATGTATCAGGAAGCCCTAAAATGAGTTTGGAAACCATAAGAATGGCATCCTTCAATTTTTGCACTTAAAACTCAATCAAACAATTCAGATAGCATCGAAACCTTGTAATAAACAAGAATGCATGGTTAAATTTCATTGAAAACGCATGTATGCATGTAATCGAAAAATCAAAAAAAGTTGGAAAACCGAATCTTGCATCTTATGATTCTGGATGTTTTGTGACTTGAGAATGATTGGACTAGCTTCAGAACACGCCCAGGAACGGATTGTTGGCTTTGAAATCGCTTGAATTGGTCTCTAGAGAAAGATCTAGTCTGCACTTTTTGACAAGAAATTGAGTTTTTGATCTTCAGTTTGCACGACCCAATCCCTGTCCTTATGCTTTGGCCATGTTTTGTATATATCATAGAATGATTTAGGTCAACAAAAATTGATCATATCTTTGCAAATTATGGAGATTTGATTTCATTCTTTGCCTTATATGATTTGTTTCCAAAATAGACCAAATTGAGATCTTTTCCCATCAATTAGCTTTTGCACGATTTGATCTTTGTTTGACAACATACATCATCTTCATTCAATGCCAAAATCATCCCAAAAGCAACTTATATGATTTATTTTGATTTTATTTGAATTTTAAATGAATGAAATTACAATAAATTAAATAAATAAGTTAATGAGGCATGGAGTGGTTCATGGGTCGTTGAACATGTTAGGAACAAGCTCAAAACTTGAAAATATAGGCCGATGTGGAGAAAATGCAATTTTGGGCATTGTTGACTTTGTGCAAATTTCCAAAAATGGCAAATTTGACAATGCATATCTTCCTCAATTTTGTTCCTGGGGGGGTGTTCTTGGACTTTTTAGAAAGCTTAGGGTATCCTCTAAACAACACTTTCTGTTTCATCTCAATTGGATCTTCCATGTTCATGTAAGGAGCTTTGACCCAAAAGGTGTTTTTGTTGACTTTTGAAGAGGACCTATAATGTCTGAATTTATATCTTTTTATGAGTGCGTTTTTTGAACTTGAGGGCTGAAAGTGAGTTATAGGGAATTGAATCCTCTTCAAAATGATACTTGGATGAGAAATTTATGATAAAGTATGATAAAGTTATGCCCGATCAAAGTTTGGTTGACTTTTCTTATAGAAACCCTAATTTAGCAACTTTTGAATTTTGATGAATTTGGGGTATTCCTTGAGGAATCATGATCAACCCTTGATCAAATGATGGATATTACTTAAAAATGTTGACGTTGACCAAAAATCTTGAAGTTTGTCTGTATGAGGGTCACAGTTGACTTTTGACCTAGTATAGTTGACTTTCAGGCATCTGAGCAGTTGACTGAGTAAAATCCTTGTGCAAGGCATGAAACTTAGCATGGATGATATTGAGAACATATTAGGGCAATGGAAGTCATTTAGGACCCTTGGAACTTAAACATCTTGATAAAAATGGAAACCCTAGTTTGAGGCTCATTGTCTTAGGAGGGGGATTTGTCTGGTCAATCCTTAGGCATCCTTGGGCAAGTTGAGGACCTCTAGGAGTATGTTTTGAATAAAATGAGAGGGAAAATTTTGGGGTACAACAACTGCCCCTGTTTAATCTTCTTAAACCCGAGGATGTAGATTGGCTGGTCTGCCTTTCGTGATCTGAAGGTGGAAGATGATTGAACACTAGAGTGCCCAGAAATTTGCACTCGCTTGAAGTAATATTGATTGGTGATATCGGGAATGGGCTTACAGATTCCATTTGGAAGTCGATAGAGAATCGTTGGAGATGGGCTTAAAGATGCCATCCAGAAAAGAGAATCGGTCATAAGAGATTCCTTTGCGACAAACCTTGTACCTACCGTTGATGAGGACTTCACCGGGGAATGTTGATTTATGTCTTGGGAAATAGAGCATAGGAGCTTCGATTATCTATTACTCTACTGGGGAATTAACTCTTAATTGAGGAGGTGGAAGTAAACTGCATGTCTGGTCAGGGTCCAGGATGCACAATGACTTACTGGGGAAATGTGAAACCGTCAGTGTCTGGTCTGGTTCAGGTCTTACAGTGTTGTAAACTATTGTCTGGAGATACGAGAGAAGGAACCTGGATAGTAGGGTTGCTTCGAAATGAAAGCCTGGATAGTAGGGCTATAAGAAGGAACTTGGGTTATAGGGTTACTTTGAAATGAAATCCTGGATAGTAGGGCTTATGGGAAGGAACCTGGATAGTAGGGTTACTTCGAAATGAAAGCATGGATAGTAGGGCTATGAGAAGGAACCTGGATAGTAGGGTTACTTCGAAATGAAAGCCTGGATAGTAGGGCTATGAGTAGGAACCTGGGTCGTGGGGTTACTTTGAGATGAAAGACTGAATAGTAGGGCTATGAGAAGGAACCTGGATAGTAGGGTTACTTCGAAATGAAAACCTAGATAGTAGGGCTTATGGGAAGGAACCTGGGTATGGTTTCTTCCTGATGAGTTTGGGTAAAACTGCATCTGAACCGAGAAGGAACCGGGGTAAGGTTGCTTTGTAAGGAGTTTGGGTAAAACTGCATTGGGACCGAGAAGGAACATGGGTAAGGTGGCTTCGTGTTGAGTTTGGGTAAAACTGCATCTGAACCGAGAAGGAACCTAGGTAAGGTGGCTTCGGGATAAGCTCGTGTAAAACATTAGAAGGAACCTGGGTAAGGTTACTTCAGGATAAATCCGTGTAAAACTTCAGGAGGAACCTGGGTAAGGTTACTTCGTGATGAGTTCGTGTGAAGCTTTATTTGGAAATGTATGAGAAGGAGCCCGTGTGATATTTTTCAAGATAAGCCCGTGTGAAGCTGCATTTAGGAGAGACTCGTGTAGAGCTGCATTTGGTCGCGCAGATAATTACTTTGTTCAGTTTCAGGAGCTAATCCTGGACCTGCTGGAAATTGTTGATAATAACCATCTTTCCTGAAAAGGTACATGGTTAATTATATGCTATGCATGAAATGCATTATGTGGTGATGTTCTCAAAATAAATGAGATTATGCTGTATGCGATATGTATGCGCATGTCATGATGTATGAACATGAAATTCTATTATGACATATCCGAGTCTGGGAAAATAAATCCCCGACCGCTTCTGGAGAGTACTGGAAATTGAATTCCTGACCGTCGTAGAAAAAGTGGTTCTTCTACTTCCGCTGGGGATGGAGAACGGAGATGAATATGCCGTGGATTTACTCCTTTCTGTTTTTGAATATTCTTCCGGGGAGAGACTCTTCTTGAGAATAACTCTACGGGGGAATAACTATGTTGCAAAAGGAGATGCTTTGCGGGAAGATTTTGCTGATCTTGGGAAAACAAACTCCATTGGGGGATGATCTTCTGTAACAGAAGTAATACGCTCTGTTAGGGGTTGAGCTTTCGTATTCAAATAAATAAACTCTGCTTGGGAGACAAATTTATGAACCGCTTGCGACTTATAAAATTTGGCTAGGGAACATAGATGTCAATTCTCTGAAGGAACTTGGCTGGGGATAGTAATTCCTGTTTGGGGAAGCCAATGTCAATGCTTCAGTTGCCTCAACTCTGTGGGGAGTGTAGATGTTACTGGGGCGCATGCTGAGGATATGGCAATGACTTTGCATCAGGACTTTTATGCCCCTGTACCTGCTGGAGAAAGTACCCGTGGAGGCTTTATGGATAGATTGAGTGTTATTCTAACTCACGAGGTGCTTGGTAACTTCCGATCAGAATGATAAGTCTTCTACTGATAGGCAAGTGACAAGATGACGGGACATAGTCGTACGCTTTGATCCCTAACTTTTTCCTGGATTGTCTTTTCAGATTTTCAGTCCACCGGGATACCCTTTTTTGCTCAAGCCATCTTTCAGGTTTTCGACTTGCCGGGTGTACAGTTTTTTCATATGTATATCCCTAACTTTTGCCCGAAACTTTTTTGGTTCACCGGGATGCCCTTATTTTTGCCTAGGCCAGTCAACCTAGCGGGTCTTTTCTATGCGTGGTATTTTTTGACTATGTTCGTGTTCACCGGGTACGGAAAATTGTCAATGTCCATAGTAGTAAGTGTTGCCACACTACCAGAAGATGTTTATTTGATCGTACATGATTCGTTGTCGGAATTCATGTCGAATTCCCCAAGTGATTCAGGTGGAGATTTTCCCCTGACTATTTGTCACTTTTGGAGAGACTGCCCAAGTGTAAACATCATGTCATGCCCCTTGCTTATGGAAGACCTGTCTATTGAGAGGATGTCTGTTCATTGAATATCCATTATGCCGATTTCTCTGCTATCAACCAATTAGTCATATGCAAACAATGTCATCTAGAGAATGCAAAACTCATGTCTGTCTTGAATTTTTTTTTGAAAGTATGTTTTGTGTAGTAAAACAAAATTTACAAGAATGTGATATCAACTCAGGATTTGTAACAAGTCCTACAGGAGTCAGGATACCTTTGTAACAGTATGCTCTCAAACTAGCCCATGCTTCAGCTAGGACTTTTAAGGGTTATAATGTGGCCTGGTTCACGGTTTGAGAAACAAAGGATAAAGGCTCAAAATTTATTTGTACCCACCTGTTCTTCGTGATGTCCTTCAGTCCTATGCTCAGTTAATTGCGCGTTTAGAATCCCAGTTGGGTCCTGAAGTACTGTCCTTGATGTTCCGGTGATGGTTCAGATACTAAAAGTTTGTTTTGAATAGGCGGTCATTTTTGTAATCTTATTTCTGTGGAGGATTTGTAGGACCTC
The DNA here is from genome assembly GCA_948472305.1 of Vicia faba. Lineage (NCBI taxonomy): Eukaryota > Viridiplantae > Streptophyta > Magnoliopsida > Fabales > Fabaceae > Vicia > Vicia faba. Next base: position 1,073,969,688 of record OX451737.1, on the reverse strand, counting down.
TTTCTTTTTTTTATTATTTTGTTATCCCTTTTTTTTCCTGAACTGTTTCTTTTGTGATTACAGTCAGCGGGATGCCCCCGTTTTTTTCTTAAGTCTCCTTCAGAGATTTTGACTTAACGAGCTTTAATTTTGAGAGATAATGACTGCCTGTCTTGATGATTATGCAGAACCATCACCGTCTTTTGATTTGGAAGGACGTCTTCGAGGCCATTCATTATGTGCGAAGCAGAAGATTGCGGCTGAATGCGCCTCTGAATTAACTGAGAAAACTACCCTGCCCCAGGTTATGATTAATGGTTTTAATTTGTGTGAAATAAAAACTCCTACTTCTTTGGCTCAAAGGGGTTGACTAGGGATTATCTTCCTTATAACTCCACTATTTGGGATTTGAAACAATTCCTGTACATCGTCAGTGGGGTCTGTTCAAAAGCATACTGTAGAGATTGTGGTATCATTTTCGTCATCCTCCCTCTAAGGCTTAGAGTTTTTAATCGAGAGTTGAATATCACGAAAAGGAAGTATAAAGCAGTTCAAGCATAGTGAAAATAGATTAATTCAAGACAAACATGTGTAATGCATTAATGAAATAACAAAGTTTTGACATGACAATAATTGTTCAAATAAGCAAAGAAAATACAACTTGAGAATTAAATGAACAAAAATGCTTTCAATCCTAGCCACGTCTTGGTAAGGGAGCAGTGATCACGTTGGGAGTCTCAGGAGGGTCGAATTCAATCTCCTTGGCGCCGATCATATTCTGAATCTTGTATTTCAGCGCCCAACAATCGTTAGTATCATGCCCCGGGCTGCCAGAATGATAAGCACACCTTGCATCAAGATTGTAGTTAGGAGAGGAAGTCTTCGGGTTCGGATGAGGGTTTATCACCGTAATCAGATTCATCTTTAACATGTGTTGCAATTCTTGTGACAATGGCATGTTGATTTTGGTGAACTGCCTTTGAGGTTTTTCTACCCTTGGATGATTGTTTCGTTGTTGAGTAGTTGCAGGCCTAGGTATCATCACAGCGCCTACCGTTGGACGACACTCAGCTCAGCTCTGACCTCTTGAGTTATAAACGGCATTGACCTCCTTCTTACCTATTAATGGCTTCTTCGCTGTACTTGACGAGGTGTCTTTTTGGATCTTGCCACTCTGGATCCCAGCTTCTACCCTTTCTCCAGTCAATATCAGTTCAGTGAAACCATCTGAGGAGCTACCAATCAAGTGATTGAAGAACGGACCAGACAGCGTACCAAGAAACATATCCACCAACTCCCTATCATACAAAAGGGATTGGACTCTCCCTGCCAGATCTCTCCACTTCTGTGCATAGTCCTTGAAACCTTCGCTTGCACCCATGGACATACTCTAGAGTTGAGTACGGGTAGGGGCAAGGTCATCGTTATATTGATACTGCTTGTAAAAAGTAGTAGCCAGATCTTCCCAATTACGGACATTGTCTCCCTCCAGCTGATAAAACCATTCAAGTTGAGTCCCGAACAGACTGTCCTGAAAGAAATGGACCCACAAGTTCCTATCAGCAGTGTGATGCTAAATCTTCCTCATGTAGGAACGAAGATGAAGCTTGGGACAAGACACCCCATCATACTTCACAAATACCAGAGCCTTGAACTTCCGTGGGATGACTACCCCAGATACCAAACCCAACTCTTCAAAATCCATCCCTGGTATTCTTTGGATCTCCATTGCGCTTAGACGATCCTCTAATTATTTGTACCTATCCTCAGCAGGAGGATACTGTTCATCATTATAGTCAGATTCATCCTCAAAAACTCTCAGACTAGGGTCTTCCTCCCTTGTTTCGCCCTCTTAGTTATCCCCTTCTTTGGATGAAGAGATGAGATCAACCGTTTGCTTCAACGGTCCTGTTGTACCCCAAAATTTTCCCTCCCATATTTCTCAAAACATTTCAAGAAAGATCCTCAAGTTGCTCAAGATAGCCCAAGGGTTGGCCAGACAAGCTCTTTCCTAAGGCAGTCTACCCCAAATTAGGGTTTCATGTTGCATCAAGATACTTGAGTCCAAGTGGTCCCAAATGCTCAACATTGTCCTAATATGTTCTCAAGACCATCCATGTCAAGTTTCAAGCCTTGCAGAGGAAGTTTGCTCAGTCAATTGCTCAAAGGTCCAAAAATCGATTATGCTAGGGCAAAAGTCCACTGTGACCCACATACAATCAAACTTCAAGATTTTTGGTCAATATCCTCATTTTAAATTTTATTTCATCATTTGATCAAGGGTTGATCATGATTCATCAATGATTACTCATAATTCATCAAGACTCAAAAGTTGCTAAATTAGGGTTTTGTAGAAAAAGTCAACTCAACTTTGACCAAGCATAACTTTCTCATACTTTATGAGAAATGACCCATCAAAAGCTCATTTTGAAGAAGATGCGATTCCCTACAATCTGTCTTCAGCTCCCAAGTTCAAAATATGCACCCACAAGAAGTTATGAATTTGGATATTATAGGTCATTTTGAAAAGTCAACAAAAACACCTTTTTTGTCAAAGCTTCATACATGAGTGTTGTACCCCAAAATTTGCCCTCCCATTTTCTCAACATTTTTCTCATCACAAGGTCCTTGGAGCTCAAGATCCAGTTAGGGTTTCCTCTGCAAGACTTCTCCTAGCACTGTTGACCCAAATTAGGGTTTGTGTTTGCACAAAGATATTTTGACCTAAAATGCCTAATATGACTCTCATGCTTCATGTTGGACTCCCAAGTTTATACATACCAAGTATCAAGCCTTGATTCCAACCTTTGCCCAGTCAATTGGACAGTTGACCTAGAAATTAGCTGTATTGGGGAAAAAGTCAACTGTGGCCAATTGACAGTCAAATCTCATGAAAATTGACCCACATCAACATTATGAACTCATATGGACCATTTGATCAAGTTTGGATCACAATTCCACAAGAAATTTGATCAGATCACCAAAAGGGCAAAATGGTCATTTTTAGGGTTTTGACTGCACAAAGGCAATTTTTGACTGTTTGACCTAGCCAATGGCAAACCAAGCTCACATATGGACTCAAGGACCCCATGGAATTGTCTTGACATACTCAACAAGTTCAAAAGATCCCAAATGCACAAGATTGATAGTTGAATTTTCCAGTCAATTGATCAATTTTTGACTGTGTACTGAAAAGTCAAACTTTGACTTTTTGGTCAAAATCAAGTGTCAAGATTCATTTTTTCATCAAAACATGCCAAATCATGAAACTTGTTCATCAAGAAATCCAAAATCACAAATTAGGGTTTGAAATGAAGATTTTTCATAACTTAGAATTTTTCTAAGTTATGAAAAACCCTAATTTTTTCCTAACTTTGTCCCACTTTCTCATCAAGATGCATTTGGATTCAAGGAAAAGTCAAAACATGAAAGTTGTAGTCCATTGAAAAATCTACAACTTTGATTCACAAAGTTTCCTCAAAAGAAGCTTGTAGCTCAAGTTACAATTTTTGGAACAAGGGTACCAAACCATTCTTAACTTAGAGAAATTTTGACCTATTTTAGGCAAGATTTTTGCCTAACTTCAAGACCACTTTTCACATACTTCCACTTGGAATTTCAATTTTCATTACAAATATGGATTGTATTAAACATTCCAAGCTTTCCAAAATGTCCAAGAACTCATCAAACAACCTCATGGTTAGGGAGAATCGAATTTGGTAAGATGGGAAAAACTCACTTTGTTTATGGCCAATGTACATGTTCATAACTTGTGCAATTTTTCAAATCAGCTTGCACAACTTGATTACAGGTCCTATATCCCATTTGCACTCATAAATTAAATGCAAACCCTTTGTGTTCAAGCCTTGCATTATGTGTTTAAGCATTACATGAAGGTTTAGTCCTAAAATAGAAAAAGCATTATGTCCATTTTTGAAAAAGTGAAGCTTTATGTCAATTTGCAAATCAAGAGGTACACGGCAAATCTCTTTGGCACAAGTTTTTGAGCTAATCCCACTGATCAAGGGCAAGCTTAGCAGCATATTAGGGGGGTCTCCATCAGTCTAAAACAGAAGTTGGCATTTTGTTGCTTAAGTAAGAAAAAACTTGACATAACATACACCAACTCTCATCTCAGCCAACACAACCTTAAGCAAAGTTATTGTACACATTCTAAACACTAAACCTAAGCTGAAACACAAGCCAACCAAGTTCCAAACATTCTCAAACACAGAATCACCATTAAACTGCACAAAAACAGGGCATTCTGCACTTGGACTTGGCTAGCTCATTTCCATCGTGCATCTTGGCCAAAAACACTTCAAACACATCCCACACCATCCCTTGAAACTATTCCAAGCCCTAAACACGACCTGTAACACCCCTAGCTAACATCACCATTTTCATATTTTCTGTTTTGCAGTTGAAGTGCCATAACACGATTCACTTGGTTTTGAAGCAAACTAAAAGTTGGAATAGCATCCTGGGACATCAAGCAAGCTATACAAATCATTACCTTGCCTTGTAAGCATCTCCATTGTTGCACACGTTTCCAACTGAATAGGTAAATCTTTGGACTTCTATCTCTCAATGTAGGAAGAATTAGCTCTAAGTTTGTGAATGAAAAATGTCATGCTCATATCCCTGAAGCTATACATATCTTTACTTTCCATTTATTTTACATGTGCTATGAGAATTTTAAGTCTGAACATTGAATGAAAACTAGGTCAGGAATTGGGGGAGAAGAAATTCTCTCTCATTTCGTAGAGTTAGGGTGAGTTCTTTATATGTCCAGAATCGTGGTTTGATGCTTAACATTTTTCATGTTATGAGTTTGTGCTAAAAGTTCAGGAATCAAGATGTTTGAATCAGTGTAGGAGGCGCGCGTTTTTGACAAGGTTTCTGGCCAGAGGTTGAAGAAGGTCCTTTGGGCTGGGCTTGTTTATTTTTCTTATTTGCACCACATTTTTACTTTTGAACCCCCCTGGCCCATTGTGCTTATTTGAAATATTTTTTGACTTTTTCTTGTTATTTCTGACTTATTTATTTTTTCTCATAATATAAAAAATATAAAAAATATTTTTCAAACCATTTTTGTATTTATTAGGCATTTATTTGTTTAAATTAATATTTGTACATAAATAATACATAAATACTCTTTTATTTAAAATACCAAAATAATATAAATACTTTTTATTTTTCTGACTTTTGTTTTATTTTATCTTTGAAAAAAACTTTTTTATAAAAAAAAATACATTTTTGTAAATATTAAATATTATTATTTTTATACATATATTTAGTATTTAGTGAATATTATAAATATTTAGGTATTTATTAATACATTTAGGTTAAAAACACAATAAAATAATACATTTTATTTTTTTACTAATATTTAACTTAAAAATTACTTTTTTTCATATATTGTCTTTTCATTTATTTTTTGTGCATAATTAATAAATATTACATATACTATATAGTAAATACTTTTATTTATAAAATTAGGGTTTTACCCTAGATCCATAAAAATACCAAAAATACATTAATTTTTATTTTTATTTATTTGATATATGATAAACATTTTTTTCACATACATATGAAAACTTTTTTTTGCATTTTTGCATATTTATTTTATTTGAATATTGTGTAATTAAATACCTTGCAAAATTCCAATTTGATGTAATAGCTTAGGATTTAATTCTTGTCAAAATACCCCCATTTGAACATTTGTACCCCCCATCCCATATATTGTGTTGTAATAATTTAGGACCTTTTATTTTTCGCATTTAAAAGCTTTCTAACTATGCCATGTTAGAATTAGGGTTTGTATGCAAATCAATTAACCAAAATAGTTTGACCTAAATTCAAGATAAACAAGCATAAAAATGGACAACACTAATCACACTTGCACCCTTAGGGTATTCCACTTGTTGCCTTCAATAATGGGCCATATTGCATGTTAGGTCTCTTTGGGCAAAACAAACACAAATTCAAATGATCATAGTCCCTCGACGATGCTTTCGAAAGTTGCCTAAAAATGATCAAGTCCCTTAAAGAAAATAGCCCAAAGATACTTGGCACCATTGCAATTATGGTCTAAACGATGACCCGCGCCCGTCCCTTTCACATCCTAACACAAGATTGTCCACCAAATACAATGGTGGAACAAAATTGTTAAAAGGGTTAAAACATAGCAAAGATCTTTGAGAAATATAGGGTAGATAGCTCTTGGTTACTTGCCCCCTTGCAAAACAAAAACTCTTGCCTATTTTTCAAAATACACATCACTACACTTTCAAAACAACTTTCAAAAACATTGAAAACCTTTTCGAAAGACATACACCTTTGTATACATCCCAACATGGATCATTACAAAGGTTGCCACCACATTGGCCTCTTTTCAAAACATTTTCAAAATCCACACACAAAGCACCATTTCAAACAATTGAAGATTAAGGCAAGTTGATCTAAGCGAGTAACTAAGAGAGCCCATGGATAACCATGGATAGAAAGGGTGTTAATACCTTCCCTTTCTATAATCTACTTCCCTTTGCTGTGCTTTTTAAACCTTTCCTTAGGATAAAATAAAAAGTCGGTGGCGACTCTTGCTCAACCGAAACATTTGCGAAAACAAACGCAAACCTCAAGTCAGTTCTCCCACCGTATCACAGAACTGGCGACTCTGCTGGGGAAAACTAAAAGTGGAGTAACCTTAGGGCTTAGATCACCCTCTTGCATGACTAAATTGTTTGTTTTGATTGCTTAATATCTTGGCTCTCTTGTTTGGGTTTACAATCCTACACCCGGATTTTGGGAAACATTCATAGATAGCAATACGTTGTGGAAACTGTGCGGGGTATACCGACACAGTCGAAGCAATAGCTATATTAGTGCGACATATTTGTGAGTACCGGTAACCCTTGAGTTCAATCAAGGAGAGTACGGGGCCGCTGAGTGATGTCACTAAGCACTAATGACCTAGAACCTTACTTGACCATCCTGGCCTTTCATTAAGGGTAGTGAGATGATCGGCTTTGGTGCAGTCCGAAGTTGGTAGATACTCGATACTACACTCATTGAGGGTTGTTTTCTTGGAATATTTTGGTCGCTAGTTAAATGGCTAAACCAAAACAATGAACAATGAAAACAATCCAGTGATATTGAGCTCCTTAGAACCCGGTTACTATTTATAGGACAGGATTTTAAGCCAACTACACTCAAGAGGGTACTTACCTATGAAACCCCATGCAAGCCTTAAACTAGGGTTTGGTGTGATTTGCTTGTACATATGTTTGTGCATACATCATGAACATCATAAAGCATCATATGCATTTACTAACCACTTCAAGGGTTTAGATCTTCATCTTTGTTCTTGTTTTGTAGGTCATGGAAATTCCTCGCAGAAAAACCATCCAAGTCAACCTTGTGAGAATCCCTCCTCAACTCAAGGAGCTCACATCAAGAATTCCGGAAAGCTCTCCCTTCAGTGAAAGAAATGGTAGACTGCTCAGCTTAATCAACACCAACATTGAAGAGGACATGATGAAAGTGCTATTCCAATTCTTTGACCCTCTTCACCATTGTTTCACTTTCCCCGACTACCAGTTGGTGCCCACTTTGGAGGAATTTTCTCAACTCCTAAGAATTCCTATCCTTAATCAACTACCTTTCAACGGTACGGAAAAGGAACCAAAGCCTGAAGATGTTGCTCGAGCATTACATCTACAGCCATCCGACATCAAGGGGCATTGGGAAACTAGAAGCGGTGTCAAAGGCTTCTTAGCATAATTCTTGTTTGAAAAGGCACAAGAGTGTTGGAATTCATTGGACCTACAAGCCTTTGAAGAAATTGTGGCACTCCTTATCTATGGGTTGGTCCTGTTCCCAAATCCTGACCAGCTTATAGAAGTCAACACCGTCAAAATCTTCTTATCCAGAAATCCAATACCAACATTGCTTGGGGACATCCTTCACTCATTTTACACACGAACAATGAGAAAGAGGGGTGTTCTCATGTGCTGTACTCCTCTCCTTGCAAGGTGGTTTATTTCGCACCTTCCACAATCTGTCTTGAAGAATGACCAAGGCTCAAGGTGGTCCCAACGGTTGATGACTCTTACTCACTCTGATGTACATTGGTGTTCTCGGTCCAGAGAAAATGTCATCATCGTCGATCGTTGTGGAGAGTTCCCTAATGTTCCATTACTTGGTATTAGAGGGGGCATTACCTACAACCCTTGCCTGACTTTGAGGCAATTTGGATATGCATGGAGGGATGGCCCTCACGACATGTTGATTCCTGACCTAGTCTTTGACTTCGACAACGATGCGCAAGGACTTCGCCAAAGATTCATCAGAGCCTGGAGGATGCCCAACAAGGTTGACAGCAAGACACTGGGACAGAAGAATTCCATCCCTCTTGAGCCTTATCTCAAGTGGGTACGAACCCGAGCCCAGAGTCTAATGATGCCTTATCCTCATGTTCTCCCTGTGATTAAAGAGCCCGTTAAGGAAGGAGAGATTCCCTACACCATCCTACATCCTGACATGCCTACATCGTGGGAGGAGATGCAGAAGAGTTGGATCCAACTCAAGGAGGAACGGAACACTTTTGAAGCCAACTTCTACGCCAGCGAGAAGAAGGTTCTAGAGCTCACCCGCCGACTCCATGAGCAAGAGACCCTCAACACCTACATTGCGCCAAAGAGGATGCGCAACGTCTTTTTACCTTGAGAAGTTGTTTTTGTAATATTTGGCCCATGGGGCATTTATGTACTAACAAGTTTCTTCTTATTAATATGACGTGCGTTCTTTTTGTCTGCAACAATTGTGAATTTCTAAAATCCTTGAATGCATTGCATAGATAGCATCTCATGCATCATGTGCATAACAGGTACCCTTTTTTCTACAGGTTGCTTAATCTTCTTCGCTGTTTATTTTGAACAGTCATCATGAATCCTGAATCATCCAGTGAACAAGCAATCAAGGCCCTCCAGGCCCAGAACGCCCAATTTCAAGAGATGGTCATGAGCTTGGCCCAAGGTCAACAAGAGTTGAAGGCTCTGCTCCTAAAGAAGAAGAAGAAGAAGAGGACTGCGTTGTTCAACACTGGACGCAGGTTTGGGAATACACTCCATAATGAGGCTGATCAAGCTACTTCTTCTGCAGAGAAAGACAGTCCCCAAGGGGTAAGGGCTCCTAGTCCTGCAGTCTCTGACAATGAGACGGATTACAATGACGAACAATACCCTCCTGCTGCTGACAGATACAAACAACTAGAGGACCGTTTAAGTGCCATGGAGATTCAAAATGTGCCGGGGCTGGATTTCGGAGATTTAGGTCTATCTTCTGGGGTGGTAATCCCACACAAGTTCAAGGCGCCTGCCTTTGCAAAATACGACGGGGCTTCCTATCCTAAGCTGCATCTCAGATCGTACGTAAGGAAGATCCAACCTTACACGGCAGACAAGAACCTTTGGATCCATTTCTTCCAAGATAGCCTTTCAGGGTCACAGCTTGAGTGGTTCTATCAGCTAGATAGAACCAGTATCCGACATTGGGAGGATTTGGCTACCGCATTTTATAGACAATATCAATACAATTCTGACCTCGCTCCTACGCGTACCCAACTTCAGGGTATGTCACTGGGAACAGGCGAAGGATTCAAAGAATATGCACAAAAATGGAGAGATTTGGATGGCAGGGTGCAGCCTCCTTTGACTGACCGTGAACTGGTTGACATGTTTCTAGGGACCTTGTCTGGTTCATTCTTCAATCATCTGGTTGGTAATTCCTCCGCTGGGTTTACAGATTTGATCCTGACGGGTGAAAGGATAGAAGTTGGCATCAGGTCAGGAAAGATACAGAAAGGTGCCTCCGCAAGTACTGAGAAGAAACCTTTCAAGAAGGAAGCTAGTGCCGTTTATGGTCCTAGAAGACAAGTTAAGCCGAAACGCCGCCAAGCCGTTAATGCCTTAGTAATTTCAAAGCCTGTTGCTGCTCCTCAGCAGTACAATCAACAAAGGGGTGAGAGGCCCAAAAGGCAATACACTCGGCTGAGTATGACCTTGTCACAAATCTTGCCGCAACTGCTATCGACCAACTTGGTGACCATCAGAGAGGCTCCGAAGGCTGTGAATACTGCATCTCCTAAGTATAATCCGAATGCCCGCTGTGCTTATCACTCTGATAGCCCCGGGCATACTACTGATGATTGCTGGGCCCTGAGAAATAAGGTTCAAGACCTTATTAATGCGAAGGAAATACAGTTTGAGGCGCCTGAGAGGCCAAATGTTGTAACTGCTCCTATGCCCCAGCATAGAGTAAATGCCGTTGAGGAAGATTTGTATGCTGTTTCGGTGAATGATGTGGCTACCCCTCTATTGACTGTTAAGAGGAACCTACTGCTAGCCGATTTATTTTTGGGTTGTAGCAAGGGTTGCCTCCCGTGTGCTGTTACCCCTACCGGTTGTCCGCTGCTGAAGTCAGGCATCCAAAGCCTAATGGATAGCAAGGAGATTCTGTTCAAGAAGACCTTTGTTCCGTTTGTTCCCGCTGAAGAAGTATATGTCGTCACAATTTTCAACAATCCTACCAAGGCTCCCCCGAGGAAGCCAGTCAAAATTATGTCTGTTGCACCCATTACCATTACTGTTCCGGGGCCCCTCCCCTATGAATCTGACAAGGCTGTCCCATGGCACTATGGGGCAGATGTGTATGTGCTTGGAGTGAAGCAGGAGTTCAACACCGGTACCAGTATCAGTAACATCATTGGTCCCGTCAAAATTACTCGCAGCGGCAGGCTCTTCTCGCCTGACATTGCACCACCAGTTATCCAAAAACCTCTTATCATCACACCCGCAAGTGTGCATGTTTCCCTTCCAAATCAAGTTCCTGTGTCTACTACTGCCGCCGAGTCCTCTGATGCTCGAGGCAAAGGAGTTACTACCGATTTGCCTGCCCGGACAGAGGCACCAAAAAAGACCGCTGTTGAAGCCTCCCAGCAAGAGATGGAGGAAATCCTTAAAATCATTAAAAAGAGTGACTTCAATGTCGTTGAACAGCTGGGGCATACCCCCTCCAAGATCTTTATGCTATCATTGCTGCTGTGCTCAGAGGCCCACGCCAAGGCCCTGATTTCATTTCTGATAACGACCCATGTGCCGCAAGAGACATCTGCAGATCAGTTCACTGACTGTGTGGCTAATTTGACCGCTGACAATGGTTTGGGTTTCTCGGATGCCGATCTGACCGCCAAGGGAAAAAATCACAATGATGCCCTGCATGTTTCCATAGAAAGCAGGGGCACTACTCTCGCACACGTGTTGGTGGACACCGGTTCTTCCCTGAATGTTTTGCCCAAGAAGGCCTTAGATCGGTTGGATTGTGAGGGCCTGGAATTGAAACCTAGTAACATCATTGTTAGAGCCTTCGATGGTTCTAAGAGGATGGTGCATGGTGAGGTAGACATTCCTATTCGTGTGGGTTCCCAAGTCTTTGACTCAACGTTCTACGTGATGGATATTCGTCCATCTTATTCCTGTTTGCTGGGTCGACCTTGGATTCACAAGGCTGGGGCCGTGACATCCACTCTACACCAGAAGCTCAAATACCCTGTCAGAGGGAAGATTGTTACTGTGCAGGGAGAGGAGGAATACATGGTAAGTCATCTGAATTCATTCCGGTATATTGAAATGGACGGGGAGTTTATTGAAACCCCCTTTCAACATTTTGAAGAGGTACCTCCAACATTGGCGTCAACTGAGACAGTGGTTGAAGAAGACTTTCCTTTGAAGATGGCTTCCTTGAAGGATGCCCGGGAAGTGATTGAGAAAGGCAAGTGCGCAAACTGGGGTCAACTTCCTGACTTCACTCAAAAGACCGACAAGTTTGGGTTGGGCTTCACTGCAGAGGCTCAGAGGGCTGTTCGCAAAGAAAGGATCAGAAAGCCTCTGGTGTTCATCACCAACCCAAGAGTGAATGCTATTGAGGATGACGTAGAGGAAGCGGAATTTGATAGCTGGATTTACCCGACAACCAACAACGGACCAAGCAACTGGACGACAAAGGATTTTACACCTATTACTTTTGTCACGCAGTAATGAGCTCTTTTGTTTTCAATTTGTAACAAACAATATGTTGAAACTTTTATTGGCTCGGTGTCCTACCCGGGGCACCGTGGCTCCACTTGTGAGGGCTTTTTGTATGACATTTCCATATATCATTAATCAAAACATTGGACGTTTGTTGCATTTCAAATCTTGTGCTCTTTTTCTTTCTTTGTTATATATTGCAAAACAGCTATATTTACACACACTCACTTATACAGGTTCCAATCCACTCTGGATCTCGCTGGTAACGACTCTGCTACTGCCAATTATGACTTCGAAAATCCGATCAACTTAGCCGAAGACGAGGGTGAAGATGATTGCGAAGTGCCTGGTGAACTTGCAAGACTGTTACTCCAGGAAGAGAGGGCCATTCAGCCGCATGAAGAGCCAGTGGAGACGGTAAATCTGGGTACGGAGACATATAAAAAAGAAGTCAAGATTGGTGCCAATCTGGAGCTCAGCGTGAAACAACGATTGATTCAGATGCTGCATGACTACATGGAAATCTTTGCTTGGTCTTACGAAGACATGCCTGGTTTGGATGCCGACATTGTAGTTCATCACCTGCCTACCAAGGAAGAATGCCCTCCGGTAAAACAGAAGGTCCGCCGCATGCGCCCAGAGATGTCCGAGAAAATCAAAGCTGAGGTTATGAAACAATTTGATGCCGGGTTTCTAGCAGTGACTTCTTATCCCCAGTGGGTGGCCAACGTGGTTCCAGTGCCAAAGAAAGATGGTAAAGTCAGAATGTGTGTTGACTACAGGGATTTGAACAGGGCCAGCCCTAAGGACGATTTCCCTCTGCCTCACATCGATGTTCTTGTTGACAATACTGCTCAACACAAGGTGTTCTCCTTCATGGATGGTTTTTCAGGGTATAATCAGATCAAGATGGCTCCTGAAGATATGGAAAAGACTACCTTTGTTACTCAGTGGGGCACCTTCTGCTACAAGGTCATGCCATTCGGGTTGAAAAATGCTGGGGCAACCTACCAACGTGCCATGGTTGCTTTATTTCATGACATGATCCACCATGAGATTGAAGTATACGTCGATGATATGATTGCAAGGTCCCAAACTGAGGAGGAACACCTTGACCATATGCGGAAACTGTTTGACTGACTGAAGTTGTACAAGCTGAGATTGAACCCAAACAAATGCACCTTCGGGGTAAGATCCGGAAAGTTGTTAGGCTTCGTTGTAAGTGATAAGGGTATTCAAGTGGACCCTGTCAAGGTTAAAGCCATTCAAGAGATGCCAGTTCCTAAGACAGAGAAAGAAGTCAGAGGTTTTCTAGGGCGACTGAATTACATTGCCCGATTCATCTCGCATCTAACTGCTACCTGTGAGCCAATCTTCAAATTGCTGAAGAAAGATCAAGTAGTACGTTGGAACGATGAATGTCAGGCCGCTTTCGAAAGGATAAAAGAGTATCTCCAAGAACCACCCATTCTTATGCCACCAGTGGAAGGGAGACCTCTAATACTATACTTGACGGTACTGGACAACTCAATAGGGTGTGTGATGGGGCAGCATGACAAGTCTGGCCGAAAAGAGCACGCTATTTATTACCTGAGCAAAAAGTTTACCAACTGTGAGACTCGGTACTCACTGCTCGAGAAAACTTGCTGCGCTCTGGTATGGGCTGCTCGCCGGCTGAGACAGTATATGCTGACTCACACTACTCTGTTGATTTCAAAAATGGATCCAATCAAGTACATATTCGAAAAGCCTGCTCTGTCTGGGAGAATAGCAAGATGGAAAATGATCTTGACAGAATATGACATCCAGTACATAACTCAAAAAGCAATCAAGGGAAGTGTATTGGCAGACCATTTGGCATACCAACCTGTGGATGATTACCAATCATTGAACTTTGAATTTCCAGACGAAGATATCATGGTAGTAACTGATTGTGAAGTACCTAGACCGGATGAAGGACCTGAAGAAGGATCCCGATGGTCTATGCATTTTGACGGAGCCTCGAACGCTTTGGGTAACGGCATCGGCGCTGTGATCATATCCCCTAAAGGTACTCATACTCCACTCACCGCCCGGCAGTGTTTCAACTGCACCAACAACATGGCAGAATATGAGGCATGTATCATGGGTCTTCAAGCTGCAATCGACTTAAGGATCAAGTTTCTGAGTGTCTTCGGAGATTCCGCTCTCGTGATCAATCAGATCAAAGGCGAGTGGGATACGAAACACCCAAATCTTATTCCTTACAAGGAGTATGTGTTGACATTGATCCCCCATTTCACAGAGATAACCTTTGAACACTTCCCAAGAGAGGAAAATCAGTTGGCAGACGCACTAGCTACGATGTCTTCAATGTTCAAAGTTAAATGGGACAACGAGGCTCCCTGGATCATTATCTGGAAGTTGGACGAACCTGTATACTGCTGCGATCTTGAGGCCGAAGAGGTAACCGAAAAACCTTGGTATCATGAGGTGAAGAGATATTTGGAAGCTCAAGAATACCCCGAAGGCGCGTCGGTCAATGACAAGAAGTTCCTAAGAAGGTTTGCGGCAAAATTCTTCCTCAGCAACGGCATTCTCTACAAACGAAACCATGATTCAACTTTACTGCATTGTGTGGATAAGACTGAAGCAGAGAAGATCATGGTAGAACTACATGAAGGTACATTCGGAACACATTCCAGTGGACATACCATGGCGAAGAAAATCCTTCGGGCAGGATATTTCTGGTCCACAATGGAAGCCGACTGTTACCAACACTCTCGAACTTGTCATAAATGCCAGATCTATGCTGATAAAGTGCATATCCCTCCGGTTCCTCTGAACGTCCTGACGGCACCTTGACCTTTTGCAATGTGGGGCATTGATATGATCGGCGAAATCCGACCGACAGCATCCAACGGGCATCGCTTCATCTTGGTAGCAATTGATTACTTCACGAAGTGGGTGGAAGCAGCTTCCTACGCCACCGTAACCAAGAGCGTCGTGGCACGTTTCATTCGGCATAACCTGATCTGTCGGTACGGCGTCCCAGAAAGAATCATTACAGACAATGGTACCAATCTTAACAACAAGATGATCACTGAGCTCTGCGAGCAATTCAAGATACAGCACCACAACTCTTCTCCTTACCGGCCGAAGATGAATGGAGCTGTCGAAGCGGCAAATAAAAACATCAAGAAAATTGTGCAGAAGATGACAGTGACCTACAAATATTGGCACGAAATGTTACCATTTGCTCTTCATGGGTACCGTACCTCAGCACGGACGTCAACCGGGGCAACACCCTTTTCCTTGGTCTATGGCATGGAGGCAGTCTTGCCGATTGAAGTCCGGATACCCTCTCTCCGGATAATGAAGGATACAGACTTGAGCGAAGATGATTGGATCCAGACTCGACTTGATCAATTAAACCTAATTGACGAAAAGAGGCTCACCGCTATCTGTCATGGTCAGACGTACCAAAAACAAATGATCATGGCATTTAACAAGAAGGTCAGACCACAAGAGTATCAAGTTGGGGATCTGGTAATCAAACGCATCATCCTTCCTCAAAGTGATCCCAGGGGCAAATGGACCCCTACGTACGAAGGGCCATTTATGGTTAAACATGTGTTCTCAGGAGGAGCCATGATTCTAACCACCATGGATGGTGACGACCTTCCTCACCCCGCCAATGCAGACATAGTAAAAAGATACTACGCATGAATAAAAGACCCGCTAGGTTGACATACCTAGGCAAAAATAAGGGCTTCCCGGCGAACCAAAAGGGTTCGGGCAAAAATAAGGGATGAAATGAAAAGAATCTGTACACCCGGCAAGTCGAAAACTTGAAAAGGCGGCTTGGGCAAAAATGGGTATCCCGGTGGACTGAAAACCCGAAAGGGCGGTCCAGGCAAAAGTTAGGGATAAAGCGTAACACTATGTCTCATTGGATCACCTTGCATCCAGAATTCGGCATCAACTATCGAGCTCAGACTTCGACATCGATCAATCAGTTTCATCTTCAACTAAGCAGCAAAGTGATGAGACGCTTGAAGACATAAAGGCAATAGCAGAGTTGGAACCCAGTGGGAATATTGTTCACATAACTGTTTTGTTTCCTTTTCAAAATTGTATAAACTTTATGTTATTCGGCGGCGTTCTCTTACTAGGACGTCAGCCTCTTGTACAAAAACGCCTATTTTACAGGCAAATTTCAAAATCAATACAAATTCACTTTTCCATACAAATTGCCATTTGTTTTTCCTTTTTCTGTTTTGTCTTGCGAAGAACGTCCGATGTTCATTTTTTATATATGCATTTGACATTAAATTGCTAATTCATAAATACTTGCATACGAAACAAAGGACTGATTACAGGTGACATCAGAAACAGGGGCAATGTAGAGTTGTCCAGGCAGTCTAGTTGCTCTGTCCGCCAAGGTACCAAGGTAGGTCCAACTGAAGAATGTGACCAAGTTACCTCAACTCCCCACAGAGTAGGACAAGATTCAGCAATACTCTCCCCAGGAAGAGTTAGTCTATCATCAGCCCTCATAAGGCACCCTATTCCCCTAGCAAGTCAGCAATACTCTCCTCCATCAGAGTTAGTCTACGGCCAGCCTAAAGGAAGTTGGGTATCCCCAGAAGATATCAACATTCCCCAGCGGAGTATAGGCATTCCTCAGCAAGCATCCCTAGCAGTCTGGATCTAAGATTGTTCCCCGGCGGAATACAGGCACCCCAGTGGAACCATTTTTCAGTACAGTCCGAAAGTCTCCCCAGGAAAACTGGAATCCATATCCGCAGCAGGTCTTGAAGCTTACGGACGTCTCTCCCGGGCTTTATTCAAAGTTATTCCTCACAAGGGCTCATAACTGGGTTATCCTCAGCTAGTTACCACGGAAGATCGCCCTCGGCAAAGTTCTTCCAATCCCCAGCGGAGTTCATCAAAGTTCCCCAACATAACTTATCAACACAATCCCCAACAGAGTTTATCATTGTTATCCCCAGCGGAGTCCATCATCGAAATCCTCAGCGGAGCTCTCATCAAAACTTCAGCAAAGTATCTCTTCCCACAGAGTAATTCCCCTCAGAGTAATCTCTCCAAAGAGTTTATTCCCCAACGGAGTCGTCTTCTCCTAACGGTGTATTCTTGCAACCATCATCCCTAGCGGAAACGAAGAACTCTACTCTTCAACGTCAGCCCAGGATTTAATTCCCCAGTCGGTCGTCAAGGATTTATTTTCCTAGACGAAAATGCATTCATAAACATTTCACATTTCATACATCTTGCTTACATACGAGATAAAGTGCATACAACACTATCTCATTTTGAACATCATGACATCATGCATTTCATACATCATGACATTGCATGCAACTGATGTTTTGCCTTTTCAACGAAAAAGACAATCCAAAAGACGACTACCTTCAACTGTCACAATTCCAGATTCGATTCCTGTATCTAGCCAGGGCACATCTGTGAGTGATCAGTTTCCAGATTCGATTCCTGTATCCAGCCAGGGCACATCTGAAGAGTTTGAAGATTCGATTCCTATATCCAGCCAGGGCATATCTGTTGACGACTAATTCCAGATTAGATTCCTGTATCCAGCCAGGGCACATCTGAAGAGTTTGAAGATTTGATTCCTGTATCCAGCCAGGGCATATCTGTTGACGACTAATTCCAGATTCGATTCCTGTATCCAACCAGGGCACATCTGAAGAGTTTGAAGATTCGATTCCTGTATCCAGCCAGGGCATATCTGTTGACGACTAATTCCATATTCGATTCCTGTATCCAGCCAGGGCACATTTGAAGAGTTTGAAGATTCAATTCCTATATCCAGCCAGGGCATATCTGTTGACGACTAATTCCAGATTCGATTCCTGTATCCAGCCAGGGCACATCTGAAGAGTTTGAAGATTCGATTCCTGTATCCAGCCAGGGCATATCTGTTGACAACTAATTCCAGATTCGATACCTGTATCCAGCCAGGGCATATCTGTTGACAACTAATTCCAGATTCGATACCTGTATCCAGCCAGGACATATCTGTGAGCAACCGATTGTAGACTCGACACCTGTATCTAGCCAGGGCATATCTGCATGAAGAGATTGAAGATCAACGCCTGTAACAAGCCAGGAAAACATCTATCTTTCTCAAAGTGCGCAAGTTCTCGCTAAGGAATCTCTCATGCGATCAACACTTCCAAATGGCGTCTATAAGCCCATTCCCGACAAGTTTCTGTCACGCCTTCAGATGGCATCTATAAGCCCATCTCCCTATCCACCATCTCTCCAAATGGCACCTATAAGCCCATTCCCGACATCACATTGCTGGTACTCCAGCATGCGAGTGCAAATTTCAGGGCACTCTAGTGTCCAATCTCCTTTTACCCTCGAGTCACGAAAGACAAACTTGCCAATCTAACTCTTCAGGTTCAAGAAGATTGAACATGGGCAACTGTTGTACCCCAAAATTTGCCCTCCCATTTTCTCAACATTTTTCTCATCACAAGGTCCTTGGAGCTCAAGATCCAGTTAGGGTTTCCTCTGCATGACTTCTCCTAGCACTGTTGACCCAAATTAGGGTTTGTGTTTGCACAAAGATATTTTGACCTAAAATGCCTAAGATGACTCTCATGCTTCATTTTGGACTCCCAAGTTTATACATACCAAGTATCAAGCCTTGATTCCAACCTTTGCCCAGTCAATTGGACAGTTGACCTAGAAATCAGCTGTATTGGGGAAAAAGACAACTGTGGCCAATTGACAGTCAAATCTCATGAAAATTGACCCACATCAACATTATGAAATCATATGGACCATTTGATCAAGTTTGGATCACAATTCCACAAGAAATTTGATCAGATCACCAAAAGGGCAAAATGGTCATTTTTAGGGTTTTGACTGCACAAAGGCAATTTTTGACTGTTTGACCTAGCCAATGGCAAACCAAGCTCACATATGGACTCAAGGACCCCATGGAATTGTCTTGACATACTCAACAAGTTCAAAAGATCCCAAATGCACAAGATTGATAGTTGAATTTTCCAGTCAATTGATCAATTTTTGACTGTGTACTGAAAAGTCAAACTTTGACTTTTTGGTCAAAATCAAGTGTCAAGATTCATTTTTTCATCAAAACATGCCAAATCATGAAACTTGTTCATCAAGAAATCCAAAATCACAAATTAGGGTTTGAAATGAAGATTTTTCATAACTTAGAATTTTTCTAAGTTATGAAAAACCCTAATTTTTTCCTAACTTTGTCCCACTTTCTCATCAAGATGCATTTGGATTCAAGGAAAAGTCAAAACATGAAAGTTGTAGTCCATTGCAAAATCTACAACTTTAATTCACAAAGTTTCCTCAAAAGAAGCTTGTAGCTCAAGTTACAATTTTTGGAACAAGGGTACCAAACCATTCTTAACTTAGAGAAATTTTGACCTATTTTAGGCAAGATTTTTGCCTAACTTTAAGACCACTTTTCACATACTTCCACTTGGAATTTCAATTTGCATTACAAAGATGGATTGTAGTACACATTCCAAGCTTTCCAAAATGTCCAAGAACTCATCAAACAACCTCATGGTTAGGGAGAATCGAATTTGGCAAGATGGGAAAAACTCACTTTGTTTATGGCCAATGTACATGTTCATAACTTGTGCAAATTTTCAAATCAGCTTGCACAACTTGATTACAGGTCCTATATCCCATTTGCACTCATAAATTAAATGCAAACCCTTTGTGTTCAAGCCTTGAATTATGTGTTTAAGCATTACATGAAGGTTTAGTCCTAAAATAGAAAATGCATTATGTCCATTTTTGAAAAAGTGAAGCTTTATGTCAATTTGCAAATCAAGAGGTACACAGCAAATCTCTTTGGCACAAGTTTTTGAGCTAATCCCACTGATCAAGGGCAAGCTTAGCAGCACATTAGGGGGGCCTCCATCAGTCTAAAACAGAACTTGGCATTTTGTTGCTTAAGTAAGAAGAAACTTGACATAACATACACCAACTCTCATCTCAGCCAAAACAACCTTAAGCAAAGTTATTGTACTCATTCTAAACACTAAACCTAAGCTGAAACACAAGCCAACCAAGTTCCAAACATTCTCAAACACAGAATCACCATTAAACTGCACAAAAACAGGGCATTCTGCACTTGGACTTGGCTAGCTCATTTCCATCGTGCATCTTGGCCAAAAACACTTCAAACACATCCCACACCATCCCTTGAAACTATTCCAAGCCCTAAACACGACCTGTAACACCCCTAGCTAACATCACCATTTTCATATTTTCTGTTTTGCAGTTGAAGTGCCATAACACGATTCACTTGGTTTTGAAGCAAACTAAAGGTTGGAATAGCATCCTGGGACATCAAGCAAGCTATACAAATCATTACCTTGCCTTGTAAGCATCTCCATTGTTGCACACGTTTCCAACTGAACAGGTAAATCTTTGGACTTCTATCTCTCAATATAGGAAGAATTAGCTCTAAGTTTGTGAATGAAAAATGTCATGCTCATGTCCCTGAAGCTATACATATCTTTACTTTCCATTTATTTTACATGTGCTATGAGAATTTTAAGTCTGAACATTGAATGAAAACTAGGTCAGGAATTGGGGGAGAATAAATTCTCTCTCATTTCTGAGAGTTAGGGTGAGTTCTTTATATGTCCAGAATCGTGGTTTGATGCTTAACATTTTTCATGTTATGAGTTTGTGCTAAAAGTTCAGGAATCAAGATGTTTGAATCAGTGTAGGAGGCGCGCGTTTTTGACAAGGTTTCTGGCTAGAGGTTGAAGAAGGTCCTTTGGGCTGGGCTTGTTTATTTTTCTTATTTGCACCACATTTTCACTTTTGAACCCCCCTGGCCCATTGTGCTTATTTGAAACATTTTTTGACTTTTTCTTGTTATTTCTGACTTATTTATTTTTTCTCATAATATAAAAAATATAAAAAATATTTTTCAAACCATTTTTGTATTTATTAGGCATTTATTTGTTTAAATTAATATTTGTACATAAATAATACATAAATACTCTTTTATTTAAAATACCAAAATAATATAAATACTTTTTATTTTTCTGACTTTTGTTTTATTTTATCTTTGAAAAAAACTTTTTTATAAAAAAAATACATTTTTGTAAATATTAAATATTATTATTTTTATACATATATTTAGTATTTAGTGAATATTATAAATATTTAGGTATTTATTAATACATCTAGGCTAAAAACACAATAAAATAATACATTTTATTTTTTTACTAATATTTAACTTAAAAATTACTTTTTTTTTTCATATATTGTCTTTTCATTTATTTTTTGTACATAATTAATAAATATTACATATACTATATAGTAAATACTTTTATTTATAAAATTAGGGTTTTACCCTAGATCCATAAAAATACCAAAATTACATTCATTTTTATTTTTATTTATTTGATATATGATAAACATTTTTTTCACATACATATGAAAACCTTTTTTGCATTTTTACATATTTATTTTATTTGAATATTGTGTAATTAAATACCTTGCAAAATTCCAATTTGATGTAATAGCTTAGGATTTAATTCTTGTCAAAATACCCCCATTTGAACATTTGTACCCCCCATCCCATATATTGTGTTGTAATAATTTAGGACCTTTTATTTTTCGCATTTAAAAGCTTTCTAATTATGCCATGTTAGAATTAGGGTTTGTATGCAAATCAATTAACAAAAATAGTTTGACCTAAATTCAAGATAAACAAGCATAAAAATGGACAACACTAATCACACTTGCACCCTTAGGGTATTCCACTTGTTGCCTTCAATAATGGGCCTTATTGCATGTTAGGTCTCTTTGGGCAAAACAAACACAAATTCAAATGATCATAGTCCCTCGACGACGCTTCCGAAAGTTGCCTAAAAATGATCAAGTCCCTTAAAGAAAATTGCCCAAAGATACTTGGCACCATTGCAATTATGGTCTAAACGATGACCCGCGCCCGTCCCTTTCACATCCTAACACAAGATTGTCCACCAAATACAATGGTGGAACAAAATTGTTAAAAGGGTTAAAACATAGCAAAGATCTTTGAGAAATATAGGGTAGATAGCTCTTGGTTACTTGCCCCCTTGCAAAACAAAAACTCTTGCCTATTTTTCAAAACACACATCACTACACTTTCAAAACAACTTTCAAAAACATTGAAAACCTTTTCGAAAGACATACACCTTTGTATACATCCCAACATGGATCATTAAAAAGGTTGCCACCACATTGGCCTCTTTTCAAAACATTTTCAAAATCCACACACAAAGCACCATTTAAAACAATTGAAGATTAAGGCAAGTTGATCTAAGCAAGTAACTAAGAGCCCATGGATAACCAAGGATAGAAAGGGTGCTAATACCTTCCCTTTATATAATCTACTCCCCGAACCCAAGAAAACATCTCAAAGGTTTTTGCTGTGCTTTTTAAACCTTTCCTTAGGATAAAATAAAAAGTCGGTGGCGACTCTTGCTCAACCGAAACATTTGCGAAAACAAACGCAAACCTCAAGTCAGTTCTCCCACCGTATCACAATGAGCATGGAATATCAAATTGAGATGAGACAAAAAGGGTTGATTAGAGGACATCTCAAGATTTCTAAAAAGTTCAAGAACTCCTCCAAAGGTTCAAAATTGAGGAAGCTATGCATTGGTGAAGTTGACCTTTTTTGCAAAATTGCCAAGAGTCAACTATGCCCAAAACTTCAAATTTTGCCAAATGGGCCCAATCTTTTTCACTTGTTTTGAGTTGGCAACATATCCCATGTGCTCTAGCCTTGGCCACTTGTCCATATTTTATTTTTATTATTTATTTTGGTTTTTATTTGAATTAATTCAATTTAAATCAAAACAAATCATATAAAATCAAAAATATTGAAAACCGAGGATTTTGTGTTTATTTCAGGTCTTAAATTACAGATTGCAAGCATTCAAACTAGTGTAAAGGCATATGTGCACAAAAAGATTGAAAAAAGCCATGTTTGGAAAGATCTTCAAAGTGAATCAAATCAAATATCAAAAGCATTGAAGGAGGGAGATTTGGATACAACTATCAACCCTAATGCATTGCATGATACATAAGGAGGCGAGGCGGACCTAGAAACAAGTTAGAAGCAGGCGAGAGAGAGAACAAAATCTGAAAAAAGAGCAAAAAAGTGTGAGATCGAATTGATAGTTAGAGGCATCCTCAAGGCTTGTTATCGATCCCAATCGCTTCCTGGCACTCTCAGCAACCTAAAAGACTCAAGAACTAAGCCGTTCCCGTCCCAAATCGCACTGTAAGTCGTTCATAACCTCGCCCTGTTCTTGAATTCGCATCTTGAAATTTGAGCATTGTTAACCTGAATTAATGGCATATTCTTAATCTATAGAGCATTTGCAAGCTTCTTGCATTACTCAATTTCGTTTATATGGTCTGTAACGAAATCCACCATTGTTAGGGTTTCAGACTTTGTTTTAGGGCTTTTGATTACAGGGACAATTGACCTTGATAATAAGTACCATTGTGTTCAGAAGAAGGAGACGGTTCTAACCATGGCCTTGGTGGTCATTTATATCACCTGTACGTGATTTTGAGGATTGGCATGGTTATAGTGATGGACATTGTCCGTGGGTATAGGTCCCAAAACTTTTAGCCACGGTGCAGGAAAGAAGAAGCAGACGTGGCCAGCTTCCATTGGCTTATTTGAATTTGCGCGCAAAAATACCATTACTGTACTTGTTTTGTATATTATTTTTATTATTTGTTATATGTACAATGAAAACAAAACAGCGCAGTGGTTGCCAGGTAGATGCTTAAGGCGTTGGGAGGCTGGAGGTCAGGGGTTCGAACCCTGCCTCTAGCATTTTCTATTTTCACATTTTATTTCAGGAGATCCAATGCGCGCATGAGCCAGAGATCTACCATGGGCCTTCATCATCAACGCGCCAGATAGCCAGATGGCCAAATCTGGTGGCCACCATTGAAGGTGCACCAAAAGGCAGGTCAAACGTGCCATACAGGATTACAAAGGTCAGCGTGGACCTCCACAAATGGGCCCAGATTCTTGCTATTCACACCTCCAAAAATGCTCAAATCAGGCCCATTTTCTTATCCTTTTTCTTTTTACATTTTAATTAATTATTTCATTTAATTATTTTTACTAACCAATAAAATAATTTTCTTTTTATCAAAAATCACTAAAAATATTTTTATGTCCAAATAAATTTAGAATATTGTTTTTTTCATCAATAAATTAATTAATTTAATTAGGTTTGATTAATTAGACAACTTTAATTTATTTTTTGTAAATAATTAAAATCAATTAGAATCAATAGGTTTTATTACTAATTTAATTTTTTATCTTTTTCCTAAAATAAAAAAAAAACCAAAAATATGTCATTTAATTATTTTCATTAATTAATTTAATTAAATAATTAATTTGGCATTTAATTTAGAAAAACTTATTTCTTTTAATAAAAACAACAAAAAATAATTTTCTCTTTTAATTAAGATAGAAGGGTCAAAACCCTAATTTCGCATTCGATCTAATTTTCCCGCGTGTTTTATTATTATTTTGCCCAATTATTGTATCTGCTCCCGGTTTGTAATAATTTAATTAGGACATTTATTTATTTTTACCGCTTTTAATTTCAAAGGGTTTGTTTTTGGCTATGTAAATACCCGAAGCCTTGTAATAGCGTAGTTTTAATTTCCGCATTTTAAATTCCGCAAATTATTTAACTGTTAGATGTTTGATAATAGGTTTTGCATGACAAGAATGTATGCCTAAATTTAAAACGGTTAGATCACCTTAAATGTGCAAAGATAAAATAATTTGAAACTGAATCACTCGCACATGCGCACTCCTAGGGTACACTCTCACTTGGTTGCCTTCGGTAAACGGTCATTGAGTATAGGATGCTTTAGTGGTCGTCCTTTTGTCTAAACAAAGATCAAAGTCTCGATTCAGAAAAGTTGCCTCGGAATGGTTGCCTCGGAATTGTTGCCTCAGATACAGTTGCCTCGAATAATTGATCTAAGACATTAGGGTTATTACTAAGACGTCTTAACATTGCTTTAGTGACCGTACGTCCCTTTCGAATTGACCCTCAAACTCCAACGACGGTGCTACCTACTCACTAATAGTGGGATAGCGTTGTCTAAAGGAAACGAATATAAAACAATTCTTTTTTCAAGTAGGTAGATTAGTTCTTAAGTACTTGCTCATTCCAAACAAATTTTTCACACTTACACTCCTTTATAAACAAAGTTTTCAAAAACTCTTCATTACACTCTTGAAGACAGAAGCAAGAGTTAAATCAAAGTCGAAACAAAAAAAAACTTTTCAAAGCCCACAAATACAAAGAAAACAATTTTGAAAATGATGAGAAAGTACCTAAGAGCCCGTAGATAACTATGGATAGAAAGGGTGCTAATACCTCCCATTTCTATAATCTACCCCCCGTACTCAGAAATATCTCGAAAAATGAATTTTTCTGTGCTTTTTTCCTTTCCTTGTTGGATAAAATAAAAGACGGTGGCGACTCTTGCTTACCGTGACATTTTGCAAAAATAAACGCAAAACGCAAACCAGCAAATTCCTTAAACAAATAGGGAAACCACGTCCCAGTTCTGGCCACCGTATCACAGAAATGGCGACTCTGTTGGGGAATAAATAAGTGGGGTGTACCTTAGGAATAGTTCATCATATTGTTTTCAATTGTTTGAATTGTTTGCTTTATCTTTGTGGGCTTGTATCGGAGTTACTATAGATCCTAACCCGGTTCTGGGGACGCCTTTTAGGTAAGTAGCAATAGACTGTGAGGGAACTGCACAGTGTAGACCGATATGGTTGAAGCAGTAGCTACGTTGGTGTGACACATTAGTTGGTACTGATATCCCTTGTGGAGGAACAAGGAGAGTATGGGGCTTCTAATGGGTCATTAAGCATCAACTGACCTTAGAACCTATAATTGACCAACTTGACCATAGAAAAGTAGCAGTATGCTACACTCATTGAGACCATGTTCTCGCGATGATTCTGGCTGCAAGAAAAGGTTGCTAAACTGGAATCATGACCGGTCGAGGATGGTCAGTGATATTGAGAACCTCTAGAACCCGATTACTATTACTAGGACAGGTTGAACCAACTAAACTGAAAGAGGGTAATACCTAAACTCCATGCCAGCCTGAAATTTAAGGGCTACTGTGTGACTTGTTTGCCCTTACCGTGTTTGCTATCTGTGAATACTTGTGGTGTGTTCTTATCATGACATCATGCATCATGACATTGCATGCATATTTCATTAGACTAACCCGTTTCAAAGACCGATGGGATTCATCTTTGTTCTGTTTTACAGATCATGGCATTTATGCGCAGAAACACTATTCGCATCAGCTTCGTACAAATACCTGCTCAGCTTAGAGGGTTGGTTTCTAAGGTTCCTGATACTTCTTCTTTTGTCAGAAGACATGGTCACCTCCTTGGCTTGGCCACCTCCAAGTTAGATGAGCAAATGATGAGCGTCTTGTTCCAGTTCTTTGACCCATTGCATCACTGCTTCACCTTCCCGAACTATCAGTTGGTCCCTACTTTGGAGGAGTTCTCTGAGCTACTTGGCATATCCATTCTAGAGAAGACACCCTTTACAGGTTTGGAGATAGCTCCTAGGCCAGAGGATATTGCTACAGCCCTACATCTGACAAGATCTTCATGTCCCGTAATCCAGTGCCCACTCTCTTAGGTGACATCCTACATGCTCTTTATGCCCGTACTGCTTGGAAACGGGGAACCCTTATGTGTTGTGCACCATTGCTGGCGAGGTGGTTTATTTCTCACCTCCCAAAATCTGTTTTGAAGAACGAGGAAGGCATGGGTTGGGCCTACAGAATTATGTCCCTTGCTCATACGGACATCATCTGAAGCACTAAAGACACGGAAGAAGTAGCTGTTATTGATCGCTGTGGGGAATACCCCAATGTTCCATTACTTGGAATTAGAGGAGGGATCACCTATAATCCTTGTTTGGTTTTACGACAGTTTGGGACAGCTAGGAAGGACGGACCTCATGAGTTGCTGCTTCTAAACGTTGTCTTTGACTTCCAGTGGGATGTGGAGGGACATCACCGCAAATTCATACGAGCTTGGAATAGGGTTAACAGGTCTGATTCGCATGAGCTGGGAATGAAGACTTCTCTCCCGATGGAACCATATCTCTGGTGGGTTCGAGCCCGTGCTCAAAAGCTGGGGATGCCATACGAAGCTGTCTTACCGGTAATTGTAGAGCATGCTGATAAAGAAGGGGTTCCTCATACTGTCCTCCATCCATACATGCCTACTGACATTAGGGCATTGAATAGATCTTGGATCCAGCTAAGGGAAGAAAGGGATACTTACAGAGAGAAGTATCATGAGCAGGAACGGAAGATCCTGAAGCTTACAAGGCGGCTGGAGAATGAGAAGTTCCTCAACGATTATGTCAGCACGGGAGAAAAACGACCATGGGAGTGCTGATGTCTTTTTCTATTTCTAGTTTAGATTTGCTTTTCAGTATTTCTTTTTGTAAACGCCTTAAAGGCATTTGTTAAACATTGTTTCAAGTTTTAATCTAATAAAAGTGTGTTTTATTTTGGTTTACAAATTTGAATCTCCCTAAGTCTTTGAAATAATTTCATACGCATTCCATTCCCATTCACCTCATCACAGGTACCCTTACAGGTTTCTCATCTTCTTCGCTGTTTATTTCAGCACATCATGTCTTCTGAAACGTCCACTGATCAAGCTATTAAGGCCCTTTAAGCTCAAAATGCTCAGTTCCAGGAAATGTTCATGAACTTGGCCAAGGGTCAACAAGATCTAAAGACTCTTATCTTGAAGGACAAGAAGAAGAAGAAGAAGAAGATGGTCCTCCTGAACATGGGTCATAGATTTGGGAACCGATTGAGACAAGAAGATGATTTATCTCACTCATCTGGAGGGGGAGAGAATCAAGAAGAAAGGAAGGTTCCTAGACCTGTTGTTTCTGACAATGACACTGACTTTGATGAAGACCAGTATCCTCCTGCCGAGGATATGTATAAACAACTCGAAGATCGGCTAAGCACAATGGAGATTTAGAAGATACCTGGGTTGGACTTCGGAGATTTGGGTATGGCGTCTAGGGTGGTGATTCCCCACAAGTTTAAGGCTCATATCTTTACTAAATACGACGGGGTCTCCTTCCCGAAGTTACACCTTCGCTCGTATGTCAGAAATATTCAACCATATACTGCTGATAGGAACCTCTGGGTTCATTTCTTTCAAGATAGTCTATCAGGGACTCAACTTGAATGGTTTTATCAACTAGAAGGAGATAACGTCTGTAACTGGGAGGACCTTGCTGCTGCTTTTTACAAGCAGTACCAGTATAATTCCGACCTTCCTCCCACACGTACCCAGCTTCAGGGTATGTCCATGGGTGCGAGCAAAGGTTTTAAGGACTACGCTCAGAAATGGAGGGATCTTGCTGGAAGAGTACAACCCCCACTGGCTGATAGGGAGTTAATGGATATGTTTTTGGGAATTTTGTCTGGCCCATACTTCAATCAGTTGATCGGAAGTTTATCGTCTGGGTTCACTGATTTGATTATGACTGGGGAGAGGGTTGAAGCCGGTATCAAGAGCGGTAAAATACAGAAGGGTGCTTCATCAAGTACCGAGAAAAAGCCTTTCAAGAAGGAGTCTAGTGCAGTTTACAGCTCGAGGAACCAGAACCGACCTGAGCGCCGCCAAGCAGTTAACACGGTGATAATATCAAGACCTGTTGTTACTCCATAACGCAACACTCAACAAAGAACAGAGAGACCGCAGAGACAGTTTACTCGGCTCAGTGTGACTTTATCCCAAATTCTGCTGCAACTATTGAAGACCAACTTGGTGATTCCGAAGGAAGCTCCAAAGAATTCCAACACACAATCACCGTTGTATAATCCGAACGCCCATTGTGCTTATCACTCTGATAGCCCGGGGCATGATACCAATAACTGTTGGGCCTTGAAGAATAAGGTGCAAGATCTGATTAATGCTAAGGAGATTGAGTTTGAAGCGCCGAAAAAGCCTAATGTCGTGACTGCTCCTATGCCCAAGCATGGAGTGAATGCTGTGGATGATAACTCATTTGTGACCTCTGTAGAAGACATTTCTACTCTGTTGTTGACCGTAAAGAAGAACCTTCGGTTGGCCGGTTTATTTCCGGGCTGTGGCGAAGGTTGCCACCTATGTTCCATCCTACCTGTTGGTTGCCATCTATTGAAATCAGGTGTCCAACGCCTGATGGATAATAAAGAAATCTTGTTCGAGAAAACTTTGGTTCCATTGGTTCCTGTTGAAGAAATTTCCATAATCACCATTTTCGCCAATTCTTCCAAGGCTTCCTCGAGAAAGCCTGTTAGAATTACATCTGTTTCGAGAATTGCTCCATTGATCATTACTATTCATGGACCTATCCCTTACACGTCAGATAAGGATGTCCCGTGGCACTATGGGGCCGATGTGTATTATCACGGGGTTAAACAAGACTTGAAGGATGAAGAGGCTGATAATGATGTCAGCAATATTGTTGGATCTAGTAAAGTCACCCGAAGTGGAAGACTTTTCTCCCTTGAGATCTCCCCACCAATTGTTCAGAAGCCTGTTGTTATTTCACCTGCCAGTATGCCTGCTACTGTCCCTGTTCATGTTCCAATCATTACCCCTGTCGCCGAGTCGTCTGATGCTCGGGGCAAAGGGATCACTGGTGAGCCTGCCCAGACGGAGGCACCGAAGAAGATTACTGTTAAAACCTCTAGACAGGAGATAGAGGAGATTTTGAAGATCATCAAAAAGAGTGACTACAATGTAGTCGAACAGCTGGGGCAAACCCCGTTCAAGATCTCTATGTTGTCTTTATTGCTATGCTCAGAGGCCCATGCTAAGGCTCTGATTGCTTTCCTAAAAACTGTGCACGTGCCCCAGGAAACATCTGCTGACCAGTTCAAAGACTGTGTGGCTAGTCTGACTGCTGATAACGGGTTGGGTTTCTCTGACGCAGATTTGACTGCCAAGGGGAAGAATCACAATGACGCTCTGCATGTTTCAATCGAGTGCAGGGGCACTACTGTAGCTCACGTGTTGGTGGATACTGGGTCCTCGTTAAATGTTTTACCCAAGAAAGTGTTAGACCGGTTAGACTGTGAAGGGTTGGTGTTGAAGCAGAGTAACATTGTGGTTAGGGCCTTTGACGGGTCCAAGAGGATGGTACATGGAGAGGTGGATGTCCCTATTAAGGTTGGTTCCCAGATTTTTGCATCTACATCTATGTGATAGACATTCGACCATCTTATTCTTGTTTGCTGGGTCGCACGTGGATCCATAAAGCTGGGGTAGTAACTTCTACGCTCCACCAGATGCTGAAATACCCAGTAAAGGGGAAAATTGTTACAGTACGAGGAGAAGAGGAGTACATGGTAAGCCACCTCAACTCATTCCGGTATGTGGAAATGGACGGGGAGTTCATTGAAACCCCGTGTCAACATTTTGAAGAAGTCCCCCAGACACTAGCATCGACTGAAACTGTTGCTGAAGATCCTCCAATGAAGATGGCTTCCCTCAAGGATGCCCGGGCTGTTGTTGAAAAAGGTGGGTGTGCGAATTGGTGCCAACTCCCTGACTTTGCACATAAAACTGACAAGTTTGGTTTGGGTTTTACTACAGAAACTCAAAGGGTTGTTCGACATGCGCGGATTGGAAGACCTCCCCTGCGTATCACTAATCCGGAAGTGAATGTGATAGAAGATGATGATGAAGAGTCTGAGTTTGACAACTGGATCTACCCGACTACCGACGGCGGACTAAGCAATTGGACAGCAAAGGACTTCGTGTCAATTTCTTTTATTACACAGTAATAGACTTTTGTTTTGGATTTGTAATAGACAATTTTAAACTTTACGGCCCGGTGCCTTACCCGAGACACCGTGGTTTTGTTTGTGAGGGTTTTATATTTGTCATCTCCATATATCATTAATAAAAGCATTGGACATTTTCTTGCATTACGAATTTTGCGCTCTTTGTTTTTCTTTTTCTATCTTGCAAAACAACTATTTTACACACACTCACATATACATGTCTACATCCACTCTGGATCCCACTGATAACGACTCTGCTACTTCCAGTTATGACTTTGAAAGTCTGATCAACCAAGCCGAGGACGAAGGTGAGGATGATTGTGAAGTGCCTGGGGAACTTGCTAGACTGCTGCTTCAGGAAGAGAGGGCCATACAGCCACATGAAGAGCCAGTAGAAACAGTAAATCTGGGTACAGAGGTAGACAAGAAAGAGGTCAAGATCGGTGCAAATCTGGAGTCTAGTGTCAAACAACAGTTGATTCAGATGCTGCGTGACTATGTTGAGTTCTTTGCTTGGTCTTATGAAGATATGCCTGGGTTGGATACCAATATAGTGGTTCACCGCCTGCCTACCAAGGAAGACTGTCCTCCAGTGAAACATAAAGTTCGTCGAATGCGCCCAGAGACGTCTGAGAAAATCAAGGCCGAAGTTATGAAACAGTTTGATGCCGGTTTTCTAACAGTTACTTCTTGCCCACAGTGGGTGGCCAACGTGGTTCCGGTGCCGAAGAAAGATGGTAAGGTTCGAATGTATGTTGACTATAGGGATCTGAACAGGGCAAGCCCCAAGGATGATTTCGCTCTACCTCATATCGACGTTCTGGTTGACAACACCATGCAACATAAGGTCTTCTCCTTTATGGATGGTTTCTCCGGTTATAATCAAATTAAGATGGCTCCCGAGGATATGGAGAAGACAACCTTTGTTACTCAATGGGGTACCTTTTGCTACAAGGTTATGCCATTTGGATTGAAGAATGCTGGGGCAACGTATCAGCGCGCCATGGTCGCTTTATTCCACGACATGATTCATCATAAGATTGAGGTATACGTTGAAAATATGATTGCAAGGTCCCAGACTGAGGAAGAACACCTTGACCATCTTCAGAAGCTATGACAGGTTGAATTTGTACAAGCTGAGGTTAAACCCGAACAAGTGCACCTTCGGGGTGAGGTCTGGTAAGCTGTTGGGTTTCTTCGTTAGTGATAAAGGTATTCAAGTGGATCCTGCAAAAGTGAAGGCTATACAGGAAATGCCAACTCCCCTAACTGAAAAGGAAGTCAGAGGCTTTTTGGGACGTCTGAACTACATTACCCGATTCATCTCACACCTGACTGCTACTTGTGAGCCAATCTTCAAGTTACTGAAGAAAGATCAAGTGGTAAGATGGAACGACGAATGTCAAGCCGCTTTCGAAAGGATCAAAGAATATCTCCAAGAGCCACCTATTCTGATGCCTCCAATTGAAGGGAGACCTTTGATCTTATACTTGACAGTACTCGATAATTCAATGGGGTGCGTGCTGGGGCAACATGACGAGTCTGGCTGAAAAGAGCATGCTATTTACTACCTTAGCAAAAAGTTTACTGACTGCGAGACCCTATACTCGTTGCTTGAGAAAACTTGCTGCGCTTTGGCATGGGCTACTCGCCAGCTGAGACAGTATATGCTGACTCACACTACTCTATTGATATAAAAGATGTATCCAATCAAGTATATCTTCGAGAAGCCTGGCTTGTCCAGAAGAATAGCAAGATGGCAGATGATCCTGACCGAGTATGACATTCAATACACTACCCAAAAAGCAATCAAGGGAAGTGTGTTGGCAGATCATTTGGCACATCAGGCAGTGGATGATTACCAGTCTATGAACTTTGAGTTCCCGGATGAGAACATCATGTTGGTGACTGACTGTGAAACACCTGGACCGGATGAAGGACCTGAGGAGCGATCCCGATGGTCTATGTACTTTGATGGAGCTTCAAACGCTTTGGGTAATGGCATTGGCACCGTGATCATATCCCCTAAAGGCTCTCATACTCCGTTCACCACCCGACTATGTTTTAACTGCACCAACAACATGGCAGAGTATGAAGTGTGCATCATGGGCCTTAGAACGGCTATTGACCTAAGGATTAAGTTCTTAAGTGTATTCGGAGATTCCGCTCTCGTGATCAGTCAGATCAAAGGCGAGTGGGATACGAAACACCCAAATATTATTCCTTACAAGGATTATGTGTTGACATTGCTTCCACACTTCGAAGAGATAACCTTTGAACACTTCCCTAGAGAGGAGAATCAGTTAGCAGACACGCTGGCTACGATGTCTTATATGTTAAAGGTCAGATGGGACAATGAAGCTCCCCAGATTACCATTGAGAGGTTGGACGAACCTGCACATTTCTGTGACATTGAGACTGAAGAGTGTTGTACCCCAAAATTTTCCCTCTCATATCTCTCAAAATATTGAAAGAAAAATCTCCAAGCGGCTCAAGGTTGCTCAAAAGTTGGACAGTCAAGCTATCTCTTAAGGCAGTCAACCCCAAATTAGGGTTTTGTGTTTCATCAAGATCCTTAAGTCCAAATGACCTCAAGTGCTCGCCAATGTACTAATATGTTCTCAAGGTCATCCATGTCAAGTTTCAAGCCTTGCAGAGGATGTTTGCTCAGTCAATTGCTCAAAGGGCCCAAAAATCGATTGTGCTAGGGCAAAAGTCAACTGTGACCTATAAACAGTCAAACTTCAAGATTTTTGTCAACATTCTCATTTTGAAGGATATTTCATCATTTGATCAAGGGTTGATCATGATTCATCAAGGATTTCTCAAAATTCATCAAGACTCAAAAGTTGATAAATTAGGGTTTTACAGGAAAAGTCAACTCAACTTTGACCAAGCATAACTTTCTCATACTTTATGAGAAATGACCCATACAAAGCTCATTTTGAAGAGGATGAAATTTCCAATAATCCATCTTCATACCCAAAGATCATAAAATTCACTCATAAGAAGTTATAAATTTGGACATTATAGGTCATTTTTTAAAGTCAACAAAAACACCTTTTTTGCCAAAGCTTATAACTTGAGCATGTAATATCAAAATGATATGATACCAAAAGGGTTGGTTAGAGGACATCTCAAGATTTCTAAAAAGTCCAAGAACACCTCCAAAAGTTCAAAATTGAAGAAGTTATGCATTGTTGAAGTTGGGCATTTTTGCAAAATTGCCAAAAGTCAACTATCCCCAAATCTTCAAATTTTGTCAAATGGGCCCATTCTTTTCCACTTGATTTGAGCTTGCATCATTGTCCACGTGCCCTAGCTTCAGCCATGAGCCCATATCATATTTTTATTATTTTATTTGATTTTTTATTGAGTTATTTCATTTTAAATCAAATTAAATCATAAAAAATCCAAAGCTTTGATTACATGATATCTTTTGGCTATTTCAGGATTGGATCATCATCATTAAGAGCATCAAATTCGTATCACACTAAACCATGTGCAAAAGGATTGATTTTTGACAAATTTTGCAAGCTTTAAAATGGAGATCAAATCAAATATGCAAGCCATGATGGGAGAAGATTTGGACCATAATTCTTACCCTAATGTAATATACATTCCAAAAGGAAGGCAAAGGCACGAAAAATAGGGTTGGAGGCTGTAAGAACAAGAAGAACCAAGTTTGAAAAAAGTGACAAAAAGTTGGAATTTGAAATCATAGCAAGAGAGGTTTTCAGAAGCCAAAAGCTATCCCAATCGATTGTTGGGTGTTCACTCAACCTTCTTGGATCAAAAACACGCATTTTCCAACCTCCTAGAGCACTGGTTTTGCTTTTTGGTTTAGGGTTTTTTGTTACAGATAAAATTAGCCTTAGTGATGGCTATGGATGTGACCGGGAGAGGAAGACAAATGCAACCATGGCCTTGGAACGAATTTATATAGCCTGAGACGGATTCTAGGATGGACCTATGCTTTTAGTTGCGAATTCAAATCCACAGGTAAATCATTTGCAGGTTTCCGGACAGGGACGATGAGGTGTCCCCTGCCCATAGGTCCATTCAAAATTAGCGCGCATTTTTTTTTATTTGCTGGCACATGTTTTGTTTTTATATAATATACACTATTTGTATTCTTATAACAATTGAATTAGCATGTCCCAGTGGTCAGCGTGTTCCCTTCCAAAGCGTTAGTGGCTGGAGGTCAGGGGTTCGATCCCTGCCTCCAGCGCCTTACATTTTCCCTTTATTTTTCATGTAATCAGGTGCTAGTTCAAGTCAGCAGCTCACCATACTCCCTCGCTCAATCAACAGCCAGATGGCCAAAGGCCAGATCTGGTGATCCAAGTTGATGGTCCACCATAGACCAAGTCAACATGCACGCATAAAATCAAGGAAGTCAAACAGGGCCAATGCAAATTGGCCTCAGGATTGCTATTCTGACCTCCAAAAAACAGGCCCATACCTCTTTTCTCTTATATTTACTTTTCTTGTTTTATTTAATTGTTTTATTATATTTTATTTAATTAACTAACCAATCAAATTCTTTTCTTTATAAAATTAAAACCACAAAAATATTTTTGTATCAAATCAAATCTTGATTTTTATTTTTATTAATAAACATTAATTAATTAATTTAGGTTTTAATGTTAGAATAATTTCAACCCGTTTTGTAAATAATTAAAATTCAATTAGATTTAATTAGGTTTTTACTAACATTAATTAATTTTATTTTCTTTCTTAAAATACCAAAAATCCAAAGAAAATAATTTATTTATTAATTAATTTATTTATTCAATTTAATAATTAACTTAGATTAATTTCTTTCACAAAATAAAAAACCAAAAAAAAATATGTTTTCTTTAAAGGGTCAAAACCCTAACTCGGACTCGATTTAATTTCTCGCACGCGATTCATTTTCTTTTATCCTATTATGTATCTGATTCCGGTTTGTAATAGTTAAATAGGACTTTTTATTGCTTTATTTATTTTTAAAGGGTTTGTCTTTAGCGATGTAAATACCCGACGCCTTGTAATTTAAGTTCCGCATTTTATTTCCGCAAAATATAACTGTTAGATGTTTGATAATAGGAATGCATGACAAGATTGAATGTTTTAACCTAAAATCAACATAGATCACCATTAACATGTACAAAGATAAAAAATAAACTGAAAATGACACACTCGCACATGCGCACTCTTAGGGTATACCCCACTTGGTTGCCTTCGTACACGGTCATTGAGTATAGGTCACTTTAGAGGTCGCCCTCTTGTCTAAAGATCATAGTCGCCTCAAAACGGTTGCCTCGGATATGATTGCCTCAAACAAATGATCTAAGACATTAGGGTTACCGCTAAGGCGTCCTAACATTGCTTTGGTGATCGTAAGTCCCTAATTCGAATTGACCCTTAAAACTCCAACGACGATGCTACCTACTCATCAATAGTGGGATAGCATTGTCTAAAGGAAGAAAGCATAGAACGATTCCTTTTTCGAGTAGGTAGATGGTTCTTAAATACTTGCTCTTTCAAAAAACAAAACCTTTTTCACACTTACACTCCTTTTCGAAACAAAGTTTTCAAAAACACTTCATCTGCTCAATGGTGATCTGGGGAGCCTCGTTACCTCACTTGAGTTTAAACATGGATGACATGGTGGCTAGTGCATCTGCTAGTTGATTTTCCTCTCGTGGAAAATGCTCAAAGGTAATTTCCTCGAAATGTAGGATTAATGTCAACACATGTTCTTTGTAGGGGATGAGGTTAGGGTGCTTCGTGTCCCATTCTCCTTTGATCTGACTGATGACTAAGGCTGAATCTCCAAATACACTTAAGGACTTGATTCCCAAATCTATGGCAGCCTTAAGACCAAAAATACACGCTTCGTATTCTGCCATATTATTGGTACAGTTAAAACAAAGTCTTGCGGTGAAGGGAGTATGACATCCTTCAGAGGATATCATTACAGCACCTATGCCATTGCCGAGTGCGTTGGAGGCTCCGTCAAAAACCATGATCCATCGGGATCCTTGTTCAGGTCCGTCATTTGGTCTGAGTTCTTCACAATTGTTTACCATCATGATGCCTTCATCTGGGAACTCAAATTTCATGGACTGGTAGTCATCCACGGCCTGATAAGTAAGGTGATCGGCTAGCACACTGCCCTTTATTGCTTTTTGGGTAGCATACTGAATGTCATATTCTATCAGGATCATCTGCCATCTTGCTATTCTCCCAGAGAGGGCAGGCTTCTCGAATATGTATTTAATTGGATCCATCTTGGATATCAATAAGGTAATATGGGTCAACATATACTGTCTCAGCCGGCGAGCAGCCCATGCCAGAGCGCAACAAGTTTTCTCGAGCAGTGAATATCTTGTTTCACAGTCGGTAAACTTTTTGCTCAGGTAGTATATAGCATGCTCTTTTCGGCAAGACTCGTCATGCTGCCCCAACACACACCCCCATTGAATTTTCCAAAACAGTTAGATACATGATCAAAGGTCTTCCCTCGATTGGCGGCATCGGAACAGGAAGATCTTATAGGTACTCTTTGATATTATCGAAAGCAGCTTGGCATTCATCATTCCATTTGACTACTTGATCTTTCTTCAGTAATTTGAAGATTGGTTCACAAGTAGCGGTTAGGTGAGAAATGAATATGGCGATGTAGTTAAGCCGTCCTAAGAATCCTCTGAATAATTTCTTGGTGCGAGGAGCAGGCATTTCTTATATTGCTTTCACCTTGCAGGTTCCACTTTGATACCTTTACCGCTGATGATGAAGCCTAGGAGTTTACCGGACCTCACCCCAAATGTGCATTTATTCGGGTTCAACCTTAGCTTGTATTTCTTTAGCCTTTCAAACAATTTCTGCAAATGGTCAAGATGTTCCTCTTCAGTTTGAGATCTGGCTATCATGTCATCCACATAGACCTCTATTTCGTGATGGATCATGTCGTGAAATAGAGCTACCATGGCATGCTGATAAGTTTCCCCAGCATTTTTCAACCCGAATGAAATAACTTTGTAACAGAACTTGCCCCACTGTGTGATGAAGGTCGTTTTCTCCATGTCCTCAGGTGCCATTTTGATTTGATTGCAGCCTGAGAAACCATCCATAAATGAGAACACTTTATGTTGTGCGGTATTGTCAACCAAAATATCGACATGGGGAAGTGGGAAATCATCCTTAGGGCTTGCCCTATTCAAATCTCGGAAATCCACAC
Organism: Vicia faba; assembly: GCA_948472305.1. Classification (NCBI taxonomy): domain Eukaryota; kingdom Viridiplantae; phylum Streptophyta; class Magnoliopsida; order Fabales; family Fabaceae; genus Vicia; species Vicia faba. The sequence goes on along the minus strand of OX451737.1, from coordinate 1,073,931,450 downwards.
ACATGCGTACTTTTTCGTCCTTTTTAGGCATGGGAACAACATTAGAGACCCATTGTTAATAGAAGGTGACGGATAAGAATATGGTGTTGAATTGTTTCATGACTTCAGTCTTGATCTTTTTTGACATGTCTGGTCGTATGCGACAGACTTTATGTTTTACCAGAGGGCAGTCTTCCTTTGTCGGTAGACGATGGACCACGATATCAGCGTCAAGTCCTGGCATGTCTTTGTATGACCAGGAAAAGACCTCAACATAGTCATGTAGTAACTGAGTTAAGTGCTTCTTGACACTAGGTTCCATATTGGCACCCACCTTGACTTCTTTCTTGTCCTCTTCGGTACCTAAGTTAATTGTGTCCACTGGTTCTTCATGGGGTTGTATGGTCCTTTCTTCCTGTTGTAGTAACCTGGCTAGTTCCCCTGGCACTTCACAATCTTCCTCACCTTCGTCTTCGGCTTGGTAGATTAGATTTTCAAAGTCACAATGGGCCATATCAGAATCGTTACCCATGGGATCCTGAGTGGATGTAAATCTGCATTTTGATATGTGAGTGTGTGTAAGAGTATAACTATCTTTGAAAGAAATAAAAATGTAGAAAAGAAAGACAAAGAGCATAAAGTTTGCATGCAAAAACGTCCATGATTCATTGATGACATATGAAAATGAAGTAACAACCCTTACAAATAGACCGTTATGCCTCAGGTAAGAGACAAGGTTTTAAAAGTCTGAATTGTTTAATTATTACAAGTCCGACAAAAATTTAAAGACAACTACTGTTGGATAAAAGTAATTGGGACAAAATATTTAGCTTCCCAGTCGCTGAGTCCTCCATTGATAGTTTGGGAAATCCAATCTTCTAGGTCACAACTGTCATCACTATCCTCCACTGTGTTGATTCCATGGTTGTTGATCTTCAAAGGTGGTCCCCCGGCACGAGCACGACGAACTGCTTTCTGGGCTCCTGAAGTGAAACCCAAACCAAATTTGTTAGATTTGTAAGGTATATCCAAGAGTTGGCCCCAAATAATACACCCACCTTCTTTGACTACTGCCTTGGCATATTTCAGAGAAGACATCTTTAGCGGAGGTCTGGTAATCTTCGGGACTTGGGAAACAGTCTTGGTAGCTGCCACTGTTTGTGGGACTTCCTCGAAATGCTGACACAGAGTTTCGATGAATTCACCATCCATTTCCACATATATGAAGGAGTTCAGGTGACGGATTATATATTCCTCCTCTCCATGGACAGTAATGATTTTTCCCTTGGTTGGGTATTTCAGCATATGATGTAATGTGGAGGTAACGGCACCAGCGTCGTGAATCCAAGGTCGGCCTAATAAACAGGAATAGGAAGGGTGAATGTCCATCACGTAGAAAGTTGAATCAAAGGTTTGAGTTCCAACTTTAATGGGGATGTCCACCTCCCCATGCACCATTCTCTTCGAACTATCGAAGGCCCTTACCACTATGTTGCTGGATTTTAAGGTTGGACCTTCACAGTCTAGTCTATCAAGAGCCTTATTAGGCAGCACATTCAAAGATGAACCAGTATCAACCAGGACATGGGCCAAAGTTGTGCCTCTACATTCGACAGAGACATGCAACGCCTCATTATGTTTCCTCCCTCTAGGTGTCAAGTCAGCATCAGAAAAGCCTAAACCGTTATCAACGGTCAAACTGGCCACACAGTCTTGGAATTGATCAACAGAGGTTTCCTGTGGCACATGGGCAGTTTTAAGAAATTTCACCAAGGCCTTCGCATGAGCCTCGGAGCACAACCGTAAAGTTAGCATAGAAATCTTTGATGGAGTCTGTCCTAGCTATTCGACTACATTGCAGTCGCTTCTCTTTATAATTTTCAAAATTTCTTCTATCTCCTTTTTAGAGGCTTCTGGGATAGATACTGATTGCGCCTTCATTCAGGCAGGCTCAACCAAAATGCCTTTGCCCCGAGTCTCGGTCGACTCGGTGGTAGGGGTGTTAGTAGGGGTAACCGTAGGAACTGTAGTAGTAGGAACAAAAGCAGGGATGATCACAGGACCGGTAACAGTTCTCGGAGGAGCAATATCAGGAGATAACACTCTTCCACTCTAGGTTATTTTTCTGGTTCCCGCAATGTTGCCGATGTCGAGGTCAGCCTTCTCAAAAATTGAGTCTTCATCAGCCATCTAATCCTGCTTGACACTGTGATAGTAAACGTCACCCCCATAGTTCCATGGGACAATTTTATCTGAGGAGTACAGAATCGATCCTGGCATAGTAATTATCAGTGGGCTCATACCAAGAAGGATCACCGACCCTTAATGATGTATTAATCTCCAACCCTCCATCTTCTCAAAGGCAATCATCCAATAATCAATGATCAAAAGTTCCTCGAAGACATTTCACAAGAATAAGCATGTCACTGTCCCATGTCTTACAACATTTTTTGAAGGCCGAATTAGTGACATTGTAAAATCCACCATCCAATCCAGACATTTCATCACCTAAGTACAATGAAAATGCCAAGTGCACGTATCATTCCAGCAGCCCTGGGCATGAAACTGATTAATGTTGGGCTCTGAAGAATAAGATTCAAGATCTAATAGATAATAAAACAATTGAATTTGATCCACCTACTACTCCAAATGTGATAACCACACCAATGTCGAACCATGGCAAAGGTGTTAATGCAATTGATGATACTACTTTTGTTTCCTCCATTGAGGATTTAACAACTCCATTAACTACTGTGAAGGGTAATTTGCTGAGAGCCGGGGTGTTCCCTGGCTGTTCTAAAGATTGTGTTTGCTATGATCAACAAGTAAATGGGTGCAAGCGACTGAAGGAAGGTGTGCAATGCCTGATAAATAGTCGCGAGATTCTATTTGAGAAGATTCCTACGATCAAAAAGTTTAACCAACAAAGCTGAAGACCTATCCATAAAAAAATTTCCAACAAGCCTCTTAGGATCCCCTCAAAGGGTCCTATTAGAATTTCAAACAAACCAACCATTTCTCCTCTAATAATCACTGCCGCTAGGCCTATTCCCCATTCCTCTGACAAAGTGGTTCCATAGAACTATGGTGTCGAGGTTTATTATCATGGGATAAAACAAGATTCTTGGATAAACGAAAAAGAATCTGATGTTACTAATATTGCACGTTCTAGTAAAGTAACAAGAACATGGAGGATCTTTTCCCCTGATATTTCACCGCCCATTACTACAACAACTCCCGTCCGCATAACCAATGACAAGTCTAGTGCCAACACTAGAGGCAAAGAGAAAGAAGGTGAGTTTGCTAGGATAGAGGCACCTACCAAATATACTGATGTTGGAGATCCCTTCACTCGAGAGATGAAGGAAATCCTGAAAATCATAAAGAAGAGTGACTTCAAAATAGTTGAGCAATTGGGGCAAACCCCCTCCAAGATCTCCATGATGTCATTGTTACTCTGTTCGGATGCTCATGCCCAAGCTTTAATCAAGTTCTTGAAGAAAGCCCGTGTGCCCCAAGAAACCACAGCTGACCAGTTTGAGAACTTTGTAGCAAGTTTAACGGCTGACAATGGATTAAGGTTCTCCGATGCTGATTTGACTCCTAAAGGAAGAAACCACAATAAAGCCTTGCATGTCTCTATTGAATTCAAGGGAACCACCCTGGAATATGTCTTAATTAATACTGACTCATCTCTAAATGTGTTACCCAAAGGTACTTTAGACTGGCTAGATTGCAAAGGCCTGGTGTTAAAACCAAGTGATATTGTTGTAAGGGCTTTCGATGGGTCTAAAAGGATGGTTCATGGAGAGGTGGATCTCCCAATTAAAGTTAGCTCACAAATTCTCAACTCTACCTTCTACATAATGGACATCCTTCCCGCTTACTCCTGTTTACTTGGGCACCCTTGGATATATGAGGCAGGGGCAGTAACATCCACCCTTCATCAAAAGTTAAAATATCCAGTCAAGGGGAGGATTGTCAATGTTTACGGTGAAGAGGAATTCATGGTGAGCCACCTTAATTCCTTCAAGTATGTGGAAATGGATGGTGAGTTTATATAAACTTCGTGCCAGGCTTTCGAAGTTGTTCCTCCTATGGTTGTCGTCACCAAAATCTCCTCTGAAATACCAAAAGATGATAAAGTTGTGCCAAGAATGGTTTCGCTTAAGGATGCTCATGCCGCAGTTGAAGATGGAAGTTGTACTACCTAGGGGAAACTCCCCGAGATTCCATTTAAAGCAGACAAATTTGGACTGGGTTTCACCATTAAGGCTCAAATAGAGGTTAGGCGCGCTCGCGTGGGAAAGCCACCTCTTCGCATCAGAAATTCTGAAGTAAATGTTGTCGAAGACTCTGATGATGAATGCGCTTTTGAAGAATGGATCTACCCTACTGCCGGGGGAAAGCTCAAAAACTAGCATGCAAAGGATTCCACTCTCATCTCCTTCATTGAGGATTAATCATTGTTTACTGTTTTCTGTTAATTTAAGAACTTATGTCTGTAACTTTAAATTCTAAATAATGACTTTTAAGCCATGTGCCTGACCCTGGGCACCATGGTTCATTTGTTAAGGGTTTTGTTCATGTTCATTTATCATATGATCATTTAATAAAAACCATTGGACCTTTTGCATTCAAATTTTGTGTTTATTTTCTTTCTTTTCTTTATTGAATTTTTTCAATAGCCATGTATCTTACATGCACACACACACACACTTGCAGATCCCTATCCACTCCAGATCTCATTGCCAACGACTCTACTATTGCCAATTATGACTTTGAACATCCAATTAACTAAGTCGAAGATGAAGGCGAGGAAGATTGTGAAATACCAAGGGACTAGCCAGGATGCTAATGCAAGAGGAGAAAGCTATTCAACCTCATGAAGAGCCGGTCAAAGTTATCAACCTAGGTACCGAGACAGACAAGAAAGAAGTCAAGATCGGCACCAACCTAGAAGACGGTCTCAAGAGAAGATTGGTTCAGATGTTACATGACTATGTTGAAGTATTTGCTTGGTCGTATGAAGATATGCCAGGGTTGGATACCAACATTGTGGTTTATCATCTGCCAACAAAGGAAGATTGTCCTCCTGTTAAGAAAAAGGTTCGTCGCATGCGGCCTGACATGTATGAAAAGATAAAAGCTGGAGTGATGAAACAATTCGATGCATGTTTCCTAGTTGTGACATCTTATCCTCAATGGGTTGCGAACGTGGTTCTCGTGCCAAAGAAAGATGGAAAGGTTCGTATGTGTGTAGATTATAGGGATTTAAATAGGGCAAGCCCCAAAGATGATTTCCCTCTACCTCATATTGACGTCTTGGTTGACAATACCGCTCAATATAAAGTCTTCTCCTTCATGGATGGATTTTTGGGCTACAACCAAATCAAGATGGCTCCGAAGACATGGAAAAGACCACCTTTGTTACATAATGGGGCACCTTTTGTTACAAGGTCATGCCGTTCGGATTAAAGAATGCAGGGGCATCATATCAAAGAGCTATGGTATCTTTATTTCATGATATGATCCATCATGAAATAGAGGTCTATATGGATGATATGATTGCAAGATCTCAAATTGAAGAAGAACATCATGACCACCTACATAAACTATTTGAGAGGCTGAATAAGTACAAGTTGAGGTTGAACCCTAATAAGTGCACATTCTGAGTGAGGTCTGGAAAGCTTTTAGGTTTTGTCGTCAGTAGTAAATGCATCGAAGTTGATCCTGAAAAGGTAAAAGTCATTCAAGAAATGCCAATTCCCCGTTATGAGAAGGAAGTCAGAGGTTTCTTGGGTCGTCTTAACTACATTGCCTGTTTCATATCTCATCTAACTACTACTTGTGAGCCAATCTTCAGACTCCTGAAGAAAGATTAAGTAGTCAAATGGAATGACGACTGCCAAGCTGCCTTTGATAAGATCAAGGAATATTTGCAAGAACCTCTTATCCTTATACCTCCAATGGAAGGAAGAACCTTGATCATGTACTTGACTGTGCTAGAGAATTATATGGGGTGTGTGTTGGGCCAACATGACGATTCTGGCCAAAAAGAGCATGCAATATACTACCTGAGCAAAAAGTTTACCAATTGTGAAACCAGATACTCACTACTCGAGAAAACTTGTTGCGCTATGGCATGGGCTGCTTGCCGGCTAAGACAATATATGTTGACTCACACCACTCTATTGATTTCTAAGATGGACCCTATCAAGTATATCTTCGAGAAGCCCGCTCTCTCCGGATGGATAGCTAGATGGCAAATGATTCTGACTGAATACGATATTCAATATACAACATAAAAGGCCATCAAAGGAAGTGTATTGGCAAATAATTTGGCCCATCAAGCTGTTGATGATTATCAATCTATGAACTTTGACTTCCCAGATGATAATATCATGTTAGTGATTGACTGTGCAAAACTTGGACCGTATGACAGATCTGAAAAAGGATCCCGATGGACTATAGTTTTCGATGGGGATTCTAACGCTATGGTAACGCAATTGGTGTTATGATAATTTCTCCTGAAGGTTTCCACACTCCTTTCACTGCTAGATTTTGCTTCAATTGTACGAACAACATGGCTGAGTACAGGGTGTGTATATTGGGTTTGAAGGCTGCCATTGACTTAAGGATCAAGCACTTGGATGTATTCAGAGACTCTTCTCTAGTGACCAGTCAAGTCAAAGGGGAATGGGACACTAAGCATCCTAACCTTATTCCTTACAAGGGGCTTGTGTTAACCTTGATACCATACTTCGAGGAGATAACCTTTGAACATTTCCCTAGAGTGGAAAATCAGTTGGCTGACGCCTTGGCAATAATGTCTTCCATGTTCAAGGTCAAATGGGACAACGAAGCTCCTATGATTACAATCGAAAGATTTGATGAACCTGCACACTGTTATGAGCTTGACACTGACGAAGAGAAACCATGGTACCATGAAGTAAGGATATATCTTGAAGCACAAGAATATCCTGAAGGAGATTCCATCAATGATAAAAAATTCTTGCAAAGATTTTTAGACAAATTCTTTCTAAGCAATAGAATCCTATACAAGCGCAACCATGATTCTACTCTACTCCGATGTGTGGACAAGAAGGAGGAAGTGAAAATTATGGAAGACATGCATGATGGCCTCTTTGGGACCCACTCTAGTGGACACACTATGGCCAAGAAAATCCTGAGGGCTGGTTACTATTGGTCCACAATGGAAACTGATTGTCATCATCACTCAAGGACTTTCCACAAGTGTAAAATCTATGCTGACAAGGTCCATGTACCTCTTATTCCTCTAAATGTCATGACTGCTCTGTGGCTGTTTGCAATGTGGGGCATTGATATGATTGGAGATATCAAACCTGTCGCTTCCAATGGACATTGTTTCATCCTTGTTGCCATTGATTACTTTACCAAGTGGGTCGAAGCTACCTCATATGCCTCAGTCACCAAGAATGTTGTATCCATGTTTATAAAGCACAACCTCATCTGTCGTTACAGTATCCCTAAAAGGATCATCACTAACAATGGAACCAACCTCAACAATGCTATGATTACGGAACTTTGTACTCAGTTAAAAATCAAGCATCACAATTCTTCTTCGTACAGACCCAAGATGAATGGCGCAGTGGAAGCTACCAATAAAAATATCAAGAAGATTATGCAAAAGACGGTGGTAACGAATAAAGACTGGCATGAGATGTTACCGTTTGCTCTCCATGGCTACCGTACTTCAACTCGAGCATCAACTGGGGCAACCCCTTTCTCCTTGGTTTATGGCATGAAAGATGTCCTACCCGTCGAAGTTCGGATTCCTTATCTAAGAATAATGAAGGAGGCAGATTTGGGTGACGACGAATGGATTCAGACTAGGTTGGATCAGTTGAACTTGATTGACGATAAGCGACTGGCTGCTGTCTTTCATGGTCAATCGTATCAAAAGTATATGATCAAGGCATTCAATAAGAAGATCAAACCTAGAGTATATCAGGTTGGAGACCTGGTAATAAAGCGCATCATTTTACCACAAGGCGACCCCAGGGGCAAGTGGACTCCCACTTACGAAGGGCCATTTGTTGTAAAGAAAGTTTTCTCTGGTGGTGCCATGATGCTGGCTGCTATGGATGATGAAGACTTCCCACATCCCGTGAACGTGGACATAGTTAAAAAATACTACGCATAAAATGACCCGCTAGGTTGACACACCTAGGCAAAAATAAGGGACTCCCGGTGAACCAAAAAGGTTCGGGAAAAAGTTAGGGATATATACAAAAGATTGTAAATCCGGCAAGTCGAAAACCCGAAAGGGCGATTTGGGCAAAAATGGGTATCCTGGTGGGCTGAAAACCCGAAAGGGCGGTCCAGGTAAAAGTTAAGGATTAAAGCGTATGACTATGTCTTGTGGGATCTTTACAGCCAGCTTTATTACCAAATTCCAAAGTTTAAATGGTCCAATATCAATCCAATCAACTCCTATTCAACGACAATGGATAATGTTTGAAGATATAGGGGAAATAATGGGGTTGGAACACAATAAGATCACTTTCACATGGCTATTATTTTTTTTCACTTTATATTCTTTCCAGTATTTCGACGATTTCCTCTTACTAGGATCTCGGTCTTTTTGTACAAAAACACCTAATCATGGGCAAAACATCAATACCAATATACTTTGAAGTGCAAACTTTCTGTTTTTTTCTGTTTTGAATGCAAAAGTGTCTAATGACTAAAATTGAATGAACATATGCATATGAACATGATTAAACTTTTAATAAATGTATGCTTAAAAATAGTGACAAGCATCTCCTAAAATGCATTTGAGATATCCCAACAGAATTATTTCAATAACACTATTTGGATTCATAAAATCCCCAGCCATAGTTTCAATCTCCAGAAGATCCTCTCCCCAGCTGAGTTGGTCTTAAAAGGAAGCCTTATGGAATTATTCCTAAAAAACAATATATCCTCCCCAGCAGTTCGTCAAATATCCTCTTCAACAGGGTTTATTTTCCCAACAAACTACAGATTCCCCAGCTTGAGTTTGCCTCTCAGATTATTACAAATCAAGGGACTTCAACCTCTAATCCCCAGTGAAGTCGCCAACGGAGTCATTATCATCCCCGAAAGTGATTGTAAAGCCTAAAACCCGACCATATAACAGTTGACTCCATTCCTCCGAAGCAAGTTACGGTGAAGCATGGACCCAACCAGATAAAAATTAACTTCATCCACTTCAGAAATTTACTACAAAGCCTGGACCTGATCAGATAACAGTTCAAGTTGTTGAAACCTGGACCCGACCAGATACCAGTTAACCTCAAGATCAAAGTGCTTAAACCTAGACCCGACCAGATAACAGTTTGAGTTGCTGAAACCTTGACCTGACCAGATACCAGTTAACCTCAAGATCAAATTGTTGAAACTTGGACCCGACCAGATAATAGTTCAAGTTGCTGAAACCTAGACCCGACCAGATACTAGTTAACCTCAAGATCAAATTGTTGAAACCTGGACCCGACCAGATAACAGTTCAAATTGTTGAAACTTAGACCCGACCAGATAACAGTTCGAGTTGCTGGAACCTGGACCCGACCAGATAATAGTTCAACTTTATATATTCAAGAGAATTACTGGAAGACTGGATTCGACCAGATAACAGTTAATCTCATTTGCAAGTTACTAAAGTCTGGACCCGACCAGATAATAGTTCAACTTCTCAAATCATTACTGAAACCTGGACTTGACCAGATAACAGTTTAATTCTTACAAATCACTAATAAAACTCCTCTTCCGTAGTAGAGTTTGCCACCATCCCAGTGAGTTGCTGCAAATCCTAGAATACGACCAGATAATAGTCAACTTCATTATCCCCAGCAAGTTACTGCAAATCCTGGAACCCGACCAGATAACAATTAATTTCATCTTCCCCAGTTAATTTCATCTTCCCCAATGAGTTATTGTGAATCCTGGATCCGACCAGATAACAGCTAACTTCCATTCTATCCAATCAAGAGATAACTCCCCAGTAGAGCAACAGACAACTAAAACTCCTGAACTATGTCCCCCAAACAGAAATCAACACTCTCCATAGAGTTTCCCTCAGGAAAAGTCAATATTCCCCAGCGGAGTTCTCCTCAAACAATAAAAGCAGGGATCCCTAGCGGAAACATCCTAAACAAAGTTCGAAGATACACGTACTCTTCATCTCCAGCAGCATTCATTTGTCAAGGATTTATTTTCCTAGACAAAGATACTTCAATAAGCATATCACATTCATACATCATATCACATACATGACAAATGCATATAACATAATCTCATTTATTTTGAGAACATTATCACGACGTGCATACTTCTGCATGCAACTAACCCTCTTCCTTGCAGGGAAAGTCAATCGAATCAAAGACCTCTTCTGGTTAGGATTATCTCCCCAGTGAAGTCACCAAACAATAAACCTCTTCTGTCACTATGGATGACATCTGTAAGCCCATCTCTGACAACTATTCATCATTTCTCCATATGGCATCTCTAAGCCCATTCCTGATTCAATCAACACATCATCGAGTGCAAATTTCTAGGCACTCTAGTGTTCAATCATCTTTCACCTTCAAGTCACGAATGGCGGATCCACCAATCTAACTCTTCAGGTTTAAGAAGATTGAATCGGGGCAGCTGTTGTACCCCAAAATTTTCCCTCTCTTTTCTCAATACATTTCTTACAAAGAACTTCAAAAGCTCAAGCTTGCACAAATATTGACTAGGTCAAGAGCTCGTAACACTGATACATCAAATTAGGGTTTAAGTTTTCATAAGGACAATTGGACTTTTAATGCCTCAAAAGACTTTCATGGATCATTATGGACCTCCAAGAATTATCATGACAAGTTTCAAGCCTTGGATCGCCAAAATTACTCAGTCAATTGATTAGATGACCTAAAATCAGTTGTATTGATGAAAAAGTCAATTGTACACTGAAAAGTCAAACTTTGACTTTTTGATCAAAATCAAGTTTCAAAAATCATATTTCATCAAGACATGTCAAAATATGAAGATTGTTCATCAAGAAATCAAAAAGTCAAAGTCATCTTTGAAAAGTCCAAATTCTAAGACTTAGAAATTTTTCTAAGTGTTGGAAAGTTAACTTTTTTCATAACTTCATCTCAATTTTTCACCAAGATGCAAGATGATTCAAAGAAAACTTTCAACATGAAAGTTGTAGATCTTGATGAGATTTACAACTTTTCTTTGTTGATCAAATACTATAAGTGCTTCAATTGTGAGTTATAAATTTATAAAGTCATGGAATTTTCATCTAACACTTAGAGAAATTTTCAACAGATTTTGGTCAGAATTTTATCCCAACTTCTTCGCATTTTTCACATAGTTCCAAGATGATTTTGTCAAAATGGCTAACATGGCAGTTATAGAGGATGTTTCAAGATTTCCAAAACATCAAAGAGCATGAATTTATCATACTTGAGCTAGGAGATTCAAGGGCATAAAGTTGGGCATCCATTCTTGAATTGCAAGTCATTTTAGTGAAGAACACATAACAAAACCCTTATGATATGCTGCATAATCTTGTGTTCCAGGCCTTCTTACTTGCCAATCTCACCATAATTTAATGCTTACACCCTGTTGTACCCCAAAATTTGTCCTCTCATATATCAAGTGATTTCTCACAAGATCTCCTTTGGCTCAAGAATGCATTAGGGTTGATCAGCTCAAGACACCTCCTCAAGCACTGATGACTGAAAATTAGGGTTTGAGATTGCATAAGGATAATTGAACTTTTAATGCCTCATATGACTTTCATGCATCATTTTGGACCCTCAAGATTGTTCAGGTCAGATTTCAAGTTTTGGATCATTTTTTTTGCTCAGTCAATTGACCTAAAAATCAGCTGTATTGGAGAAAAAATCAATTGTGGTCAATTTACAGTCAAACTTCATAATTTTTTATCCATATCAATATTATGAACTTATATATGTCACTTGATCAAGTTTGAACCATAATTCCTCAAGAAATTTGATCAAATCATCAAAAGAGCAAATTGGTCAAAATTAGGGTTTTGACTGAGAAAGGGCAATTTCTGATTTTTGACCTAGCAAATGATTAATTGGTTTGAGACATGATCTCAACGGTTAAATTGAATAATTTTGACCTAATGACATGACTCAAAACACTTCTCAAGATCAATTGATTGATAGTTGATTTTCAGTCAACTGATAAAAAGTCAACTACACACTGAAAAGTCAAACTTTGACTTTTTGATCAAAATCAAGTGTCAAAGATCACAATTCATCAAAACATGTCAAAATATGAAACTTGTTAATCAAGAAATCAAAAATTCGAGATTTCATTTTGAAAAGTCAAAATTTCTAAACTTAGAAATTTTTCTAAGTGTTGGAAACTTCATATTTTTCCACAACTTTGAGCCAATTTTTCACCATGATGCAAGATGATTCAAAGGAAACTTTAAACATGAAAATTGTAGATCTCAATGAGATATAAGACATTGTAGAACACAACTTCTCATATAAATGCATGGATTTCAAGTTATGATTTTGTGAATACATGTTCATGAAACTTGGAAACTTAGTGAAATTTTGCCCTAGTTTAGGCAGGATTTTGACTCAACTTCATGGCAATTTTTCACATAGTTCCAAGAGTAATTTTCAAAAATGTTCAACATAGAGGTTGTAGAGGATGTTACAAGCTTTCCAAAATGTCCAAGAACTCTTTGATATCATGTTTGAGCTAAGAGAATCGAAGAGATGAATTTAGGGTTTCATTCTTGATTTACAAGGCAGAATTTGTGATGAACACTTGACCAATTCATAGCTAGGCTGCATAATATTTGCTTTACAGGCCTCAAACTTGTTTTTCACTCCATAATTAAATCTTTACACAGCTGTTAGATCTTTGATCCAAGCACTTGAGCCATTATCCAAGTTGCATTTTAATTTATGACACAAAGTTACCATTCCATTCTTGTAAAGAGGCTTTAATCATAAAGCCAATGCATAGAGCTTTGCACTTGTTTCCTTCTGATCACAAGCAATGTCAAAGGCAAAATCAACATGTCTAGAGCCTCCCATAAACTCAGGCCATGCTTGTACTATGCCTTGAAACCATATTTCCACTTTTCTTCAAAATCAAGTAACATAGCCATAAGTTTATATATTGTGCTTCTGACCCTCTAAAGTGCGCCAACCTTTTTCCATATAATTATACAAGTTGTTTGCAAGCTAAGACATGGATACAAAAGCTCTAAAACTTCCCCAAACTCAGAACTGCATCATAAACCACCATTGTTGCACATTCTGACCAAGAACTTCAAACTTCCATTTCCCTCGTGTGTTTCTTGGCCTTTTAGTTTCAAAAGCTTCCTCACATCAAATACAAATCATCCCTGGCCCTGTTTGTAGACTGTAACACCATCTTCATCAACTTCCAAGTTCAAAAATAGAGCATTACAGTTGGACTTCTCCAGACCATTCCAACCACTCTCAGTTCAAGCCAGCCATTGCATTAGCTTCCTAGAGGTTCAAGGAAGCTAACCTGATCATCACCATCACTTGAAACAAGCTCAAACTCATTTCATGATTTCCAGTTTTGAGGTATTTTTCTTAAACTTCTATCTCATTATTTAGGCATTGTTAGGTTTAAATTTGTGAAAATAAAATGTAGACATCATTGCCCTAAAACTATACATGTCCATAGATTTCATTTATGTTGCTTAAGCATGGAGAATTTTGAGTTTGAATTTGCTGAAACATTTCGGTCAGAATTTGGTGCTTTCATAAATTCATCCTTATCCTTGAATGTTAGCTTAAATTAGTTGCATGGTTGGATACGTGGTGGAAAAATGCACAAGTTTCATGTTTACACTTTTGAAAATGGTTGAGAAATGAACAAGTTACAGATCCTTTGGCTGGAGGTTGAAGATGAAGTACAGTCAGGGCAAATCTTGTATCATATATTTAATGTTTTGTTTAAGTGAACGGATGTATCACCACCCCGGTGGTTAAAGCGCGTGCCTGTTACCTTAGGGACCTGGGTTCGAGCCCCAGTGGTACCTGTTGTACCCCAAAATTTGCCCTCCCATTTCATCAACATTTTCTCATCACAAGACCCTTGGAGCTCAAGGTCGAGTTAGGGTTTACTCTGCTCAAGACTCCTTCTTGCACTGTTGACCCAAATTAGGGTTTGAGTTAGCACAAAGATGTTTTGACCTAAAAGGCCCAAATTAACTTTAATGCTTCATGTTGGACTTACAAGTTTATCCATACCAAGTTTCAAGCTTTGATTCCAATCTTTGCCCAGTCAATTGGACAGTTGACCTAGAAATCAGCTGTATTAGGGAAAAAGTCAACTGTGGTCAATTGACAGTCAAACCTCATAAAATTTGACCCACATCAACATTATGAACTCATATGGACCATTTGATCAAGTTTGGATCACAATTCCACAAGAAATTTGATCAGACCACCAAAAGGGAAAAATGGTCATTTTTAGGGTTTTGACTGCACAAATGCAATTTTTGACTGTTTGACCTAGCCAATGGCAAACCAAGCTCACATATGGACTCAAGGACTCAATGGCATTGTCTTGACATGTTCAACAAATTCAAAAGATCCCAAATGCACAAGATTGACAGATGAATTTTCCAGTCAACTGAGCCAAATTTGATTGTATACTGAAAAGTCAAACTTTGACTTTTTGGTCAAAGTCAAGTGTCAAGATTCATTTTTCATAAAGACATGTCAAATTATGGAACTTGTTCATCAAGAAATCAAAAATTACAAATTAGGGTTTGGAATGAGAAAATTTCATAACTTAGAATTTTTCTAAGTTATGAAACTTCCTTATTTTTTCCTAACTTTGTCCCATTTTTTTCATCAAGATGCATTTGGATTCAAAAGAAACTCAAAACATGAAAGTTGCATTCCATTGCAAAATCTACAACTTTGATTCACAAAGTTTCCTCAAAAGAAGCTTGTAGCTCAAGTTATGATTTTTAGAACAAGGGTGCAAAACATTCTTAACTTAGAAATATTTTGACCTATTTTAGGAAGGATTTTTGCCTAACTTCATGACCACTTTTCACATGCTTCCACTTGGAATTTCAAATTGCATTATAAAGATGGATTGTAGTACACATTCCAAGCTTTCCAAAATGTCCAAGAACTTCTCAAACACCCTTGTGGTTAGGGAGAATCGAATTTGTCAATATGGGCAAAAGTCACTTTGTTCATGAGCCATTTCCATGTTCATAACTTTGCATTTTTGAACTCATCATGTTTCAAGCTAGTTACAAGCCTCTAATCTCATTTACACTCAATAATTAAATGTCAATCCATTGTATTCTAGCATTATTTTGTGCATTTGGACATTACATGGAAGTTTTATCCATAATTAGAAAAAGTATTCTATCTATTCTTGTAAAGTTACACTTTATGTCAAGTTTACAATCCAAGAGGTACAAAGAAAATCTCTGAGGCACAAAGGCATGGACATATCCCACTGATCAAGACTAACATTTGCAGCATACTTGAGGGGCCTAGAGGAGCTTGTGACCTAACTTGCCAATTTTTGCTTAAGAGAGAAGAAACTTGCATTTTGAAACACAACATTGAGTTCCTGTCAATACAAGCCTAAGCAAACTTATTGAACACACTCCATACATCATAACTGAGCTAAAACACGAGCCAACCACCTCCAATACCTCCTTAAACACAGAAACACCATCTTGCTGCACAAAAACAGGGCATTCTGCACTTTGACTTGGCCAGCTCATTTCCATCGTGCATTTTCATCCAAACCACTTCATACACACTCTCTACCACATATACAAACTATCCCAAGCATTGGACACGAACTATAACATCCCTAACATCATTTGCCATTTTCACTTTTCTCTCTTGCAGGTTGACTTCTGTAGCTTGATATAGCAAGATTCAAAGCACACCAAGCATTGGAGAAGCATCCCTGAACTTCAAGCAAGCTGTACAAGTCCTCACATTGCACTGAAAGTACCTCCATTGTCATACACAAATCAAGCTGAACAGGTAAGTTTTTGAACTTCTATCTCTCTATCTAGGCATAGTTAGGTTTAAGTTTGTGAAGAAAACATGTTCTAATCATAGCCCTGAAGTCATCCATATAGTTACTTTTCATTTATATTGTGTGTGCTAAGAGTATTTTGAATCTGAACATCTGAAAAAAACTAGGTCAGGAATTGGGGGAGAAGAAATTCTCTCTCATTTCTGAGAGTTAGATTAACTTTTTTATATATTTGAAATCGTGGCTTCAAGCTCTACAAGTTTCATGTTTTAAGATTTGTCAAAGGATCAAAGAATCAGGAGTTAGGGAGATGAACAAGAAGGCGCGCGTTTTGTGTTTGAACCTGGCCAGAGGTTGAAGACAAAGTCTTTGGGCTGGGCCTATGTTGTTCTTTCTATTTGCACCACTTTTCCACACTTGCACCCCCTTGGCCCATTGTATTTATTTTTATCATTTTTTGAATTTTTCTTTTTGTTTCTGACTTTTTATTTTTTGCCAAAATATAAAAAATATTAAAAACATTTTTTCAACCACTTTTGCATTTTATTTGTATTTTTGTTTGTTTTATTTGAATTTATACATGTAAATAAACATATTCCCTTTTATTCAAAAATACAAAAATAATACAAATACATTTTATTTTCTGATTTTATTTTATTTTATCTTTTGAACACATTTTCTAAAAAATATACTTTTTTTTTGTAAATAATAAATATTTTTATTTCTTGTATGTATTTAACATATTTAATAAATAATAAATACTTATATATTTATTAGAATATTTAGGATAAAAACATAAAAATAATACATTTTTATTTTTATTAATATTTAACCTCAAAAATCACTTTTTTACAATATACTTTCTTTTTATTTATTTTTTGTACATAATTAATAAATGTTGTATATAATAAATAATTAATACATTTTATTTAGCAAACTAGGGTTTTTCCCTAAAAACATAAAAAAATCCAAAATTATTCATTTTTATTTTTGTTTATTTGTCACATGAAAAATACCTTTTTACATACATATAAAAATCATTTTTTGCATCTTGCATATTTATTTTATTTTATTTAATTATCGTACAATTAAATACCTTGTAAATTTCAATTTGGATGTAATAGTTAGATTTAAATTTCTTGCTAAATATCCCCATTTGAACATTTGTACCCCCCATCCCATAATTGTGTTGTAATAATTTAAGATTTTATTTTTCGCATTTAAAAGCTTTCTAAATATGCCATGATAGACTTAGGATTTTGTATGCAAAAATCAACCAAACAATAGCTTGACTTAATTCAAAGATAACAAAGCATGAAAATGGACAACACCAATCACACTTGCACCCCTAGGGTTACTCCACTTGTTGCCTTCAATAATGGGCCATGTTGCATGTTAGGTATCTTTGGCAAAACAAAACAAATTCAAATGATCATGGTCCCTCGATGACGCTTTCGAAAGTTGCCTAAAAATGATCAAGTCCCTTAAAGAAAAAATTGCCCAAAGATACTTGGCACCATTGCAATCATGGTCGAAAAGATGACCCGCGCCCGTCCCGTTCACATCCTAACACAAGATTGTCCACCAAATACAATGGTGGAACAAAATTGTTAAAAGGGTTAAAGCATAGAGAAAACTTTTGAGTAAATTTAGGGTAGATAGCTCTTGGTTACTTGCCAACTTGCAAAACAAAAACACTTGCCTATTTTTCAAAACCACACATCACAACACACTTTCAAACAACTTTCAAAAACATTGAAAACTTTTTCAAAAGATATACACATTTGTATACATCCAAACATGGGTCATTACAAAGGTTACCACCACATTGGCCTCTTTTCAAAACATTTTCAAACCCACACATAAAGCACCATTTCAAACAATTGAAAATCAAGGCAAGTTGATCTAAGCAAGTAACTAAGAGCCCATGGATAACCATGGATAGAAAGGGTGCTAATACCTTCCCTTTCTATAATCTACTCCCCGAACCCAAGAAAACATCTCAAAGGTTTTTGCTGTGCTTTTTAACCTTTCCTTAGGATAAAATAAAAAGTCGGTGGCGACTCTTGCTCAACCGAAACATTTGCGAAAACAAACGCAAAACCTCAAGTCAGTTCTCCCACCGTATCACAGAACTGGAAACTCTGCTGGGGATATTTTGAAGTGGAGTAACCTTAGGGCTTAGATCACCCTCTTGCATGACTAATTGTTTGTTTTGTTTGCTTTACATCTTGGCTCTCTTGTTTGGGTTTGAAATCCTACACCCGGATTTGGGGAAACATTCATAGATAGCAATACGATGTGGAAACTGTGCGGGGTATACCGACACGGTTGAAGCACTAATGACCTAGAACCTTACTTGACCATCTTGGCCTTTCATTAGGGGTAGTGAGATGACCGGCTTTGGTGCAGTCCGAAGTTGGTAGATACTCGATAC
Organism: Vicia faba; assembly: GCA_948472305.1. Lineage (NCBI taxonomy): Eukaryota > Viridiplantae > Streptophyta > Magnoliopsida > Fabales > Fabaceae > Vicia > Vicia faba. Next base: position 1,073,912,960 of record OX451737.1, on the reverse strand, counting down.
TACACTCATTGAGGGTTGTTTTCATGGAATATTTTGGTCGCTAGTTAAGTGGCTAAACCAAAACAATGAACATGGAAAACAATCCAATGATATTGAGCTCCTTAGAACCCGATTACTATTTATAGGATAGGTTTTTAAGCCAACTACACTCAAGAGGGTACTTACCTATGAAACCTCATGCAAGCCTGAAACTAGGGTTTGGCGTGAATTGCTTGTACATATGTTTTGTGCATACATCATAAACATCATAAAGCATCATATGCATCCACTAACCATTTCAAGGGTTTAGATCTTCATCTTTGTTCTTGTTTTGTAGGTCATGGAAATTCCTCGCAGGAAAACTATCCAAGTCAACCTTGTGAGAATCCCTCCTCAACTCAAGGAGCTCACATCCAGAATTCCGGAAAGCTCTCCCTTCAGTGAAAGACATGGTAGACTGCTCAGCCTAGTCAACACCAGCATTGAAGAGGACATGGTAAAGGTGTTGTTCCAGTTCTTTGACCCCCTTCACCATTGTTTCACTTTCCCCGACTACCAATTGGTGCCCACTTTGGAGGAATTTTCTCAACTCCTGAGAATCCCTATTCTTAATCAACTACCCTACAACGGTACGGAAAAAGAACCAAAGACTGAAGATGTTGCTCAAGCACTACACTTGCAACCATCTGACATCAAGGGGCATTGGGAAACTAGAAGCGGTGTCAAAGGCTTCTTGGCAAAATTCTTGTTTGAGAAGGCACAAGAGTGTTGGAATTCATTGGATCTACAATCCTTTGAAGAAATTGTGGCACTCCTTATTTATGGGTTGGTCCTGTTCCCAAATCCTGACCAGCTTGTAGATGTCAATGCCGTCAAAATCTTCTTATCCAGGAATCCAATACCAACATTGCTTGGGGACATTCTTCACTCATTTTACACACGAACAATGAGAAAGAGGGGTGTTCTCATGTGCTGTACTCCTCTCCTTGCAAGGTGGTTTATTTCGCACCTTCCACAATCTGTTTTGAAGAATGACCAAGGCTTAAGATGGTCACAACGGTTGATGACCCTCACTCACTCTGATGTACATTGGTGTTCTCGGTCCAGAGAAAATGTCATCATCGTCGATCGTTGTGGAGAGTTCCCTAATGTTCCATTGCTTGGCATTAGAGGAGGCATTACCTATAACCCTTGTCTAGCTTTGAGACAATTTGGATATGCACGGAGGGATGGCCCTCACGACATGTTGATTCCTGACTTAGTTTGTGACTTCGACAATGATGCATAAGGACTTCGCCAAAGATTCATCAAAGCTTGGAGGATGCCTAACAAGGTAGACAGCAAGACACTGGGGCACAAGAACTCCATCCCTCTTGAGCCTTATCTCAAGTGGGTACGAACCCGAGCCCAGAGTCTAATGATGCCTTACCCTCATGTTCTCCCTGTGATTAAAGAGCCCGTTAAGGAAGGAGAGGTTCCCTACACCGTCCTATATCCTGACATGCCTACATCGTGGGAGGAGATGAAGAAGAGTTGGATCCAACTCAAGGAGGAACGGAACACTTTTGAAGCCAGCTTCTACGCCAGTGAGAAGAAGGTTTTGGAGCTTACCCGCCGACTCCATGAGGAAGAGACCCTCAACACCTACATCGCACCAAAGAGGATGCGCAACGTCTTTTTACCATGAGAAGTTTTTTTTTTGTAATATTTGGCTCATGGGGCATTTATGTACTGACAAATTTCTTCTTATTAATATGACGTGCGTTCTTTTTGTTTGCAACAATTTTGAATTTTCTAAATCCTCGAATGCATTGCATACATAAGCATATCATTCATCATGCGCATAAGCAGGTCTCCACACCAGGTTTCCTTATCTTTCTGCTGTTTATTTCAGTAAGATGGATCTCGAACAGACGGTCAAGGACTTGCAGTCCCAAAACTCACCGTTTCAACATCTCCTGATGACCTTGGCTAAGGGTCAGGAGGATCTAAAAGCCCTGCTTGGAAACAAAGAGCAAGTGAAGAAGAAGAAGAAAAGAATCGGGGTGGCTACCCTAGGAAGAAGGTTTGAGGGTGAAGCCAGAAGAGTTCTTGAATTTCCCCCTACATCTGAAGAGGGAACCATTAAAGGGAATGCAGCTGCGGTACCTTCCGAATCCGAAGCTGAAGAAGGAGAGGCTGAAGAAGACGAAGACTACTCTGAGCAACAATACCCGCCCGCCGATGATAAGTACAAAGGCTTGGAAGACAGGTTGGCAGCTATGGAGCTGCAGAGAGTTCCCGGCTTAGATTTCGAAGATTTGGAATTAGTTGCTGGAATTGTGATCCCCCCGAAGTTCAAAGTGCTAGTTTTTGCAAGATATCACGGGCTATCCTGCCCGAAGATGCATCTCAGATCATATGTAAGGAAGATCCAACCTTACACTACAGACAAGAACCTATGGATCCATTTCTTTCAGGATAGCCTTTCAGGGGCTCAACTCGAGTGGTTCTATCAGTTGGATGGAGCCAGTATCTGAAACTGGGAGGACTTGGCTACTGCATTTTATAAACAGTATCAGTACAATTCTGACCTCGCTCCCACACGTACCCAACTTCAGGGTATGTTACTGGGAACGGGCGAAGGATTCAAGGAGTATGTGCAAAAGTGGAGAGACCTGGCTGGCAGGGTGCAGCCACCGCTGACTGACCGTGAACTTGTTGACATGTTCCTAGGGACCCTGTCTGGTCCATTCTTCAACCACCTGATTGGTAATTCTTCTGCTGGGTTTACAGATTTGACCTTGAATGGTGAGAGAATAGAAGTTGGTATCAAGTCGGGGAAGATACAGAAAGGTGCCTCCGCGAGTACTGAAAAGAAGCCCTTCAAAAAGGAAGCCAGTGCTGTTTATGGTCCCAGAAGACAAATTAAGCCGGAACGCCGCCAGACTGTCAACGCATTAGTAATTTCAAAGCCTGCTGCTGCTCCTCAGCAATACAACCAACCAAGGGGTGAGAGGCCTAAAAGGCAGTACACTCGGCTCAGCATGACCCTGTCTCAGATATTGCCGCAACTGCTGTCAACCAATCTGGTAACTGTCAAAGAAGCTCCGAAGGTAGTGAACACAGCTTCTCCAAAGTACAACCCCAACGCCCGTTGCACTTATCACTCTGATAGCCCGGGGTATACCACGGATGATTGATGGGCTTTGAGGAATAAGGTTCAGGACCTTATTGATGTTAAGGAAATACATTTTGAGGCGCCCGAAAGACCCAATGTTGTGACTGCTCCCATGCCCTAGCATGGAGTGAATGCTGTGGAAGAAGACCGGTATGTAGCCTCCGTGGAAGAGATTGTTACTCCGTTGATGACTGTCAAAAGGAACCTGTTGCTAGCCGGTTTATTTCCGGGTTGTGGTAAAGGTTGCCTTCTATGTGTTGTTTCACCTGTTGGTTGTCCTTTGCTGAAATCAGGTATCCAAAGCCTGATGGATAGCAAAGAAATCTTGTTTGAGAAAATTGTTGTTCCTGTTATCCCTACTGAAGAAGTTTCTATTGTTACTATTTTCAACAACCCTCATAAGGCTCCCTCAAAGAAGCCTGTCAAAATCATGTCCACTCAGAAGATTGCTCCTATCATTATCACTGTTCTGGGGCCTCTCCCCTATACATCCGACAAAGCTGTCCCATGGCACTATGGGGACGATGTTTATGTGCTTGGAGTTAAACAAGAGTTTGATACTAGTACCGGCGTCAGTAACATCACCGGACCTGCCAAAATTACTCGCAGTGGTAGGCTGTTCTCACCAGATATTGCGCCACCAGCTATTCAGAAACCTCTTATCATCACACCTGCAAGTGTGCCTGTTCCCCTTCCTAATCAAGTTCCTGTTTCTACCCCTGCTGCCGAGTCATCTGATACTCGGGGCAAAGGGATTGCTACTGATTTTCCTGCCCTAACGGAGGCACCAAAGACAACCACTGTTGAAGCTTCCCAACAAGAGATGGAAGAGATTCTCAAGATTATCAAGAAGAGTGATTTCAATGTAGTTGAGCAGCTGGGGCACACCCCATCAAAGATTTCTATGCTATCACTGTTGTTGTGTTTAGAGGCCCATGCCAAGGCCCTGATTTCCTTCCTGAAGACGGCCCATGTGCCACAAGAAACGTCTGCTGATCAATTTACCGATTGTGTGGCCAACTTGACTGCCGATAATGGTTTGGGTTTCTCTGACGCCGATCTGACCGCCAAAGGAAAGAACCATAATGACGCCCTGCATGTCTCCATTGAATGCAGGGGAACTACTCTTGCCCATGTGTTGGTGGACACCGGTTCTTCGTTGAATGTATTACCCAAGAAAGCTTTAGACAGGCTGGATTATAAGGGTTTGGAGCTCAAGCCTAGTAACATTGTTGTCCGAGCCTTTAACGGTTCGAAAAGGATGGTACATGGTGAAGTTGACATTCCAATCAGGGTTGGTTCTCAAGTTTTTGATTCTACTTTCTATGTGATGGATATCAGACCATCCTATTCTTGTTTGCTGGGTCATCCATGGATCCACAAGGCTGGAGCTGTGACCTCCACACTACATCAGAAGCTGAAGTACCCGGTTAGAGGGAAGATTGTGACAATGCAGGGGGAGGAAGAATACATGGTCAGCCACCTCAACTCGTTCCGGTACATAGAAATGGATGGGGAATTCATTGAAACCCCCTTTCAACACTTTGAAGAGGTGCCTCAGACACTGGCATCAACTGAAACTGTGATTGAAGACCCTCCTTTGAAGATGGCTTCCTTAAAGGATGCCCGGGCTGTTATTGAGAAGGGTAAGTGTGCAAACTCGGGCCGACTTCCTGACTTCACTCCAAAGACTGACAAATTTGGCTTGGGCTTCACTGCAGAGGCTCAGAGGGCTGTTCGTAAGGCAAGGATTGGAAAACCTCTTGTGTTCATCACCAACCCGGGAGTGAATGCTATTGAAGACGACGTGGATGAATCTGAATTCGACAGCTGGATCTACCCAACAACCGACAGTGGACCAAGCAACTGGACTGCCAAAGACTTCACACCTATTACTTTTGTCACTCAGTAATGAACTCTTTTGTTTTGAATTTGTAACAAACAATATGTTGAAACTTTTATGGCTCGGTGTCCTACCCGGGGCACCGTGGCTTCATTTGTGAGGGCTTTTGTATGTCATTTTCATATATCATTAATCAAAACATTGGACGTTTATTGCATTTCAAAATCTTGCGCTCCTTTTCTTTATTATATATTTCAAAACAGCTATATTTACACACACACACTTATACAGGTTCTAATCCACTCTGGATCTCACTGGTAACAACTTTGCTACTGCCAGTTATGACTTCGAAAATCCGATCAACTTAGCCAAAGACGAAGGTGAAGATGATTGCGAAGTTCCTGGTGAACTTGCAAGACTACTACTCCAGGAAGAGAGGGCCATTCAGCCACATGAAGAGTCAGTGGAAACGGTAAATCTGGGTACTGAGACAGACAGAAAGGAAGTCAAGATTGGTGCCAATCTAGAGTTCAGTGTGAAACAATGGTTGATTCAGATGCTGCATGACTATGTGGAAATCTTTGCCTGGTCTTACGAAGACATGCCTGGGTTAGATACCGACATTGTGGTTCATCACCTGCCTACCAAGGAAGACTGCCCTCCGGTTAAACAAAAGGTCTGCCGTATGCGTCCAGAAATGTCCGAGAAAATCAAAGCCGAGGTTATGAAACAATTTGATGCCGGGTTTCTAGCAGTGACTTCCGACCCTCAGTGGATTGCCAACGTGGTTCCAGTGCCGAAGAAAGATGGTAAGCTCCGAATGTGTGTTGATTACAGGGATTTGAATAGGGCCAGCCCCAAGGATGATTTCCCTCTGCCTCATATCGACGTTCTGGTTGACAACACTGCTCAGCATAAAGTTTTCTCCTTCATGGACGGCTTCTCCGGTTATAATCAGATCAAGATGGCTCCTGAAGACATGGAGAAGACCACTTTTGTCACTCAGTGGGGCACCTTTTGCTACAAGGTCATGCCTTTTGGGTTGAAAAATGTTGGGGCAACCTACCAACGTGCGATGGTTGCTTTATTTCATGATATGATCCATCACGAGATAGAAGTATACGTTGACGATATGATTGCGAGGTCTCAAACTGAGGAGGAACACCTTGACCACCTACGGAAGCTGTTTGACCGTCTGAAATTGTACAAGCTGAGGTTAAACCCGAACAAGTGCACCTTTGGGGTGAGATCTGGAAAATTGCTAGGCTTCATCGTAAGCGACAAAGGTATTCAAGTGGACCCTGCCAAAGTGAAAGCCATACAAGAGATTCCAACTCCCAAGACAGAGAAAGAAGTCAGAGGCTTTCTAGGACGGTTGAACTACATTACCCGATTCATTTCACATCTAACTGCTACCTGTGAACCAATCTTCAAGCTGCTGAAGAAGGATCAAGTAGTACGTTGGAATGATGAATGTCAGGCCGCTTTCGAAAAGATCAAAGAGTATCTCCAAGAACCACCCATTCTTATGCCACCGGTTGAAGGGAGACCTCTAATACTTTACTTGATAATACTTGACAACTCAATGGGGTGTGTGTTGGGGCAGCATGACGAGTCTGGCCGAAAAGAGCACGCCATTTATTACCTTAGCAAAAAGTTTACCGAATGTGAGACCCGATACTCACTGCTCGAGAAAACTTGTTGCGCTTTGGTATGGGCTGCTCGCCGGCTGAGGCAGTATATGTTGACTCACACTACTCTGTTGATTTCAAAAATGGATCCAATCAAGTACATATTCGAAAAGCCCGCCTTGTCCGGAAGAATAGCAAGATGGAAAATGATCTTGACGGAATATGACATCTAATACACGACTCAAAAAGCAATCAAGGGAAGTGTATTGGCAGACCATTTGGCACATCAGACAGTGGACGATTACCAGTCGATGAACTTTGAATTTCCAGACGAGGATATCATGGTAGTGACTGATTGTGAAGTACCTGGACCGGATGAAGGACCTGAGGAAGGATCCCGATGGTCTATGCACTTTGACGGAGCCTCGAACGCTTTGGGTAATGGTATCGGCGCTGTGATCATATCCCCTAAAGGCACTCATACTCCACTCACTGCCCGGCTATGTTTCAATTGCACCAACAACATGGCAGAGTATGAGGCATGTATCATGGGTCTTCACGCTACAATTGACTTAAGGATCAAGTTTCTGAGTGTCTTCAGAGATTCCGCTCTCGTGATCAATCAGGTCAAAGGCGAGTGAGATACGAAACACCCAAATCTTATTCCTTACAAGGAGTACGTGCTGACATTGCTTCCCCACTTTGAGGAGATAACTTTTGAACACTTCCCAAGAGAGGAGAATCAGTTAGCGGACGCGTTGGCTACGATGTCTTCTATGTTCAAAGTCAAACGGGACAACGAGGCACCCCGGATCATTATTTGGAAATTGGATGAACCTGCACATTGCTGCGATCTCGAAACCGAAGAGGTAACAGAAAAACCCTGGTATCATGAAGTGAAGAGGTACCTTGAAGCTCAAGAATACCCCGAAGGCGCATCTGTTAATGACAAGAAGTTCCTGAGAAGTTTTGCGGCAAAGTTCTTCCTCAGCAACGACATTCTGTACAAACGAAACCATGATTCAACCTTGCTACGTTGTGTGGATAAGCCTGAAGCAAAAAGGATCATGGCAGAGCTACATGAAGGTACCTTCGGAATGCATTCCAGTGGACATACCATGGCAAAGAAAATCCTTTGGGCAGGATATTTCTGGTCCACAATGGAAGCTGATTGTTACCAGCATTCTCGGACGTGTCACAAATGCCAGATCTATGCTGATAAGGTGCACATTCCTCCGGTTCCTCTGAACGTCTTGACAGCACCTTGGCCTTTTGCAATGTGGGGCATTGATATGATCGGCGAAATCAGACCGACGGCATCCAACGGGCATCGCTTCATCTTGGTAGCGATTGATTACTTTACAAAGTGGGTTGAAGCAGCTTCCTACGCTACCGTAACCAAGAGCGTCGTGGCACGGTTCATTCGGCATAACCTGATCTGTCGATACGGTGTACCTGAGAGGATCATCACGGACAATGGTACCAATCTTAACAACAAGATGATCACTGAGCTCTGCGAGCAATTCAAGATACAACACCACAACTATTCACCTTACCGGCCGAAGATGAACGGGGTTGTAGAAGCAGCGAATAAGAATATTAAGAAGATTGTGCAGAAGATGACAGTGACCTACAAAGATTGGCACGAAATGCTACCGTTTGCTCTTCATGGGTACCGTACCTCAGCACGGACGTCAATAAGGGCAACTCCCTTTTCCTTGGTCTATGGCATGGAGGCAGTCTTGCCTATTAAAGTCCAGATACCCTCTCTCCGGATAATGAAGGATGCAGGTTTGAGAGAAGATGACTGGATCCAGACTCGGCTTGATCAATTAAACCTAATTGACGAAAAGAGACTCACTGCTATTTGTCATGGTCAGACGTACCAAAAACGGATGATCAGGGCATTTAACAAAAAGGTCAGACGACAAGAGTATCAAGTAGGAGATCTGGTAATCAAGCGCATCATTCTTCCTCAAAGTGATCCCAGGGGAAAATGGACCCCTACGTACGAAGGGCCATTTGTGGTTAAACATATCTTCTCAGGAGGAGCTATGATTCTAACTACCATGGATGGTGACGACCTTCCTCACCCCGCCAATGCAGACATAGTAAAAAGATACTACGCATGAACTAAAGACCCGTTAGGTTGACACACCTAGGCAAAAATAAGGGCTTCCCGGCGAACCAAAAGGGTTCGGGCAAAAATAAGGGATGAAATGAAAAAATCTGTACACCCGGCAAGTCGAAAACCTGAAAAGGCGGCTTGGGCAAAAATGGGTATCCCGGTGGACTGAAAACCCGAAAGGGCGGTCCAGGAAAAAGTTAGGGATAAAGCGTAATACTATGTCTCATTGGATCACCTTGCATCCAGAATTCGGCATCAATTATCGGGCTCAGACAGCATCGATCAATCAACTTCATATTCAACTAAGCGGCAAAGTGATGAGACGCTTGAAGACATAAAGGCGATAGCAGAGTCGGAACCCAGTGGGATTATTTTCACATAGCTGTTTTGTTTCCTTTTCACAAAATTGTATAAACTCTATGTTGCTCGGCGGCGTTCTCTTACTAGGACGTCAGCCTCCTGTACATAAAACGCCTATTTACAGGAAAATTTCAAAATCAATACAAGTTCAATTCTTCAGAGAAATTATCCATTGTTTTTCCTTTTTCTGTTTTTGTTTTGCGAAGAACGTCCAATGTTCATTTTTGATATATGCATTTGACATTAATTGCTAATCATGAATAATTGCATGCGAAACAAAGGACTGATTACAGGTGACATCAGAAACAGGGGCAATTTAGAATTGTCTAAGAGATCTAGTTGCTCTGTCCACCAAGGTACCAAGGTAGGTTTGGTTGAAGAATGTAACCCAGTTACCTCAACTCCCCACAGAGTAAGGCAAGATTCAGCAATACTCTCCTCAAGCAGAGTTGGTTTCTCATCAGCCCTGAAAAGGCACATTGTTCCCCTAGCAAGCCAGCGATACTCTCCCCAAGCATAGTTAGTCTACTGTCAGCCTTAAGAATTTGGGTATCCCCAGAAGATCTCAACATTCCCCCAATGGAGTATAGATATTCCTCAGCAAGCATCCCCGGCAGTCTTAATATAAGATTGTTCCCCGACGGAATATCAGACACCCCATTGGAGCCATTCCCCCAGTACAGTCTGAAAAGTTTCCCCAGGAAAGTTGAATCATCCTCCCCAGTAGATTCTGGAAGCTTGTCCCCTGCAGAGTACGAGCGTCTCTCCCTGACTTTATTCAGAGGTTATTTCCCATCAGGGCTTATAATTGGGTTATCATCAGCTAATTACCACGGAAAGATCGTCCTCGGCGAAGTTTCTTCCTATCCCCAGCGGAGTTCATCAAGTTCCCCAACATAACTCATCAGTGGAATCCCCAGCGGAGCTCTCATCAAAATCTCAGCGAAGTATCTCTTCCCACAGAGTAATTCCCCGCAGAGTAATCTCTCCAACAAGTTTATTCCCCAACGGAGTCATCTTCTCCTACCGGTTTATTCTTGCAACCATCATCCCCAGCGGAAAAGAAGAACTCTACTCTTCAAAACATCAGCCCAGGATTCAACAAATTCCCGGCAGTCATCAAGGATTTATTTTCCTAGATGAAAATACATTCATAAACATTTCACATTTCATACATCCTGCTTACATACATGATAAAGTGCATACAACACTATCTCATTTTGAGCATCATGACATCATGCATTGCATACAACTGATGTCTTGCCTTTTCAGGAAAAGGACAATCCAAAGATGATTACTATCAACTATCACAATTTCCAGATTCGATACCTGTATCTAGCCAGGGCACATCTGTGAGTGATTGATTGTAGATTCGATACCTGTATCTAGCCAGGGCACATCTGCATGAAGAATTTCCAGATTCGATACCTGTATCCATCCAGGGCATATCTGTAGACAACAATTTCCAGATTCGATACCTGTATCCAGCCAGGGCACATCTGTAGACGACTAATTCCAGATTCGATTCCTGTATCTAGCCAGGGAATATCTGTGAGTGATTGATTGTAGATTCGATACCTGTATCCAACCAGGGCATATCTGCATAAACAGTTTAGAGATTCGATACCTGTATCCAGCCAGGGCACGCCTGTAAGCAACCTTTTTGAAGTTCCGGATTCGACTCCTGTATCTAGCCAGGGCATATCTGTGAGTGTTTGATTGTAGATTCGATACTTGTACCTAGCCAGGGCATATCTGCATGAAGAGACTGAAGATCAACGCTTGTAGCAAGCCAGGAAACCATCTTCCTTTCTCAAAGTACACAAGTTCTCGCTAAGGAATCTCTTACGCGATCAACACTTCCAAATGGCATCTATAAGCCCATTCCCGACAAGGTTCTGTCACACCCCCAGATGGCATCTATAAGCCCATCCTCCTATCCAACATCTCTCCAAATGGCATCTATAAGCCCATTCCCGCCATCACATTGCTGATACTCCAGCATGCGAGTGCAAATTCCAGGGCACTCTAGTGTCCAATCTCCTTTTACCCTCGAGTCGCGAAAGGCAAACTTGCCAATCTAACTCTTCAGGTTCAAGAAGATTGAACAGGGGCAACTATTGTACCCCAAAATTTGCCCTCCCATTTCATCAACATTTTCTCATCACAAGACCCTTGGAGCTCAAGGTCAAGTTAGGGTTTACTCTGCTCAAGACTCCTCCTTGCACTGTTGACCCAAATTAGGGTTTGAGTTTGCACAAAGATGTTTTGACCTAAAAGTCCCAAAGTGACTTTCATGCTTCATGTTGGACTTACAAGTTTATCCATACCAAGTTTCAAGCTTTGATTCCAATCTTTGCCCAGTCAATTGGACAGTTGACCTAGAAATCAGCTGTATTGGGGGAAAAGTCAACTGTGGTCAATTGACAGTCAAACCTCATAAAATTTGACCCACATCAACATTATGAACTCATATGGACCATTTGATCAAGTTTGGATCACAATTCCACAAGAAATTTGATCAGACCACCAAAAGGGCAAAATGGTCATTTTTAGGGTTTTGACTGCACAAAGGCAATTTTTGACTGTTTGACCTAGCCAATGGCAAACCAAGCTCACATATGGACTCAAGGACTTAATGGCATTGTCTTGACATGTTCAACAGATTCAAAAGATCCCAAATGCACAAGATTGACAGATGAATTTTCCAGTCAACTAAGCCAAATTTGACTGTATACTGAAAAGTCAAACTTTGACTTTTTGGTCAAAGTCAAGTGTCAAGATTCATTTTTCATCAAGACATGTAAAATTATGAAACTTGTTCATCAAGAAATCAAAAATCACAAATTAGGGTTTGAAATGAAGAATTTTCATAACTTAGAATTTTTCCAAGTTATGAAAATCCCTAATTTTTTCCTAACTTTGTCCCATTTTTTCATCAAGATACATTTGGATTCAAGGAAAAATCAAAACATGAAAGTTGTAGTCCATTGCAAAATCTACAACTTTGATTCACAAAGTTTCCTCAAAAGAAGCTTGTAGCTCAAGTTATGATTTTTGGAACAAGGGTGCAAAACATTCTTAACTTAGAAATATTTTGACCTATTTTAGGCAGGATTTTTGCCTAACTTCATGACCACTTTTCACATGCTTCCACTTGGAATTTCAAATTGCATTACAAATATGGATTGTAGTACACATTCCAAGCTTTCCAAAATGTCCAAGAACTTCTCAAACACCCTTGTGGTTAGGGAGAATCGAATTTGTCAATATGGGCAAAAGTCACTTTGTTCATGAGCCATTTCCATGTTCATAACTTTGCATTTTTGAACTCAGCATGTTTCAAGCTAGTTACAGGCCTCTAATCTCATTTACACTCAATAATTAAATGCCAATCCATTGTATTCTAGCATTATTTTGTGCATTTGTACATTACATGGAAGTTTAATCCATAATTAGAAAAAGCATTCTATCTATTCTTGTAAAGTTACACTTTATGTCAAGTTTACAATCCAAGAGGTACAAAGCAAATCTCTGAGGCACAAAGGCATGGACATATCCCACTGATCAAGACTAACATTTGCAGCACACTTGAGGGGCCTAGAGGAGCTTGTGACCTAACTTGCCAATTTTTACTTAAGAGAGAAGAAACTTGCATTTTGAAACACAACATTGAGTTCCTGTCAATACAAGCCTAAGCAAACTTATTGAACACACTCCATACATCATAACTAAGCTAAAACACGAGCCAACCACCTCCAATACCTCCTTAAACACAGAAACACCATCTTGCTGCACAAAAACAGGGCATTCTGCACTTTGACTTGGCCAGCTCATTTCCACCGTGCATTTTCATCCAAACCACTTCATACACACTCCCTACCACCTATACAAACTATCCCAAGCATTGGACACGAACTGTAACATCCCTAACATCATTTGCCATTTTCACTTTTCTCTCTTGCAGGTTGACTTCTGTAGCTTGATATAGCAAGATTCAAAGCACACCAAGCATTGGAGAAGCATCCCTGAACTTCAAGCAAGTTGTACAAGTCCTCAAATTGCACTGAAAGTACCTCCATTGTCATACACGAATCAAGCTGAACAGGTAAGTTTTTGAACTTCTATCTCTCTATCCAGGCATAGTTAGGTTTAAGTTTGTGAAGAAAACATGTTCTAATCATAGCCCTGAAGCTATCCATATAGTTACTTTTCATTTATATTGTGTGTGCTAAGAGTATTTTGAATCTGAACATCTGAAAAAAACTAGGTCAGGAATTGGGGGAGAAGAAATTCTCTCTCATTTCTGAGAGTTAGATTAACTTTTTTATATATTTGAAATCGTGGCTTCAAGCTCTACAAGTTTCATGTTTTAAGATTTGTCAAAGGATCAAAGAATCAGGAGTTAGGGAGATGAACAAGAAGGCGCGCGTTTTGTGTTTGAACCTGGCCAGAGGTTGAAGACAAAGTCTTTGGGTTGGGCCTGTGTTGTTCTTTCTATTTGCACCACTTTTCCACACTTGCACCCCCTTGGCCCATTGTATTTATTTTTATCATTTTTTGAATTTTTCTTTTTGTTTCTGACTTATTATTTTTTGCCAAAATATAAAAAATATTAAAAACATTTTTTCAACCATTTTTGCATTTTATTTAGATTTTTTTTTGTTTTATTTGAATTTATACATGTAAATAAACATATTCCCTTTTATTCAAAAATACAAAAATAATACAAATACATTTTATTTTCTGATTTTATTTTATTTTATCTTTTGAACACATTTTCTAAAAAATATACTTTTTTTTTTGTAAATAATAAATATTTTTATTTCTTGTATGTATTTAACATATTTAATAAATAATAAATACTTATATATTTATTAGAATATTTAGGATAAAAACATAAAAATAATACATTTTTATTTTTATTAATATTTAACCTCAAAAATCACTTTTTTACAATATACCTTCTTTTTATTTATTTTTTGTACATAATTAATAAATGTTGTATATAATAAATAATTAATACATTTTATTTAGCAAACTAGGGTTTTGCCCTAAAAACATAAAAAAATCCAAAATTATTCATTTTTATTTTTGTTTATTTGTCACATGAAAAATACCTTTTTACATACATATAAAAATCATTTTTTGCATCTTGCATATTTATTTTATTTTATTTAATTATTGTACAATTAAATACCTTGTAAATTTCAATTTGGATGTAATAGTTAGATTTAAATTTCTTTCTAAATATCCCCATTTGAACATTTGTACCCCCCATCCCATAATTGTGTTGTAATAATTTAGGATTTTATTTTTCGCATTTAAAAGCTTTCTAAATATGTCATGATAGACTTAGGGTTTTGTATGCAAAAATCAACCAAACAATAGCTTGACCTAATTCAAAGATAACAAAGCATGAAAATGGACAACACCAATCACACTTGCACCCCTAGGGTTAATCCACTTGTTGCCTTCAATAATGGGCCATGTTGCATGTTAGGTATCTTTGGCAAAACAAAACAAATTCAAATGATCATAGTCCCTCGATGACGCTTTCGAAAGTTGCCTAAAAATGATCAAGTCCCTTAAAGAAAAAATTGCCCAAAGATACTTGGCACCATTGCAATCATAGTCTAAACGATGACCCGCGCCCGTCCCGTTCACATCCTAACACAAGATTGTCCACCAAATACAATGGTGGAACAAAATTGTTAAAAGGGTTAAAGCATAGAGAAAACTTTTGAGTAAATTTAGGGTAGATAGCTCTTGGTTACTTGCCAACTTGCAAAACAAAAACACTTGCCTATTTTTCAAAACCACACATCACAACACACTTTCAAACAACTTTCAAAAACATTGAAAACTTTTTCAAAAGATATAAACCTTTGTATACATCCAAACATGGGTCATTACAAAGGTTGCCACCACATTGACCTCTTTTCAAAACATTTTCAAACCCACACATAAAGCACCATTTCAAACAATTGAAAATCAAGGCAAGTTGATCTAGGAAAGTAACTAAGAGCCCATGGATAACCATGGATAGAAAGGGTGCTAATACCTTCCCTTTCTATAATCTACTCCCCGAACCCAAGAAAACATCTCAAAGGTTTTTGCTGTGCTTTTTAACCTTTCCTTAGGATAAAATAAAAAGTCGGTGGCGACTCTTGCTCAACCGAAACATTTGCGAAAACAAACGCAAAACCTCAAGTTAGTTCTCCCACCGTATCACAGTACCCTTTTGCCTGTTTTTTCATATTTTTCACTTCCATTTGATTTTTGTTTACAGTGCTGGGCCTCTAACATGGGCCTGGCAATTTTTTTGCTACTTCATACCCCAGTCTCATTTTTGCACCCCTGACTTTTTTTTTAATTTCTATTTCTTTTTCTTTACTTTATTTTTATTTTTCATATTACTTTTATTATTTTTATTATTATTATTATTATTATTATTATTAATAAAAATCTAAAAATATATTTTTATTTATTTACTTACATATTTAAAAAATGTTCATTAATAGGTTATTTTTCTTCATAAAACAAAAAGACCAAAATATTTTATTTTAAAAAATTAATTCTTTTTAAAAAAAACAATAATTAATGTTTAGACTTTGTTTAATTATTATTTTATTTTCTTAATTAAAATAAACTTAGAACTTAGTTTTCTTTTAATTAATTAATTTTCCTATTATTTTTAATTTAAAACCTTTTCATAAAACCCTAAAATACCTTTTGAATTAATTTCTTTTCTTAATTAGTTTAAGTTAATTTTAGTTAATTTCCATTAATTATTTTCTTAATTAGGTCAAGAGTAAAACCCTTCATAAAATCAAATAAAAATCATTTCTTTTTCCATTTTGCATTCTTGCATTTTTATCTTCAATTTTGTATATTTATTCAATATGGTTGTAATAGTTAATTAGATTTAATTTTCTTGCAAAACCCCCCATTTGTAAATTTATATACCCCCTCCCCCAATGATGTAATAATTTAGTATTTTTATTTTCCGCAATTTAATGATTTATATATAAATGTTAGTAAATTAGGGTTTGTATGGAAAGATTAAAATCAACAAGTTAGCAAACCCTAATTCAAGACAAAACAATGCATGTAAATCAACACACTTGCACACTTACACCCTTAAGGTAAAATCCAATTTATTGCCTTATAAAAATGGTCACGTTATGCATGCGGGATATCTTAGCAAAAAGCAATCAAAAATACAAGAACATAGTCCCTCGATGACGCTATCAAATGCTGCCTTTCAAAATGATCTTAGTCCCTCAAAGAGAATTGTTATGATATTTCACAACATTGTTATCATGGCTATATGATGACCCACGTACGTCCCTTTACATCCAAAGATAGAGCTTCTTACCAAATCAATGGTAAGATAGCAATATCAAAGGAAAGGAAGAAATGAACTAAGACTTTTTAGTAGGTAGATTATTCTTAGTTGCTTGCTCAATTTTAAATCAAACACTCTTGCTTACATTCAAAACAAACACCAACACCTTCAAAAACAATTTCCAAAACACTTTAAAAACATCTTCCAAACTTGAAACATTTTCAAAAGATCAACACTTTGTATATGTTCTTACGAACGAGAACTATTACAAAGTTTGCCTAAACGATGGCGCCTTTTCAAAATACTTTCAAAAACCACACAAAGCACATTTTCAAACAAAAGCAAGTGATCTAGAAAGCAACTAAGAGCCCATAGATAACTATGGATGAAAAGGGTGCTAACACCTTCCCTTTTCATAATCTACCTCCCGAACTCAAGAAATAATCTCAAAGGTCTTTCCTGTTCTTTTCAGCCTTTCCTTTTGGATAAAAGAAAAGTCGATGGCGACTCTTGCTAACCGCAACATTTGTGATAAAACGCAAAACACCAAGTCAGTTCTCCCACCGTATCACACACCCACTCTTGAGCTATTACCCAAGTGTTTAAGCCATTGTCCAAAAGATCTTTCCATTTATGGCATAAAGGCACCATTGTTATTCTTGAAAAGCAAGCTTTTTGTAGAAAGTTTGTCTTGAGCCCATACTTTGTTTGTTTCTGATTTTACTTCACCATAAATCATGGAAATCAACCCCTTTAAACCAGTAACTGTGGTACTTCATCTTGGGACCATGACATAACTTAATATTTACAATCCAACCTAGCCATAACTCCATATTTTGTAAACCAAATCATTTTGTTTACAAACCTCTTGCCTATAAATAGAAGAAGCATTTGCAAGAGAAATAGGTCATAAAAATAGAGAGAAAAGCCAGAAGTTATGTTGATAAACCCTCAAAATATCATATTCACAAAAGCCATAACAGTCCATAAAGCTTCCACTCTTGAATTTTGAAGTCCAAACTTTTGAACCTCTCATACTTTGCAAGTTCTGTCCAAACATCTAAGCACCCCACATACATCATATATAAATTGTTCAAACTCAAGAACAAACTTCTGTAACACCTCTGTTTTTTTCCAAGTTCAAGAATAGTCAAGGTAGCGACTCAAGTTCAAAGCATAAATTCCAGATGTAAGGTAAGTCTTCTTGACTTTAAACTCTTCATTGAAAGCATCATTAGTGATTCATTTTTGAAGATAAAATGTAGTAACCATTTCCCTTGAAGTTAACCCTTTGTTTGTCTTCCATTTTTGTTAATCATGTGTTGAGAACTAACCCATATATGCAGCAAAACAATGATAAAGTGAAAAAACTGCAGGATGAGTCGACACATACTCATATAGGGTGTGTATGGTGTTGTACCCCAAAATTTGCCCTCCCATGTTCTTCAAGAATTGCAAAGTCAAAGCTTCAAAATCTCCCCAAAGGTTGCACAGTCCAAGGGCCTCCTAAGCAATCAAAATTAGGGATTTTGTTCTGATCAAGAAAATGAAGTTTCCAAAGGTCCAATCAAGTCTCACATGCCTATAAATATGGTCAAGCATCCTCATACCAAGTTTCAAGACTTTCAGCACAAAATTGCACAGTCAAAACCCTAATTGCACTACAGTCAACTGTAGGGGCAAAATGGTCATTTGGCAGTCAAAAGTTCAAATTTTTGGTCAACATCTCATTTTGAAGCCACAAACATCATTTGATCAATGCTTGATCATGATTCTCAAAGCTTGGCTCAAAAATCATCAAGATGCAAAAGTTTCCTTATTTGGACAGTTGAAAAAGTCAACTGTAAATTGACCAGGGCATAACTTTCACATGGATTATCAGAAAAATTCCATCCAAAGCTCATTTTGAAGAGAAAGACATTTCCTACAACTCATCTTCATACTTCAAGTCCAAGAAATGCTCTCACAAAAAGTTATCAATTTCAACATTATAGGTCATTTTCAAAAGTCAACAAAAAGGGACTTTAAGTCAAAGGCCATAATTTGAGATTGGTAAATCAAAATGACATGTGACCAAAGGCATTGGTTAGAGGACTCAAATACCTTTCCAAAATGTCCAAGAACATGAGCAAAGCTTAAAAATTGAGCAAGTTATGCCTTGTGGAAGTTGGGAAATTTTTGGATATTTTGAAAAGTCAACATTGATTCAAATGACCTAAAATTGCTAATGGGCCTATTTTTCTTTCACAATTCATCATCCAAGACATGTGCACGACCACTTGGCCCAAAGGGAAGTTTTTCTTCATTTTTTATTTATTTATTTGAATTTTTATTAATAATAATTCATTTAAATCAATTAAATACATGAAAAATACTTAACCTAAGTTTTTCAATCTTTTTGTGCATAATATATCCTCAAGATTTCGTGCCTAGCCAAATATGGAAAGAACCAATGGAATTGGATATGATTTGTATCAAAAAGCATGTGAAAAAGATTTGAAAATTATGGTTTAAAAATCAAATATCATATTCATGAATGCAAAGGATTTTGATCAAGTTTTGAACCCTAATCACTCTCCTATACCTACATAAGCAAGACCTAATGCCTCAGAACAAAGGAGCTGCGCCAGACATAGAAAAGAAAACTTGAATTTTTGGTGAAAGAACTCAAAACTGAAAACCTATTTGCAGGTCGATTCAAGCCAAGAAACTCATCCTATTGCCTTCCAAGGACATCAAGCAACCTCCCTGGATCAAAAACATCAATCCTAACACCTTGAAACACTGTACAGAAGTCAAGCTTTCTTCACTTTTTTTCATAATCGTGTTTCCATATTTAGGCATTTACATAGCACTTTGTTTGTGTATTCATACTGATTGATGTGTTCTGGAGCTAACCATCCACTTTAATTGCGTTTTTGTATACTATATGCGATTCTACCATGGATGTAGATTAGGGTTTTGCAAGCTTGATATTGGGGGTTTCCAAACGCGGTAAAATTAGACCACCACGATGCCATGAATGGATGCAGGGGGTTTGGACGAAAACAATGGCATCCTCGCGCCTAATTTATGAAGCCCCAGGGGTTATTCGCTATTTTGCAGAAACTGGCCTAAAAGAACACTAACAAAACCGTTGCCTATGTTTTTGTATTTCAGGAAAAAAAATAAGCCAACGAAGAAGACGCTGATGTGTAAGGAGTTGATTGCTTCATTTGAAAATTCGCGCTAAAAAGATACTAACGCGTGGGTTTATTTTATATTTATTATTTGTTATTTAATATACAAAGAAAACAAATAGCCTGGTTGGTGAAGCGCTTGAGTGGTAATGTTCAGGACCTGGGTTCGATCCCAGGTCCCCACCCCCTTTCATAATATTTTGCATTTAATGTTTCCATGCAGCTTCAGTACTAAAGCACACCATGCATCTTCAAAATCAAACCGTCCACGCGTTCAGTTTCATCAATTCAAAGGCACAGATTTGAGGAACATGATAAACCCTGGTCAACGCTGGTGCATGCTAATGGAAAAAGTCTACCAGGCCTAAAGGTTATTGGGCTTAAATTGCTAGCCATTTACCTCACAATTGGGGACAACACCCCCCTGAGGTTTGCAATGTTTTTTTTCTTTTTTTCATTCTTTTTTTTTACTTTCAATTATTATTTTTAATTAGTTCTGTTAATTTAATTATATTTTCATAAAAATACAAAACAATAAAAAAAATCAGAAAAGACAAAAAAATTAAATATATTTATCTAATTAATATTTTGTAAATAAATTCATTAATTAACTAGTTTTAAATTAGGTTTTAATCTTAACTTTTTTAATAAAAATATAAAAAATATAGAATTAGGGTTTAGGATAATTTTTATTCCTTTTTATTTTTCTTTCATAATAATTAAAATATTAAATATTTATTTTTGTAATTAAATTGCATGTAAATAATTAGGTTTAATTTTAGGTTAAAATTCAATCTTTTCTTAATAAATTAAAAACAACTAGAATTAGGTTTAATTGCATTTAATTCTTTTTTCCATTAAAATCATAAAATACCAAAAAATACCAAAAACAATTTCTTTTCCTTTTTTTAACTAATTAATTCCATCATTTAATTTAATTTTGCAAAAGGGTCCAACGCCCTCGTTTAATTCTTATTTAATTCGCGTGCTTATTTCTTGTTCGTTTAATATTTATGTATCTCTCCCAAGGCCTTGTAAATTAATTTCTTGTGCTTTACTTTTCATTATTTCCTTATTTTTCTGTCAAATCGGGTTCAAGAAATTTTGGCGATGTGGACCCGCGCCTTTGTAATAGCTTTAGAACTTTTACTTTTCTCGCAATTTTTTAACTGTTAATCAAGGCATGAAAGAATGTATGGACAAAAATAAAAACAAACGCTAGATCACCTTTAACATGACAAAAGACAAAAATAGCTGAAAGCGACACACAAATCACACACCACCCCTAGGGTACGCCTCACTGTTGCCTTGCCTCGAAAGGTGATCGTCGAGTAGAGGATGTCTTAGTAAGTCCTCATGATCCGGGAACCTGGCATGAGGGTAGCTTCTAAGGTGTCTTCCCATTGCTCTGGTGATCACCATGTCCCGAACCTCGAATTGACCCGAACACCTCCAACGGTGGTGCTACCTACCTCTCAATGGTGGGATGACACTACTTTAAAGGACATTTACACAAACGAATTCCTTAGGGTAGGTAGACGACTCGTGGATACTTGCTCTAATTCAAAACAAAACAAATCAAAAATACTTTTCACACCAACACATTTTCAAAAAGCTTTCGAAAGCATTTTTCAAACACTCTTGAGGACTGATACAAGAGTCGAACTGGAATTTTCAAAGAAACTTTTTAAAACCCACAGTTGAAAAGCAAACAAACCATTTTTGAAAACACAAATGAGCAAGTATCTAAGAGCCCATGGATAACCATGGATAGAAAGGGTGCTAGCACCTTCCCTTTCTATAATCTACCTCCCGAACCGAGAGCAATCTCTATAAGGAATTTTTCTGTGCTTTTGTCCTTTCCATTTGGAGAAAATAAAAGACGGTGGCGACTCTTGCTTCCGCGACATTTCGCGAACCAGCGTTAAACAGTCAGTTCCAGAACCACCGATCACAGAACTGGCGACTCTGCTGGGGACTTAAACTTAAAGTGAGGTGTACCTTAGGGTTAGTTCATAACTGTGTTTTCAATTGTATTGCTTTGCTTGCTTTAAATTGTGGGACTGTCTTGGGAGTTCTATAGATCCTAACCCGAATCTGGGGGATACCTTCTTAGAAAGTAGCAACAAGACTGTGAGGGAACTGTGCGGGATATACCGACATGGTTGAAACAGTATGCTACGTTGATGTGGCACTTTGGTGTGTACCGGTAACCCTTGAGTTCAGTCAAGGAGAGTACGGGGCCTCCGCGTGGTGTCATGAAGCATCAACAGACCTTAGGAACCTTAATTGAACTATCTTGGCCTCTTTAGGGTAGTGAGATAACTGACTTTGGTGCAGTCCGAGGTTGGTTGATACTCGATACTACACTCAATTGAGGGTTGCTTTCCTGGAATATTTCGGTCGCCAGTTCAGTGGCTAAACCGAAACGATGAACAATGAAAGCAATCCAGTGATATTGGGACCCTTAGAACCCGGTTACTTCTAATAGGACAGGTTGAGCCCACCAACTTCAAGAGGGTAATACCCAGACCCCATGCTGGCCTGAACTCTAAGGGTTTCTCTTGTGTGACTTGTGTGCCTTCCAACTTGACTACTTGCATGCTTGTTATCTGACACTTGAGTTTCTTGCAGGTTTTGTTTATAGTCCTTAACTGGGACTCATAACAGGGTTTACTGAGTGTTTTGCAGGTTTTATTTGGTCCTTAATTGGGACTCATGACAGGTTTTACTTGAGTTTCTTGCAGGTTTTGGTTTGCAGTCCTTAATTGGGACTCGTAACAGGGTTTACCTACATTACCCCATGCATAGCATGACATCATACCATTGCATACATCCTGCATAAAAAACTAATCCATTTCAAGGATCTCAAGGGCTTGTGATGCAGGTCATAGTGAATCAACTATCCCAGCAAGGGGCAAAGAGGATTTATTTTCCTCTAGACAAAGTTGTCAGGGGCTATGACCCACTTGATATGGTGAGCTCTGACTCTTGAAGAAGGTCCCCCTAACCAAGGTTGTTTGGAAATCAAAACCAGACATGATGATTAAAGTCAAGGGCTATGACCCACTTGATATGGTGAGCCTTGACCCTTGGAAGAGAGACTCTCAACAAATATGAAGTTTCTTTCAATCAAGCTACCAGATCCAAACGCTAACAAATTTTCTTGTTTACCCCGCAAGGTCCTTGAAAACATTACATGCATGTCATACTCATCATTGCATAACAGGTATCCTTGTTGCAGGTCACTTACCTTTCTCGCTGTTTATTTCAGCAATGGCTTCACAACAAGATAACCAGGACCTTCACGCTCAAGAGACTCAGTTCAGGGAAATCTTCCTAGGTCTATCCAAGGGGCAGGAAGAGTTGAGGACACTCCTCATGGGGAATCTGATCAGAAAGAGTCCTGAAGATGACAAGGACGAACAGCTGAAACGTCTACAAGATGAGGTAGACACATTGAAAACCCAGATGCTGGGGAAAAGGGCCCTCATTCAAGGTTTAGCTCAGGAGCAAGGAGAGCTGAGGGCCATGATCAGTCAGCTTCCTCAAGGCATGAAGCAATCAGCCCAAATCAGGGACCAGGTCATGGAACAGCTTCCAAGAGGGCAAAGGTCGGGTCCAATGAATAGACCTCTCCGAGTTGCTACTACTTCACAGGTCCAACAACGACCTCGCCAAGAACAGCGGGTTGATCAGAACAGGTCGGACGAGCCTAAGAGACATTTTACCAACATCAACATGCCATGGTCACGAGCTTTGCAGCACATGTTAAGGATGAACCTGATTGCGGTGATCAACTCTCCTGCAAATCCAAAGACTTCCTCTCCAAATTACAACCCAGAAGCAAGGTGCGCTTACCATTCTGGTAGCCCGGGGCACGATACTGAGGACTGTTGGGCACTAAAGTACAAAATTCAGAATATGATCGATGCTAAAGAGATCGAGTTCGAGCCCACCGAGACTCCCAATATGACCATTGCTCCCTTGCCAAAACATGGCTAGGATTGAGAAATTTTTGTTCATTAGAATCTTTCAAGTTGTAATTTTCTTTTGATTGTTCGAACATTCCATTCATATCAAACGTTGTTATTTCATTAATGCATCGCATATGTCTGTTCTGAAACAATATATTCGTATTCACTAAATGCAAATTATTTTCATATTTTTTCTGATGATCAACTCTTAAATAATAATTCTAAGCCTCTTGAGGGAGGATGACGAAAACGATACCACAATGTACAGTATGCTTTTGAACAGACCTAGCTGATGAGGTACAGGCATTGTTTCAAATCCTAAACACTGGAGTTATAAGGAAGATAATCCCTCGTCAACCCCTCTGAGCCAAAGAAGTAGGAGTTTTTCTGTTCGAAATTTAAAACCCGTAATCAAAACCTGGGGCAGGGTAGTTCTTTCAGTTGATCCAAGTGCATAACGAATGGCACCAAAGAAGTCTTTACAAAACAAAATACAGTGATGGTTCAGAACAATCAAAAGGACAGGCAGTCATTACCAAAACAAAAAAAAACTAAAGCCCAATAAGTCAAAACCTATGAAGGAGACTTACAAAACTGGGGCATCCCGCTGACTGTAATTCCAAAAAGGGAAACAGTTCAGGCAAAAAAAAGAAAGGGATAACAAAAATCAAAAAAAGAAGAGGTCCTACAAACCCTCAGCAAAAAAGGAGATGACTGCCTATTCAAATAAACATTCAATATCCGAATCATCACTAGTATATCAAAGCAAAGACTCAAACAAAGTCTAACGTATGATCAACTGAGTTTAGGTTTGGAGAACATCACGAAGAGTGGGTGGGTACAAATAATTTGAGCCTTTATCCTTTGTTTCTTAAACCGTGAACCAGGCCACGTTATAACCCTTAAAAGTCCTAGCTGAAGCATGGGTTAGTTCGAAAGCATACTGTTACGAAAGGTATCCTGACTCCTTAAGGCTTACTATAAAGAAGGAGTTGACATCACATTTTACAAACATTCATTTGTTTTATGAAAAAAGAATGCATTTTCAAAATCTTCAAGACAGACATAGGCTTTGCATTTTAACATAACTTTGTTTGCATATGACTTTTTGTTTGAACAACATAGAAATTCGCACGACGAATGCCTAATGAACAAGAGTACTTCCAATCAAGGGGCAGACATGACCGTGGTCCATTATCTGGGGCAATCCAGTCAAGATTCAAAGGCCAAATAGCCTGGGGCAAATCTCCGCATGAGTCACCTGGGGCATTTCAACAATAAATCTTGCCTGATCAAACACCTTCCGGTGGCATGACAAAACACTTCTAACAGGGGCAACTCCCTACATTCCGAAAGCGTGGACATAGTCGAAAAAATACTACGCACAATCAAAGACCCGCTAGGTTGACATACCTAGGCAAAAATAAGGGCTTCCCGGCGAACCAAAAGGGTTCGGGCAAAATGAAGGGATGAAATGAAAAATCTGTACACCCGGCAAGTCGAAAACCTGAAAGGGCGGCTTGGGCAAAAATGGGTATCCCGGTGGACTGAAAACCCGAAAGGGCGGTCCAGGCAAAAGTTAGGGATCAAAAGCGTACGACTATGTCCCGGCATCTTGTCACTTGCTTACTAGAAGAAGGGTTGTTCATCAACAACTATCAGCACCCCACATGTGCCTCCCCCATAGAAACAGGGGCAATGAAGAGTTGTCTAAGCAATCTGATTGTTCTGTCCTCCAAGGTATCAAGGTAGGTTCAGCCGAAGAACATAACCAGATATCCTAATTCCCCAGAGAATGAGCCAGCAAGTCAGTGCATTCTCCCCAAGCCAAGCTATACTATCAATCTTAAGGAAGTTGGGTATCCTCCCGCAGAGCTCAACATTCCCCAGCAGCATATATACATGTATTCTTAACAAGCATCCCCGACAGTCTTGGTCTAAAGATTGTTCCCCGGCGGTACACCATACATTCAATGGAGTTACTTCCCCAACATATCAAAACTTCCCCAGAAAGTCCAATCCAGTTTCCCCAAGAAAGTTGGAATCCATCCCCCAGGCAGTAAGCTTATCCCCAGTAGATTCTGGAAGCTTATCCCCGCAGAGCACGAACGCATCGCCCGGCTCTATTCAAAGAGTTATTCCCTTATCAGGATATAACTGGGTTATCCTCAGCCCAAAAAGCCACGGAAAGATCGTCGTCGACAAAATTTTCTTATCCCCAGCGAAGTCTATTAACACTTCCAGCACAACAAGGGTATCCCTGGCAAGTTATTATCAATGCTCAGCAAAAGCATCTCTCTCCCCACAGAGTATTGCTTCCCAGCAAGATCGTTAGAGTACTTTCCTCCCCGCAGAGTTATTCCATTCGCCAAGTTTATTCCCAAACGGAGTCATCTTCTCCTACCGTTATTCTTGCAATTATCATCCCCAGCGGAAGCAAAATCTATTCTCCAACATCAGCCCAGGAGTGACTTCCCGGCACCCGTCAAGGATTTACTTTCCTAGACGAAAGATACATTCATAAACATCGCACTTCCATACATCATTATAGCATGCATAGACGCATCATATCTTACAAATCTCATTTATATTGAGAACATCATTGCTTGGTCCATATCATGCATTGCATATGACTGACCTTTACCTTTCAGGAAAGATTCAGCTAAATTCTCAATCATCTTTCAAGACCTTATCTGGTTCAGTTAAATCGACTCCAAATATTTCTCTGGTTATCATCCAGTCCAAGGCTTCTCTAGTCCAGCTAAATCGACCCCAAACAGATTTTTCTGATGAAGACTCAGTAGAAGTTATCAAAGGTTTTTCTCAAACGTCCGCTTTTGAGATTATAATTTCCTATGGTTCTCTCCCTGATGCTGCGGAGATGATAATTCCATTCCAGGTTTTTCTCAAACGTCCGCTTTTGAGATTATAATTTCCTATGGTTCTCTCCCCAATCCTGCGGAGATGATAATTCCATTTCAGGTTTTTCTCAAACGTCCGCTTTTGAGATTATAATTTCCTATGGTTCTCTCCCCAATGTTGCGGAGACGATAATTCCATCCCAGGTTTTTCTCAAACGTCCGCTTTTGAGATTATAATTTCATATGGTTCTCTCTCCAATGTTGCGGAGACGATAATTCCATCCCAGGTTTTTCTCAAACGTCCGCTTTTGAGATTATAATTTCCTATGGTTCTCTCCCCAATGCTGCGGAGACGATAATTCCATCCCAGGTTTTTCTCAAACGTCCGCTTTTGAGATTATAATTTCCTATGGTTCTCTCCCCAATGCTGCGGAGATGATAATTCCATTCCAGGTTTTTCTCAATGTTTGCTTTTGAGATTATAATTGCTTATAGGTTCTCTCACCGTTCTTGCTGAGACAGTAACCACCCCTGGTTCATTCATCATTTTTTGAAGCTCCAGATCCAGCTCCTGTAACCAGTCAGGACACATCTATACCAAGCATCTGAAAACCAGCTCCTGCAACATGTCAGGTACCCATTTTTTTTCTTTTGCAGGTATGCAGGTTCTCGCTAAGGAATCTCTTATGTGATCAACCTCCAGATGGCATCTATAAGCCCATCATCCTATCCATCAATCTCCAAATGGCATCTGTAAGCCCATTCCCATCAACACACTGCTACTATGTAAGCGCAAATTTCTGGGCACTCTAGTGTTCAATCATCTTCTACCCTCGGATTACGAAAGGCACGTCAGCCAATCTGCATCCTCAGGTCTAAGAAGATTGAACAGGGGCAACTGTTGTACCCCAAAATTTGCCCTCCCATGTTCTTCAAGAATTGCAAAGTCAAAGCTTCAAAATCTCCCCAAAGGTTGCACAGTCCAAGGGCCTCCTAAGCAGTCAAAATTAGGGTTTTGGTTCTGATCAAGAAAATGAAGTTTCCAAAGGTCCAATCAAGTCTCACATGCCTATAAATATGGTCAAGCATCCTCATACCAAGTTTCAAGACTTTCAGCATAAAATTGCACAGTCAAAACCCTAATTGCACTACAGTCAACTGTAGGGGCAAAATGGTCATTTGGCAGTCAAAAGTTCAAATTTTTGGTCAACATCTCATTTTGAAGCCAAAAACATCATTTGATCAATGCTTGATCATGATTCTCAAAGCTTGGCTCAAAAATCATCAAGATGCAAAAGATTCCTTATTTCGACAGTTGAAAAAGTCAACTGTAAATTGACCAGGGCATAACTTTCACATGGATTATCAGAAAAATTCCATCCAAAGCTCATTTTGAAGAGAAATACATTTCCTACAACGCATCTTCATACTTCAAGTCCAAGAAATGCCCTCACAAAAAGTTATCAATTTCAACATTATAGGTCATTTTCAAAAGTCAACAAAAAGGGACTTTAAGTCAAAGGCCATAATTTGAGATTGGTAAATCAAAATGACATGGGACCAAAGGCATTGGTTAGAGGACTCAAATACCTTTCCAAAATGTCCAAGAACATGAGCAAAGCTTAAAAATTGAGCAAGTTATGCCTTGTGGAAGTTGGGAAAGTTTTGGATATTTTGAAAAGTCAACATTGATTCAAATGACCTAAAATTGCTAATGGGCCTATTTTTCTTTCACAATTCATCATCCAAGACATGTGCACGACCACTTGGCCCAAAGGGAAGTTTTTCTTCATTTTTTATTTATTTATTTGAATTTTTATTAATAATAATTCATTTAAATCAATTAAATACATGAAAAATACTTAACCTAAGTTTTTCAATCTTTTTGTGCATAATATATCCTCAAGATTTCGTGCCTAGCCAAATATGGAAAGAACCAATGGAATTGGATATGATTTGTATCAAAAAGCATGTGAAAAAGATTTGAAAATTATGGTTTAAAAATCAAATATCATATTCATGAATGCAAAGGATTTTGATCAAGTTTTGAACCCTAATCACTCTCCTATACCTACATAAGCAAGACCTAATGCCTCAGAACAAAGGAGCTGCGCCAGACATAGAAAAGAAAACTTGAATTTTTGGTGAAAGAACTCAAAACTGAAAACCTATTTGCAGGTCGATTCAAGCCAAGAAACTCATCCTATTGCCTTCCAAGGACATCAAGCAACCTCCCTGGATCAAAAACATCAATCCTAACACCTTGAAACATTGTACAGAAGTCAAGCTTTCTTCACTTTTTTTCATAATCGTGTTTCCATATTTAGGCATTTACATAGCACTTTGTTTGTGTATTCATACTGATTGATGTGTTCTGGAGCTAACCATCCACTTTAATTGCGTTTTTGTATACTATATGCGATTCTACCATGGATGCAGATTAGGGTTTTGCAAGCTTGAAATTGGGGGTTTCCAAACGCGGTAAAATTAGACCACCACGATGCCATGAATGGATTCAGGGGGTTTGGACGAAAACAATGGCATCCTCGCGCCTAATTTATGAAGCCCCAGGGGCTATTCGCTATTTTGCAGAAACTGGCCTAAAAGAACACTAACAAAACCGTTGCCTATGTTTTTGTATTTCAGGAAAAAAATAAGCCAACGAAGAAGACGCTGATGTGTAAGGAGTTGATTGCTTCATTTGAAAATTCGCGCTAAAAAGATACTAACGCGTGGGTTTATTTTATATTTATTATTTGTTATTTAATATACAAAGAAAACAAATAGCCTGGTTGGTGAAGCGCTTGAGTGGTAATGTTCAGGACCTGGGTTCGATCCCAGGTCCCCACCCCCTTTCATAATATTTTGCATTTAATGTTTCCATGCAGCTTCAGTACTAAAGCACACCATGCATCTTCAAAATCAAACCGTCCACGCGTTCAGTTTCATCAATTCAAAGGCACAGATTTGAGGAACATGATAAACCCTGGTCAACGCTGGTGCATGCTAATGGAAAAAGTCTACCAGGCCTGAAGGTTATTGGGCTTAAATTGCTAGCCATTTACCTCACAATTGGGGACAACACCCCCTGAGGTTTGCAATGTTTTTTTTCTTTTTTTCATTCTTTTTTTTTACTTTCAATTATTATTTTTAATTAGTTCTGTTAATTTAATTATATTTTCATAAAAATACAAAACAATAAAAAAAATCAGAAAAGACAAAAAAATTAAATATATTTATCTAATTAATATTTTGTAAATAAATTCATTAATTAACTAGTTTTAAATTAGGTTTTAATCTTAACTTTTTTAATAAAAATATAAAAATATAGAATTAGGGTTTAGGATAATTTTTATTCCTTTTTATTTTTCTTTCATAATAATTAAAATATTAAATATTTATTTTTGTAATTAAATTGCATGTAAATAATTAGGTTTAATTTTAGGTTAAAATTCAATCTTTTCTTAATAAATTAAAAACAACTAGAATTAGGTTTAATGGCATTTAATTCTTTTTTCCATTAAAATCATAAAATACCAAAAAATACCAAAAACAATTTCTTTTCCTTTTTTTAACTAATTAATTCCATCATTTAATTTAATTTTGCAAAAGGGTCCAACGCCCTCGTTTAATTCTTATTTAATTCGCGTGCTTATTTCTTGTTCGTTTAATATTTATGTATCTCTCCCAAGGCCTTGTAAATTAATTTCTTGTGCTTTACTTTTCATTATTTCCTTATTTTTCTGTCAAATCGGGTTCAAGAAATTTTGGCGATGTGGACCCGCGCCTTTGTAATAGCTTTAGAACTTTTACTTTTCTCGCAATTTTTTAACTGTTAATCAAGGCATGAAAGAATGTATGGACAAAAATAAAAACAAACGCTAGATCACCTTTAACATGACAAAAGACAAAAATAGCTGAAAGCGACACACAAATCACACACCACCCCTAGGGTACGCCTCACTGTTGCCTTGCCTCGAAAGGTGATCGTCGAGTAGAGGATGTCTTAGTAAGTCCTCATGATCCGGGAACCTGGCATGAGGGTAGCTTCTAAGGTGTCTTCCCATTGCTCTGGTGATCACCATGTCCCGAACCTCGAATTGACCCGAACACCTCCAACGGTGGTGCTACCTACCTCTCAATGGTGGGATGACACTACTTTAAAGGACATTTACACAAACGAATTCCTTAGGGTAGGTAGACGACTCGTGGATACTTGCTCTAATTCAAAACAAAACAAATCAAAAATACTTTTCACACCAACACATTTTCAAAAAGCTTTCGAAAGCATTTTTCAAACACTCTTGAGGACTGATACAAGAGTCGAACTGGAATTTTCAAAGAAACTTTTTAAAACCCACAGTTGAAAAGCAAACAAACCATTTTTGAAAACACAAATGAGCAAGTATCTAAGAGCCCATGGATAACCATGGATAGAAAGGGTGCTAGCACCTTCCCTTTCTATAATCTACCTCCCGAACCGAGAGCAATCTCTATAAGGAATTTTTCTGTGCTTTTGTCCTTTCCATTTGGAGAAAATAAAAGACGGTGGCGACTCTTGCTTCCGCGACATTTCGCGAACCAGCGTTAAACAGTCAGTTCCAGAACCACCGATCACAGAACTGGCGACTCTGCTGGGGACTTAAACTTAAAGTGAGGTGTACCTTAGGGTTAGTTCATAACTGTGTTTTCAATTGTATTGCTTTGCTTGCTTTAAATTGTGGGACTGTCTTGGGAGTTCTATAGATCCTAACTCGAATCTGGGGGATACCTTCTTAGAAAGTAGCAACAAGACTGTGAGGGAACTGTGCGGGATATACCGACATGGTTGAAACAGTATGCTACGTTGATGTGGCACTTTGGTGTGTACCGGTAACCCTTGAGTTCAGTCAAGGAGATAATGGGGCCTCCGCGTGGTGTCATGAAGCATCAACAGACCTTAGGAACCTTAATTGAACTATCTTGGCCTCTTTAGGGTAGTGAGATAACTGACTTTGGTGCAGTCCGAGGTTGGTTGATACTCGATACTACACTCAATTGAGGGTTGCTTTCCTGGAATATTTCGGTCGCCAGTTCAGTGGCTAAACCGAAACGATGAACAATGAAAGCAATCCAGTGATATTGGGACCCTTAGAACCCGGTTACTTCTAATAGGACAGGTTGAGCCCACCAACTTCAAGAGGGTAATACCCAGACCCCATGCTGGCCTGAACTCTAAGGGTTTCTCTTGTGTGACTTGTGTGCCTTCCAACTTGACTACTTGCATGCTTGTTATCTGACACTTGAGTTTCTTGCAGGTTTTGTTTATAGTCCTTAACTGGGACTCATAACAGGGTTTACTGAGTGTTTTGCAGGTTTTATTTGGTCCTTAATTGGGACTCATGACAGGTTTTACTTGAGTTTCTTGCAGGTTTTGGTTTGCAGTCCTTAATTGGGACTCGTAACA
This sequence comes from Vicia faba, assembly GCA_948472305.1. Lineage (NCBI taxonomy): Eukaryota > Viridiplantae > Streptophyta > Magnoliopsida > Fabales > Fabaceae > Vicia > Vicia faba. The sequence goes on along the minus strand of OX451737.1, from coordinate 1,073,881,045 downwards.
GGGTTTACCTACATTACCCCATGCATAGCATGACATCATACCATTGCATACATCCTGCATAAAAAACTAATCCATTTCAAGGATCTCAAGGGCTTGTGATGCAGGTCATGGTGAATCAACTATCCCAGCAAGGGGCAAAGAGGATTTATTTTCCTCTAGACAAAGTTGTCAAGGGCTATGACCCACTTGATATGGTGAGCTCTGACTCTTGAAGAAGGTCCCCCTAACCAAGGTTGTTTGGAAATCAAAACCAGACATGATGATTAAAGTCAAGGGCTATGACCCACTTGATATGGTGAGCCTTGACCCTTGGAAGAGAGACTCTCAACAAATATGAAGTTTCTTTCAATCAAGCTACCAGATCCAAACGCTAACAAATTTTCTTGTTTACCCCGCGAGGTCCTTGAAAACATTACATGCATGTCATACTCATCATTGCATAACAGGTATCCTTGTTGCAGGTCACTTACCTTTCTCGCTGTTTATTTCAGCAATGGCTTCACAACAAGATAACCAGGACCTTCACGCTCAAGAGACTCAGTTCAGGGAAATCTTCCTAGGTCTATCCAAGGGGAAGGAAGAGTTGAGGACACTCCTCATGGGGAATCTGATCAGAAAGAGTCCTGAAGATGACAAGGACGAACAGCTGAAACGTCTACAAGCTGAGGTAGACACATTGAAAACCCAGATGCTGGGGCAAAGGGCCCTCATTCAAGGTTTAGCTCAGGAGCAAGGAGAGCTGAGGGCCATGATCAGTCAGCTTCCTCAAGGCATGAAGCAATCAGCCCAAATCAGGGACCAGGTCATGGAACAGCTTCCAAGAGGGCAAAGGTCGGGTCCAATGAATAGACCTCTCCGAGTTGCTACTACTTCACAGGTCCAACAACGACCTCGCCAAGAACAGCTGGTTGATCAGAACAGGTCGGACGAGCCTAAGAGACAATTCACCAACATCAACATGCCATGGTCACGAGCTTTGCAGCACATGTTAAGGATGAACCTGATTGCGGTGATCAACTCTCCTGCAAATCCAAAGACTTCCTCTCCAAATTACAACCCAGAAGCAAGGTGCGCTTACCATTCTGGTAGCCCGGGGCACGATACTGAGGACTGTTGGGCACTAAAGTACAAAATTCAGAATATGATCGATGCTAAAGAGATCGAGTTCGAGCCCACCGAGACTCCCAATATGACCATTGCTCCCTTGCCAAAACATGGCTAGGATTGAGAAATTTTTGTTCATTAGAATCTTTCAAGTTGTAATTTTCTTTTGATTGTTCGAACATTCCATTCATATCAAACGTTGTTATTTCATTAATGCATCGCATATGTCTGTTCTGAAACAATATATTCGTATTCACTAAATGCAAATTATTTTCATATTTTTTCTGATGATCAACTCTTAAATAATAATTCTAAGCCTCTTGAGGGAGGATGACAAAAACGATACCACAATGTACAGTATGCTTTTGAACAGACCTAGCTGATGAGGTACAAGCATTGTTTCAAATCCTAAACACTGGAGTTATAAGGAAGATAATCCCTCGTCAACCCCTCTGAGCCAAAGAAGTAGGAGTTTTTCTGTTCGAAATTTAAAACCCGTAATCAAAACCTGGGGCAGGGTAGTTCTTTCAGTTGATCCAAGTGCATAACGAATGGCACCAAAGAAGTCTTTACAAAACAAAATACAGTGATGGTTCAGAACAATCAAAAGGACAGGCAGTCATTACCAAAACAAAAAAAAACTAAAGCCCAATAAGTCAAAACCTATGAAGGAGACTTACAAAACTGGGGCATCCCGCTGACTGTAATTCCAAAAAGGGAAACAGTTCAGGCAAAAAAAAGAAAGGGATAACAAAAATCAAAAAAAGAAGAGGTCCTACAAACCCTCAGCAAAAAAGGAGATGACTGCCTATTCAAATAAACATTCAATATCCGAATCATCACTAGTATATCAAAGCAAAGACTCAAACAAAGTCTAACGTATGATCAACTGAGTTTAGATTTGGAGAACATCACGAAGAGTGGGTGGGTACAAATAATTTGAGCCTTTATCCTTTGTTTCTTAAACCGTGAACCAGGCCACGTTATAACCCTTAAAAGTCCTAGCTGAAGCATGGGTTAGTTCGAAAGCATACTGTTACGAAAGGTATCCTGACTCCTTAAGGCTTACTATAAAGAAGGAGTTGACATCACATTTTACAAACATTCATTTGTTTTATGAAAAAAGAATGCATTTTCAAAATCTTCAAGACAGACATAGGCTTTGCATTTTAACATAACTTTGTTTGCATATGACTTTTTGTTTGAACAGCATAGAAATTCGCACGACGAATGCCTAATGAACAAGAGTACTTCCAATCAAGGGGCAGACATGACCGTGGTCCATTATCTGGGGCAATCCAGTCAAGATTCAAAGGCCAAATAGCCTGGGGCAAATCTCCGCATGAGTCACCTGGGGCATTTCAACAATAAATCTTGCCTGATCAAACACCTTCCGGTGGCATGACAAAACACTTCTAACAGGGGCAACTCCCTACATTCCGAAAGCGTGGACATAGTCGAAAAAATACTACGCACAATCAAAGACCCGCTAGGTTGACATACCTAGGCAAAAATAAGGGCTTCCCGGCGAACCAAAAGGGTTCGGGCAAAATGAAGGGATGAAATGAAAAATCTGTACACCCGGCAAGTCGAAAACCTGAAAGGGCGGCTTGGGCAAAAATGGGTATCCCGGTGGACTGAAAACCCGAAAGGGCGGTCCAGGCAAAAGTTAGGGATCAAAAGCGTACGACTATGTCCCGGCATCTTGTCACTTGCTTACTAGAAGAAGGGTTGTTCATCAACAACTATCAGCACCCCACATGTGCCTCCCCCATAGAAACAGGGGCAATGAAGAGTTGTCTAAGCAATCTGATTGTTCTGTCCTCCAAGGTATCAAGGTAGGTTCAGCCGAAGAACATAACCAGATATCCTAATTCCCCAGAGAATGAGCCAGCAAGTCAGTGCATTCTCCCCAAGCCAAGCTATACTATCAATCTTAAGGAAGTTGGGTATCCTCCCGCAGAGCTCAACATTCCCCAGCAGCATATATACATGTATTCTTAACAAGCATCCCCGACAGTCTTGGTCTAAAGATTGTTCCCCGGCGGTACACCATACATTCAATGGAGTTACTTCCCCAACATATCAAAACTTCCCCAGAAAGTCCAATCCAGTTTCCCCAAGAAAGTTGGAATCCATCCCCCAGGCAGTAAGCTTATCCCCAGTAGATTCTGGAAGCTTATCCCCGCAGAGCACGAACGCATCGCCCGGCTCTATTCAAAGAGTTATTCCCTTATCAGGATATAACTGGGTTATCCTCAGCCCAAAAAGCCACGGAAAGATCGTCGTCGACAAAATTTTCTTATCCCCAGTGAAGTCTATTAACACTTCCAGCACAACAAGGGTATCCCTGGCAAGTTATTATCAATGCTCAGCAAAAGCATCTCTCTCCCCACAGAGTATTGCTTCCCAGCAAGATCGTTAGAGTACTTTCCTCCCCGCAGAGTTATTCCATTCGCCAAGTTTATTCCCAAACGGAGTCATCTTCTCCTACCGTTATTCTTGCAATTATCATCCCCAGCGGAAGCAAAATCTATTCTCCAACATCAGCCCAGGAGTGACTTCCCGGCACCCGTCAAGGATTTACTTTCCTAGACGAAAGATACATTCATAAACATCGCACTTCCATACATCATTATAGCATGCATAGACGCATCATATCTTACAAATCTCATTTATATTGAGAACATCATTGCTTGGTCCATATCATGCATTGCATATGACTGACCTTTACCTTTCAGGAAAGATTCAGCTAAATTCTCAATCATCTTTCAAGACCTTATCTGGTTCAGTTAAATCGACTCCAAAGATTTCTCTGGTTATCATCCAATCCAAGGCTTCTCTAGTCCAGCTAAATCGACCCCAAACAGATTTTTCTGATGAAGACTCAGTAGAAGTTATCAAAGGTTTTTCTCAAACGTCCGCTTTTGAGATTATAATTTCCTATGGTTCTCTCCCCGATGCTGCGGAGATGATAATTCCATTCCAGGTTTTTCTCAAACGTCCGCTTTTGAGATTATAATTTCCTATGGTTCTCTCCCCAATCCTGCGGAGATGATAATTCCATTTCAGGTTTTTCTCAAACGTCCGCTTTTGAGATTATAATTTCCTATGGTTCTCTCCCCAATGTTGCGGAGACGATAATTCCATCCCAGGTTTTTCTCAAACGTCCGCTTTTGAGATTATAATTTCATATGGTTCTCTCTCCAATGTTGCGGAGACGATAATTCCATCCCAGGTTTTTCTCAAACGTCCGCTTTTGAGATTATAATTTCCTATGGTTCTCTCCCCAATGCTGCGGAGACGATAATTCCATCCCAGGTTTTTCTCAAACGTCCGCTTTTGAGATTATAATTTCCTATGGTTCTCTCCCCAATGCTGCGGAGACGATAATTCCATTCCAGGTTTTTCTCAATGTTTGCTTTTGAGATTATAATTGCTTATAGGTTCTCTCACCTTTCTTGCTGAGACAGTAACCACCCCTGGTTCATTCATCATTTTTTTAAGCTCCAGATCCAGCTCCTGTAACCAGTCAGGACACATCTATACCAAGCATCTGAAAACCAGCTCCTGCAACATGTCAGGTACCCATTTTTTTTCTTTTGCAGGTATGCAGGTTCTCGCTAAGGAATATCTTATGCGATCAACCTCCAGATGGCATCTATAAGCCCATCATCCTATCCATCAATCTCCAAATGGCATCTGTAAGCCCATTCCCATCAACACACTGCTACTATGTGAGCGCAAATTTCTGGGCACTCTAGTGTTCAATCATCTTCTACCCTCGGATTACGAAAGGCACGTCAGCCAATCTGCATCCTCAGGTCTAAGAAGATTGAACAGGGGCAACTGTTGTACCCCAAAATTTTCCCTCCCATGTTCTTCAAGAATTGCAAAGTCAAAGTTTCAAAATCTCCCCAAAGGTTGCACAGTCCAAGGGCCTCCTAAGCAGTCAAAATTAGGGTTTTGGTTCTGATCAAGAAAATGAAGTTTCCAAAGGTCCAATCAAGTCTCACATGCCTATAAATATGGTCAAGCATCCTCATACCAAGTTTCAAGACTTTCAGCATAAAATTGCACAGTCAAAACCCTAATTGCACTACAGTCAACTGTAGGGGCAAAATGGTCATTTGGCAGTCAAAAGTTCAAATTTTTGGTCAACATCTCATTTTGAAGCCACAAACATCATTTGATCAATGCTTGATCATGATTCTCAAAGCTTGGCTCAAAAATCATCAAGATGCAAAAGTTTCCTTATTTCGACAGTTGAAAAAGTCAACTGTAAATTGACCAGGGCATAACTTTCACATGGATTATCAGAAAAATTCCATCCAAATCTCATTTTGAAGAGAAAGACATTTCCTACAACTCATCTTCATACTTCAAGTCCAAGAAATTCTCTCACAAAAAGTTATCAATTTCAACATTATAGGTCATTTTCAAAAGTCAACAAAAAGGGACTTTAAGTCAAAGGCCATAATTTGAGATTGGTAAATCAAAATGACATGGGACCAAAGGCATTGGTTAGAGGACTCAAATACCTTTCCAAAATGTCCAAGAACATGAGCAAAGCTTAAAAATTGAGCAAGTTATGCCATGTGGAAGTTGGGAAATTTTTGGATATTTTGAAAAGTCAACATTGATTCAAATGACCTAAAATTGCTAATGGGCCTATTTTTCTTTCACAATTCATCATCCAAGACATGTGCACGACCACTTGGCCCAAAGGGAAGTTTTTCTTCATTTTGTATTTATTTATTTGAATTTTTATTAATAATAATTCATTTAAATCAATTAAATACATGAAAAATACTTAACCTAAGTTTTTCAATCTTTTTGTGCATAATATATCCTCAAGATTTCGTGCCTAGCCAAATATGGAAAGAACCAATGGAATTGGATATGATTTGTATCAAAAAGCATGTGAAAAAGATTTGAAAATTATGGTTTAAAAATCAAATATCATATTCATGAATGCAAAGGATTTTGATCAAGTTTTGAACCCTAATCACTCTCCTATACCTACATAAGCAAGACCTAATGCCTCAGAACAAAGGAGCTGCGCCAGACATAGAAAAGAAAACTTGAATTTTTGGTGAAAGAACTCAAAACTGAAAACCTATTTGCAGGTCGATTCAAGCCAAGAAACTCATCCTATTGCCTTCCAAGGACATCAAGCAACCTCCCTGGATCAAAAACATCAATCCTAACACCTTGAAACATTGTACAGAAGTCAAGCTTTCTTCACTTTTTTTCATAATCGTGTTTCCATATTTAGGCATTTACATAGCACTTTGTTTGTGTATTCATACTGATTGATGTGTTCTGGAGCTAACCATCCACTTTAATTGCGTTTTTGTATACTATATGCGATTCTACCATGGATGCAGATTAGGGTTTTGCAAGCTTGAAATTGGGGGTTTCCAAACGCGGTAAAATTAGACCACCACGATGCCATGAATGGATTCAGGGGGTTTGGACGAAAACAATGGCATCCTCGCGCCTAATTTATGAAGCCCCAGGGGCTATTCGCTATTTTGCAGAAACTGGCCTAAAAGAACACTAACAAAACCGTTACCTATGTTTTTGTATTTCAGGAAAAAAATAAGCCAACGAAGAAGACGCTGATGTGTAAGGAGTTGATTGCTTCATTTGAAAATTCGCGCTAAAAAGATACTAACGCGTGGGTTTATTTTATATTTATTATTTGTTATTTAATATACAAAGAAAACAAATAGCCTGGTTGGTGAAGCGCTTGAGTGGTAATGTTCAGGACCTGGGTTCGATCCCAGGTCCCCACCCCCTTTCATAATATTTTGCATTTAATGTTTCCATGCAGCTTCAGTACTAAAGCACACCATGCATCTTCAAAATCAAACCGTCCACGCGTTCAGTTTCATCAATTCAAAGGCACAGATTTGAGGAACATGATAAACCCTGGTCAACGCTGGTGCATGCTAATGGAAAAAGTCTACCAGGCCTGAAGGTTATTGGGCTTAAATTGCTAGCCATTTACCTCACAATTGGGGACAACACCCCCTGAGGTTTGCAATGTTTTTTTTCTTTTTTTCATTCTTTTTTTTTACTTTCAATTATTATTTTTAATTAGTTCTGTTAATTTAATTATATTTTCATAAAAATACAAAACAATAAAAAAAATCAGAAAAGACAAAAAAATTAAATATATTTATCTAATTAATATTTTGTAAATAAATTCATTAATTAACTAGTTTTAAATTAGGTTTTAATCTTAACTTTTTTAATAAAAATATAAAAAATATAGAATTAGGGTTTAGGATAATTTTTATTCCTTTTTATTTTTCTTTCATAATAATTAAAATATTAAATATTTATTTTTGTAATTAAATTGCATGTAAATAATTAGGTTTAATTTTAGGTTAAAATTCAATCTTTTCTTAATAAATTAAAAACAACTAGAATTAGGTTTAATTGCATTTAATTCTTTTTTCCATTAAAATCATAAAATACCAAAAAATACCAAAAACAATTTCTTTTCCTTTTTTTTAACTAATTAATTCCATCATTTAATTTAATTTTGCAAAAGGGTCCAACGCCCTCGTTTAATTCTTATTTAATTCGCGTGCTTATTTCTTGTTCGTTTAATATTTATGTATCTCTCCCAAGGCCTTGTAAATTAATTTCTTGTGCTTTACTTTTCATTATTTCCTTATTTTTCTGTCAAATCGGGTTCAAGAAATTTTGGCGATGTGGACCCGCGCCTTTGTAATAGCTTTAGAACTTTTACTTTTCTCGCAATTTTTTAACTGTTAATCAAGGCATGAAAGAATGTATGGACAAAAATAAAAACAAACGCTAGATCACCTTTAACATGACAAAAGACAAAAATAGCTGAAAGCGACACACAAATCACACACCACCCCTAGGGTACGCCTCACTGTTGCCTTGCCTCGAAAGGTGATCGTCGAGTAGAGGATGTCTTAGTAAGTCCTCATGATCCGGGAACCTGGCATGAGGGTAGCTTCTAAGGTGTCTTCCCATTGCTCTGGTGATCACCATGTCCCGAACCTCGAATTGACCCGAACACCTCCAACGGTGGTGCTACCTATCTCTCAATGGTGGGATGACACTACTTTAAAGGACATTTACACAGACGAATTCCTTAGGGTAGGTAGACGACTCGTGGATACTTGCTCTAATTCAAAACAAAACAAATCAAAAATACTTTTCACACCAACACATTTTCAAAAAGCTTTCGAAAGCATTTTTCAAACACTCTTGAGGACTGATACAAGAGTCGAACTGGAATTTTCAAAGAAACTTTTTAAAACCCACAGTTGAAAAGCAAACAAACCATTTTTGAAAACACAAATGAGCAAGTATCTAAGAGCCCATGGATAACCATGGATAGAAAGGGTGCTAGCACCTTCCCTTTCTATAATCTACCTCCCGAACCGAGAGCAATCTCTATAAGGAATTTTTCTGTGCTTTTGTCCTTTCCATTTGGAGAAAATAAAAGACGGTGGCGACTCTTGCTTCCGCGACATTTCGCGAACCAGCGTTAAACAGTCAGTTCCAGAACCACCGATCACAGAACTGGCGACTCTGCTGGGGACTTAAACTTAAAGTGAGGTGTACCTTAGGGTTAGTTCATAACTGTGTTTTCAATTGTATTGCTTTGCTTGCTTTAAATTGTGGGACTGTCTTGGGAGTTCTATAGATCCTAACCCGAATCTGGGGGATACCTTCTTAGAAAGTAGCAACAAGACTGTGAGGGAACTGTGCGGGATATACCGACATGGTTGAAACAGTATGCTACGTTGATGTGGCACTTTGGTGTGTACCGGTAACCCTTGAGTTCAGTCAAGGAGAGTACGGGGCCTCCGCGTGGTGTCATGAAGCATCAACAGACCTTAGGAACCTTAATTGAACTATCTTGGCCTCTTTAGGGTAGTGAGATAACTGACTTTGGTGCAGTCCGAGGTTGGTTGATACTCGATACTACACTCAATTGAGGGTTGCTTTCCTGGAATATTTCGGTCGCCAGTTCAGTGGCTAAACCGAAACGATGAACAATGAAAGCAATCCAGTGATATTGGGACCCTTAGAACCCGGTTACTTCTAATAGGACAGGTTGAGCCCACCAACTTCAAGAGGGTAATACCCAGACCCCATGCTGGCCTGAACTCTAAGGGTTTCTCTTGTGTGACTTGTGTGCCTTCCAACTTGACTACTTGCATGCTTGTTATCTGACACTTGAGTTTCTTGCAGGTTTTGTTTATAGTCCTTAACTGGGACTCATAACAGGGTTTACTGAGTGTTTTGCAGGTTTTATTTGGTCCTTAATTGGGACTCATGACAGGTTTTACTTGAGTTTCTTGCAGGTTTTGGTTTGCAGTCCTTAATTGGGACTCGTAACAGGGTTTACCTACATTACCCCATGCATAGCATGACATCATACCATTGCATACATCCTGCATAAAAAACTAATCCATTTCAAGGATCTCAAGGGCTTGTGATGCAGGTCATGGTGAATCAACTATCCCAGCAAGGGGCAAAGCGGATTTATTTTCCTCTAAACAAAGTTGTCAGGGGCTATGACCCACTTGATATGGTGAGCTCTGACTCTTGAAGAAGGTCCCCCTAACCAAGGTTGTTTGGAAATCAAAACCAGACATGATGATTAAAGTCAAGGGCTATGACCCACTTGATATGGTGAGCCTTGACCCTTGGAAGAGAGACTCTCAACAAATATGAAGTTTCTTTCAATCAAGCTACCAGATCCAAACGCTAACAAATTTTCTTGTTTACCCCGCGAGGTCCTTGAAAACATTACATGCATGTCATACTCATCATTGCATAACAGGTATCCTTGTTGCAGGTCACTTACCTTTCTTGCTGTTTATTTCAGCAATGGCTTCACAACAAGATAACCAGGACCTTCACGCTCAAGAGACTCAGTTCAGGGAAATCTTCCTAGGTCTATCCAAGGGGCAGGAAGAGTTGAGGACACTCCTCATGGGGAATCTGATCAGAAAGAGTCCTGAAGATGACAAGGACAAACATCTGAAACGTCTACAAGCTGAGGTAGACACATTGAAAACCCAGATGCTGGGGCAAAGGGCCCTCATTCAAGGTTTAGCTCAGGAGCAAGGAGAGCTGAGGGCCATGATCAGTCAGCTTCCTCAAGGCATGAAGCAATCAGCCCAAATCAGGGACCAGGTCATGGAACAGCTTCCAAGAGGGCAAAGGTCGGGTCCAATGAATAGACCTCTCCGAGTTGCTACTACTTCACAGGTCCAACAACGACCTCGCCAAGAACAGCGGGTTGATCAGAACAGGTCGGACGAGCCTAAGAGACAATTCACCAACATCAACATGCCATGGTCACGAGCTTTGCAGCACATGTTAAGGATGAACCTGATTGCGGTGATCAACTCTCCTGCAAATCCAAAGACTTCCTCTCCAAATTACAACCCAGAAGCAAGGTGCGCTTACCATTCTGGTAGCCCGGGGCACGATACTGAGGACTGTTGGGCACTAAAGTACAAAATTCAGAATATGATCGATGCTAAAGAGATCGAGTTCGAGCCCACCGAGACTCCCAATATGATCATTGCTCCCTTGCCAAAACATGGCTAGGATTGAGAAATTTTTGTTCATTAGAATCTTTCAAGTTGTAATTTTCTTTTGATTGTTCGAACATTCCATTCATATCAAACGTTGTTATTTCATTAATGCATCGCATATGTCTGTTCTGAAACAATATATTCGTATTCACTAAATGCAAATTATTTTCATATTTTTTCTGATGATCAACTCTTAAATAATAATTCTAAGCCTCTTGAGGGAGGATGACGAAAACGATACCACAATGTACAGTATGCTTTTGAACAGACCTAGCTGATGAGGTACAGGCATTGTTTCAAATCCTAAACACTGGAGTTATAAGGAAGATAATCCCTCGTCAACCCCTCTGAGCCAAAGAAGTAGGAGTTTTTCTGTTCGAAATTTAAAACCCGTAATCAAAACCTGGGGCAGGGTAGTTCTCTCAGTTGATCCAAGTGCATAACGAATGGCACCAAAGAAGTCTTTACAAAACAAAATACAGTGATGGTTCAGAACAATCAAAAGGACAGGCAGTCATTACCAAAACAAAAAAAAACTAAAGCCCAATAAGTCAAAACCTATGAAGGAGACTTACAAAACTGGGGCATCCCGCTGACTGTAATTCCAAAAAGGGAAACAGTTCAGGCAAAAAAAAGAAAGGGATAACAAAAATCAAAAAAAGAAGAGGTCCTACAAACCCTCAGCAAAAAAGGAGATGACTGCCTATTCAAATAAACATTCAATATCCGAATCATCACTAGTATATCAAAGCAAAGACTCAAACAAAGTCTAACGTATGATCAACTGAGTTTAGGTTTGGAGAACATCACGAAGAGTGGGTGGGTACAAATAATTTGAGCCTTTATCCTTTGTTTCTTAAACCGTGAACCAGGCCACGTTATAACCCTTAAAAGTCCTAGCTGAAGCATGGGTTAGTTCGAAAGCATACTGTTACGAAAGGTATCCTGACTCCTTAAGGCTTACTATAAAGAAGGAGTTGACATCACATTTTACAAACATTCATTTGTTTTATGAAAAAAGAATGCATTTTCAAAATCTTCAAGACAGACATAGGCTTTGCATTTTAACATAACTTTGTTTGCATATGACTTTTTGTTTGAACAGCATAGAAATTCGCACGACGAATGCCTAATGAACAAGAGTACTTCCAATCAAGGGGCAGACATGACCGTGGTCCATTATCTGGGGCAATCCAGTCAAGATTCAAAGGCCAAATAGCCTGGGGCAAATCTCCGCATGAGTCACCTGGGGCATTTCAACAATAAATCTTGCCTGATCAAACACCTTCCGGTGGCATGACAAAACACTTCTAACAGGGGCAACTCCCTACATTCCGAAAGCGTGGACATAGTCGAAAAAATACTACGCACAATCAAAGACCCGCTAGGTTGACATACCTAGGCAAAAATAAGGGCTTCCCGGCGAACCAAAAGGGTTCGGGCAAAATGAAGGGATGAAATGAAAAATCTGTACACCCGGCAAGTCGAAAACCTGAAAGGGCGGCTTGGGCAAAAATGGGTATCCCGGTGGACTGAAAACCCGAAAGGGCGGTCCAGGCAAAAGTTAGGGATCAAAAGCGTACGACTATGTCCCGGCATCTTGTCACTTGCTTACTAGAAGAAGGGTTGTTCATCAACAACTATCAGCACCCCACATGTGCCTCCCCCATAGAAACAGGGGCAATGAAGAGTTGTCTAAGCAATCTGATTGTTCTGTCCTCCAAGGTATCAAGGTAGGTTCAGCCGAAGAACATAACCAGATATCCTAATTCCCCAGAGAATGAGCCAGCAAGTCAGTGCATTCTCCCCAAGCCAAGCTATACTATCAATCTTAAGGAAGTTGGGTATCCTCCCGCAGAGCTCAACATTCCCCAGCAGCATATATACATGTATTCTTAACAAGCATCCCCGACAGTCTTGGTCTAAAGATTGTTCCCCGGCGGTACACCATACATTCAATGGAGTTACTTCCCCAACATATCAAAACTTCCCCAGAAAGTCCAATCCAGTTTCCCCAAGAAAGTTGGAATCCATCCCCCAGGCAGTAAGCTTATCCCCAGTAGATTCTGGAAGCTTATCCCCGCAGAGCACGAACGCATCGCCCGACTCTATTCAAAGAGTTATTCCCTTATCAGGATATAACTGGGTTATCCTCAGCCCAAAAAGCCACGGAAAGATCGTCGTCGACAAAATTTTCTTATCCCCAGTGAAGTCTATTAACACTTCCAGCACAACAAGGGTATCCCTGGCAAGTTATTATCAATGCTCAGCAAAAGCATCTCTCTCCCCACAGAGTATTGCTTCCCAGCAAGATCGTTAGAGTACTTTCCTCCCCGCAGAGTTATTCCATTCGCCAAGTTTATTCCCAAACGGAGTCATCTTCTCCTACCGTTATTCTTGCAATTATCATCCCCAGCGGAAGCAAAATCTATTCTCCAACATCAGCCCAGGAGTGACTTCCCGGCACCCGTCAAGGATTTACTTTCCTAGACGAAAGATACATTCATAAACATCGCACTTCCATACATCATTATAGCATGCATAGACGCATCATATCTTACAAATCTCATTTATATTGAGAACATCATTGCTTGGTCCATATCATGCATTGCATATGACTGACCTTTACCTTTCAGGAAAGATTCAGCTAAATTCTCAATCATCTTTCAAGACCTTATCTGGTTCAGTTAAATCGACTCCAAAGATTTCTCTGGTTATCATCCAGTCCAAGGCTTCTCTAGTCCAGCTAAATCAACCCCAAACAGATTTTTCTGATGAAGACTCAGTAGAAGTTATCAAAGGTTTTTCTCAAACGTCCGCTTTTGAGATTATAATTTCCTATGGTTCTCTCCCCGATGCTGCGGAGATGATAATTCCATTCCAGGTTTTTCTCAAACGTCCGCTTTTGAGATTATAATTTCCTATGGTTCTCTCCCCAATCCTGCGGAGATGATAATTCCATTTCAGGTTTTTCTCAAACGTCCGCTTTTGAGATTATAATTTCCTATGGTTCTCTCCCCAATGTTGCGGAGACGATAATTCCATCCCAGGTTTTTCTCAAACGTCCGCTTTTGAGATTATAATTTCATATGGTTCTCTCTCCAATGTTGCGGAGACGATAATTCCATCCCAGGTTTTTCTCAAACGTCCGCTTTTGAGATTATAATTTCCTATGGTTCTCTCCCCAATGCTGCGGAGACGATAATTCCATCCCAGGTTTTTCTCAAACGTCCGCTTTTGAGATTATAATTTCCTATGGTTCTCTCCCCAATGCTGCGGAGACGATAATTCCATTCCAGGTTTTTCTCAATGTTTGCTTTTGAGATTATAATTGCTTATAGGTTCTCTCACCTTTCTTGCTGAGACAGTAACCACCCCTGGTTCATTCATCATTTTTTTAAGCTCCAGATCCAGCTCCTGTAACCAGTCAGGACACATCTATACCAAGCATCTGAAAACCAGCTCCTGCAACATGTCAGGTACCCATTTTTTTTCTTTTGCAGGTATGCAGGTTCTCGCTAAGGAATCTCTTATGCGATCAACCTCCAGATGGCATCTATAAGCCCATCATCCTATCCATCAATCTCCAAATGGCATCTGTAAGCCCATTCCCATCAACACACTGCTACTATGTGAGCGCAAATTTCTGGGCACTCTAGTGTTCAATCATCTTCTACCCTCGGATTACGAAAGGCACGTCAGCCAATCTGCATCCTCAGGTCTAAGAAGATTGAACAGGGGCAACTGTTGTACCCCAAAATTTTCCCTCCCATGTTCTTCAAGAATTGCAAAGTCAAAGCTTCAAAATCTCCCCAAAGGTTGCACAGTCCAAGGGCCTCCTAAGCAGTCAAAATTAGGGTTTTGGTTCTGATCAAGAAAATGAAGTTTCCAAAGGTCCAATCAAGTATCACATGCCTATAAATATGGTCAAGCATCCTCATACCAAGTTTCAAGACTTTCAGCATAAAATTGCACAGTCAAAACCCTAATTGCACTACAGTCAACTGTAGGGGCAAAATGGTCATTTGGCAGTCAAAAGTTCAAATTTTTGGTCAACATCTCATTTTGAAGCCACAAACATCATTTGATCAATGCTTGATCATGATTCTCAAAGCTTGGCTCAAAAATCATCAAGATGCAAAAGTTTCCTTATTTCGATAGTTGAAAAAGTCAACTGTAAATTGACCAGGGCATAACTTTCACATGGATTATCAGAAAAATTCCATCCAAATCTCATTTTGAAGAGAAAGACATTTCCTACAACTCATATTCATACTTCAAGTCCAAGAAATGCTCTCACAAAAAGTTATCAATTTCAACATTATAGGTCATTTTCAAAAGTCAACAAAAAGGGACTTTAAGTCAAAGGCCATAATTTGATATTGGTAAATCAAAATGACATGGGACCAAAGGCATTGGTTAGAGGACTCAAATACCTTTCCAAAATGTCCAAGAACATGAGCAAAGCTTAAAAATTGAGCAAGTTATGCCTTGTGGAAGTTGGGAAAGTTTTGGATATTTTGAAAAGTCAACATTGATTCAAATGACCTAAAATTGCTAATGGGCCTATTTTTCTTTCACAATTCATCATCCAAGACATGTGCACGACCACTTGGCCCAAAGGGAAGTTTTTCTTCATTTTTTATTTATTTATTTGAATTTTTATTAATAATAATTCATTTAAATCAATTAAATACATGAAAAATACTTAACCTAAGTTTTTCAATCTTTTTGTGCATAATATATCCTCAAGATTTCGTGCCTAGACAAATATGGAAAGAACCAATGGAATTGGATATGATTTGTATCAAAAAGCATGTGAAAAAGATTTGAAAATTATGGTTTAAAAATCAAATATCATATTCATGAATGCAAAGGATTTTGATCAAGTTTTGAACCCTAATCACTCTCCTATACCTACATAAGCAAGACCTAATGCCTCAGAACAAAGGAGCTGCGCCAGACATAGAAAAGAAAACTTGAATTTTTGGTGAAAGAACTCAAAACTGAAAACCTATTTGCAGGTCGATTCAAGCCAAGAAACTCATCCTATTGCCTTCCAAGGACATCAAGCAACCTCCCTGGATCAAAAACATCAATCCTAACACCTTGAAACATTGTACAGAAGTCAAGCTTTCTTCACTTTTTTTCATAATCGTGTTTCCATATTTAGGCATTTACATAGCACTTTGTTTGTGTATTCATACTGATTGATGTGTTCTGGAGCTAACCATCCACTTTAATTGCGTTTTTGTATACTATATGCGATTCTACCATGGATGCAGATTAGGGTTTTGCAAGCTTGAAATTGGGGGTTTCCAAACGCGGTAAAATTAGACCACCACGATGCCATGAATGGATTCAGGGGGTTTGGACGAAAACAATGGCATCCTCGCGCCTAATTTATGAAGCCCCAGGGGCTATTCGCTATTTTGCAGAAACTGGCCTAAAAGAACACTAACAAAACCGTTACCTATGTTTTTGTATTTCAGGAAAAAAATAAGCCAACGAAGAAGACGCTGATGTGTAAGGAGTTGATTGCTTCATTTGAAAATTCGCGCTAAAAAGATACTAACGCGTGGGTTTATTTTATATTTATTATTTGTTATTTAATATACAAAGAAAACAAATAGCCTGGTTGGTGAAGCGCTTGAGTGGTAATGTTCAGGACCTGGGTTCGATCCCAGGTCCCCACCCCCTTTCATAATATTTTGCATTTAATGTTTCCATGCAGCTTCAGTACTAAAGCACACCATGCATCTTCAAAATCAAACCGTCCACGCGTTCAGTTTCATCAATTCAAAGGCACAGATTTGAGGAACATGATAAACCCTGGTCAACGCTGGTGCATGCTAATGGAAAAAGTCTACCAGACCTGAAGGTTATTGGGCTTAAATTGCTAGCCATTTACCTCACAATTGGGGACAACACCCCCTGAGGTTTGCAATGTTTTTTTTCTTTTTTTCATTCTTTTTTTTTACTTTCAATTATTATTTTTAATTAGTTCTGTTAATTTAATTATATTTTCATAAAAATACAAAACAATAAAAAAAATCAGAAAAGACAAAAAAATTAAATATATTTATCTAATTAATATTTTGTAAATAAATTCATTAATTAACTAGTTTTAAATTAGGTTTTAATCTTAACTTTTTTAATAAAAATATAAAAAATATAGAATTAGGGTTTAGGATAATTTTTATTCCTTTTTATTTTTCTTTCATAATAATTAAAATATTAAATATTTATTTTTGTAATTAAATTGCATGTAAATAATTAGGTTTAATTTTAGGTTAAAATTCAATCTTTTCTTAATAAATTAAAAACAACTAGAATTAGGTTTAATTGCATTTAATTCTTTTTTCCATTAAAATCATAAAATACCAAAAAATACCAAAAACAATTTCTTTTCCTTTTTTTTAACTAATTAATTCCATCATTTAATTTAATTTTGCAAAAGGGTCCAACGCCCTCGTTTAATTCTTATTTAATTCGCGTGCTTATTTCTTGTTCGTTTAATATTTATGTATCTCTCCCAAGGCCTTGTAAATTAATTTCTTGTGCTTTACTTTTCATTATTTCCTTATTTTTCTGTCAAATCGGGTTCAAGAAATTTTGGCGATGTGGACCCGCGCCTTTGTAATAGCTTTAGAACTTTTACTTTTCTCGCAATTTTTTAACTGTTAATCAAGGCATGAAAGAATGTATGGACAAAAATAAAAACAAACGCTAGATCACCTTTAACATGACAAAAGACAAAAATAGCTGAAAGCGACACACAAATCACACACCACCCCTAGGGTACGCCTCACTGTTGCCTTGCCTCGAAAGGTGATCGTCGAGTAGAGGATGTCTTAGTAAGTCCTCATGATCCGGGAACCTGGCATGAGGGTAGCTTCTAAGGTGTCTTCCCATTGCTCTGGTGATCACCATGTCCTGAACCTCGAATTGACCCGAACACCTCCAACGGTGGTGCTACCTACCTCTCAATGGTGGGATGACACTACTTTAAAGGACATTTACACAGACGAATTCCTTAGGGTAGGTAGACGACTCGTGGATACTTGCTCTAATTCAAAACAAAACAAATCAAAAATACTTTTCACACCAACACATTTTCAAAAAGCTTTCGAAAGCATTTTTCAAACACTCTTGAGGACTGATACAAGAGTCGAACTGGAATTTTCAAAGAAACTTTTTAAAACCCACAGTTGAAAAGCAAACAAACCATTTTTGAAAACACAAATGAGCAAGTATCTAAGAGCCCATGGATAACCATGGATAGAAAGGGTGCTAGCACCTTCCCTTTCTATAATCTACCTCCCGAACCGAGAGCAATCTCTATAAGGAATTTTTCTGTGCTTTTGTCCTTTCCATTTGGAGAAAATAAAAGACGGTGGCGACTCTTGCTTCCGCGACATTTCGCGAACCAGCGTTAAACAGTCAGTTCCAGAACCACCGATCACATATGGCAAGATAAAATCAATGCTTAGAAAACCTTAATCTCAAAGACAAAAATGCATGAAACTAATACACTCGCACACGCGCACCTCTAGGGTAATCCACACTTGTTGCCTTGAGAAAATGGTCATGTTATGTATGTGAGATGCCTCAGCAAAAAAACAATCAAAAATACAAGATCATATTCCCTCGATGATGCTATGAATCTCGTAACATTGCATCTTATGACTATACGATAACCCACACTCGTCCCTTTACATCCAAAGATAAGGCTTCTTACCAATCAATGGTAAAATAGCAATGTCAAAGGAAGAGAGAAATGAACAAAAGACTTTTGAGTAGGTAGAACGTTCCTAGTTGCTTGCTCACAATCCACCTTCAAAAACAAACATCTTTTCAAATACACCAAACAATTTCAAAAACATGAAATATTTTCAAAAAAGTCCAACGCTTTGTATGCATTCTTATAGAGACGGGAATCATTACAAAGTTTGCCTAAACGAAGGCGATTTTCAAAAATACTTTCAAAATCCACCACAAACACATTTCAAACAAAGCAATTTCAAAAGTGATATAGTAAGAAACTAAGAGCCCATAGATAACTATGGATGAAAAGGGTGCTAACAGAGAAGACCCTACCAAGACAACCAAAGAGGTGGTGTTTCAAATAAAGGAAGAGATGGTGGTCGAAAACATGACAAGAGTCACATTCAATGTTACAGTTGTCAGAAGTATGGTCACTATTCGAGTGATTGTCCAGAAAATTGTGGAATTCTAGTATCAGATATATGATGTCGAATGAGATATCACAATATAAATATTTGTTTGCAAGTAAGGTGCAGTAAAATCAAAAGCAGTAAAAACACAAGAGATTATTCACCTAGTTCAGTGTACAACAACACCTACTCTGGGGGATACCAAGCCATGGACAAGTTCATTAAATAGTATCAATTCTTAGACCCTCAGTAAACAATCAGTTTACGATCTAATCACTTAATCACTATCCAAGCTAAACTTCTACCTAAGACTCACTTAGGTATGAGGCCATCCTCAAATCCCTTCAATCACTTACAGTGAAGAACTTAACAAAATTAATAAGTTTGAAACACTCCAATCATTTAATTCTTAAAAGCTTATGAATGATACACAATTAACAACTCAAATAACAACTCAAGTATTTAAACTAATACTTAGAGTGTATTACAAATAAAAATCCTAGACTTCTAATCAGAAAGAAAATATTCTTCTTCAAAAATTGCCTATCTTTGAATAAGGAAGCAAGTCCTTATATATGCGAAGCTTTTGGCATGGGCTTAAAAACAAATATTCAAATATTTTAAATATTTTCATAAAAACAGGCCAAGATAAAATTATGCAATTTGAAAAATATTCCTCCATATTTTTCGCAGCCTGTAGATCACAAATCCTGAATTATGCCACGCATGAAAATAGAAAATAAAAGACTTAACTGATTTTGGACTGAGATCAGTTCAGTAGGCAGGTGACAAGATACCTGCTTTGACATTATTCAAAACAGTTTTGCTCCAAATGTTAAGACATTTAGAAAAATATTAACAAGTCATTGTTTTATCAAAATTGCAGCCAACAAACTCCCCCTTTGGCAAATTTTGGCTAAAACATTATTAGAGCATATTATCAGAGCAGCAACATAATTATCAGAGCATTATCAGGGCATCAGAATAAGTAAAGCAATCAAAACATACATTCAGTTAGCAGTTAGCTGTTAGCACAGGAAGATGTCAAAATATCTTCTGAGACATGAGGCTCCCCCTCAAGTATTGAGCTCCCCCTCAAACTTGATGCGCTTTGGCATGGACTGCTGTCTGACTAAGACAATATATGTTGACCCATACTACCTTGTTGATCTCTAAAATGGATCCCATAAAGTACATATTCGACAAGCCCGCTCTCTTCAGAAGAATAGCCAGATAGCAAATGGTCTTAACAAAATACGACATTCAGTACACCACTTAAAAGGCAATCAAAGGAAGTGTACTGGCAGACCACTTGGCTCATCAAGCTGTAGACGACTACCAGACTATGGATTTTGAGTTCCCAGATGAGAACATTATTCTAGTTACAAATTGTGAAGAACCTGGACCGTATAAAGGACCTGAGCCAGGATCCCGATGGACTATGGTTTTTGATAGAGCTTCCAACACACTTGGTAACAGAATTGGTGTTGTGATTATCTCTCCCAAAGCTTGCCATATGCCCTTCACCGCCAGACTATGCTTTGATTGTACCAACAATATGGCATAATACGAAGTGTGCATTATGGGCATCAAAGCTGCTATTGGTCTGAGGATCAAGTTCTTGAATGTATACGGGGACTCAGCCTTAGTCATCAGTCAAATCAAGGGAGAATGGGATACAAAGCACCCAAATCTCATTCCTTTCGGTAGCTTCTCTTTCTGCGACCTTTTTCTCAACTGCTTCTTTCTCAGCAGCTTGTGATACGGTGGGAGAACTGACTTGAGGTGTTTTGCGTTTTATCGCAAATGTTGCGGTTAGCAAGAGTCGCCACCGACTTTTCTTTTATCCAAAAGGAAAGGTGAAAAAGCACAGGAAAGACCTTTGAGATGTTTTCTTGAGTTCGGGGGGTAGATTATAAAAAGGGAAGGTATTAGCACCCTTTTCATCCATGGTTTTCCATGGGCTCTTAGTTACTTGCTAGATCACTTGCTTTTGTTGTTTGAAATTGTGTTTGGTGTGGTTTTGAAAGTATTTTGTAAAAGAAGCCATTGTTTAGGCAATTTTTGTAATGATTCTCGTTCGTAAGAATGTATACAAAGATGTTTGTCTTTTTGAAAATATTTCAATGTTTGTAAGATGTTTTTGAAATGTGTGTGTGTTTGTTTTTGAAAATAGCAAGGATAGTTGTTTGAAAATAGAGCAAGTAACTAGAAGTAATATACCTACTCAAATGTCTTTCTTGTTCATTTTCTATTCCTTTGACATTGTTGTCTTACCATTGATTTGGTAAGCAACCCTATCTTTGGATGTAAACGGGACGGACGTGGGTCATCGTATAACCATGATTAGCAATGTTGCAAAGTATCTTAGCATTTTTTAGGGACTAAGATCATCTTGTAAGGCAACTTTGAATAACGTCATCGAGGTACTATGATCTTATATGTGTTTGTTTTGCCAAGATACTTCGCATGCGTAATATGGCCATTTTTGTACAAGACAACCAAGTGGAGAAACCCTAAGGGTGCTTGTGTGCAAAATGTGTTATTTTCATGCTTTGATTTTGTCTTATATTTAGGGTTTTCTATTTGATTTGGTTTTATCTTGCCATTCAAACCCTAATTACTAGCATGGTATGTAAAAGCAGTAAATTGCATAATTTAAAGATTACTACGCTATTACAATATTTTATGGGAGGGGGGAATACAAATTATGAATGGGGATTTGCAATAATATTAATCTAATTAAGCTATTACAACCAAATCGAATTTGTACAAATATTTGAATCAATAAGATACAATATAAATTAAATGTGCAATGGTATGTATATGCAAAAAAGATTTTTGTTTTATTTTTATGTGAAAAGGAGTTTTAACCTAATCCTAAAAATATTAAAAGAAGGACATTATTTCTTGAGAAAAATGGTTAACCCTAATTTTAATTTGTTAAAAGAAAATGAAGATTCTTTAACTATTATTTTTGTGTATTTTTTGTATTGAAAATAATAAATAATATTTTATGAAAAATGTTTAGTCTTTTTACATATCAAAAATAAATATTTACAAGTATGAATAAAAAAGGAATAAAATAGTTAACCTAATTCTATTATATTTACAAGTTTATTTAAGAAAGAAATAATTAATATATAGTTTAATAAAAATATTTTTTCATGTGAAAATAAAATAAAATAAACAAAATGCAAAATTTATCATGTTTATATTTTTTATGATTTTTATGTGTTAAAGAAAATATTTTAATAAAACAAATATGAAAATAAAATAAATAATAAAAAGATTGGGCCAGGGGTGCTGCAAGCAAACAGGGAGTAGTGTGTTAGAAAAAAAAATAGAAGGCCCAAGAACTAAGCCCATACTGCCAAAAATGCCAAAACTGAAACTGAAAAAATGAGGAAAATGTAAAAGGTAGCGCCAAGGTTCGAACCCATGACCTGGGCATTGCCAGCGCGCTACCTTGCCACTGGGGTGGCTGTACATCCGTTAGTTTATATGAAACAATAAAAACATAACATAAGAAGCTTCTTTGCCCTGTACTTCATCTTCTTTCTCAAGCTAGCCAGAACCTCTGTATCTTTCTCATCTCTCCATGAAAATGGAAACTTCCAACATGAAAATGATAGTGTTCTTTCCCACGATTTCAGACATGTAACTTATGGAAACTAACAATCAAAGATTAAAACGAATTTTGAAAGACCTAATTTTAAACCTAATTTTTACAGAAATTTGAACTCCAAAGTTCTCTACACATGATGAACAGAAATGAAATCTATGCACATGGTTGGCTTCAACACTATAATATCTACATTTTTCTTTCACAAATCGTGGCCAATGGATGCATGTATGAAAAGATAAAAGTTGGAATTCTTACCTCTTTCAACTGAGATCGTGAATGGAGTTTGAGTGAGATTTAGGAAGGCCTGAAGGTTCCTTTAGCTTGTTTGAACCTCCTTGAGTGTGTTCCAATCCTTGCCTTGCTTTAAAAGTGCCTGAAACTCTCTATCCAATTCAACCTGCAAGCTTGGAAAACAAAAATGGCAGATGGAGAAGAAGGGGTTACATTACAAGGATGATGGTCTGGAACACTTAGATATGAGGTAGGTAAAGTGTTTGAGTGATTAAAACTTGAAACGCACGAGTTTTTGACAGGTTTTTGGTGATAGGGAGTTTTGGAGTATTTTTGGCCTTGAGCAATCGTGCTCTAAGTTATAATGTGTTTGTGTATTAGTATAGAGAAAGTTTCTTGTCAACTCCACAACAGATTTTTCAGTTGTAGGCTTTTTGCACACTTTCTTGCTTTTGAAGCAAAGTGAAGAGACAAGTATCCACATGCTTGTACTGGCCTGCTTGGAGTTGGTACAAGTCATAGACAACTTGTATTTGGTTTATAGGACTTGTGTGTGCAGAGAGGACAGGTCCAATCCTCAAGAATTGAAAAGTTGCAAAAGTTATGCTTTTCCAAAATGGCAATGGCAACTTTGTGCCATTTATGGAATTAAAACTTGGACAAAGACTCTTGTGCTTGGATTAAGGCTTTGTCAATTGAGTAAGCATTAAATTATGAAGTGAGAAACAAGTTTGAGACCTGTAAAGCATGGATTAGGCAGCATAGGTTCAGATTTGAACTTTGTTCTTCATGAAATGGCTTGAAAACAAAGTGAGAAATTGCCAACTTCATCTCTTCGATTCTCTCTACTAAAAAATGATCTCAAGGAGTTCTTGAACATTTTGGAAAGCTTGCAATGTTATCTATAACTCATCTTTGAAATGAATTTCAAGATTCCTCTTGGAACTAGGTGAAAAATTGCCATGAAGTTGGGTCAAAATCTGCCTAAATTAGGGCAAAATTTCACTAAGTTATTTTAGTTCATGGGCATGTATTCATAAAATTATATCTTGAGATCTAAGCATCTTTATGGAAAATGTATGATTCAAAGTTGTAGATTTCATGGAGGTCTACAACTTTCATGTTGGGAACTTTCTTTGAATCATCTTGTATCATGGTGGAAAATTGGCTTAAAGTTGAGAAAAAATAAGAAATTTTCTATACTTAGAAAAAATTTCTAAGTTAAGAAAATTCCAAATTTTAAAACCAAATCTTCAATATTTGATTCCTTGATGAACAAGTTTCACATTTTGACATGTTTTGATGAATTATGATCCTTGGCACTTGATTTTAATCAAAAAGTCAAAGTTTGACTTTTCAGTATACAGTTGACTGTAAATTTCATCTGTCAATCCAATGAAATTGCAATGTTTTAAACTATTTCATTAGGTCAAGATGATACAATTGAACCCTTGAAATCATGCTTCAAATCAATTGGTCATTTGCTAAGTCAAAAATCATAAATTACTCTTTCTCAGTCAAAACCCTAATTTTTGACCATTTTGCCCTTTTGATGATTTGTTCAAATTTCTTGAGAAATTATGGTCCAAACTTGATCAAATGATATATATGAGCCTAAAATGTTGATGTGGATTAAAAATTATGAAGTTTGACTGTAAATTGGTCATGGTTGACTTTTCCTCCAATATAGTTGATTTTTAGGTCAACTGTCCAATTGACTGATCAAAAATGTGGTTCAAAGCTTGAAACTTGTCATGAGTAATCTTAGGGGTCCATAATGATGTTTGAAAGTCATATGAAGTATTGATAGCCCAAAAATCCTTGGGCAAACTCAAACCCTAATTTTGGGTGATCAGTGTAAGATGAGATGTCTTGAGCTAATCAAACCCTAATCCAGTCTTGAGTCAAAGAGATCTTGTGAGAAAAGTCTTGATAAAAGAGAGGGCAAATTTTGGGGTACAACACAGCTCTCTGAGCTTCAAGAACTAGAGCTCTTTCTTTAGCTTCAATAACGTACTTATCTTTGGTATTACCAGAAAGATTCTGGATTATGAGAAATTTAGTATTTATCCATCTGCTAAACTTGTCCCAGGTATTGCCCAGATAAGAGGAATCAGTACTTGAGTCAAATAAGTCAGAGTTTTTCAATTTATCCCAAGGCATTTTCTTTGAAAAGCAAAATGATCTCTTCAAGACACAAAGTTGATGTATCAGAATTCCAATGGTTAAGAGTAATTTCTTCAGCAGGAGTCTCTTCTGGTTCAGTTTGGTTGATTGATGAATTCTGATTATCGATAAGGTTTGGTGAGGAAGGATCAGAAAATTCTAATAAAGTTGTTGAGATTTGTAGGGTTGGAGTGGTGGTAATAAGAGAGATGTTTGTAAGAAAAATTTTAGAAGGACTGGTTGAAAATGTGATTGGTGTGATGATGGTTGTTGGGATAAAAGTTTCTGAAGAAAAGGACTGTGAAACAGCTTTTTGAGTTGTGGATGTATGAAGAAGTGGAGAAGTGATAACAGTTGTGGAAAATAGTGAAGAGGATATAGGAAGTGGTAAAACTATGTTCCTAAGATTAGAACTTAAACAAATGGTAGCAGACTGAGAAGTAGTTAACTCACATGAGGATGAGGGATGAATAGTTATGATTACATTAGCAGTGCCCATAGTTGGAGTATTTCTTTTCTTTTGTTTCTTCTTCTTTTGAGATTATTCAGAGTCTTGAACCATGACATTGATAGTTGATCTTTTCTTACTGGATAGAAGTGCTCAAACTCCATACACGATTTCCAGTTTTGAGGTAAGTTTTCTCAATTTTGAACTCTCTCTACAAGCAGCATTAATTGTTACTTTGTGAATAAAAAATGTAGACATCATAGCCCTGAAGCTAATCATGCCCTTAGTTTTCATTTATGTTGCCTGAGTGATGAGAATTTTTAAGATGAACTTTCTGAAAAAAATAGGTTTTATTTGGTACCAACAAAAATTAATGTTCATCTTTGATTTATATCTTAAGTTGTTTACATGGTTGAATTCGTATTGAAACATGGAGCAAGTTTCATGTTTATACTTTTCCAAATGATTGAGAAATGAGCAAGATCAGAAATTCAAAAATCTTTTCAATGGAGGTTGGTGCGAGGTTAGGGGTGAAGTGAAATCAGTGAAGGGTTTATTTTATATTTATTGCAAATTGTCTTAATAACGGATGAAACAGACACTCCAGTGGCAGAGAGAGCGTGCGTAAGGCATTAAACTATAGGGACCTGGGTTCGAGCCCAGTGGTACCCTTTTGTGTTTCACTTATTTGTTTATTTCAGATTCTGTGCATACAAGTAAGGTGCGCCTACCATGCGCTTCACACCAAGGCCATCAGATTTGCAAGCTATCCAATGCCACGCTCCAAGCTCACGTGTCCATCATGGACCCTCATGAAATCAGCAGCATTGAATTAAATGAGGCGTCTGGGCCTCTTGACTTGGGCTCTTTCATTTTTGTTTTTACTTCTTCTCACCACTCTTCTTACTTAAATAACCAGACCCATTTTTGTTTTATTTTTCTGACTTGAACCAAAATATCTTTTGGGCCTAGCGTGCCATTTTTTTTCACCTCCATTTTTCTTTTCAAACATCCTAGCCCAATACTTTTTTATATGCCTTATATTTTTTTCTCTATATTTTCATTTATTTATTTATTTTATACAAAAATATATTTTCCCTTAATTAAATTAAAAATGTTTTAATTTAAGCATTTTATTTTATTTTATTAAATTAAATTTTATTCTTTCTTTTACATTATAGAATATTTTTTTCTAACTAACATTAACAAAAAAATTATTTTCTAAACAAATTAAATTAGATTTAGTTTTTATTTTAATTAACTTAGATTTTAGATTTTGATTAAATAAATAATTAACTTCTTTTGTAAATAAAATAATTAATTTAGTTAAGATTAATATTAAACCTTTCTATCAAAAAACCCTAAAAAATAATTTCTTCTTCATCTTTACATTTTGTGTGTTGTTATTGTAATTCATATTCAATGATTTGTAATAGAAATTAGGGCTTTATTGTTTTCTTCCCTCTATTCCCAAAGCATTGTAATAGCGTAGAACCTTTAAATTCCGCAATTTATTGTTTTCCTTATTATTGTTAGCAATTAGGATTTGCATGACAAGACTAAAATCAAGCATTAGACAATCCTAATTTAAGACAAAATACATGAATCAAACACACTTTACACACATACACCTCTAGGGTTACTCATCCTTGTTGCCTCGGATAAAAACAGTCATGTCCCCCGAACATGAGATATTTTAGCCAAGACCCTTGAATAAAAGAACGTAGTCCCTCGATGGACCTTCAATGTTGCATTCGGTAAACGATCTTAGTCCCTTACGACAATTGCTAAAACACTTTACAAGTTTCCTTCTATGACTGTACGATGACCCACACCTGTTCCTCTCATCCAATGATATGGCTTCCTATTAACCAATGGTAGACAAGCATTATCTAAAGGAGGAGGAAAAGAACAAAGACTTTTTGAGTAGGTAGATTGCTCGTAATTGCTTGCTCGCAAACTAAAACAGTCATTACACTTCATACTTTCAAAACACTTTTCAAAATGACATTTTGTATACATTCTCAACGATACGAGAATCATTACAAAATTGCCTTACATTGGCATTTTTAAAACATCTTTCCAAACACTCATTTCAACAAATATTTTCAAAACCAACATTTTATATACATTCTCAACGATACGAGAATCATTGCAAAGTTTGTCGTACAAAGGCGTTTTCAAAATATTTTCAAACTTACACAAACACAAAACATTTCAAAGTGAGCTAGCAATTAAGAGCCCGTAGATAACTACGAATGAAAAGGGCGCTAACACCTTCCCTTTTCATAACCTACCCCCCAAAATCAAGAAAATTCTCAAAAGGTCTTTCCTATTCTTTTCAACCTTTCCTTTATTGGATAAAAAAAAGTCGGTGGAAACTCTTGTTATCCACAATATTTGCGATAAAACACAAAACACCAAGTCAGTTCTCCCACTGTATTACACACACACACACACACACCAAACACAACACTTTATCCCCCCTTTTTAGCCAAAATCTTGACTAAAAGAAATACAGTAAATGTAAACAAGTAGTGGAAACACAGAGAATACTTATGAGCACTAGATGTAAATAAAAATTGCTAATGGAAACAAACAAACTAATAAGCACCAGGTGAAAGCACACACTTGTAACACAAGAATTCAGATATTACATCGTAATAACACAAAGTGGCTTACAAAGAAACAAATGAGTCATAAACCCTTATACATGTAATGTTATCAAAACAGATAAACACAAAACACAAAACATACTAAAACACCAGCACATCAGTTCACCTACTGGTGTTGCTAGATGTTTCTTCCTCTTCACTGCTTCCTTCAATTCCATCATTATCATGTTCTTCTTCTCCCTTATCAGCCACATCCTTCTTAGCCTCCAAAGACTGAATAAGCTTTTCCAATCTGATCTTTCTTGCAGTACAACTCTTGATGGTCTCATCCAATTCCTTACAAGTATTCTTGAGTTCAGAAATGGTTACTACTGTTGAAGCTGGACCAACTTCATCCTTGCCAGATGTTGTAGCAATATCCTGGACACGTGACCCGGTGAAAATCTTGTAGTGCAAGGATACATGAGACTCTCTCTTGCTTTACTCATCTAAAATGTTCAAGATCCCAGGATGTTGGTTCATAATTATGCCACAAATGATGGTGGGAAATGCAATTGGCATTTTCACACCATAGGAACGTGTATGCTTGACAATCTGCTCAAATACATAGTTACCAAAATCAACTTTGGTTTTTGTTCCAACTATATAAATGAACTTTCCTAATCTTATAGTTATTAAGGATGTGTCATTTTTAGGAACCCAGTTGACAACTCCTATTCTATTCAACACAACATACTTAATAGTTAGATCACTCACTGAGAGTTTCTTTTTCCTTGGCCAATACGTCACTCTTTCTGCTGAGATTTTTATGCATATAGTATTATCAATAACCTCCATTTCCACCTGCTTACTTACATTCCTTTCCACATACCTATTGATTATCTGAGGTGAAAATTCTATACAGTTTCCTCTAACAAACACTTTTATGTACTCTTTGTTGCTTATATTGTCACGTTCTCTAGGAATGTTTACTATGAACTCTCTCACAAATGTCTCATAGCACTCTCTCAAACCTGCTACAGTTGTCATCAAACATGCTTCCTCAGTGAGTCTCACGACTTCTTTACATTCAAGAGCGTATATGCCTCATTCTCTCTCTAAAGTTAGCCTCCTCTAACACATGAACTTCCATTTTTCTACATATGAAGCAGAGTGAAAGGAGATATTATCAATTGGAACTTCAGGTATGTTGAGAGGAATCTTCCTTCCCGCAGCAATCTTCCTGGCAGATGAAGCAATGTCTTCAACATTGGCTCTAACATCTCCCTCATATTCAGAGTCACTAGATACTGCTGGTTTTCTTTTCAAGGATTTTTCTTGCCCAAAAGAAATTTCTACCTTACTCTTTCTCGTATCAGGACCAAACAAGTGACTCTTATTGGTAGATGTGTCAATAGCTTTTCCTCTTCTATTCTTCAATCTCTTGGCTATCACAGAAGTCATTCTCTAGGAAATTAGTGTATCATCAAAATCTAAATCATCAATAATGATCACATCAGGATTCTGACCTTTCCCCACTACAATATCTTCTTGATCACCATGATTTTTTATTCCTTCAGTGGATTTGTTTTCATCGATATCTTTAAAAGTCCTTTCATTCTGAGTATGTTCTGAGTACTCAGTGTTAATTGTCATGTTAGGTTTCTGAGTGAAATATCTAAGTTGTGCAAAAGATGTCGCAACATCTGGCGCAACATTAAGGTTAATACCCAAGACTTCTGAGACAAATCTACGAATTTCATGATCATTTACCTAGTATTAGGGGTATTAGGGTTTCCTTCAACACCCTTTTTGATATGGTTTTTAACATATTAGGTTCAGCATCAGAAGTTTTCAATGACCTATCAGTGGACTCATCCTTCCTAGTTTGTTAAGGGATGGTTAGAGATGAAGAAGACTTGCCTTTTAATAGATTTCTTCTCACTCTCACTGCAACAGTCTTGGTTCTTTTCTTTGTAGGGCAACTGGAGGAATAGTGACTGGCGGAGCAGCAGTAGGAGGGAAAACAACAAGCGGAACAACATGGAGGGATTGCAAGAATTCCTCTCCCAGACTAGAGCTATCAGACACGCTGGGAGCTGCACCAATTTATGCAGAAAGATCTCCTTAAATCTTGGAACAAAACACAACGTTTCTTAAATTGTCTCAAAGTCCAATTTTTGCAAACTGTGTACAGCTGGAGATAAATCAAATGTTTCAGATTGAAATATTATTGACCTGCGAAAAATCAGTGAGGTAAACCCAAAAAGAATCTCACATAATCAATTTAAATTTGTCAAGAAACAATACATCATGTACTGATGTTCTAATACAGGATGTTACAACATCTGTCAGAACATCTACTTTCAAATGAATCTAACCAACATGTTAGAACACCTTCTATAACATCATGTTGCAAATCATATTTTAGTAAAATTTTGTCAATCCTAAAACCATGGCATTAACAAATCCTACTACATAGGTAATGTCGAATCTAGTTCAATCAATGATATACCTTAGACTACTAATGATGCTCATATATTCATATTATCTTTCACTTTCTCCAATGGTCTTGAAGAATTTAACACTTAGATCTTATGGTGTGCAAGCATGTTTACACTCAAAGTTATTTTATTTCTTAAATATAATTTCAATATAGTATTAACTAATCCATTGAAATTCCCTAATGATGCTCATAAAAATCTAGAAATTATTCTAGCAAAGAGAAAGCATCATACTTTCAAGAGTGGGGTTGCCGCTTAGGCTAAAAGGTACATACAAAACTTCTAGTGGAGTATGATATGGTAATCACTTGATATGGATTAAAACATTATAGACGGCCTAAAAATAAAAGTCTGATTAATCCCTAACTAGACATCCATCAAAGAAACTAAGGCCTAAAGCCTGCTGCCTGCTACAGCAGTAGTTTGAACATTATCTTCAAAAATCAATTTAACTCCCAAAGATGGACAGGCTTCACTAATCACCCCTCACCTCGCCAAAGGGTTTTTTTAGGTTTGCAAATCTATCCTTTTTCATCCCTAGATCGGTATCTATCATAACAGTCAAAATTTTGTTTTTCTTGAGAATATTCGCAAACAAACAAAAACAGGGTAAATAATATAAAAGAAATTGATTTTTGTCTTTTACAAACAATTACAAGTAACAATTACAAGTAAAGGAAGTGAAGATAATTCAAGAGGTAGAGAAAGATTAATTAACTACATTTACCTTATATATAGGGGATAAAGATGTATCCTTCCCAGCCTGATGGTTTTGAAGAACCTGTTGACTAGAGAAATAGATATATTTGAATCAAATTAGCCAGAGAGATAACAACAGCCCAAAAACTTAAAAGGTTTATATATTGCTCATAAGAACCCATTGATGATGGCATTTTAGTTAGAGCATATAAGATTTTCCTTATTCAAAACTGCAGAATGTTTGGATTAGAATTTAAAAAGTTGCTCTAATAATTATGATCGATAGAGAAAAAGTATCCAACCAATATTATAGCAAGAAAAGTGAAAACTGGAAGTCATTGTATAAGAAATTTTGGGGAACAGAAGTAGCCATGCAGAGATAAAATCGTAGAGCTAACCCATCGCCGGGGCATTTTGAGAAAACAAATGACTCAAAGATTGATTATTGGTAGAGTGTGCAGCAATAATAAAGTAATGTAGGCGTAATAGTAATAGGAATGAAATAAAATGAAAGGAGATCTGATTGCTTGTGAAACCAGTTTTAACAAGAGATTAGGCAAGGTGAAATAGGTTGGCGGACGTGAAATTAAGGAATGAGCATATGATTGATTACCTGCAAATTGCGACAGTTACACTGAAAGATGTATGAGCGATTAAATTCAAGTAAAAGGAACGCCTCCAATCCACATCAATTGAAGTTTCATCAATTAGGCTGCTCAACTGGTAGAGAAAAATTTAAAAAATGAGTCGGCAGAAATGGAAAGCCTATAAATAGACACCTTCATGCTATCAATACTTATCACAATCCAGTGAGCAGCTAATATGAAGCTTAAGCACACAAGGTGGTCTAACTGAAACAAATTTATAAACTGAAGCTTATGCACACAAGGAAATCCTATAAAACTAAAAATACTAGTATCATTGTATCAAATGTATAGGAAGGACAGACACACACAATTTGAAGATAGTGTTTAAATAAATTTGAGCAGCATACAATTTGAAGATACTGAATTTGAGCAGCATACAATTTGAAGATACTGAATTTGAGCAGCATACAATTTGAAGATACTGAATTTGAGCAGCAGCATGATATATTAATGAATGAATTTACCTTAGGTGCCCACCTGCGTACAAAATAAGGATCAAGACTTTCTGTATCGTAATTGGAAGCAGAACCTCTAGAAACCTGTGTTGT
The DNA here is from genome assembly GCA_948472305.1 of Vicia faba. Lineage (NCBI taxonomy): Eukaryota > Viridiplantae > Streptophyta > Magnoliopsida > Fabales > Fabaceae > Vicia > Vicia faba. The sequence continues at coordinate 1,073,848,691 of OX451737.1, read as the reverse complement.
GATATCAACAATTATGCTTCTTACAGGGAAAATAGTGGGAAATAAATAGAAAAGAGGAGATTAATTATACCAATTTTCTAACGAAGAAAACGAGATCATCATCTTGGCGACCCCTAGATTCTTTTCCGCGAACAAAATACAAATCAAAAACATCATTCCAAAACTTCATATCCATTTCAACATCAGGAGCATCTTGTTGATCTTCAACAACGGTTCTCCCAATTAAATTTGAGTGCTTCTTCACCATGCTCAACAATTCATATCTAAAAAACAATCTCTTAATTTTCATTAATTCAATTCCATGGTATGATGTGAAGTTGCGTGAATGAATAAAAGAGTGCGATTGTGAATGTACCTTGAAGGGGTTTCGCCTCCATCGCCAACGCCAAGCATTTTTCTAAATCTAAAATTTTGTTTCAGTCGGTGAAATTAGAGTTAAAATTATGAAGGATCAAGAACAAGTTCTCAATTTGTTGCCAAAATTTCATTGACGACTGAAGAGAGATGAAATTAACTGTTGGGACGTCAGCGAATACAAACAACCAACACTTACCACTATTACAAACAACCAAACATCAAGTCGTTGTAGTATAGTGGTAAGTATTCCCGCCTGTCACGCGGGTGACCCGGGTTCGATCCCCGGCAACGGCGTTATTTTTATGAATTTGATTCCAAATTTTGCTTCTCACATTGGCCTTGCGGAGCTTAAATTGAATTGCACCTGGAGCAAACAAATTTACTTGGAATTGTCAAATTATTGCAAATATTTGATTTTATCTTATTTATATATAAAGTTACATGTAAATGGTTGTGATATATTATTTTTTATTTACAAATATATGCTTTAAATCTTCAATAAAATGGATAAATATTCATAATCAAATTTTTATTATTGATTTTATTTATAATAGCAGTATCGATGAGATAAATTATTAATTGTGAGCCGTTGTTTCTCTATAGTTTTTTAAATACTTGTTCGTCATTGGATTGTGGCGCCATTACATTCTTGTTTTCTTTATTCAATTATTTTATTGCTTGAGCTTACAAATAATCTAATTTATCACCCGAGAATGTTCAACAACCAAATTAGTTTTAGTCAATGTATATGTAGTCGAACCAAGGTTAATTACACCAAGAGCATCTTAATGCCAGCTAGACAAATCTTTTTCAAACACAAAGAATCACAAAATTTTGAAAAGTGTCACAATCAGCCATAGACGCCTGGAATTCGATTATCCATGTATATAAAGTGTGTTTCATGTTTTTAGCTCCCATGAACTAAAACAAATATTTTTTTCTAGAGTATGATCATAAGTGCTAACACACATGTGGATAAGGGAATATAAATTTTATGAGATATGGGGAAACAAGTCAAATGGTAGCCGTCATTTTCAATCGGTAATAGGTTGAAAGACGCGTCACCCACAAGAATAGTTGAATAAGGATGTTACCGATAACGCTAAATTATACCGTATATTCGACTTGACTCGCATGCATTTTAGTACCGTTTTCATTTATTTATGTCTTGTTATGTCGGTATTGCTATTATATTTCAGGTACAATCTAACACAAAGCTCACATGCGGAAAAATGACAAGATATGGCGAAGAAACAAGAAGAATGGAAGAAAAGAGTAGAAAAATGAATTCCTGAAGTTGTGGCCCTCGCCACAGCTAGTATGCCACGTTTTCTATTTTTAAACGGTGGCCCTCGCCACAGTGTGAGGCCCTCGCCACATCAGTAATTCACACCAACTTTTCTAGTTTTTCTCCACGAACCCAGTCTTCCTGATTTTTCTCCATGAGCCCACTTTTCCTGATTTTTCTCCATGAACATCATGAAAATCAAGGTCACTAGCAGAGGGGGTATAAAGGAAGGAAGGAGGGGTTTTTGTGGGGGGATGGAAGTTTTTAGAATTTTATTCTAGGCAGAAAAATTAACTATTGTAAAAGTTGCAGTTTCTCACGTCGAGGGACTGCGGCAACTTAGAATTAGGAGCTTTATTTGTGTACTTGGAATAACAATTCATCAATCTTGCCATCATTTCCAATTTAAATTCAGTTTTATTGCCAGCTTTAATTTCAGGGTTTATTTTATCTATCTATTTTATTACTGATTATTCAATTCAGTTCCAATTTTTATCATTTGGTAATTTCTGATTTATTAATATTGATGCACTTTTATTTTCCAGTCCAGTTTACGTATCAGTCACTACACTTATTTAGTCGAAACAAGTTTTTCAGTTCCAATTACAATTTTATACTGGTCGTGTTTACTGGTATATGCACTTGCACATGTTCATCTAAATTAAACACAATATATTTCCCGCAATTATGTCTGACTAAATTGTTTTGAGTTCGGTATGTAAGGACTGTCGTTTCCGACAGGACTCGTTAACAACGTTGGCTTGGTAATTTAGTTGGAAAAATATGTTTTGGTCTTTGTTTTTAAACTCAATTTAATTAGCTTTGTCACGAGAGTGAGAAGTTACTTAACACGATTTTGTCACGAGAGTGAGAAATTAACTAAGGTTTGAGCCGGCGCTGCGAGAGCGTGGGGGTTGAACCTGTAACACCCCGTTTCTACTCAACGGATTATATAAAATTAGAGTTACAAAATTTCCAACAAACAAATGGAATGCTACACTTCCAGCTTGGAAACAACGACGTTTAATCGCATGTAAAAGAAATATATAACACATAAAGCTCACCCACAAGAATAGTTGAATAAGGATGTTACCGATAATGCGAAATTATACCGTATATTCGACTTGACTCGCATGCATTGTAGTACCATTTTCATTTATTTATGTCTTGTTATATCGATATTGCTATTCTATTTCAGGTACAATCTAACACAAAGCTCATAGGCGAAAAAATAACGAGAAATAGCGAAGAAACAGGAAGAATGGAAGAAAAGAGCAGAAAAATGAATTTCTGAAGCTGTGGCCCTCGCCACAGTTAGTATGCCACGTTTTCCAAATAATCTAATTTGTCACCCGAGAATGTTCAAAAACCAAATTAGTTTTAGTCAATGTATATGTAGTCGAACCAAGGTTAATTAGACCAAGAGCATCTGAATGCCAGCTAGACAAATCTTTCTCAAACACAACGAATCACAAAATTTTGAAATGTGTCACAATCAACCATAGACGCCTGTAATTCGATTATTCATGTATATAAAGTGTGTTTCATGTTTTTAGCTCCCATGAACTAAAACAAATATTTTTTCTAGAGTATGATCATAAGTGATAACACACATGTGGATAAGGGAATATAAATTTTATGAGATATGGGGAAACAAGTAAAATGGTAGCCTCCATTTTCAATCGGTAATTGATTGAAAGACGCGTCACCCACAAGAATAGTTTAATAAGGATGTTACCGATAACGCAAAATTATACAGTATATTCGACTTGACTCACATGCATTTTAGTACCATTTTCATTTATTTATGTCTTGTCATCTCGGTATTGCTATTCTATTTCAGGTACAATCTAACACAAAGCTCACATGCCGAAAAAAATGACGAGAAATGGTAAAGCTGTGGCCCTCGCCATAACTAGTGTGCCACGTTTTCCATTTTTAAATTGTGGCCCTCGCCATAGTGTGAGGCCCTCGTCATAGTGTGAGGCCCTCTCCACATCAGTAATTCACACCAGCTTTTCTAGTTTTTCTCCACGAACCCAGTCTTTCTGATTTTCTCCACGAGTCCACTTTTCCTGATTTTTCTCCACGAACATCATGAATATCTAGGTCACTAGCAGAGGGGATATAAAAGGAAGGAAGGAGATTTTTGTGTGTGTGTGTGTGTGTGGGGGGGGGGGGGAGGGGGGAGGGGGGAGTTTTTAGAATTTTGTTCTAGGCAGAAAAATTGACTATTGTAAAAGTCGTAGTTTCTCACGTCGAGAGACTGGGGCAACTTAGAATTAGGAGCTTTTTTTGTGTACTTGGATTAACAAATCATCAATCTTGCCATCATTCCCAATTTAAATTCAGTTTTATTTCCAGCTTTAATTCCAGGTTTTATTTTATCTGTCTATTTTATTACTGCTTATTCAATTCAGCTCCAATTTTTATCATTTGGTAATTTCCAATTTATTACATTGATGCACTTTTATTTTCCAGTCCAGTTTACGTATCAGTCACTACACTTATTTAGTCGAAACAAGTTTTTCTGTTCCAATTGCAATTTTATATTGGTTGTGTTTCCTGGTATATGCACTTGCAGATGTTCAGCTTAATTAAACGCAATATATTTCCCGCAATTATGTCCGGCTAAATTGTTTTGAGTCTGGTATGTGAGGACCGTCGTTTCTGATGGGACTCGCTAACAACGTTGGCTTGATAATTTAGTTGAAAAAATATGTTTTGGTCTTTGTTTTTAAACTCAATTTAATTAGCTTTGTCACAAGAGTGAGAAGTTACTTAACACGATTTTGTCATGAGAGTGAGAAATTAACTAAGGTTCGAGTCGACACTGCGAGAGCGTGGGGGTCGAATCGGATAGTAAAAACGACGCATCGATTCCTAAAGAGGGAGAGAGCACTTTAGGTATCGATTATGTCTTGTTTAGTTTTCAAAACGCGTTCCTTGATTAGAATGGGCAAGCGAGAGAAAAACCTCATTGTTAAGGAACGTAACTTTATTCAAAACCATGAGAGTGTGAGGTTTAGTCTTTAAGCTAATATTTTCTACTAAATATGTTTTTAACATTATTATAAGTCAACGAGTTACAAAGTCTCTGAGGTACGCGGAATACACATTTCGGTCTCTCTTTTTCTTATATTTATATTAATCTTTATTTTATTTCAGTTTTAGTTATTAGTTTCCCCTAAATCAATTATTCATTAGCCTTAGCTTTACAAAGCGACAATAGATTACAGTAGGTTGATATTGGTCTGTGTGGGTTCAACAATCTTTATATAACTTCGATATTTTCGTGCACTTGCGGATACATCAATTACGTTATAGAATCAAAATTGATAGGATAATAGAGGTTGCAGTTTGAAACAGTGGACCTGAGCTTCTATTACGGTGAAGGAGAGACTAGCCTGCAAGGTTAGCACTCCACCGCTCAAGTCAGTATATATAAGAGATATGAGTATTCGCCTCATACAGTGCAAGGGTTTGTCGTATTCGCTTCATTTGTGTCAGCCATATCTTAGCTTAAATTAGAATCAAAAGATGACTTTGATGTTCTTGGGAATTCGCGCCTTTAATGCGACCCATCTTTCATACGTCTTTTTGTAGGTTCCATCATAATGATATTTGGGAACTTATACACTCAAGTATCTTGCTGAGGCAATCTGAAGTGTTGATAGGATTTATTACTTCATTAAGTATTTTATTTTTTTCCGTTGAGTGCAATTGGTTTATTTTGTTGGTCTGTATATAACACAAACACAATTATGTGTTTAATTTCTTAGATTAAATCATGCTTGTATTTTCTTACACAATAAGGATAGTTTAATAGTTATTTGATTATTAAGTTATCAGATAAACATATAATTTTGGAATTACATTGCAGATAATGCTTATGTGAATTTTAAGACCTTTCCGTTTAATTTATTAAATTAAAAATGCCTAGTAATTTTGGTTGAGTTGGTTGGAACAACAAGGTGTAAAAGATATAGTGTGTAATTATTCATGTAAACTCTTATGAACGGCCAAATGAAAGACACAATTTGGTTGAATAATTACATATTTGTGATGGTAAATATGTAGTATTTATTAATTTATCTAACGTGGCTAAGGGTTAACATCAAAGACGTCCATTATCTGACATGACTTATTACTAATATTTGATCATTACGCGAAAATACTGCTCATAGTTAATTCTTACAATCAAAGATTAAGAATTGATGGTGTTTTTGGTATCTTGTCTAGGTCTTATTTAATTTGCATATGAAAATCATTATGTTAGATCTGTTCATAACCTTATAATTTCTAGCAATATAGAAATCAAGAACAGAACTCTATATAAATCTCTTAAACTCATACCCAAATACAATTATGAGAATAAAAGAAGAAGCGTACCTGAATTTTCCATTGAGAATCACCGAAGGTTTGTGGGTATTTGATCTTCCAATTTGTAGAGTTTCTTATGGCTCCTTGATTCTCCTTTGATGGAGATGAAGAGGAGAATTCCTGACAATCCATTTTCACAAAGGGTTAAAATCCAACCAAAATCCAAAAAGGTTCTTTGAGAACTTTGAATCATAGGAAGTCGACTACAGAAGTAGTCGACCGGGAGAGATTTCAGAAATAGTCAATTGGGCTTGTGGATGTAGTCGACCAGAAAAGAGGCCTAATGGGGAATGGATTGGGCCCAGTAATGTTAAAAAGCCCAAATAGTGCATAACTGACAAAGCAAAGTGTTATAGTTGCAGAGCGTGGGTTCGATAGTAGGGATGGAGAACGTGAGTTCATGGAGGGAAGTTACAAGAGACACGTGGCTTGTAAAGAAGAAAAACCCGGTGAAAAGTAGTTATTACTGATTATTCAATTCAGTTCCAATTTTTATCATTTGGTAATTTCCGATTTATTAATATTGATGCACTTTTATTTTCCAGTCCAGTTTACGTATCAGTCACTACACTTATTTAGTCGAAACAAGTTTTTCCGTTCCAATTACAATTTTATACTGGTCGTGTTTACTGGTATATGCACTTGCACATGTTCATCTAAATTAAACACAATATATTTCCCGCAATTATGTTTGACTAAATTGTTTTGAGTTCGGTATGTAAGGACTGTCGTTTCCGACAGGACTCGCTAACAACGTTGGCTTGGTAATTTAGTTGGAAAAATATGTTTTGGTCTTTGTTTTTAAACTCAATTTAATTAGCTTTGTCACGAGAGTGAGAAGTTACTTAACACGATTTTGTCACGAGAGTGAGAAATTAACTAAGGTTTGAGTCGGCGCTGCGAGAGCGTGGGGGTTGAACCTGTAACACCTCGTTTCTACTCAACGGATTATATAAAATTAGAGTTACAAAATTTCCAACAAACAAATGGAATGCTACACTTCCATCTTGGAAACAACGACGTTTAATCGCATGTAAAACAAATATATAACACATAAAGCTCACCCACAAGAATAGTTGAATAAGGATGTTACCGATAATGCGAAATTATACCGTATATTCGACTTAACTCGCATGCATTGTAGTACCATTTTCATTTATTTATGTCTTGTTATATCGGTATTGCTATTCTATTTCAGGTACAATCTAACACAAAGCTCACAGGCGAAAAAATAACGAGAAATAGCGAAGAAACAGGAAGAATGGAAGAAAAGAGCAGAAAAATGAATTTCTGAAGTTGTGGCCCTCGCCACAGTTAGTATGCCATGTTTTCCAAATAATCTAATTTGTCACCCGAGAATGTTCAAAAACCAAATTAGTTTTAGTCAATGTATATGTAGTCGAACCAAGGTTAATTAAACCAAGAGCATCTGAATGCCAGCTAGACAAATCTTTCTCAAACACAACGAATCACAAAATTTTGAAATGTATCACAATCAACCATAGACGCCTGAAATTCGATTATTCATGTATATAAAGTGTGTTTCATGTTTTTAGCTCCCATGAACTAAAACAAATATTTTTTCTAGAGTATGATCATAAGTGATAACACACATGTGGATAAGGGAATATAAATTTTATGAGATATGGGGAAACAAGTAAAATGGTAGCCTCCATTTTCAATCGGTAATTGAATGAAAGACGCGTCACCCACAAGAATAGTTTAATAAGGATGTTACCGATAACGCGAAATTATACAGTATATTCGACTTGATTCGCATGCATTTTAGTACCGTTTTCATTTATTTATCTCTTGTCATCTCGGTATTGCTATTCTATTTCAGGTACAATCTAACACAAAGCTCACATGCGGAAAAAAAATGACGAGAAATGGCGAAGTTATGGCCCTCGCCACAACTAGTGTGCCAGGTTTTCCATTTTTAAATTGTGGCCCTCGCCATAGTGTGAGGCCCTCGTCATAGTGTGAGGCCCTCGCCACATCAGTAATTCACACCAGCTTTTCTAGTTTTTCTCCACGAACCCAGTCTTTCTGATTTTCTCCACGAGTCCACTTTTCCTGATTTTTCTCCACGAACATCATGAATATCTAGGTCACTAGCAGAGGGGATATAAAAGGAAGGAAGGAGAGTTTTGTGTGTGTGGGAGGGGGGGGGGGGGGAGGGGGGAGGGGGAGTTTTTAGAATTTTATTCTAGGCAGAAAAATTGACTATTGTAAAAGTCGCAGTTTCTCACGTCGAGAGACTGGGGCAACTTAGAATTAGGAGCTTTTTTTTGTGTACTTGGATTAACAAATCATCAATCTTGTCATCATTCCCAATTTAAATTCAGTTTTATTTCCAGCTTTAATTCCAGGTTTTATTTATCTGTCTATTTTATTACTGATTATTCAATTCAGCTCCAGTTTTTATCATTTGGTAATTTCCAATTTATTATATTGATGCACTTTTATTTTCCAGTCCAGTTTACGTATCAGTCACTACACTTATTTAGTCGAAACAAGTTTTTCTGTTCCAATTGCAATTTTATATTGGTTGTGTTTCCTGGTATATGCACTTGCAGATGTTCAGCTTAATTAAACGCAATATATTTCCCGCAATTATGTCCGGCTAAATTGTTTTGAGTCTGGTATGTGAGGATCGTCGTTTCTGATGGGACTCGCTAACAACGTTGGCTTGATAATTTAGTTGAAAAAAATATGTTTTGGTCTTTGTTTTTAAACTCAATTTAATTAGCTTTGTCACAAGAGTGAGAAGTTACTTAACACGATTTTGTCATGAGAGTGAGAAATTAACTAAGGTTCGAGTCGACACTGCGAGAGCGTGGGGGTCGAATTGGATAGTAAAAACAACGCATCGATTCCTAAAGAGGGCGAGATCACTTTAGGTATCGATTATGTCTTGTTTAGTTTTCAAAACGCGTTCCTTGATTAGAATGGACAAGCGAGAGAAAAACCTCATTGTTAAGGAACGTAACTTTATTCAAAACCATGAGAGTGTGAGGTTTAGTCTTTAAGCTAATATTTTCTACTAAATATGTTTTTAACATTATTATAAGTCAACGAGTTACAGAGTCTTAGAGGTACGCGGAATACACATTTCGGTCTCTCTTTTTCTTATATTTATCTTAATCTTTATTTTATTTCAGTTTTTGTTATTAGTTTCCCCTAAATCAATTATTCATTAGCCTTAGCTTTACAAAGCGACAATAGATTACAGTAGGTTGATATTGGTCTGTGTGGGTTCAACAATATTTATATTACTTCGATATTTTCGTGCACTTGCGGATACATCAATTACGTTATAGAATCAAAATTGATAGGATAATAGAGGTTGCAGTTTGAAACAGTGGACCTGAGCTTCTATTACGGTGAAGGAGAGACTAGCCTGCAAGGTTAGCACTCCACCGCTCAAGTCAGTATATATAAGAGATATGAGTATTCGCCTCATACGGTGCAAGGGTTTGTCGTATTCGCCTCATTTGTGTCAGCCATATCTTAGCTTAAATTAGAATCAAGAGATGACTTTGATGTTCTTGGGAATTTGCGCCTTTAATGCGACCCATCTTTCATACGTCTTTTTGTAGGTTCCATCATAATGATATTTGGGAACTTATACACTTAAGTATCTTGCTGAGACAATCTGAAGTGTTGATAGGATTTATTACTTCATTAAGTATTTTATTTTTTTCCGTTGAGTGCAATTGGTTTATTTTGTTGGTCTGTATATAACACAAACACAATTATGTGTTTAATTTCTTATATTAAATCATGCTTGTATTTTCTTACACAATAAGGATAATTTAATAGTTATTTGATTATTAAGTTATCAGATAAACATATAATTTTGGAATTACATTGCAGATAATGCTTATGTGAATTTTAAGACCTTCCCGTTTAATTTATAAAATTAAAAATGCCTAGTAATTTTGGTTGAGTTGGTTGGAACAGCAAGGTGTAAAAGATATAGTGTGTAATTATTCATGTAAACTCTTATGAACGGCCAAATGGAAGACACAATTTGGTTGAATAATTACATATTTGTGATGGTAAATATGTAGTATTTATTAATTTATCTAACGTGGCTAAGGGTTAACATCAAAGACGTCCATTATCTGACATGACTTATTACTAATATTTGATCATTACGCGAAAATACTTCTCATAGTTAATTCTTACAATCAAAGATTAAGAATTGATGGTGTTTTTGGTATCTTGTCTAGGTCTTATTTAATTTGCATATGAAAATCATTATGTTAGATCTGTTCATAACCTTATAATTTCTATCAATATAGAAATCAAGAACAGAACTCTATATAAATCTCTTAAACTCATACCCAAATACAATTATGAGAATAAAAGAAGAAGCGTACCTGAATTTTCCCTTGAGAATCACCGAAGGTTTGTGGGTATTTGATCTTCCGATTTGTAGAGTTTCTTATGGCTCCTTGATTCTCCTTTGATGGAGATGAAGAGGAGAATTCCTGACAATCCATTTTCACAAAGAGTTAAAATCCAACCAAAATCCAAAAAGGTTCTTTGAGAACTTTGAATCATAGGAAGTCTGTTGTACCCCAAAATTTGCCCTCCCATATTTTCAAAGATTTATCAAGAATCATCTTCAAATGGTTCAAGATTACTCAAGGGTTGCACAGTCAAACATTCTCCTAAGCCAGCTGAAATTAGGGTTTTGGTTCTTGCAAGGAAGTTAAGGTTTTAAAGGGTCCAACCAAGTCTCATAGGCCTATATACATTTTCAAGCATCCATATGTCAAGTCTCAAGACTCACAGTGCCAAAATTCCACAGTCAAAAGCCCTATTTGGTTCATAATCAACTGTAGGGGCAAAATGGTCATTTGGCAGTCAAAAGTCAGAATTTTTGGTCAACATCTTATTTTGAAGCCACAATCATAATTTGATCAAGTCTTGATCATGATTCCACAAGCATGGCTCAAAAATCATCAAAGATGCAAAAGTTGATATTTTTGGACAGCAGAAAAGTCAACTGTAACTTGACCAGGGCATAACTTTTTCATGGTTCATCAGAAAAATCCCATCCAATGCTCATTTTGAAGGGGATGACATTTCCTACAACTCATCTTCACATTCCAAGTCCAAGAAAGCTCTCACAAAAAGTTATAAATTTCTACATTATAGGTCAATTTCAAAAGTCAACAAAAAGGCATTTTAAGTCAAAGACCATAACTTGAGATTGGTAAATCCAAATGACATGGGACCAAAGGAATTGGTTAGAGGACTTCAATACCTTTCCAAAATGTCCAAGAACATGTTCATATGATCAAAATTGAGCAAGATATGCATTGGAGAAGTTGGGAAATTTTCATGAATTTGCAAAAGTCAACTATCCTTAAAACTTCATTTTTTGACAAAAGGACCCACTTTCTTCCACTTGATTCAGCCTTGTCATGCCACACACGTTTCCCATGATTAATTTCAAGATCAAACATTTATTTTTCCATTTTATTTAATTTTTATTGATTTAATTCATTTTAAATCCATAATAATTCAAATAAAATCTAAAAATTAATGGAATAGCATCTTTGTGATTTGAATAGCTTTTATATGTCATATTCCAGCTAACCAATTTGTGCTAAGCCTTTTTTGTAATTAATTCAAATTAAACCTAATTTACTAATTAATTAATGATTAAAAGAAAAAGTATTTTTTTATGTTTTTATGACTTTAAAATAAAAAGGAAAATATGGTTAAAAGTTAGTAAAAAAACCTAAGTCTAATTTATTTTATTTATTGTGAAAGAAAATTAAAATTAAACCTAATTAAATTAAATTAATTTAAGTTAGTGTTTATTTACAAAATAATTAAACTAAAGTGAAATTAATAATAATAAATAAAAATATTTACATTTTTAGTTTTCTGAATTTTATTGTGGAAAATTAATTATGTTAATTTAGTGATAATAATAATAATTAGAAAAATAATTAATCAATAAACTAGAAAATATAAAATAAAAAGAAAAAGGAATGAACCAAGGGGGTTCTGGGCCCAGAAGGAGGTGAAGAAGTAATGTTGTGGCCCAATTCCTCAAGCCTGGTTTGACTTTCTGACTTCTCCATGGCACGTGTTGACTGGGTACAGGGTGGTCATCCACTCTAGGCCATTGGATCTGGGTTTGAGGCCACTTGGCGCACTGATTTATGAGGTGTATGATGGACCCTCTTTAGCAAGCCTCACAAGAACACCTGAAAAATAAAGGCAATAATATTTTTGGGGGACCTGGGATTCGAACCCAGGTCCCAAGGGACTATGCCTGCACGCCTTAACCAACCCAACTGCCTTGTTCAATTGTTAGTGTAATAAAGACCAAACATAATATATACAAATTAATGCCTATGCTGAAACACAAATAAAAACGCGCGCTTTTTGAATTATCCACTCAGAAGCAAACACGTCCTCATCTTCTCCACTGAACCTGCAAAAGTAATGTTAGATAGCGGGGGTTTTTAACCCCCACAAACTGCAAATGTAAAAAATAACGAATAGCTCTATGTCAAATATAAAGATTTCGCGATGGTAGTTTTGCAATCGTTTGAGTCTGCTGAATTCAACCATAAGCGTTAGGGGTCCCAATTTTTCCTATATAGCAAACCCCCAAATTCAGAGTTTGAAAACCCTAGAAAATGTTCATGGTGATTTCTGTTTCAGGGCGTTTTAATCCAATTGAACCACACCAAAAGCTTCACCTGAGTTCTATGAACATAAAACAATCAACAAAACATATCAAATGCGCATGAATAATGAGATGTGATTCTGAAAAATATGTGCAAACCGTTAAACCGTTTTTGATGATTCTTGTGGCTTTAGTGCTTGGTTTCGATTGCAATGTGTTCCCGGGGATCCCTGCAATGTGTTAGAATCAAGAAAATGCCTTGAATTGGCCTGGAAGATTAAAAACAGTTTTGAGTTTTTCTTGATTTTTTTCCAATGTTGCATATGGCTTTCTTGCATAGTTTTCACATGAATGGCATTAGGGTTCACTTGTGCATATGTAATAGAATGGAATTAGGTTAAGTCTTGGCCCAAAGATCCATTACATTGATGTTTCAATATTTGATTTCCAATCACATCTTTTTGCATCTTTTTGATTGAGAAAACTTGCCAATTTTGGATATTCTTGTCTCTTTGATTGGCACACGAAATCTCCAGCTTGTCTTGAGCTTGTTTGCTTCACAAAAAGATTTGAAAACCATATCTTTGAATTTCCTATATTTTAAATCAATTAAATGAATTAATATTAATAAAAAATCCAATTAATTAATAAAAATAAGAAAATAAACTAAAATAGGCTTGATGGGTCGTGCATAGGCCTTGGATAAAGTTTCAAGAAGAAATTTGAGGCCCATTAGCAAAAATGATGTGTTTTGAGCAAAGTTGACTTTTGCAAATTCACAAAAATTTCCCAACTTCTCCAATGCATATCTTGCTCAATTTTGATCATATGAACATGTTCTTGGACATTTTGGAAAGGTCTTGAAGTCCTCTAACCAATGCCTTTGGTCCCATGTCATTTGGATTTACCAATATCAAGTTATGGTCTTTGACTTAAAATGCCTTTTTGTTGACTTTTGAAATTGACCTATAATGTAGAAATTGATAACTTTTTGTGAGAGCATTTCTTGGACTTGAAATGTGAAGATGAGTTGTAGGAAATGTCATCCCCTTCAAAATGAGCATTGGATGGGATTTTTATGATGAACCATGAAAAAGTTATGCCCTGGTCAAATTGCAGTTGACTTTTCTACTGTCCAAAAATAGAAACTTTTGCATCTTTGATGATTTTTGAGCCATGCTTTTGGAATCATGATAAAGACTTGATCAAATGATGATTGGGGCCTCAAAATAATATGTTGACAAAAAATTCTGACTTTTGACTGCAAAATGACCATTTTGCCCCTGTAGTTGATTGTGAACCAAATAGGGCTTTTGACTGTGCAATTTGATGTTGTGAGCCTTGAGACTTGACATGTAGATGCTTGACAATGTATATAGGCCTATGAGACTTGATTGAGCCATTGAAAACCCCAAATTCCTTGAAAGAACCAAAACCCTAATTTTGACTGGCTTAGGAGGCATTTGGACTGTGCACACTTGAGGAAACTTGAACCATTTGGAGATGATTCTTGATAAACCTTGAAGAATATGGGAGGGCAAATTTTGGGGTACAACAAAGTCGACTACAGAAGTAGTCGACCGGGAGAGATTTCAGAAATAGTCAATTGGGCTTGTGGATGTAGTCGACCAGAAAAGAGACCTAATGGGGAATGGATTGGGCCCAGTAATGTTAAAAAGCCCAAATAGTGCATAACTAACAAAGTAAAGTGTTATAGTTGCAGAGCGTGGGTTCGATAGTAGGGATGGAGAACGTGAGTTCATGGAGGGAAGTTCCAAGAGACACGTGGCTTGTAAAGAAGCAAAACCCGCTGAAAAGTAGTTATTACTGATTATTCAATTCAGTTCCAATTTTTATCATTTGGTACTTTCCGATTTATTAATATTGATGCACTTTTATTTTCCAGTCCAGTTTACGTATCAATCACTACACTTATTTAGTCGAAACAAGTTTTTTCGTTCCAATTACAATTTTATACTAGTCGTGTTTACTGGTATATGCACTTGCACATGTTCATCTAAATTAAACACAATATATTTCCCGCAATTATGTCTGACTAAATTGTTTTGAGTTCGGTATGTAAGGACTGTCGTTTCCGACAGGACTCGCTAACAACGTTGGCTTGGTAATTTAGTTGGAAAAATATGTTTTGGTCTTTATTTTTAAACTCAATTTAATTAGCTTTGTCACGAGAGTGAGAAGTTACTTAACACGATTTTGTCACGAGAGTGAGAAATTAACTAAGGTTTGAGTCGGCGCTGCGAGAGCGTGGGTGTTGAACCTGTAACACCCCGTTTCTACTCAACGGATTATATAAAATTAGAGTTACAAAATTTCCAACAAACAAATGGAATGCTACACTTCCAACTTGGAAATAACGACGTTTAATCGCATGTAAAACAAATATATAACACATAAAGCTCACCCACAAGAATAGTTGAATAAGGATGTTACCGATAATGCGAAATTATACCGTATATTCGACTTGACTCGCATGCATTGTAGTACCATTTTCATTTATTTATGTCTTGTTATATCGGTATTGCTATTCTATTTCAGGTACAATCTAACACAAAGCTCACAGGCGAAAAAATAACGAGAAATAGCGAAGAAACAGGAAGAATGGAAGAAAAGAGCAGAAAAATGAATTTCTGAAGCTGTGGCCCTCGCCACAGTTAGTATGCCACGTTTTCCAAATAATCTAATTTGTCACCCGAGAATGTTAAAAAACCAAATTAGTCTTAGTCAATGTATATGTAGTCGAACCAAGGTTAATTAAACCAAGAGCATCTGAATGCTAGCTAGACAAATCTTTCTCAAACACAACGAATCACAAAATTTTGAAATGTGTCACAATCAACCATAGACGTCTGGAATTCGATTATTCATGTATATAAAGTGTGTTTCATGTTTTTAGCTCCCATGAACTAAAATAAATATTTTTTCTAGAGTATGATCATAAGTGATAACACACATGTGGATAAGGGAATATAAATTTTATGAGATATGGGGAAACAAGTAAAATGGTAGCCTCCATTTTCAACCGGTAATTGATAGAAAGACGCGTCACCCACAAGAATAGTTTAATAAGGATGTTACCGATAACGCGAAATTATACAGTATATTCGACTTGACTCGCATGCATTTTAGTACCGTTTTCATTTATTTATGTCTTGTCATCTCGGTATTGCTATTCTATTTCAGGTACAATCTAACACAAAGCTCACATGCGGGAAAAAAAAGACGAGAAATGGCGAAGCTGTGGCCCTCGCCACAACTAGTGTGCCACGTTTTCCATTTTTAAATTGTGGCCCTCGCCATAGTGTGAGGCCCTCGTCATAGTGTGAGGCCCTCGCCACATCAGTAATTCACACCAGCTTTTCTAGTTTTTCTCCACGAACCCAGTCTTTCTAATTTTCTCCACGAGTCCACTTTTCCTGATTTTTATCCACGAACATCATGAATATCTAGGTCACTAGCAGAGGGGATATAAAAGGAAGGAAGGAGAGTTTTGTGTGTGTGTGTGTGGGGGGGGGGGGGGGGGGAGGGGGGAGGGGGGAGTTTTTAGAATTTTATTCTAGGCAGAAAAATTGACTATTGTAAAAGTCACAGTTTCTCACATCGAGAGACTGGGGAAACTTAGAATTAGGAGCTTTTTTTTTGTACTTGGATTAACAAATCATCAATCTTGCCATCACTCCCAATTTAAATTCAGTTTTATTTCCAGCTTTAATTCCAGGTTTTATTTTATCTGTCTATTTTATTACTGCTTATTCAATTCAGCTCCAATTTTTATGATTTGGTAATTTCCAATTTATTATATTGATGCACTTTTATTTTCCAGTCCAGTTTACGTATCAGTCACTACACTTATTTAGTCGAAACAAGTTTTTCTGTTCCAATTGCAATTTTATATTGGTTGTGTTTCCTGGTATATGCACTTGCAGATGTTCAGCTTAATTAAACGCAATATATTTCCCGCAATCATGTCCGGCTAAATTGTTTTGAGTCTGGTATGTGAGGACCGTCGTTTCTGATGGGACTCGCTAACAACGTTGGCTTGATAATTTAGTTGAAAAAAATATGTTTTGGTCTTTGTTTTTAAACTCAATTTAATTAGCTTTGTCACAAGAGTGAGAAGTTACTTAACACGATTTTGTCATGAGAGTGAGAAATTAACTAAGGTTCGAGTCGACACTGCGAGAGCGTGGGGGTCGAATCGGATAGTAAAAACGACGCATCGATTCCTAAAGAGGGCGAGAGCACTTTAGGTATCGCTTATGTCTTGTTTAGTTTTCAAAATGCGTTCCTTGATTAGAATGGGCAAGCGAGAGAAAAACCTCATTGTTAAGGAACCTAACTTTATTCAAAACCATGAGAGTGTGAGGTTTAGTCTTTAAGCTAATATTTTCTACTAAATATGTTTTTAACATTATTATAAGTCAACGAGGTACAGAGTCTCTGAGGTACGCGGAATACACATTTCGGTCTCTCTTTTTCTTATATTTATCTTAATCTTTATTTTATTTCAGTTTTAGTTATTAGTTTCCCCTAAATCAATTATTCATTAGCCTTAGCTTTACAAAGCGACAATAAATTATAGTAGGTTGATATTGTAAAAGCCGCAGTTTCTCACGTCGAGGGACTTCGGCAACTTAGAATTAGGAGATTTTTTTGTGTACTTGGAATAACAATTCATCAATCTTGCCATCATTCCCAATTTAAATTCATTTTTATTTCCAGCTTTAATTTCAGGTTTTATTTTATCTGTCTATTTTATTACTGCTATTTTATTACTGCTTATTCAATTCAGTTCCAATTTTTATCATTTGGTAATTACCGATTTATTACTATTGATGCACTTTTATTTTCCAGTCCAGTTTACGTATCAGTCACTACACTTATTTAGTCGAAACAAGTTTTTCCATTCCAATTACAATTTTATACTGGTCGTGTTTACTGGTATATGCACTTGCATATGTTCACCTTAATTAAACACAATATTTTTCCCACAATTATGTCTGACTAAATTGTTTTGAGTTCGGTATGTGAGGACTGTCGTTTCCGACAGGACTCAGTAACAACGTTCGCTTGGTAATTTAGTTGGAAAAATATGTTTTGGTCTTTGTTTTTAAACTCAATTTAATTAGCTTTGTCACGAGAGTGAGAAGTTACTTAACATGATTTTGTCACGAGAGTGAGAAATTAACTAAGGTTTGAGTCGGCACTGCGAGAGCGTGGGGGTAGAACCTGTAACACCGCATTTCTATCCAATGGATTATATAGAATCAGAGCTACAAAATTTCCAACAAACAAATGGAATGCTATATGAATCACATGAGATGGATCTGAAATATACTTTCAGAGTTGTGACACATGAAACACATCATGCAAATTCGAAAGATTAGGCGGTAAAGCCATTCTATAAGCAACATTCCCAACTCTGTCTGAAATCTGATACGAACCAATAAAACAAGGAGTGAGCTTCTTAGACTTCAATGCTCCCCCAACACCAGTCACATGTGTAACTCTCAGAAACACATGGTCACCTGCTTGAAATTCTAAATCTTTCCTGCGCTTGTCATGATAACTTTTCTGTATACTCTAAGAAGTTCTCATCTTTTCTCGAAACAACTTCACCTTCTCAGTAGTCTCTTGAACAATTTCAGGTCCAAGCACTACACTTTCTCCAGACTCATTCCAACATACAGGAGCTCTACATTAGATGAATCTACAATAATTCCACTACCTGAGATAACATGACCAAGAAAACTAATCTCCTTTAACGTCGAATACTGATAATGTCCATAACGCATTCTGAAATGCCTCTTCTGGATATCTTCATCCTTCACTTTAATCTGATGATAACCCGACCTCAAATCAATCTTACTAAACACTCAAGCACCCACCAATTGATCCATCAAATCGTTTATTCTCAGAAAGCGGATACTTGCTCTTAATCGTTACTTTATTCAACTGTCTATAATCAACACAAAGTCTCATACTTCCATATTTCTTCTTTACTCGCAACACTAGAGCTCCCCACGGCGATACACTTGGTCTTACAAATTTCTTTTCAAGTAACTCTTCCAATTTCTTCTTAAATTCTGACAATTCAGATGCAGACATCCTGTATGGTGCCATAGAAACAGGCCCGGTACTAGGTACAAGATCAATAGCAAATTCGACTTCTCTCTCTAGCGGTACATCAGAAATTTCATCAGGGAAAACTTCAGGAAATTCACGCACCACTTGCAATTCCTCAATTATAGCTTGATTCTCGATAGATAGCGACGCCATCAAAGAGAACATTAGAGCCTCATCTTGCATTAACTGCCTCAACTGTCTAGCAGACAACAGACCAACTTCCTCCTCTTCAAGAGTAGAAAACTTCATCGACTTGTTATAACAGTTAATATGAACATGGTTATGCTCTAACCATTTCATACCTAGGATCACATCTAACCCACTTAAAGGCAAACAAACTAAATAAACGACAAAGTCTCTATCGAAGATCGACAAAGGACACTTTAAACACACAAGAGAAGTAGTCACCGAGCCTTTAGCTGGAGTATCGACGACCATCTCTTCATTCATAGAAGCAAACATAAGACCAAATATTTCAACACAATCAGCAACAATAAAGAAATGAGTAGCACCGGTATCAATAATAGTAATTAAAGGAGTACTATTAATGAAACATGTACCTCTGGTGAGTTTGTCCTTATTAGCCGTCTGACTCTGAGCCAAAGCGAACACCTTTCCACTGGTTTGCGCCTTCTTTGGTTTCTGACACTGACTAACAATGTGTCCTTCTTCACCATAGTTTAAGCAAATCATCTCTTTATGCTTGCACTCAAATATAACATGTCCCGTCTGTTGTACTCCAAAATTTTCCCTCTTCATTGCGATCCTAATTGGCTTATATTGCATTATCATATTACATACATGCATTTCATGGGACCAAGGCTATTTGATCAACAAGCAAGAAAGTCATCATTTCTCCGGTTTCTAGGTGTATCAGTGTGCTTAGAGTTGAAAATAAATTCGACGTTTTAGTGAATTTGAGACAGTGCGTAATTGTAATCGACTGTCGATTCATTGTTTTGCGGACATTCCGAAATTCATAACTCCGATTTGGTTCATCATCTCAAGTTGGTTTCCTATTTAAAATAATCGTCTCAATATGTACTCCATGTCGTATGTTTGGACCAAGAGCCAATTCCTCGGGGAGAGTCTCCGAATAAGTGGATTTTCTAAAGGTCTGCAAGTGAAAATATTGTGGAAAAGTGTGTTGAAGGTGCAGTTTTCGCATACTAGAAAATTCATAACTCGAAGACCGTTCATCGTTTTGAGCCTGTTCCGGTGGACAAAATTTTGTACTAATGTCCTCTACATCTTTGTCTCTCACGGTCGGAAGTCAATTCTGCTCAGAAAGTCTTCGAATATATATGAATTCATCAAATATGTTCGCACAGGAAAATTATGATAAATGTTCACCTGCTTCATCTTAAGAAAATCATACCTCGATTGATTCTTATCGTATTGAGTTGGTTCCAGTGGAATTGGTTCATAAGTTTAGTTGTCTAAATATTGCTTTCAGCTTTCCAATTCGAACGGTATCCTGAAGGCCTTTGTTTTTGGTCCAAAACACGCGCTACACATTGAAAATCCTGAACTGAGAAATATTTTCATTTGGGCGAAACTTTGAAAAATCATAACTAAATCACTGTTTATCTGTTTAAGCCGATTTTCGGACATGATATTTTTCTCGACGTTAGCTACATTTTAGTTTCACATTTCAACATTGAAAGTCGCGTCAAGGGACCTGAGAATTTGACCTGAAGGTGTTGGACTCTGATGAACTCTTTGCACATTTGCTTGTGTTTATTAGAGGCTCATTCATTCAAAAAAATCTGATGCTATATGTTGTACCCCAAAATTTTCCCTCTCATTTCATCAACATTTTCTCATCACAAGACTCTTGGAGTTCAAGATCAAGTTAGGGTTTGCTCTGCTCAATACCCTTCCTTGCACTGTTGACCCAAATTAGGGTTTGAGTTTGCACAAGGATGTTTTGACCTAAAGTGCCCAAAATGACTTTCATGCTTCATGTTGGACTCACAAGTTTATCCATACCAAGTTTCAAGCCTTGATTCCAATCTTTGCCCAGTCAATTGGACAGTTGACCTAGAAATCAGCTGTATTGGAGAAAAAGTCAATTGTGGCCAATTGACAGTCAAACCTCATGAAATTTGACCCACATCAACATCATGAACTCATATGGACCATTTTATCAAGTTTGGATCACAATTCCACAATAAATTTAATCAGATCACCAAAAGGGCAAAATGGTCATTTTTAGGGTTTTGACTGCACAAAGGCAATTTTTAACTGTTTGACCTAACCAATGGCAAACCAAGCTCACATATGGAATCAAGAACTCAATGGCATTGTCTTGATCCATTCAACAAGTTCAAAAGATCTCAAATGCACAGGATTGACAGATGAATTTTCCAGTCAACTGATCAAAATTTGACTGTATACTGAAAAGTCAAACTTTGACTTTTTGGTCAAAATCAAGTGCCAAGATTCATTTTTCATCAAGACATGTCAAATTATGAAACTTGTTCATCAAGAAATCCAAAATTGCAAATTAGGGTTTAAAATGAAGAAATTTCATAACTTAGAAATTTTCTAAGTTATGAAATTCCCTTATTTTTCCCTAACTTTGTCCCATTTGTTCATCAAGATACAAATGGATTCAAACAAAACTCAAAACATGAAAGTTGTAGTACATTGCAAAATCTACAACTTTTATTCACAAAGTTTTCACAAAGGAAGCTTGTAGCTCAAGCTATGATTTTTGGAACAAGGGTGCAAAACATTTTTAACTTAGAGAAATTTTGATCTATTCTAGGCAGGATTTTTGTCCAACTTCTTGGCCATTTTTCACATGCTTCCACTTGGAATTTTAATTTGAATTACAAAGATGGATTGTATTACACATTCCAAGCTTTCCAAATTATCCAAGAACTTCTCAAACACCCTTGTGGTTAGGGAGAATCGAATTTGCAAAGTTGGCCAAAACTCACTTTTGTTCATGGCCAAAGCTTACTCATAACACTTTGCATTTTCAACTCAACACGGTTTATGCTAGCTTGCAGGCCTCTAACCCTCTTCACACTCAATAATTAAATGCCAAACCATTGTATTAAGGTATTATTTCATCCATTTGGACATTGCATGCTAAACTAATCCTTAATTGGAAAAAGCAAAGTTTCCATTTTGATAAAGTATCACTTTATGTCAAATTCCAAAATCCTTGAGGTACAGGACATATATTTGAGGCAAAGTTTTGTAGACAAATCCCACTAATCAAGAGAAGATTGTGCAGCATAGATAGAAAGGGTACACAGGCCTGCATGGCAACTTGAGCCTTCTGTTGTACCCCAAAATTTGCCCTCTCTTTTCCACAAGAAATCACAGCTTCGGGCTTTTCCTGACTTTTCAGATTGGCTCAAGAATCAGTCAAGCAGACTTTTTCTTATCAGTCTATCCAAATTAGGGTTTTCATGGACTCTGGAACAGTTCAAGCAGATTGCTAGGGTTTGTTTGAGTTTGGCTCAGGGTTTGATCAAGCAGATGCTTCTTTGACAATAAATCCAACATTAGGGTTTGCACGCGCATTTTCAGAAGAATTTGAATCCACAGTGTCTTAATTGACTGTCACATGGTTTTGACGTTTGTTCAAGATTTCTGTCTAAACATATGGGATAAAAGCTGAGGCATTTGAATTGAGAATTTGCAGTGTTTGGTTTAATCAGTAAAAGGAAAGACATGTGGACGTTTGTTTGATTAACTGTGCAATGCTTTTGATTATTTGGAATGCCAGACGTTTATTGATTATTTATCATTTCTAAGTTAAAATTATTGGATATTGTCCAGTTATTATAATTCAAGAAATATAAATAATTAAATAAACAATTGAAGAGGAATTAAAAGAGAAATCTGACAAAAAAGATTTGTTTATTCATTTTGAATTGTTTGTTACAAATATTATTTGAATGCTGTAAATTTATTTACAGTTTATTTACATTAATATTATTACAAATGATTAAAATTGAAATAAAGCTATATCCTAAATGTCTTGAAATCTTCATCTTCTACTGCTGCTCCCCATTGCTCAATTGACATTTACCTGCAAAAAGAAAAGAAAGAAGTCAAATGCAGATAAATTAAGAATATTCTCAGACAGTTAATCATAAAAAGCTCATCATTAAAAGTGTTGGCCAGAATCAGTTTGTTCGCCCTCTCTGCAAATCACAAGAAAACTCTTGGTTCACAAAGAGGGAAAGAATTTATATGCTTGCAAATATAAAAATGTACAAGGCTGCATAATTGAACCAAATGCACAAGCTACTTGGAAAGGCAAACTAAACAGTCCAGAATATGCCAAACAAACTACAAAGTTCAAACTGAACAAACAATGCACAAAGGCAAACTGAACTGCACATATGCAAACTGAAAAATGCCTAACCAAGTGCAAAGCTGTCAAACTGTCAAAAGTTGTCCAAAGAAGATATAGAAAGATATCAAAAGCCAAAAGCTGTCAACAAGTACACAAAAGGCAGAAAACCTGGAAAAGAGATATGCAGAGCAAAACCATAATGCAAGTAACATATTCAAACATTCATCATTTTCAAGGCCAAGACTTTTTCAGAGCAAGTACAGTCTAAATAAATAAAAAAATGCTTTTTATCTGTGGAGAGAGAAAGAGAGGAAGAAGTGGAGAGGCTTACATGCAGGCTTAGGAAAAGAAAAACAAACATATCAGAACAAACCAAAGGGGGCAGAACCACATAACAGAAATAACACAAAGCTTGTAACCTCACAACTGTGTCAAAAACTTCAAGCCTCATGCCTGCCTAAACAATAACACAAATTGCCTCCAACCTGTTCTAAGCCAACAAACAGCTAGCCTCAAAAACTAACAGCCTCAAACCTCTAACCTGCTTCAAACACAAGCCCTTTCAAAACCTGTGTCAAGCAAACAAACTGCATCAAAGCCAGTCAAAAACCTGCTTGCCTCTAACCTGCTTCAAACAGAAGCCCTTTCAAAACAAGCCTCAAGCCTGTTTCAAAACTGTTTCAACCTGCTGAAAGGAAAAACAGGTACAAGCCTTAAAGCCTGTAAAACATCAAGCCTTGAAGCCTATCAACACAAACCAAACTACCTGCTAAGCTTCAATAAAGAACCTGCATGTCCCAACCACCAAGCCAATCCAAATAACAAAATATACAGAATCCCAACACCCTCAGAGCAACCTCATCATAGGGTCAACAACAACATAAATATACTCAGATTCAAACATCATCATCATAGACAGGAGCTCACTCAAAGCCAAGAAAGGAAAAAAGGACAGAAGCAAGAACACTGAAGCATTCAAATACTCAGAATCAGGATCAAACAAATCAAAGCATTCAAACCAACAAGACCCTCAGAATGACTTCATCATAGGGTTAGCACATCAGGCAACTCAGAATCAACAACTGTAGGTGTTTAGGTATTGGCTTGCATTTTTGGTAAATCCCAAGTGTATGTGTGAATGTCATGACTGATGTCATAACATTCTAGTTCAGGTTGTACTAACTCAATAGGTACATGTGCAGAAAAATATTGTAATTCAAATACTGATGTTTATAAGTGTGTATCTGAGCATTTTTGCAAAATGATCACATTTTGCTAAATCAGTAGACAGGTTTTCTCAGATGTCATAACAGATGTTATGACATCCTATTCTGAACTAACAGGTGTGCAGGATTGGATAAGTCTGAGTTTTTTCAGGAAATAACTCAGTCCTTTCTGAACAGAATCCTGCGTTTTCTGAGGAGTAACCTAGCTCAATCCTAACCTGATCAATAAAGTACTGTGACCTGGTCTTTAGGTCAAACGGAATCAACCCTAGGTTTTTGGAAACCCTAACTGAAGTTACAGCTGCTATATATTCAACAGAGCTGCGGTTTTTCAAGATATCCCTGCTGATTGATTAGAAGATCAATTTTGTAATCTGTATAGATTTGTTTATTGTACTCCAAGCAATTATCATTGTGATAAGTGCCTTGGAATAGGTTTCAATTGTAAGGGTTGTGTAGCACTCAAAGCTTTGAAGCAAGAGTGTTTGAATGTTACTTGACTAAAGCTGTGAAGCAGAGTCAAGTTAGTTGTGTACATCACTCAAAGCTGTGAAGCACGAGTGATTGTGTTACTTGATTAAAAAGCTGTGAAGCTTAATCAAGTGTGTGTTTTGAAGAGTGTCTTCATCAATTCTTAAGTCAAATTGGTTTATGTATCACTGCTGTGATTGAGGGGGAGTGAGTAGGAACTCAGGTTTAAGTTGTACTTAGATTAGAATTGCATTGGGTAGGTCTTAAGTGAAGGAGATAAACTGGTTGGTTTATTCCTGAATTAACATCTCTTATAGTGGATTCTCTCCCTGGCTTGGTAGCCCCCAGAGTAGGTGTTGTTGCACACTGAACTGGGTAAACAATTGACTGTGTTATTTACTGCTTTTGTATTTACTGTCATATAGTAAGTCAGATACGGTGTCATAACATTGGACGTGACATTGAGTATCTGCAGCCAGAATTTTCAATTGGCATCAGAGCAGGCACCCTGCCTGTATTACTGGGTGAGATCTAGGGATATCACTTTCTGGCACTATGGACAAAGAAGGAGTTTTTGGAAATAGACCACCCATTCTGGATGGAACTAATTATGACTACTGGAAACCTCAAATGATTGCCTTCCTAAAATCTCTGGACAAAAAGGCTTGGAGAGCTGCTGACAAAGGATGGATTCATCCCACCATAACTGAGGAAGATGGGACAATCAGTCTGAAGCCTGAGGAAGATTGGAGTAAAGAAGAAGATGAGCTAGCCCTGGGAAATTCCAAAGCTCTAAATGCCTTGTTCAATGGAATTGATAGAAACATTTTCAGATTAGTTCATCAATATGAACTGGCCAAGGAAGTTTGGGACACTCTCAAAACTACTCATGAGGGAACTTCCAAAGTAAAAATGTCAAGGCTTCAGATGTTGACCACTAAGTTTGAGAATCTAAAAATGATGGAAGATGAAACCATTCATGAGTTTCACATGAACATCTTGGAGATTGCCAACACCTCAGGAGCACTGGGAGAAAAAATGTCAGAAGAAAAACTGGTGAGGAAGATTCTCAGATCCTTGCCTAAAAGATTTGCAATGAAGGTGACTGCCATAGAGGAAGCCCAGGACATTAGCAAGTTGAAAGTGGATGAACTTATTGGGTCTCTTCAGACTTTTGAGATGGGAATCACTAATGATGATGTCAAAAAGAACAAGAGCATAGCACTTATGTCCAACACTGATGTTGAAGAAAACATTTCAGAAGCTATAGCCATGCTCGGAAGACAGTTCAACAAACTCATCAAAAGAATAGATCCAAAGTCAAGGTCTAATGTTCATAACATTTCCTCTAACATTGACAGTTCCAGCAGAAGACCAAGGTCAGATGAGAAGGGAGTTCAAGGCAGAGGAATTCAATGCCATGGTTGTGAAGGATATGGGCATATTCGAGCTGAATGTCCTACCTTTCTTAAGAAACAAAAAGGAATGACAGTTACTTGGTCTGACTGTGATTCAGAAAGTAATTCTGAAGAAGAGACTGCCAAACGAGTTACTGCTTTAACTGGTGTTTGTACCTCTGAAAGTGACATCAGTGATGAAGAGGTGACTTTTGAAGAACTGGCTGAAACGTACAAGGAATTGTGTATCAGAAGTACTGAAGTCTGTGTGCAGAATGAGAAACAATCAGAACTCATCATAAAGATGGAGGCTGAAAAACGGGCAAACCTTGAAACTATAAGTCATCTAGAAGGAGAAGTTCAATTGCTGAACTCACAACTGAATCAAATGACCAAATCTGTCAAGATGTTGACAAATGGAACTGACAAATTGGAAGAGATCCTACAGATTGGACAAAATGTGGGAAATAAATCTGGTCTAGGATTTATGAAAGCAACGAAATCTGGTTCTGGTAGGCAAATGTCAAAACAGATGTCTCAACACAACTCTCGACATCAGGAACAGAAACATATGAGGAAAAGGTACCAAAGATGGAAATGTCATCATTGTGGTAGATATGGCCACATAAAGCGCTTCTGCTTCAGATTACATGGATACCCTAATCAGAACTCAGGTGTCAAACCTAAGTCTAAAAAGGTACCACATGCTCCTCAATGGAAGAAAAAGGCTACTGCACTGATAGCTCACACTTCCCTGAGGGTCTCTGCAAAGGAAGACTGGTACTTTGACAGTGGATGTTCCAGACATATGACTGGAATCAAGAACCTCCTCAATAATGTTAAGCCTCACACCACCAGTTTTGTGACCTTTGGAGATGGGGCTAAAGGTGAAATCAAAGGAGTTGGTGATTTGAACTGCCCTGGAGTTCCAAGTCTAAATGAAGTACTGCTGGTGAAAGGACTGACCGCTAATCTCATTAGTATCAGTCAACTATGTGATCTAGGACTCAAGGTCAATTTCTCAAAATCTGAATGCCTTGTAATCAATGACAAACAAGAGATAGTAATGAAAGGAGCCAGATCCAAAGACAACTGTTACTTGTGGGAGGCTGAGAACACCAATTTCTCATCTGTGTGTTCCATTGCAAAAGAAGAAAAAGAGGTGAAACTGTGGCACCAAAAACTTGGCCATCTTCACCTAAGGGGTATGAAGAGGATTATCTCCTTGGAGGCAGTCAGAGGGATTCCAAAACTGCAAATTGATGAAGGAAGAGTTTGTGGTGAATGTCAGGTGGGTAAGCAGACTAGGATGTCACATCCAAAGTCAAGACATCTGACCACCTCTAAGGTTCTAGAACTCCTCCATATGAATCTGATGGGACCAATGCAAGTAGAGAGTCTTGGTGGTAAAAGATATGCCTATGTGGTTGTGGATGATTTTTCCAGATTCACCTGGATTAATTTCATTAGGGAAAAATCAGATGCATTTGAAGTTTTTAGAGAACTGTGCAAGAGAATTCAAAGAGAGAAGGAAGGATGTATTGTCAGAATCAGAAGTGATCATGGCAAGGAATTTGAAAACAGCAAGTTTGATGACTTCTGTGCTTCAGAAGGAATCAGTCATGAGTTTTCTTCTCCCATAACACCTCAGCAAAATGGAGTTGTGGAAAGAAAAAACAGGACCATACAAGAATCTGCCAGAGCAATGTTACATGCCAAAAGACTTCCTATGTATTTTTGGGCTGAAGCTATGAATACAACTTGCTATGTTCATAACAGGGTCACCTTGAGAAAGGGAACCTCATCCACCATATATGAACTCTGGAAAGGAAGAAAACCAACTGTGAAGTACTTCCATGTGTTTGGCAGCAAATGCTATATCCTATCTGATCGTGAACAGAGAAGAAAACTGGACTCCAAAAGTGATGAAGGCATATTTCTAGGATACTCCTCAAACAGCAGAGCTTATAGAGTATTCAACTCCAGAACCAAAACCATGATGGAATCAATAAATGTTATATTGATGACTATCATGAAGAAATAGATGTTCCTTGTACTGTTGAGACATTCTTTGAGACTTCAACCCAACAGGATGATCTACCCAACTCCACCACAACAGAATCTGAATCAAAGGAAGCTAGCAAGACTCCTTCCATCAGAATTCAGAAGGATCATCCAAAAGAGCTCATCATAGGAGATCCCAATAGTGGAGTCATCACAAGATCTAGAGAAATCATCTCAAATTCTTGTTTTGTGTCCAAAATGGAACCAAGAAATGTCAAGGAAGCCTTAACTGATGAATATTGGATTGGTGCAATGCAAGATGAACTGAACCAATTCAAGCAACATGAAGTTTGGGAACTGGTTCCTAGACCTGAAGGAACTAACATCATTGGGACAAAATGGATATTCAAGAACAAGTCAGATGCTGAAGGAGTTGTCACCAGAAATAAGGCAAGACTTGTTGCTCAAGGATACACCCAGGTTGAAGGGGTTGACTTTGATGAAACCTTTGCACCTGTAGCCAGGTTGGAATCAATCAGACTCTTGTTGTCAATTGCTTGTCTTCTGAAGTTCAAGTTATTTCAGATGGATGTGAAAAGTGCCTTTCTAAATGGGTACTTAAATGAGGAAGCTTATGTGGAACAACCTAAAGGTTTTGTGGATCCAACCCATCCTGATCATGTCTACAAATTGAGAAAAGCTCTATATGGGCTGAAACAAGCTCCTAGAGCATGGTATGACAGGTTAACAAAGTTTCTCTCAGACAAAGGCTACAGAAAAGGAGGCTTGGACAAAACTCTATTTGTCAAAACTGAAGGAGGGAAGTTGATGGTTGCCCAAATATATGTTGATGACATAGTGTTTGGCGGAATGTCAGAACATATGGTTAAACACTTTGCTGACCAGATGCAGGCTGAATTTGAAATGAGTCTCATGGGAGAACTAACTTATTTTCTTGGACTACAAGTCTCACAGATGGAGGACTCAATCTTCTTATCTCAAAGCAAGTATGCTAAGAATATTGTAAAGAAGTTTGGTATGGAGAATGCAAGTCACAAAAGGACTCCTGCTCCTACTCATCTAAAGCTCTCCAAAGATTCAAGTGGGGTTAAGGTGGATCAAAGTCTGTACAGAAGCATGATAGGAAGCTTGTTGTACTTAACTGCCAGCAGACCTGATATTGCCTTTGCAGTTGGAGTTTGTGCTAGATACCAAGCTGATCCCAAAGTCAGTCATATCAATCAAGTGAAGAGAATTTTGAAGTATGTAAGTGGTACTTACAACTATGGATTGTTGTATACTCATGGCTGTGAACCGACTCTGACTGGTTACTGTGATGCTGATTGGGCTGGTAGTGCTGATGATAGAAAAAGCACCTCTGGAGGATGTTTCTTTTTGGGAAGTAATCTGGTTTCCTGGTTCAGCAAGAAACAGAATTGTGTGTCTCTTTCCACTGCTGAAGCTGAATATATTGCAGCTGGTAGTAGCTGCTCTCAAATGATATGGATGAAACAGATGCTCACTGAGTATAATGTCACACAAGATGTTATGACATTGTACTGTGACAATCTGAGTACAATCAACATATCCAAGAATCCCATTCAGCATAGCAGGACCAAACATATTGACATACGACATCACTTTATTAGAGACCTTGTAGAAGAGAAGACAATCAAATTGGAACATGTTGCCACTGAGCTACAGCTGGCTGACATTTTTACCAAGGCTTTGGATGCAAACCAATTTGAAAACTTAAGGGGTAAGCTGGGTATTTGCCAACATGAGGAATTGTAGCAATTAATTTTGCTTAAAACAAAGACCAAAGGACTTATGCCTGTTCTGATTGGTTTAAAATTGTATTTTCTCATTTCCTACAATTCTTTTAAGAAGTTGAATAGGCACTCCTTTGCTTCCTTCCTCTCTCGTCTCCTCATCAAAACTCAGTCTCTCAATCAGAAATTTCTTCTCATTTGCTGTTGGTCCTTCAAAACTGACAAAATGTCTCAAACGCCATCATCATCCAAGACGACCATCTCAACCTCTTCCTCTGATCAAAATTCTGGGACAATCTCTTCCTGTCTGGACTCTGACGTTCTGGAGATCTATTCTCATAAAACTAACCCCACCAAGGACAAAGAGTTGAGAACAAGACATGCAGGTAATCCATCTCATCCTTCCTCTTCAGTTCCCCCTGAAATTGCAAATAGGGAAGGGACAGCCTATGTTAATCAAGCAATAGCAAAAATTGTTTCAAGAATTCTGAACGAAAACCACTCAGTTCCTGGCATTTCTGTTCCTCTGAACCAAGATAGATCAAATGCTGAAACAAATCCAGATGTCTCTAAGAATGTTGAGACATCAAACAAAGAGAAGAATGCTGACATTGCTCACAAGAAAAGAAAGAAGCCTGAATCCTCTGGATCTGATGACAGTGCTTGAAGGATGGTTGCTGATTTCTGGTGGAGTTTGGAAGTGTATTCTGGTGTTTTCTGCTGCTGCTCTTATTATTTTGTTTTGGATAACTGTGTAATTTTATGAACATGTATCTTTGGCCCATTTATGGCTAAAGAGGGGGAGAATACTTTGGTACTTGCCTAATTAGTACTTGACATTCTGTGTTCTATATTTTTCTGCTGTCACTTAATTCTGCTGCTATCTATCTCTGATTGTTTAGGGACTTTAGCCAAAAATCTGCCAAAGGGGGAGTTTGTAGGTGTTTAGGTATTGGCTTGCATTTTTGGTAAATCCCAAGTGTATGTGTGAATGTCATGACTGATGTCATAACATTCTAGTTCAGGTTGTACTAACTCAATAGGTACATGTGCAGAAAAATATTGTAATTCAAATACTGATGTTTATAAGTGTGTATCTGAGCATTTTTGCAAAATGATCACATTTTGCTAAATCAGTAGACAGGTTTTCTCAGATGTCATAACAGATGTTATGACATCCTATTCTGAACTAACAGGTGTGCAGGATTGGATAAGTCTGAGTTTTTTCAGGAAATAACTCAGTCCTTTCTGAACAGAATCCTGCGTTTTCTGAGGAGTAACCTAGCTCAATCCTAACCTGATCAATAAAGTACTGTGACCTGGTCTTTAGGTCAAACGGAATCAACCCTAGGTTTTTGGAAACCCTAACTGAAGTTACAGCTGCTATATATTCAACAGAGCTGCGGTTTTTCAAGATATCCCTGCTGATTGATTAGAAGATCAATTTTGTAATCTGTATAGATTTGTTTATTGTACTCCAAGCAATTATCATTGTGATAAGTGCCTTGGAATAGGTTTCAATTGTAAGGGTTGTGTAGCACTCAAAGCTTTGAAGCAAGAGTGTTTGAATGTTACTTGACTAAAGCTGTGAAGCAGAGTCAAGTTAGTTGTGTACATCACTCAAAGCTGTGAAGCACGAGTGATTGTGTTACTTGATTAAAAAGCTGTGAAGCTTAATCAAGTGTGTGTTTTGAAGAGTGTCTTCATCAATTCTTAAGTCAAATTGGTTTATGTATCACTGCTGTGATTGAGGGGGAGTGAGTAGGAACTCAGGTTTAAGTTGTACTTAGATTAGAATTGCATTGGGTAGGTCTTAAGTGAAGGAGATAAACTGGTTGGTTTATTCCTGAATTAACATCTCTTATAGTGGATTCTCTCCCTGGCTTGGTAGCCCCCAGAGTAGGTGTTGTTGCACACTGAACTGGGTAAACAATTGACTGTGTTATTTACTGCTTTTGTATTTACTGTCATATAGTAAGTCAGATACGGTGTCATAACATTGGATGTGACATTGAGTATCTGCAGCCAGAATTTTCAACAACAAGCAATCAGAGCAAGCAAGCGGAAGAGGAAAAGAAGTTTTCAGAAACAGATAAGCTAGGGTTTTCAGATATTCATCATTAAACCTAACAAAGAGCAAGGTACAAATACCAGGGAATGCCACAAAGCTAGTACAACATCATACTCCCTCACCTTCGGCCGCCTAAGACACCTCCAGTCCCCTCCTCCGTCTCCTCTCCAAAGGTTAATTTCTTCTTCCCTTTTCTTTCACACCTCACACAAACAATGATAATATAAAGATCAGAATTTGTCAAAGATTAAAAACATGTAAAAATTGAAACCCTAAAGCGTAAGACGGACATAACTGAGAAATCATTACCTTACAACATCGCCTGGATACAAACATGGAGAGAGGGAAGATGAAAGATGGCGCCTGGTAGCTGAGGCGAAGGGAGGAGGTCAGAATCCATGGTTCGAGCGAGGAAGAAGACGAAGAAAGGTGGAGAGATGAGAGCGCCGCTCTAGCCTCTGTAAACCCTTATTTCTGAACAAACAAATTCCAACCCTAAACAAAATCTCAAACGCGTCTCAAATTCCAGCTTTCCCCTTAAGCCCATTTACTCCTTTTTTTTATATATAAACTAATACTCTTTTTTTATTTTTTTATTTTCTTTTTATATAACATAATTTGTTTTATAAATAAAAATAACACATTAACCTTTTTTATATACAAAATTTTCTTAGAATGTTTTTTTAATTTTATTTTAGAACAATTAAAAAGGCATAAAACTTAGGTTTATTAAGTTTAGCATTTTTGTTTAATTTAAACCTTGTACATAAAAATATTAACTAAAATGCATAAACATTAATTTTCTTAAACTTAAAACATTTTTCTTTTCTTTTAATTAAAACTTTTGTTCATATAACATTAACAAAAAGCACAAAAAGAATAAATACTTACTTAATTTTGCATTAAGTTAACATCTTGCATCACTTGTAAATAATCACATACACTTTCACAAATACTTTTATTTCTCTTTGATTCTTATACTTTGCTATATTTTACATTGAGAATATGACGATTCAATTTGGTTGTAAATATTATTTGGACACTACTATCCTGATAAGTCTCATCCCCATTTGTAAACATTTGTACCCCCATTCCCGGATACTTATTTGTAATAGCTTAGACTTTAAATTCCCGCAATTTATCGCTTTCTATATACTGTATAGTAATTAGGGTTTGTATGCGAAGATTCAAAATCAAACGCTAGATAACCTAATACAAGACAAATGCATGAAAATCAAATACACCATTCACACTTGCACCCCTAGGGTAATCCCGCTTGTTGCCTTCCAAAATGGGCCATGTTGCATGTTGAGTTTCTTTGGCAAAACAAAAACAAATCAAATGATCATAGTCCATCGATGACGCTTTCGAAGTTGCCTAAAAATGATCAAGTCCCTTAAAGGAAAATTGCCAAAGACACTTGGCACTATTGCATTCATGGTCCATACGATGACCCGCGCCCGTCCCGTTAACATCCTAACACAAGATTGTCCACCAAATACAATGGTGGAACAATACTGTTAAAAGGGTTAAAACATAGGAAAGATCTTTGAGTAAATTTAGGGTAGATAGCTCTTGGTTACTCAATCAAATTTGCAAAACACACTTGCATACTTTCAAAATACACTCCACAACACAATTTCAAAACAAACTTTCAAAAAACATTGAAACATCTTTTCAAAAAGACAAACACCTTTGTAAAACATTCGAGTAAAGAATTGTTACAACGGTTGCCTAGACAAGGCATATTTTTCAAAACATTTTCAAAAACACACACACACACCACCATTTCAAGCAATTGAAAATCAAAGGCAAGTGATCTAAAACAAGTAACTAAGAGCCCATGGATAACCATGGATGAAAAGGGTGATAATACCTTCCCTTTTCATAATCTACCCCCCGAACCCACGAAAACATCTCAAAGGTTTTTCCTGTGCTTT
Source organism: Vicia faba (assembly GCA_948472305.1). Classification (NCBI taxonomy): domain Eukaryota; kingdom Viridiplantae; phylum Streptophyta; class Magnoliopsida; order Fabales; family Fabaceae; genus Vicia; species Vicia faba. The sequence continues at coordinate 1,073,814,647 of OX451737.1, read as the reverse complement.
TTAACCTTTCCTTTAGGATAAAATAAAAAGTCGGTGGCGACTCTTGCTAAACCGAACAAGTGCGAATACAAACGCAAAACCTCAAGTCAGTTCTCCCACCGTATCACACCTTCTTACTTCAAAAACAAGAAATCTTGCAAACATATACCAACTTTGATTTCCTGCAAACACAAGCCTAAGAAAACTCTGTTCTCATCTTTCATACATCCAAACAGACCTAAGGCACGATTCATTGATTTCTCACACCTCCTAAAACCCCAAAACACCATTTTGCTGCACAAAACAGGGCATCCCTGCAGATTGAGTTGCACAACTCAGTTTGCTCGTGCGTTTTGGCCAAATCTTGTTCAAACACATTCCCTACCATCCACTGAAACTATCCCAAGCCTTGAACTCAATCTGTAACACCCCTAACCACGTTTGCCATTTTTGCTTTCAAGCTGTGCAGGTGGACTTCCATAGCACGATTCAGAGTGATTCAAAGCAAGCTAGGTGTTGGAGAAGCATCCTTGGACCTCAGGCAAGCTCAACCAAAGCTCAAACTCCATTGAAGATACCTGCATTGCTCTGTTCGAGTCAAGCTGAAACAGGTAATCTTTGAACTTCTATCTCTCAATCTAGGAAGAGTTAGGCTTAGGTTTGTGAATGAAACATGTCCCACTCATAGCCCTGAAGCCATACATATGATTACTTTTCATTTATATTAAGCATGCTGTGAGAATTTTAACCATGAACATTGAAGAAAAATTAGGTCAAAAAATTGGGGGTGAAGAAATTCTCCCTGGTTTCTTAGAGTTAGGTTAAGTTTCTTACATATTTGGAATCGTGATTTGATGCTCTACATTGTTTGTGTTATGAGTTTTTGCTAAAAATCAAAGAATCAGGAGTTTGTATTTTGAACAAAGAAGCGCGCGTTTGACAGAAGCTGGAGGAAGAAGATGATGGCTTGGGCTGGGCCTGAGCTATCCTTGCTGTTTGCACCCCTTTTTCAATTTGCACCCCCTTGGCCCATTGTGTGAAATGTTCATTATTTTTGACTTTTTATTTTTTATTCTGACTTGATATTTTTTGTCCAAACATAAAAAACATTAAAAATATTTTTCCACATTTTTTTTGCATTTATTTGGTATTTATTTACCTTTTAAGCATATATATGTAAATAATATAAATATTTTCATTTATTAAAACCCTAGAAAATAATACAAAAATATTTATTTTTTAGTTGTTATTTTTTATTTTACATTTTGAAAACATTTTCTAAAAAATACATTTTTTGTAAATAATTAATATTTTATTTTTTTATACATATTTAGCATATTAAATATATATAAATATACATATACATATTTTATTAAATATTTAGGACAAGAATATAAAAATAATACATTTTTATTTTTATTAATATTTGACATCAAAAATACTTTTTTTTTTACAATATACTTTTTATTTTTGTATAAATTAATATATATTGTATATAATTAATAAATATTACTATTTATTCAAAAACTAGGGTTTTGCCCTAAATGACAAAAATACTCAAAATTTGACCTTTTTATTTTTGTTTATATTTCACATTGAAAAATACTTTCACATACATAAAAAAATCATTTTGTGCATAATACATTTTGCATATTTATTGTATTTATTTAATTATTGTACAATTAATTATTTGTATGTTCGATATGGATGTAATAACTTAGATTTAATTTCTTGTCAAATATCCCTCCATTCAAACATTTGTACCCCCACCCCCATAATCATGTTGTAATAATTTAGGACTTTAAATTTCCGCATTTAAAAGCTTTCAAATTATGCCATGATAGACCTAGGGTTTGTATGCAAAATCAAATAACAAATAGCTTGACCTAATTCAAGACAAAAAAAGCATGAAAATGGACAACACAATGCACACTTGCACCCTTAGGGTTACTCCACTTGTTGCCTTCAAAAATGGGCCATGTTGCATGTTGAGTGTCTTTGGCAAAACAAAAACAAATCAAATGATCATAGTCCCTCGATGACGCTATCAAGTTACCTAAACAAAAATGATCAAGTCCCTCAAGAAAATTGCCAAAGATACTTGACACTATTGCATTCATGGTCCAAACGATGACCCACGCCCGTCCCGTTAACATCCTAACACAAGATTGTCCACCAAATACAATGGTGGAACAATACTGTTAAAAGGGTTAAAACATAGGAATGATCTTTGGGAAATTTAGGGGTAGACAACTCTTAGTTACTTGATCAAACTTGCAAAACACACTTGCCTACTTTCAAAACACACTCCACAACACAACTTTCAAAACAACTTTCAAAAACATTGAAACATCTTTTCAAAAAGACAAACACCTTTGTAAAACATTCGAGTAAAGAATTGTTACAAGGGTTGCCTAGACAAGGCCTCTTTTTCAAACATTTTCAAAACCACACACAAAGAACCATTTCAAACAATTGAAAAGCAAAGGCAAGTGACCTAAGCAAGTAACTAAGAGCCCATAGATAACCATGGATAGAAAGGGTGATAATACCTTCCCTTTCTATAATCTACTCCCCGAACCCAAGAAAACATCTCAAAGGTTTTTCCTGTGCTTTTTAACCTTTCCTTAGGATAAAATAAAAAGTCGGTGGCGACTCTTGCTAAACCGAAACATTTGCAAAAACAAACGCAAAACCTCAAGTCAGTTCTCCCACCGTATCACAGAACTGGCGACTCTGCTGGGAAATGTCTTAAAAGTGGAGTAACCTTAGGGCCTAGATCACCCTTTTGCATGACTAATTGTTTGCTTTGATTGCTTTACATTTTGGTTCTCTTGTTTGGGCTTGAAATCCTACACCCGAATTTGGGAAACATTCATAGATAGCAATACGTTGTGGAAACTGTGCAGGGTATACCGACACGGTTGAAGCAATAGCTATATTAGTGCGACATATTTGTGAGTACCGGTAACCCTTGAGTTCAATCAAGGAGAGTACGGGGCCGCTGAGTGATGTCACTAAGCACTAATGACCTAGAACCTTACTTGACCATCTTGGCCTTTCATTAGGGGTAGTGAGATGACCGGCTTTGGTGCAGTCCGAAGTTGGTAGATACTCGATACTACACTCATTGAGGGTTGTTTTCTTGGAATAGTTTGGTCGCTAGTTAAGTGGCTAAACCAAAACAATGAACATAGAAAACAATCCAATGATATTGAGCTCCTTAGAACCCAGTTACTATTTATAGGACAAGTTTTTAAGCCAACTAAACTCAAGATGGTACTTACCTATGAAACCCCATGCAAGCCTGAAACTAGGGTTTTGTGTGACTTGCTTGTACATATGTTTGTGCATACATCATGAACATCATAAAGCATCATATGCATCCACTAACCATTTCAAGGGTTTGGATCTTCATCTTTGTTCTTGTTTTGTAGGTCATGGAAATTCTTCGCAGGAAAACTATCCAAGTCAACCTTGTGAGAATCCCTCCTCAACTCAAGGAGCTTACATCCAGAATTCCAGAAAGCTCTCTCTTCAGTGAAAGACATGGTAGACTGCTCAGCCTAGTCAACACCAACATTGAAGAAGACATGGTGAAAGTGTTGTTCCAATTCTTTGACCCCCTTCACCACTGTTTCACATTCCCCGACTATCAATTGGTGCCTACTTTGGAGGAATTTTCTCAACTCCTGAGAATTCCTATTCTTAATCAACTACCCTACAACGGTACGGAAAAAGAACCAAAGCCTGAAGATGTTGCTCAAGCACTACGCTTGCAACCATCTGACATTAAAGGGGCATTGGGAGACTAGAAGTGGTGTCAAAGGCTTCTTGGAAAAATTCTTGTTTGAGAAGGCACAAGAGTGTTGGAATTCTTTGGATCTGCAAGCCTTTGAAGAAATTGTGGCACTCCTCATTTATGGGTTGGTCTTGTTCCCAAATCCTGACCAACTTATAGATGTCAATGCTGTCAAGATTTTCCTATCCAGGAATCCCATACCTACATTGCTTGGGGACATCCTCCACTCATTTTACACACGAACAATGAGGAAGAGAGGTGTTCTCATGTGCTGTACTCCTCTTCTTGCAAGGTGGTTTATTTCACACCTTCCACAATCTGTTTGGAAGAATGAACAAGGCTTAAGGTGGTCACAACGGTTGATGACCCTCACACATTCTGATGTACATTGGTGTTCTCGGTCCAGAGAAAATGTCATCATCGTCGATCATTGTGGTGAGTTCCCTAATGTTCCATTACTTGGCATTAGGGGAGGCATTACCTACAACCCCTGTCTAGCTTTGAGACAATTTGGATATGCACAGAGGGATGGCCCTCATGACATGCTGATTCCTGACCTAGTTTTTGACTTCGACAACAATGCGCAAGGACTTCGCCAAAGATTCATCAGAGCTTGGAGTATGCCTAACAAGGTAGATAGCAAGACACTGGGGCACAAAAACTCTATCCCTCTTGAGCTTTATCTCAAGTGGGTGCGAACCCGTGCCCAGAGTCTTATGATGCCTTACCCTCACATTCTCCCTTTGATTAAAGAGCCTGTTAAGGAAGGAGAGGTTCCATACACCATCCTACATCCTGACATGCCAACATCATGGGAGGAGATGCAAAAGAGTTGGATCCAACTCAAGGAGGAACGGAATACTTTTGAAGCCAACTTCTACGCCAGTGAGAAGAAGGTTTTGGAGCTTACCCGCCGACTTCACGAGGAGAAGACCCTCAACACTTACATCGCACCAAAGAGGATGCGCAACGTCTTTTTACCTTAAGAAGTTTTTTGTAATATTTGGCCCATGGGGCATTTATGTACTGACAAAACTTCTTCTTATTAATATGACGTGTGTTCTTTTTGTCTGCAACAATTTTGAATTTCTAAATCCTTGAATGCATTGCATGAATAAACATATCATTCATCATATGTATAAACAGGTCTTCACACCAGGTTTCCTTATCTTTCTACTGTTTATTTCAGTAAGATGGATCTTGAACAGACGGTCAAAGATCTGCAGTCACAAAACTGGCAGTTTCAACAGCTCCTTATGACCTTGGCAAAGGGCCATGAGGATCTAAAAGCACTGTTGGGGAACAAAGAGCAAGAAAAATGAAAAAAGAAAAAGAAAAGAGTTGGGGTAGCTACACTGGGAAGAAGATTTGAGAATGAAGCTAGAAGGGTTCTTGAATTCCCCTCCACATCTGATGAGGGAACCGGTAAGGGAAAAGGAGCTGCACTACCCTCTGAATCCGAGGCTGAAGAGGAAGAGGTTGAGGAAGATGAAGACTACTCAGAGCAGCAATACCCGCCAGTAGACGACAAATACAAAAACCTGGAGGATAGACTGGCAGCTATGGAGCTGCAAAGGGTTCCTGGGTTAGATTTTGAAGAATTGGGATTGATTTCTGGGATTGTGATCCCTCCAAAGTTTAAGGTGCCAACTTTTGCAAAATACGACGGTCTGTCTTGCCCGAAGATGAACCTGAGGTCGTATGTCAGAAGAATTCAACCTCACTCATCCGATAGAAATCTTTGGGTACACTTCTTCCAGGACAGCCTGTCCGGTACACAACTTGATTGGTTTTACCAGCTTGAGAGGTCAGACGTGCATAGTTGGGAGGATTTGGCAGCTGCCTTTTATCGCCAGTATCAATATAACGCTGACTTGGCGCCAACTCGTACTCAGTTACAAAGTATGGGGATGGCCTCAAATGAGGGATTCAAAGAATACGCCCAGAAATGGCGCGACTTGGCCGGAAGAGTGAAGCCACCTCTTTTAGATAGGGAACTAGTTGATATGTTCTTGGGGATCCTATCTGGCCCTTTCTTCAACCATTTGATCGGGAGCTCTTCCGCAAGGTTTACTGAATTGATTCTGACTGGCGAACAGGTGGAAGCTGGTATTAGGAATGGGAAGATTCAAAGGGATGCCTCTGCCTCCACAACTGTTAAGAAATCATTCCCGGCCAAGAAGGAAGCATCTATTATATAATCTCAAAAAGGATTGAGAAGAACTGAGCGCCGGCCGACTGTAGGGGCCGTGATGATACAAAATTCGTCAAATGATCAGCCTCGTAACAATCAGTCTAGACCTAACCAGCAACGGGTAGAACGGACACAACGGAAGTTCACCCGCATCAATATGACGCCTGCACAAGTTCTTCCCCATTTGTTGAAGCTAAATCTCACCACTATCAAAGAGGCACCAAAAAATGTGAATACAACTTCCCCACATTATCATCCCAATGCTAAATGTGCCTATCATTCTGACAGCGTCAGGCATGACACCAACGATTGCTGGGCGCTTAAGCATAAAATTCAAGATTTAATAGATGCAAAAGAAGTTGAATTCGACGCCGCTGAGAAACCGAATGTAATCTCTGCTCCAATGCCAAAGCATGGTCGCAATGTCCATGCTATCGAAGAAGATCTGTTTGTTTCTACTGTTGATGATCTGATGACCCCATTGCTAACAATCAAGTTGAATCTGTTGAAGGCTGGGATTTTCCCAGGATGTAAAGAAGATTGCTATTTTTGTCACTCCCTACCAATCGATTGTCCACTGCTGAAGATAGGCATCCAACGCCTAATGGACAACCAACAAATTCTTTTCGAAAAGACTCCCGTTACTCCAACTCTTATCAATGAAGTTTCAATAATCACCATTTCCGCCAGTCTTTCCAAGGTCCCCAAAAGGCCTGTTAAGATTACATCCGCTCCGAAGATTGTACCCTTGAAGATAACCATGCTTGGGCCTGTCCCCTACAAATCTGACAAATCAATACCGTGGAATTATAGTGGAGAAATCTACTACCACGGTGTTAAGCAAATTGAGATAACTGAAGAGAGCTCTGACGAAGAAACTACCAACATTGGAAACATTTCCGGTACGAGCAAGATTACCCGAAGTGGGAGAATTTTCTCTCCAGAGATTGCCCCTCCAAAAGCAATCTTTGGACCCTCAGCTGTTCCCAAAGTTACCCCTGCACTGATAAAACTTTCTGCCAGAACTCCGTTGATTGAAGAAACTGTTACTCCTGTGGTTTTCCCTCCTACTTCTGCTGATAAGGGGAAATGGATCCAAGAAGAGCTCGTCAGGACGAGGGCTCAGCCGTTGGTCATCCCCGAAACCTCTAAGAAAGAAATGGAGGAGATTCTGAAAATAATTAAGAAGAGTGATTACGATATGGTAGAGCAACTGGGACAGACCCCCTCGAAGATTTCTGTTGTACCCCAAAATTTGCCCTCCCATTTCCTCAACATTTTCTCATCACAAGACCCTTGAAGATCAAGATCCAGTTAGGGTTTCCTCTGCTCAAGACTTCTCCTTGCACTGTGGACTCAAATTAGGGTTTGTGTTTGCCCAAGGATGTTTTGACCTAGAATGCCTAAGATGACTTTCATGTTTCATATTGGACTCCCAAGATTACCCATACCAAGTTTCAAGTCCTAATTCCAAATTTTGCCCAGTCAATTGGACATATGACCTAGAAATCAGCTGTATTGGGGAAAAAGTCAACTGTGGCCAATTGACAGTCAAACCTCATGAAATTTGACCCACATCAACATATTAAACTCATATGGACCATTTGATCAAGTTTGGATCACAATTCCATAAGAAATTTATCAGATCACCAAAAGGGTAAAATGGTCATTTTTAGGGTTTTGACTGCACAAAGGCGATTTTTGACTGTTTGACCTAGCCTATGGCAAATCAAGCTCACATATGGACTCAAGGACTCAATGAAATGGTCTTGACACATTCATCAAGCTCAAAAGATCCCAAGTACACAAGATTGACAGTTGAATTTCCCAGTCAATTGATCAATTTTGACTGTACACTGAAAAGTCAAACTTTGACTTTTTGGTCAAAATCAAGAATCAAGATTCATTTTTCATCAAAACATGCCAAATCATGAAACTTGTTCACCAAGAAATCACAAAATGCAAATTAGGGTTAGAAAATGGAATTTTTCATAACTTAGAATTTTTCTAAGTTATGAAAAACCCTAATTTTTTCCCAACTTTTCCCCATCTTTTCACCAAGATCCATTTGGATTCAAACAAAAGTCAAAACATGAAAGTTGTAGCTTGTTGCATAATCTACAACTTTGATTCACAAAGTTTTCTCATTTGAAGCTTGTATCTCAAGTTACAATTTTTTGAATAAGGGCACTAAACCATTTTTAACTTAGTGGAATTTTAACCTATTTTGACAAGGTTTTCTACCCCACTTCAAGGCCATTTTTCATACCCTTACACTTGGAATTTCAATTTGCATTTCAAAGATGGATTGTAGTACACATTCCAAGCTTTCCAAAATGTCTAAGAACTCATCAAACAACCTCATAACTTGAGAGATTCGAATTTCACAAGTTGGCAAAAATTCACTTTTTGTTCTTAACCAAAGCATGCTCATAATATTGCAATTTGAACTCAGCTTTCTTTAGGCTAGATTACAGGTCCTTAAACCAAGTTACACTCAAGAATTAAATGCAAAACCAATGTGCCAAGTTGTTATTCTAAGCATTTGGACATTACATGATGAACTAACCCTAAACTAGATAAAGTGAACTTTCCATTTTTGAAAAGATTAGCTTTATGTCCAATTGCAAATCAAGAAGGTACATAGCAAATCTGCTTGGCACAAGATTATGTGCATAACACACTGATCAAGAGAAGCTTATGCAGCACATTAGGGGGTCCTCTACTGACCTAGAAAGCCAAGTTGCATTGTGTTGCTTAAGTGTGAAGAAAAGTCCATAACTTGTAACAACTCTCATCTCAGCTTAGACACACAAGAACAAACTGATCAAACACATTCCAAAGAACATATCCAAGCTTTTGCACGAGCCTTTGACCTCCAAAACACCCTCCATCTCAGAATCATCCTCAAACTGCAAAAACAGAGTTGCCTCTGCAGTTTGAGTGCCAACTCCCATTTCCCTCGAGCATTCTTACCAAATCAATTCATACACATTCCCTAGCATGTATGCAAGCTAACCATGACCTAAAACCTGACCTGTAATCCCTCTAACAGCTTCCACCATTTTCATTTTTTCCTTTTGCAGTTGAAGTTCCACAGCTCGATACAAGAAGTTTCAAGACAAAGTAAGCATTGAAACAGCATCCCTGGACCTCAAGGAAGCTTTTCCAATCATCATCTTGCACTGGAAGTTCCTCATTCTCCAGATAGAAGTTCAACTGCACAGGTAAAACTTTGAACTCGTATCTCTCTTATTATGCATCTTTAGTCTTAAGTTTGTGAAGAAACAAGGTTCTACTCATAGCCCTGAACATGTACATATCTTTACATTTCATTTCTTTTGCCTGAGTAGAGAGAATTTGAAGTTTGAAAATGGCAGAAAAACTAGGTTAAGATTTGGGGGAGGAGAAATTCTCCCTCATCTTAGAGAGTTAGGTCAAGTTCTATACATGGTTGGAATCGTCTCTTCATGCTGAGCATTTTTTATGTTATGAGTTTTTGTTAAAAAGCCAGGAATCGAGAGTTGGACATTGAAGAACAGGGGCGCGCGTTTTTTTTCAAATGTTGTTGCTGGAGGTTGAAGACAGTGGTCTTTGGGCTGGGCCTGTGTATCTTTTCTTATTCACACCACTTAATTGCTATTACACCCCCTGAGCCCATTTGCTTTATTTTTATTCCTTTTTGACTTTTTTCTTTTTTGTTTGACTTATTTATTTTTTCTCATGACATTAAAAATATAAAAATATTGTTTCTCACCATTTTTGATTTTATTAGGCATTTATATAATTTTCTTTTAGTTTATACATAGATAAATAAATAAATATATTTTGTTTTAAAATACTAAAAATAGTGTAAATGCATTTATATACATTTTCATTTTTGTTTACCTTCTGAAAATATTTCACATAAAAAATACTTTTTTTATTTATTTTATTAAATATTAAATGTATATTATTTTATGTATATAATGTATATTTAGGACTTAATATATATATATATATATATATATATATATATATATATATATATATATATATATATATATATATATATATATATATATATATATATATATATATATATATATATATATATATATATATATATATATATATATATATATATATATATATATATATATATATATATATATATATATATATATATATATATATATATATATATATATATATATATATATATATATATATATATATATATATATATATATATATATATATATATATATATATATATATATATATATATATATGTTTATTAATATATTTAGGTTAGAATATAAAAATATTTGAATTTTTCATTTTTATTAATATTTGATATAAAAAATACTTTTTTATAATATACTTCATTTTTATTTTTATTTTTGTACATAATAAATAAATACTTATATTAAATCAAATAATAATACATTTTCTTTCATAAAATTAGGGTTTTGCCCTAAATTCAAAATACTCCAAAAATAATATCCTTTTTATTTTTTATTTTTAACACTTTTTTTCATACATATACAAAACATTTTTGCATCTTGCATTTTTATTTTATTTTTATTTAATTATTGTGCATTAATTAAATTGTATAAATTCAAATTGATGTAATAGTTTTAGGTTTACATTACTTGTCAACATCCCCATTTGAACATTTGTGCCCCCCTTCCCATATTTGGTTTTGTAATAGCTTAGTAAATTTATTTTCGCACTTTATTGCTTTCTAATGATAACATGTTAGAATTAGGGTTTGTATGCGAAAAACGACAAAAATAGTTATGACCTAATCTCAAGATAAACAAGCATGAAAATGGACACACAAATCACACTTGCACCCCCTAGGGTACTTCACTTGTTGCCTTTCAAAATTGGGCCATATTGTATGTTAAGTATCTTTGGGCAAAACAAACAAATTGAATGATCATAGTCCCTCGATAACATTTTCAAAAATACTTCCAAAACAAATGATCAAGTCCCTTAAAGAAAATGCCCAAAGATACTTGGCACCATTGCAATTATGGTCTAAAATGATGACCCGCGCCTGTCCCTTTGACATCCTAACATAAGATTGTCCACCAAATACAATGGTGGAACAAACTTGTTAAAAGGGTTAAAACATAGCAATAATCTTTTGAGAAATTTAGGAGTAGACAACCTCTTAGTTACTTGAATCAATCTTGCAAACTAAAACACTTGCCTATTTCAAAAAACCACACATCACTACACTTTCAAAATAACTTTCAAAAACAAATGAAAACCTTTTCAAAAGACATACATATTTGTATACATCCCCACATGGATCATTACAAAGGTTGCCACCACATTGGCCTCTTTTCAAAACATTTTCAAACCCACACACAAAGCACCATTTCAAACAATTGAAAACAAAAAGGCAAGTGATCTAAGCAAGTAACTAAGAGCCCATGGATAACCATGGATGAAAAGGGTGCTAATACCTTCCCTTTTCATAATCTACCCCCCGAACCCACGAAATATCTCAAAAGGTTTTTGCTGTGCTTTTTTAACCTTTCCTTTAGGATAAAATAAAAAGTCGGTGGCGACTCTTGCTCAACCGCATAAGTGCGAATACGAACGCAAAACCTCAAGTCAGTTCTTCCACCGTATCACAGAACTGGCGACTCTGCTGGGGAGAATGAAGTGGGGTTACCTTAGGGTTTAGATCACCTTTACTTTCAATTGATTGCTTTGTTTGCTTTACATTTGTGGGCTTTGTATCAGAGTTTTATAGATCCTAACCCGGATCTGGGGAAACCCTTTTAGGTAGCATAATCTGTGAGGGACCTGTCCGGCGTATACCGACATGGGTGAAGCAGTGGCTACGTTGGTGTGGCGTCTTGGTCTGTACCGATATCCCTCGTGTTGAAACAGGGAGAATATGGGTCTTCCAAGGAGTCATTAAGCACCAACCGACCTTAGAACCCTAATTGACCAACTTGGCCATTAGAACAGTAGCAGTATGCTACACTCATTGAGGCTAAACTCTCGAGATGGTTCCGGCCGCGAGAAAAGGTTGCGATGCTGGAGTTATGACCGATTGAGGGTAGCCAATGATATGAGATTCTCTAGAACCCGGTTACTTTTGATAAGACAGGTTTTAACCAACAAACTGAAAGAGGGTAGTACCTGAACCTCATGCAAGCCTAAACCTAAGGACTTGTTTGCTTTGTGTGAATATTGTTTGCCTGTATATACACTCACTTGCTTGTGCATACATGCACATAACATCATAACATCATACCATAGCATTTTAGCATTTTCAATAACCATTTCAAGGATCTCGAGGGTTCTGTTGATGCAGGATTACGTTGAACCAGACGTCTATCAAGGGGCAAGAGGTCTCTCCTCTAACCAATCCAACCAAAAGATCAAATACAACAACTTGAATCAGTGGCTATGACCCACTCGACATGGTGAGCTTGATTCTAGTGGAAAGACATCCACCGATACAAAGCTCTCCAAACAAAGATCAAGAACAACAACTTGAATCAGTGGCTATGACCCACTCGACATGGTGAGCTTGATTCTCGTGGAAGGACATCCACCGATACAAAGCTCTCCAGTCAAATTTCAAGTACAACAACTTGAATCAGTGGCTATGACCCACTCGACATGGTGAGCTTGATTCTCGTGGAAGGACGTCCACCGGTGCAGAGATCTCCAATCAACGATCCAAGTTTAAACCTCTAACGTTTTCTTGTGTTTACCCCAAGAGATCCTTGAAAGCATGCATCCACATATCATGCATTGCATTTTGACAGTCTTTCCTTTTTCAGGTTTCCTCACTCTCCTGCTGTTTATTTCAGCAAGAGATGGCTCTAGAAAGGTCTGTCAAAGACATCCAAGACCAGACTGCTCAGCTGCAGGAGATGTTCCTGAACTTGTCTCTGGGGCAAGAAGAGATGAAAGCTCTCCTCACCAAGGGCTTGGGGAATTCCAACAATGCCAGGAGTGATCAGATTGCGGAGCTGCAGTTTGATCTGACAATACTGAGGACTCAAATGATGGGACAGTTGGTGGGCCAGATGGCTCTCATCCAAGACCTATCTCAAAGACAAGAGGAACTCAGAGTTCTTGTCCGCCAACTGCTTCCAAACAATCAACTGGGGCAAACATCTGAGGTCGAAGAGCCAGTAACCGCTCAACCTCCACCCACTCAAGAAGACAGGGGGAAGGCTCCTTTACTTGCTTCAGGGTCACAAACCCATCAACAACCTCGCCAGCATCAACGGGGTAATCGGCGTAAGCAAGAAAAGTCGGGAAGACAGTTTACGGAGACTGAAATACCATCATTCTTCATACTGAAGCGCCTGTTGGAGGTCAATTTGCTTACTGTAAAGGACCCTCCTCAGAAGCTCAATATCTCCTCTCCTCACTATAATCCCGACGCATTCTGTGTTTACCACTCCTACAGCTCGGGACACGGCACCAACGACTGTTGGGCCTTGAAGAACAAGATTCAAGATCTGATCGACATTGGGGTGCTGGAATTCATGCCAGACGGCGAGATGAAAATCTTCCGTTAAAGGGTTCTCCATCTGAAGTGACGAGGCTCAAGCTGAAAGACCTTTGCTTCTTTTTGAACTTTCAAAGTTGTAATTTCTTTTGCTGTCAAACAATTATCTGTTGATGTTAAAACTCTGTTTTCATTAATGCATTGCATATGTTTGTCTTGAATTCATCCATTCGTTTCACTACTCTTATGTTTTTCTTTATGATATCTGACTCTTGATAAAAAGCTGTAAGCCTTTAGAAGGAGGATGACGAAACAATACCATAATCTCATACAGTATGCTTTTGAACAGACCTTGCTGATGATGTACAGGCATTTCTTTCAAATCCCAAACACTGGAGTTATAAGGAAGTTAATCCCTAGTCAACCCCTTCGAGCCAAAGAAGTAGGAGTTTTCTGTTCTAAACGATCAAAACCTTTGATATAAACCCGGGGCAGGGTAGTGTCTCAGTTAATTCAAAAGAAAATGCGCATTGAAGTCGCAAACTCTCAGTTCGTAATACAACGAACGACGTCAAAAAAGAAAGCATTCCTTTGAAATCAAAAGACAAGGGTGGTTCCCTATCACAATAGACAGTCGATCTCTCAAAAGAGAAAAGCCCACCGAGCCAAAACCTATAAAGGAGGCTCAAGAAAGCTGGGGCATCCCGCTGACAGTAATCCCGAAAACGGTAACAGTCAGGCAAAAGTTAGGGATAACAAATCAAAATCAAAATAGTGAGGTCATTACAAAATCCTCAACAACATGAAAAGTGTTGAAAAAAGAAAAAGGAGATGATGACTGTCTCCCAAAAATTCAACTGGTGAACCATCTCCCGAAAGTCGTTCCAAACTCAAAACAGAGTGCGACGCACAATTAACTGAGCTTAGGTTGAAGAACATCACGAAGAGCGGGTGGGTACAAATATACTTTGAGCCTTTATCCTTTGTTTCTTAAACCGTGAACCAGGCCACGTTACAACCCTTTAAAAGTCCTAATTGAAGCATGGGTTAGTTCGAAAGCATACTGTTACAAAAGGTATCCTGACTCCTGTAGGGCTTACTCTAAATCTTGTGTTAACTTGTCTTATGAAAAGTTTTCTGCTAAAAAACGCATTTTTCAAAACTTCGAGACAAACATAAACTTTGCATTATTCGAATATCCCTGTCGGCATTTGACCCTTTTGTTTGACAGCGAAGAAATTCATACAGCGAATGTTCGGAGGAACGAAAACTCTCTCAGTAAGTCAAAATCACTTCAAGAGGATAACACTTCCATCAAATCTCCTACCAACAAGGGGCATGACATGTCACAATTCAATTAACCTGGGGCAGTCCAGTCAAGGTCCAACAGATCTTTCAAAGTTCAATTAACCTGGGGCAGTCCAGTCAAGGTCCAACAGATCTTTCAAAATTCAATTAACCTGGGGCAGTCCAATCAAGGTCCAACAGATCTTTCAAAGTTCAGTTAACCTGGGGCAGTCCAGTCAAGATTTCAAAAAATCTCTCAATATGCAGAGTAATCTGATTCAAGATTCCTTCATCACCACTTGGGGCATTCGAATGTCAAAAGTGTTCAACAAATCAATTACAACATTTCCAGACTCGATTCCTGTATCTAGCCAGGGCACGTCTGAAGAGTTCGAAGATTCGATTCCTGTATCCGGCCAGGGCATATCTGTCAACTATCACATTTCCAGACTCGACTCCTGTATCTAGCCAGGGCACGTCTGAAGAGTTCGAAGATTCGATTCCTGTATCCAGCCAGGGCATATCTATTGACGACTATTTCCAGATTTGACTCCTGTATCCAGCCAGGGCATATCTGTTGACCATATTTCCAGACTCGATTCCTGTATCTAGCCAGGGCATGTCTGAAGAGTTCGAAGATTCGATTCCTGTATCCAGCCAGGGCATATCTGTTGACCATATTTCCAGACTCGATTCCTGTATCTAGCCAGGGCACGTCTGAAGAGTTTGAAGATTCGATTCCTGTATCCAGCCAGGGCATATCTATCAACTATCACCTTTCCAGATTCGATTCCTGTATCCAGCCAGGGCATGTCTGAAGAATTCCAGATCAACACCTGTAACAATCCAGGAAACATCTGTGAACGACCGATTGTAGACCAACACCTGTAATAAGCCAGGGATTTATCTACATCACCACTTGGGGCATTCGAATGTCAAAAGTGTTCAAAACCCGATGCAGTTTTACACAAGCTCATCATCAGGAAGCCCTACACCGGTTCCTCTTCAAGACTTCTGAAACAAGTTTACGGATTCTTCCCAATAACGGATGTCAATCTACCAACTTGTTCAGACTCTTCTCAACCGTTGAAAACAGTTTACGGACGCTTCCCAACAACGGATGCGGCTCTATTGCTGTTTCAACTTTAAGATTTCTGAAAATAGTTCACGGGTTCTCCAAGTAACGGATGTTAACCTATCGCTTGTTCAGATTCTTCTCAAGCTAACAACCACGGAAGATCGCGCTCGCCAAAATTCTTCTTATCCCCAGCGGAGTTTATCATCATTATCCCCAGCGGAATCCATCATTAAAGTCCTCAACAGGCCTCTCAGCAAAACTTCGGCCAAGTATCTCTTCCACAGAGCAACTCCCCGGCCGTTCGTCAAGGATTTATTTTCCCTAAGACGAAATTACATTCATAAACATTTCACATTCTCATACATCTTGCTTACATATATGATAAAGTGCATACAACACTATCTCATGTTGAACATCATGACATCATGCCTATCATACATCATGACATTGCATACAACTTATGTTTTTGCTTTTCCAGGAAAAAGACAATCCCAAAAAAAAACAACTACCTTCAACTGTCACAATTCCAGATTCGATACCTGTATCTAGCCAGGGCACATCTGAGAGTGATCAGTTTCTGGACTCGATTCCTGTATCTAGCCAGGGCACGTCTGAAGAGTTCCAGATTTGATTCCTGTATCCAGCCAGGGCATATCTGTTGACCACGTTTCCGGACTCGATTCCTGTATCTAGCCAGGGCACGTCTGAAGAGTTCGAAGATTCAATTCCTGTATCCAGCTAGGGCATATCTGTTGACCACGTTCCCAGACTCGATTCCTGTATCTAGCCAGGGCACGTCTGAAGAGTTCCAGATTCGATTCCTGTATCCAGCCAGGGCATATCTGTTGACCACGTTTCCAGACTCGATTCCTGTATCTAGCCAGGGCACGTCTGAAGAGTTCGAAGATTCGATTCCTGTATCTAGCCAGGGCACATCTATTAACGACTATTTCCAGATTCGACTCTTGTATCCAGCCAGGGCACATTTGTGGGCAACCAATTGTAGATTCGATACCTGTATCTAGCCAGGGCATATCTGCATAAAGAGACTGAAGATCAAACACCTGTAACAAGCCAGGAAAACATCCGTCTTTCTCAAATATACAAGTTCTCGCTAAGGAGTCTCTTATGCGATCGACACTTCCAAATGGCATCTATAAGCCCATTCCCGATAAGGTTCCGTCAAATCTCCAGATGGCATCTATAAGCCCATCTCCCTATCCACCACCTCTCCAAATGGCATCTGTAAGCCCATTCCTGACATCACATTGCTGTTACTTCAGACATGCGAGTGCAAATTTCCGGACACTCTAGTGTCCAATCTCCTTTCACCCTCGAGTCACGAAAGGCAAACTTGCCAATCTAACTCTTCAGGTCCAAGAAGATTGAACAGGGGCAACTGTTGTACCCCAAAATTTGCCCTCCCATTTCCTCAACATTTTCTCATCACAAGACCCTTGAAGATCAAGATCCAGTTAGGGTTTCCTCTGCTCAAGACTTCTCCTTGCACTGTGGACTCAAATTAGGGTTTGTGTTTGCCCAAGGATGTTTTGACCTAGAATGCCTAAGATGACTTTCATGTTTCATATTGGACTCCCAAGATTACCCATACCAAGTTTCAAGTCCTAATTCCAAATTTTGCCCAGTCAATTGGACAGATGACCTAGAAATCAGCTGTATTGGGGAAAAAGTCAACTGTGGCCAATTGACAGTCAAACCTCATGAAATTTGACCCACATCAACATATTAAACTCATATGGACCATTTGATCAAGTTTGGATCACAATTCCATAAGAAATTTGATCAGATCACCAAAAGGGTAAAATTGTCATTTTTAGGGTTTTGACTGCACAAAGGCGATTTTTGACTGTTTGACCTAGCCTATGGCAAATCAAGCTCACATATGGACTCAAGGACTCAATGAAATGGTCTTGACACATTCATCAAGCTCAAAAGATCCCAAGTACACAAGATTGACAGTTGAATTTCCCAGTCAATTGATCAATTTTGACTGTACACTGAAAAGTCAAACTTTGACTTTTTGGTCAAAATCAAGAATCAAGATTCATTTTTCATCAAAACATGCCAAATCATGAAACTTGTTCACCAAGAAATCACAAAATGCAAATTAGGGTTAGAAAATGGAATTTTTCATAACTTAGAATTTTTCTAAGTTATGAAAAACCCTAATTTTTTCCCAACTTTGCCCCATCTTTTCACCAAGATCCATTTGGATTCAAACAAAAGTCAAAACATGAAAGTTGTAGCTTGTTGCATAATCTACAACTTTGATTCACAAAGTTTTCTCATTTGAAGCTTGTATCTCAAGTTACAATTTTTTGAATAAGGGCACTAAACCATTTTTAACTTAGTGGAATTTTAACCTATTTTGACAAGGTTTTCTACCCCACTTCAAGGCCATTTTTCATACCCTTACACTTGGAATTTCAATTTGCATTTCAAAGATGGATTGTATTACACATTCCAAGCTTTCCAAAATGTCCAAGAACTCATCAAACAACCTCATAACTTGAGAGATTCGAATTTCACAAGTTGGCAAAAATTCACTTTTTGTTCTTAACCAAAGCATGCTCATAATCTTGCAATTTGAACTCAGCTTGCTTTAGGCTAGATTACAGGTCCTTAAACCAAGTTACACTCAAGAATTAAATGCAAAACCAATGTGCCAAGTTGTTATTCTAAGCATTTGGACATTACATGATGAACTAACCCTAAACTAGATAAAGTGAACTTTCCATTTTTGAAAAGATTAGCTTTATGTCCAATTGCAAATCAAGAAGGTACATAGCAAATCTGCTTGGCACAAGATTATGTGCATAACACACTGATCAAGAGAAGCTTATGCAGCACATTAGGGGGTCCTCTACTGACCTAGAAAGCCAAGTTGCATTGTGTTGCTTAAGTGTGAAGAAAAGTCCATAACTTGTAACAACTCTCATCCCAGCTTAGACACACAAGAACAAACTGATCAAACACATTCCAAAGAACATATCCAAGCTTTTGCACGAGCCTTTGACCTCCAAAACACCCTCCATCTCAGAATCATCCTCAAACTGCAAAAACAGAGTTGCCTCTGCAGTTTGAGTGCCAACTCCCATTTCCCTCGAGCATTCTTACCAAAATCAATTCATACACATTCCCTAGCATGTATGCAAGCTAACCATGACCTAAAACCTGACCTGTAATCCCTCTAACAGCTTCCACCATTTTCATTTTTTCCTTTTGCAGTTGAAGTTCCACAGCTCAATACAAGAAGTTTCAAGACAAAGTAAGCATTGAAACAGCATCCCTGGACCTCAAGGAAGCTTTTCCAATCATCATCTTGCACTGGAAGTTCCTCATTCTCCAGATAGAAGTTCAACTGCACAGGTAAAACTTTGAACTCGTATCTCTCTTATTATGCATCTTTAGTCTTAAGTTTGTGAAGAAACAAGGTTCTACTCATAGCCCTGAACATGTACATATCTTTACATTTCATTTCTTTTGCCTGAGTAGAGAGAATTTGGAGTTTGAAAATGGCAGAAAAACTAGGTTAAGATTTGGGGGAGGAGAAATTCTCCCTCATCTTAGAGAGTTAGGTCAAGTTCTATACATGGTTGGAATCGTCTCTTCATGCTGAGCATTTTTTATGTTATGAGTTTTTGTTAAAAAGCCAGGAATCGAGAGTTGGACATTGAAGAACAGGGGCGCGCGTTTTTTTTCAAATGTTGTTGCTGGAGGTTGAAGACAGTGGTCTTTGGGCTGGGCCTGTGTATCTTTTCTTATTCACACCACTTAATTGCTATTACACCCCCTGAGCCCATTTGCTTTATTTTTATTCCTTTTTGACTTTTTTCTTTTTTGTTTGACTTATTTATTTTTTCTCATGACATTAAAAATATAAAAATATTGTTTCTCACCATTTTTGATTTTATTAGGCATTTATATAATTTTCTTTTAGTTTATACATAGATAAATAAATATATATATTTTGTTTTAAAATACTAAAAATAGTGTAAATGCATTTATATACATTTTCATTTTTGTTTACCTTCTGAAAATATTTCACATAAAAAATACTTTTTTATTTATTTTATTAAATATTAAATGTATATTATTTTATGTATATAATGTATATTTAGGACTTAATATATATATATATATATATATATATATATATATATATATATATATATATATATATATATATATATATATATATATATATATATATATATATATATATATATATATATATATATATATATATATATATATATGTTTATTAATATATTTAGGTTAGAATATAAAAATATTTGAATTTTTCATTTTTATTAATATTTGATATAAAAAATACTTTTTTATAATATACTTCATTTTTATTTTTATTTTTGTACATAATAAATAAATACTTATATTAAATCAAATAATAATACATTTTCTTTCATAAAATTAGGGTTTTGCCCTAAATTCAAAATACTCCAAAAATAATATCCTTTTTATTTTTTATTTTTAACACTTTTTTTCATACATATACAAAACATTTTTGCATCTTGCATTTTTATTTTATTTTTATTTAATTATTGTGCATTAATTAAATTGTATAAATTCAAATTGATGTAATAGTTTTAGGTTTACATTACTTGTCAACATCCCCATTTGAACATTTGTGCCCCCTTCCCATATTTGGTTTTGTAATAGCTTAGTAAATTTATTTTCGCACTTTATTGCTTTCTAATGATAACATGTTAGAATTAGGGTTTGTATGTGAAAAACGACAAAAATAGTTATGACCTAATCTCAAGATAAACAAGCATGAAAATGGACACACAAATCACACTTGCACCCCCTAGGGTACTTCACTTGTTGCCTTTCAAAATTGGGCCATATTGTATGTTAAGTCTCTTTGGGCAAAACAAACAAATTGAATGATCATAGTCCCTCGATAACATTTTCAAAAATACTTCCAAAACAAATGATCAAGTCCCTTAAAGAAAATGCCCAAAGATACTTGGCACCATTGCAATTATGGTCTAAAATGATGACCCGCGCCTGTCCCTTTCACATCCTAACATAAGATTGTCCACCAAATACAATGGTGGAACAAACTTGTTAAAAGGGTTAAAACATAGCAATAATCTTTTGAGAAATTTAGGAGTAGACAACCTCTTAGTTACTTGAATCAATCTTGCAAACTAAAACACTTGCCTATTTCAAAAAACCACACATCACTACACTTTCAAAATAACTTTCAAAAACAAATGAAAACCTTTTCAAAAGACATACATCTTTGTATACATCCCCACATGGATCATTACAAAGGTTGCCACCACATTGGCCTCTTTTCAAAACATTTTCAAACCCACACACAAAGCACCATTTCAAACAATTGAAAACAAAAAGGCAAGTGATCTAAGCAAGTAACTAAGAGCCCATGGATAACCATGGATGAAAAGGGTGCTAATACCTTCCCTTTTCATAATCTACCCCCCGAACCCACGAAATATCTCAAAAGGTTTTTGCTGTGCTTTTTTAACCTTTCCTTTAGGATAAAATAAAAAGTCGGTGGCGACTCTTGCTCAACCGCATAAGTGCGAATACGAACGCAAAACCTCAATTCAGTTCTCCCACCGTATCACAATTTCCATGTTAGCTTTGTTGCTTTGTTCGGAGGCTCATGCCAAGGCCTTGATAAGGTTTTTGAAGACAGCCCATGTACCACAAGAAACCTCAACCGATCAATTCCAGGATTGTGTAACCAGCCTTACCGCCGACAACGGCCTGGGTTTCTCTGATGCTGACCTGACTCCTAAGGGAAGAAAGCACAATGACGCATTGCATGTGTCCGTCGAATGCCGAGGAACTACTCTCGCCCATGTCTTGGTCGACACTGGTTCTTCTCTAAACGTGCTGCCTAATAAAGCTCTGGATCGATTGGATTGTGAAGGCTTGGAGCTGAAACCAAGTAATATCATTGTCAGGGCCTTTGACGAATCTAAGAGAATGGTGCATGGGGAGGTCGACATCCCTATCAAGGTGGGCACTGAAGTGTTCCCCTCAACCTTCTATGTGATGGACATCCGCCCATCCTACTCTTACTTGCTAGGAAGGTCGTGGATACATAATGCTGGGGCAGTCACTTCCTCCCTACATCAGATGCTGAAATACCCTGTTAAGGGAAAGATCATAATTGTACACAGTGAAGAGGAGTACATGATCAGTCATTTGAACTCCTTTAGGTATGTGGAAGTGGAGGGCGAATTCATCGAAACACCGTTCCAACACTTCGAGGAAATTGCTCCCGAGGTTGCAGTAGCAAAGGCAGTAGCTGAGGTACCCAAGCAGGTGGCCAGGATGGCATCTCTGAAAGACACAAAGGCTGCAATGAAGGAAGGGAAGAGCTCAACATGGGGTCAGTTGCCTGACTTTCCCCACAAGACAGACAAGTGTGGGTTGGGATTTACCACTGCGGGGCAAAAAGCTATGCGTCGCTCAAAAATTGAAAGGACACCCATCAAGATTTCTCCTCATGGAATCAATGCTTTGGAAGACGAAGACGAAGAGGCCAACATTGAAGATTGGATCTTCCCAACCATGGAAGGGGGACTGCACAACTGGGAGGCGAAAGACTTCATTCCCATTACTTTCATCAATCAGTAATTTATCTTTCGAACATTTTCTGTTGGTCTGTAATAATTACTCTTAAACAATCTGCACACTACTTTTTCACCTCATGCCTTGCCCGGGGCATGTAGGTCCATTTGTAAGGGTTTTGATTCTCTTCATATTCATATGCCATGTTTAATGAATCATTGGACGTTTTTCATTTATAAACTGCTGTGTTCATTTTCTTTCCTTTTGCATTTTTGTTTGTTTAAGGATGGCTATCCCTTACACACACCCACACTCACAAATGCAGGTACCCATCCACTCTGGATTCTATGGGTGACTATTCTGCTGTATCCTTCAATAACTCTGAAGATTTGGTCAATCAGGCTGAATACGAAGATGACGAAGATTGTGAAGTACCAGGAGAGCTAGCCAGACTTCTACAACAAGAAGAGAGGGCCATCTTGACTCATGAAAAGTTGTTGGAAACAGTCAACTTAGGAACAGAGGAAGACAGGAAGGAAGTACAAGTGGGTGCCAATCTGGAACCAAGTGTCAAGGAGCGCTTAATACAACTGTTAAATGAATACGTGGAAATCTTCGCCTGGTCTTATGAAGACATGCCGGGTTTAGAAACAGACATCGTGGTTCACCGTCTCCCTACAAGAGAGGACTGTCCACCGGTCAAACAAAAAGTACGCCGAATGAGGCCTGACATGTCTGAGAAGATTAAAGCAGAAGTAATGAAGCAATTCAACACTGGCTTTCTAGCTGTTACATCCTATCCACAATGGGTTGCTAACATTGTGCCAGTACCTAAAAAAGACGGCAAGGTCAGAATGTGTGTGGACTACCGGGATTTGAACAGGGCTAGCCCTAAAGATGATTTTCCGCTACCGCATATCGACATTTTGATTGACAACACAACTCAACACAAGGTGTTTTCTTTCATGGACGGATTCTCGGGCTACAACCAGATTAAAATGGCTCCCGAGGACATGGAGAAAATAACCTTTGTTACACAATGGGGTACCTTCTGCTACAAAGTGATGCCGTTCGGACTGAAGAACGCAGGGGCAACTTATCAACGCGCCATGGTAGCTTTGTTTCATGATATGATACATCATGAGATCGAAGTTTACGTAGACGACATGATAGCTCGATCACAAATAGAGGAGGAACACCTTGAACATCTGCAAAAGCTGTTTGCCAGATTGAAGGAGTACAAACTCAGGCTGAATCCAAGTAAGTGTACTTTTGGAGTTAGGTCTGGTAAACTTCTAGGATTTATTGTCAACAACAAAGGCATTGAGGTCGATCCAGCAAAAGTAAAAGCAATACAAGAAATGCCTGCTCCCCATACTAAAAAGTAGGTTAGAGGGTTCTTGGGACGCTTGAACGATATTGCCAGATTCATCTCTCATCTGACGTCTACCTGTTAGCCAATTTTCAAACTATTGAAGAAAGATCAGGTAGTCGAATGGAACGATGATTGTCAAACTGCTTTTGATAAGATCAAGGAGTATTTGCTAGAACCTCCTATTCTGATGCCACCCGTCGAAGGAAGACCGTTGATCATGTATCTGACCGTCTTGGATAACTCAATGGGGTGCTGTGATCGGTGGATCTGGAACTGACTGTTTAAAGCTGGTTCGCGAAATGTCGCGGAAGCAAGAGTCGCCACCGTCTTTTATTTTCTCCAAATGGAAAGGACAAAAGCACAGAAAAATTCCTTTAAAGAGATTGCTCTCGGTTCGGGAGGTAGGTTATAGAAAGGGAAGGTGTTAGCACCCTTTCTATCCATGGTTATCCATGGGCTCTTAGATACTTGCTCAATGTGTTTTCAAAATTGTTTGTTTGCTTTTCAATATGGGTTTAAAAGTTTCTTTGAAAAATTTCAGATCGACTCGTACGTCAGAGTGTTTGAAAAGTTTGCTTTGAAAGCTTTTGAAAATGTGTTGGTGTGAAAAGTCTTTTGAGTTTGTTTTGAGATTAGAGCAAGTATCCTTGAGAACCTACCTACCCTAAGGAATTCGTCTGTGTAAATGTCCTTTAAAGTAGTGCCATCCCACCATTGAGAGGTAGGTAGCACCACCGTTGGAGGTATTCGGGTCAATTCGAAGGTTCGGGACATGGTGATCACCGGAGCAATGGGAAGACACCTTAGAAGCTACCCTCATGCCAGGTTCCCGGATCATGAGGACTTACTAAGACATCCTCTACTCGACGATCACCTTTCGAGGCAAGGCAACAGTGAGGCGTACCCTAGGGGTGGTGCGTGCGAATTGTGTGTCATGTTTCAGTTATTTGTCTTGTCGTGTTTATTGGTGTTCTACGCTTGATTTTAATTAGAGCCATTCATTCTTGCATGCATAGTTAACAGTTATAAGTTGCGGGAAAATAAATCTAAGGCTATTACAAAGGCGCGGGTCCACATCGCCAAAATTAAACCGGACCCGATTTAGCGGAAAATAAATAAAGCAATAAAAGTGCGATAAATAAATGTACATGGCTTTGGGAGAGATACAAAATTATAATGAACGATAAAAATAAATCATGTGAAATTAAGGAATTAAACAAAACTAGGGCGTTGGACCCTTCGCAAAAAATTAAAAGTTAATGAGAATTAGAATTAAATGATTAAATGTTTTTTTGGTATTTTGTGTTTTTTAGATTCAATAAGGAAAAGAAGTCAATTAAATTAAACGGCGAATCCTAATTCTAATATTTTTTTATTTATTATGAAAGAATTAAAATATGACCTAAATTAAACCTAATTCATTTATGTACAATTTAAATAGGAAAATAAATAAATAAATAATAATTATTATTCTAAAAAAGGGGAAAAATATTAAAGGGAAATAAAAAGAATTAACAATTAAAACCTAAATTCTACATTTTTTGGATTTTTATTTAAAAAGGAATTAAAATTAAAACCTAATTAAACTAAACAATTTACATTCTAATTTATTCATGAAAATAATTAATATATAAATATTTATTAATTTTTGGCCTTTTCTGATTTTTTAGTGTTTTTATATTTTGTAGGAAAAATAAATTAATTGAATTAAGACAATAAAATAAATAAAACAACAAAAATAAAAGTGAGAAGAAAAAATATAAAATGCAAACCCTGGTGGGGTGTTGCCCCAAATAAGGAGGTATAAATTTGGAAAGCCTGGCCCAATTGAATTTGAATTTGCTGACTTTCCATGATTCCATATGATGCGTTTGACTCATACCTAGGGTGTACCCCCAATCTTCTGCCTTGAATGAGAGGTCCTGGACACGTGGGCTGCCTGATGGTGAGGAAACATAGTGTACCTGGACATTAGCGAAGTATAGGATCTCCTATTGAAAAATAGCATGGAATTTTTGCCAGACCTGGGACTTGAACCCAGGTCTTGAAGGTTACAAGCGCGTCTCCTTGCCAGCTGAACTATGCAATTTCATTTAATATATAATATAACATAAATAATATAAAAGAAAAATAAAGTTAGTGGAGACTTTTAGCGCGAAATTTAAAAGATCCAATCACGTTCAGACACGACTCCTTCTTCTTTGTTTTCCTGAAACATGAAACACATGGGCAACGGTTTTTGATCGTGGCTTTAGGGGACTTAGAAGAAAATAGCGACTAGCCCCTCGTCGCTCATAAATTGAGCGCGAGGGTGCCAACTTCTTCGTCTCATCCTGCTTAAGCTATTGGAGTTGGTCTGGAAGCATAATTTTTCCTTGGGCAAAAACCCCCAAATTTGAAACCTGCAAACCCTAGAGGACGCTCATGGTAGATTCATGTTTATGCCACAAAAACCCAATTAATTATGATGGTTAGTTCACAAACTTCATAAGAAGCATGAATATACAAACAAAAATGCAAAAAGATGTCTAAATCATGCTATGCGATTTCAAGATGTTCTTGGTACAGTTTGACTTAGAGGTACCGATTCAAGGGGTTTTTGTTGATGTTAAGGATTGAGAGACGTTCCAGGATGCCTCAGGATGCTTATGGAATAAAAATTGGAGCTTGAATCGACTCCTAAGGTTGATTTCAGTGTTTGAGTTTTTTGTCCAAAATTTCAATATGCCAAAGGTGTGTTATGCGCAGCTTCCAGTCTTGGATCATTAGGGTTATGATTCTGAGTATGTATAGAGCATGCTAGGTCAAAAATATTGCACAAAATCTCAAGCATTCATGGTTTCACATATTTGATTTTGGAAAATCTTTTTCATATCTTTTTTTCATGGTTTTTGTGTCAATTAGGTTTCAATCAAGCCAAAACCTTCTATATTAGCATGTGCACGAAATCTCAAGTTCAAATCATGCATAAAAAGATTTGTTTAGGTCAATTTTATATTTTTCACATATTAAAATAATTTAAATGAATTAATATTGATATAAATTCAAATAAATAATTAAAAAATATGAAAATACTTCCCTTTGGGCCTAATGGTCGTGCATAGGCTTGGCATGAAGAATCTTGGAAGAAAAATGGGCCCATTTGCATTTTTAGGCCTTTTGCCTCAATGTTGACTTTTCAAAATTCCTAAAAATTTCCCAACTTCCACAAGGCATAACTTGGTCAATTTTTAAGCTTTTCACATGTTCTTGGACATTTTGGAAAGGTCTTTGAGTCCTTTAACCAATGCCTTTGGTCCCATGTCATTTTGATTTACCAATCTCAAGTTATGGCCTTTGACTTAAAGTCACTTTTTGTTGACTTTTGAAAATGACCTATAATGTTGAAATTGATAACTTTTTGTGAGAGCATTTCTTGGACTTGGAACATGAAGATGAATTGTAGGAAATGTCTTTCTCTTCAAAATGAGCTTTGGATGGAATTTTTCTGATAATCCATGTGAAAGTTATGCCCTGGTCAATTTCAGTTGACTTTTTCAGCTGTCCAAATATAGCAACTTTTGCATCTTTGATGATTTCTGAGCCAAACTTTGAGAATCCTGATCAAGCATTGATCAAATGATGTTTGTGGCTTCAAAATGATATGTTGACCAAAAATTTGAACTTTCGACTGTCAAATGACCATTTTGCCCCTACAGTTGACTGTAGTGCAATCTAGGGTTTTGACTGTGCAATTTTGAGCTGAATGCCTTGAAACTTGATATGAAGATACTTGACCATCTTTTTAAGCATGTGAGACTTGATTGGACCTTTGAAAAGTTCATTTGCTTGACCAGAACTCAAACCCTAGTTTTGACTGTCTAGGAGACAGTTGAGCTGCACAACCCTTGGGGAATCTTGTGATCTTGACTTTGACAATTCTTGATGAATATGGGAGGGCAAATTTTGGGGTACAACAGTTGCCCCTGTCCAATCTTCTTAGACCTGAGGATGCAGATTGGCTGACGTGCCTTTCGTAATCCGAGGGTAGAAGATGATTGGACACTAGAGTGCCCAGAAATTTGCGCTCACATAGTGACGATGATGGGGGAATGGGCTTATAGATGCCATTTAGAGGTTGCTGGATAGGATGATGGGCTTATAGATGCCATCTGGATGTTGATCGCGTAGGAGATTCCTTAGCGAGAACCTGCATACCTGCAAAACAGAAAAATGAGTACCTGACACGCTGCAGGAGCTGATTTTAGATGCTTGACATAGATATGTCCTGACTGGTTACAGGAGCTGGGTCTGGAGCTTCAAACGTTGATGAATGAACCAGGGATGGTTACTGCCTTAGCAAGGATGGTAAGAGAATCCTGAATGATTTCAACCTCAACAACGCTCGTCGAGAAAATCTTGGTGAGAATTACCATCTTCGTAGTGCCAGGAAGAGAACCAAAGGACATTATAATCTCAAAGGGAGTCACCTCACTCGCCGTTGGAGAGGGAACTATAGGAAATTATAATCTGGAAGGAAATGTCACCTCACGCTCATGCCGGAGAGGGAAACATCTTGAAAGGGAATTACCACTTCACTCGCCGTTGGAGAGGGGACCATAAGAGAATATCACCTCACGCTCATGCCGGAGAGGGAAACATCTGAAGAAGGAATTACCACCTCACACGCCGTTGGAGAGGGGACCATAAGAGAATATCACCTCACGCTCATGCCGGAGAGGGGAACATCTGAAGAAGGAATTACCACCTCACACGCCGTTGGAGAGGGGACCATAAGAGAATATCACCTCACGCTCATGCCGGAGAGGGGAACATCTGAAGAAGGAATTACCACCTCACACGCCGTTGGAGAGGGGACCATAAGAGAATATCACCTCACGCTCATGCCGGAGAGGGGAACATCTGAAGAAGGAATTACCACCTCACACGCCGTTGGAGAGGGGACCATAAGAGAATATCACCTCACGCTCATGCCGGAGAGGGGAACATCTGAAGAAGGAATTACCACCTCACACGCCGTTGGAGAGGGGACCATAAGAGAATTTCTACTGAATCTTTATCAGAAAAATCTGTTTGGAGTCGATTTAACTGGACTAGAGAAGTCTTTGAAATATGTTTGAGAATTTCAACTGCACCCTTCCTGAAAGGTAGAGGTCAGTTATATGCGATGCATGATATGGATCAAGCAAACATGGATACGATTTATATGATATGATGTGTACATGCATGCTATAATGATGCATGTGATGATTCATGTATGTTTTCGTCTAGGAAAATAAATCCTTGACGGGTGCCGGGAAGTCATATCCTGGGCTGATGTTGAGGAAGAGATTTTGCTTCCGCTGCGGATGATTGTTGCAAGAATACCGGTAGGAGAAGATAACTCCGTTGAGGAATAAACTTGGCAAATGAAATAACTCTGCGGGAGAAAAGATACTCTAGCGATCATGCTGGGGAGTGCTACTCTGTGGGGATAGCGATGCTTTACTGAGTTGATGAAGATGACTTGCTGAGGATACCTTGCTGTATTGGAAGTATGAATGGACTTCGCTGGGGATAAGAAGACTCTGTCGACGACGCTCTTTCCGTGGCTTTTGGCTGAGGATAACCCAGTTATATCCTATTAATGAAATAACTCTTTAAATCAAGCCGGACGACGCGTTCGTGCTCTGAGAGGGATAGGCTTCCAGAATTTACTGGGGATAAGCTTAACTGCTTGGGGGAGATGAATTCCATCTTCTTGAGGAACTGGATTGGACTCTCCTGGGGAAGTTTTGATGTGCTAGGGAAGTGATTCCTTTGAATATTGGTCTGCCGCCGGGGGACAATCTTTGGACCAAGACTGCCGGGGATGCTTGTTATGAATATATGTATTGCTGCTGGGGAATGTTGCTATCTGCTAGAGGATACCCAACTTCCTTAAGATTTGATAACTCTGCTTGGAGAAGAATGTACTAGCTGCTGATTCACTCTCTGGGGAATTAGGATGTACTGGTCGTGTTCTTTAGCTGAACCTACCTTGGTACCTTGGAGGACAGAACAATTAGATTGCTTAGACAACTCTTTATTGCCCCTATTTCGGAGGTTGGAGAAGAAGACCTGTGAGGTGCTGATAGTTGTTGATGGACAGCCCTTCTTCTGGTAGACAGGTGACAAGATAACAGGACATAGTCGTACGCTTTGATCCCTAACTTTTGCCTGGACCGCCCTTTCGGGTTTTCAGTCCACCGGGATACCCATTTTTGCCCAAGCCGCCTTTTCAGGTTTTCGACTTGCCGGGTGTACAGATTTTTTCATTTCACCCCTTCATTTTGCCCGAACCCTTTTGGTTCGCCGGGAAACCCTTATTTTTGCCTAGGTACGTCGACCTAGCGGGTCTTTGATTATGCGTAGTATTTTTTCTGACTATGTCCATGCTCTCTGGATGTAGGGAGTTGCCCCTGTTAGAAGTGTTTTTCCATGCCACCAGAAGGTGTTTGATCAGGCCAGATTCGTTGTTGAAATGCCCCGAGTGACTCAGGTGGAGATTTGCCCTAGGCTATTTGCCTTTGAGAGATTCTCTGAATCTTGATTGGATTGCCCCAGATGATGGACAATGATCTTGTCTGCCCCTTGATTGGAAGTACTTTTGTTCACTAGGTATTCATCGTGCGAATTTCCCTGCTGTTCAAACAAAAAGTCATATGCAAACAAAGTTATGTCAAAAACGCAAAGCTTATGTCTGTCTCGAAGATTTTGAAAATGCATCTTTTCATAAAACAAGTGAATGTTTGTAAAACGTGATATCAACTCCGTATTTACCGTAGCCTTAAGGAGTCAGGATACCTTCGTAACAGTATGCTTTCGAACTAACCCATGCTTCAGCTAGGACTTTTTGAGGGTTATAACGTGGCTTGGTTCACGGTTTAAGAAACAAAGGATAAAGGCTCAAATTATTTGTACCCACCCGCTCTTCGTGATGTTCTCCAAACCTAAACTCAGTTGATCGTGCGTTAGACCTTGTTTGAGTCTTTGCTTTGATGTTCCAATAATGGTTCAGATGTTGATGATTTCTTTTGAATAGGCAGTCATTTTTTGCTTTGGTTGAGGGTTTGTGAGACCTCTTTCTTGACTTCTATTATCCCTTTCTTTTTTTGCCTGAACTGTTTCCTTTTTGGAATTACAGTCAGCGGGATGCCCCAGTTTCATAAGTCCCCTTTGTAGGTTTAGACTTTTTTTTTTGGGCTTTTCATTTATGAATTTTGATGATGACTGCCTGTCCTTTTGATTGTTCTGAACCATTACTGTCTTTGTTTTGTAAGGACTCCTTTGGTGCCATTTGTTATGCACTTGGATCAACTGAGAGAACTACCCTGCCCCAGGTTATGATTAAGGGTTTTGATTTTCGAAAATAAAAACTCCTACTTCTTTGGCTCTGATGGGTTGACGAGGGATTATCATCCTTATAACTCCAGTGTTTAGGGGTTGAAACAATGCCTGTACCTCATTAGCGGGGTCTGTTCAAAAGCATACTGTAATTGTTGTGGTATCGTTTTCGTCATCCTCCCTCAAGAGGCTTAGGATTAAAGATCAAGAGTCGACATCAGAAAAAATATGAAAACAGTTTGCATATAGTGAATGCGAATATATTGATTCAAAACAGACATAAGCGATGCATTAATGAACTAACAACGTTTGACATGAGTAATGTTTAGACAATCAAAGAAAAATGCAACTTGAACATTCGAATGAACACAAGTTTTCTAGTTTGAATTAGTCACTTCAGATGGGAGATTCTTAGCAGAAGCATTTCATTTGGCCACCCGGCATGAACTCCAGTACCCTTCCGTCGATCAAGTCCTGGATCTTGTTCTTCAAGCTCCAACAGTCGTTGGTGTCATGTCCAGGACTGTCAGAATGGTAGGCACATCTTTTATCAGGGTTATAAGTAGGAGCAGAGATGTCAGGATTCTGGGGAGGACCCTTTAAAGTAATCAGATTGACCTCCAACAAGTGTTCCAGCATTAGAGATGGTGATATGCCAGTCTCAGTGAAATGTCTTCCAGGCGTGTATCGCTTGCGTCAATTACCCCGTTGATACTGGGCTTGTGAAGTAGTAGCAATTTGGAGAGGTTCATTCTTCACCATACCAGACTTTGGTCCTCTTGGTGGCTGATCAAAGACTTGGTCCCTGACTTGGGCTGGTTGCTTCATATCTTGATGAAGCTGACTGATCATGGCCCTCAGCTCTCCTTGCTCCTGAGCTAAACCCTGAATGAGGGCCCTTTGCCCCAGCATCTGGGTTTTCAATGTGTCTACCTCAGCTTGTAGACGTTTCAGTTGTTCGTCCTTGTCATCTTCAGGACTCTTTCTGATCGGATTCCCCATGAGGAGTGCCCTCAACTCTTCCTGCCCCTTGGATAGACCTAGGAAGATTTCCCTGAACTGAGTCTCCTGAGCATGAAGACCCTGGTTACCTTGTTGGGAAGCCATTGCTGAAATAAACAGCGAGAAGGGTAAGTGACCTGCAACAAGGATACCTGTTATACAATGATGTGTATGATATGCATGCAATGTTTTCAAGGACCTCGCGGGGTAAACAAGAAAGTTTGTTAGCATTGGAATTTATAGCTTGATTGAAGGAAACCCATGTTGTTGGGAATTCTTCTTCAAGGGTCAAAGGCTCACCATATCCAGTGGGTCATAGCCCCTGACAACCTTGGCTAGAGGAAAATAAATCCTCTTTGCCCCTTGCTAGATGTTTGATTTATTATGACCTGCATCACAAGCCCTTGAGATCCTTGAAATGGGTTAGGATGTATGCAATGGTATGCAATGGTATGATGTCATGCTATGCATGGGGTGATGTAGGTAAACTCTGTTATGAGCCCCAACTAAGGACTATAAACAGACCCTGCAAGAAATTCAGTAAACCCTGTCATGAGTCTTAGTTAAGGACTATAAACAAGACCTGCAAGAAATTTAGTACCCTGTTATGAGTCCCAATTAAGGACTATAAACAGAACCTGCAAGAAACCTAAGCAAAACCTGTCATGAGTCCCAATTAAGGACTATAAACAGAACCTGCAAGTGGTTAGTACACCCTGTTATAAGTCCCATTTAAGGACTATGAACAAGACCTGCAAGAAACAAGTGTTAGGTAACAAGCATGCAGATAGTCAAGTACGAAGGCACACAAGTCACACAAAAGGGCCCTTAGGGTTTAGGCCAGCATGAGGTCTAGGTATTACCCTTTTGAAGTTGGTGGGTTCAACCTGTCCTAATCAAAGTAACCGGGTTCTTAGAGGATCCCAATATCATTGACTACCCTCAATCGGTCATAACTCCAGCATCGCAATCTTTTCTTGCGGCCAGAACCATCACGAGAGTTTAGCCTCAATGGGTGTAGCATACTGCTACTGTTCTAAAGGCCAAGTTGTGTCAATTAAGGTTCTAAGGTTGTTGGTGCTTAATGACTCCTTAGAAGACCCATACTCTCCTCGTTGCAACACGAGGGATATCGGTACAGACTAAGGTGCCACACCAACGTAGCCACTGCTTCACCTGTGTCGGTCTACGCCGGACAGGTCCCTCACAGCTTACGCTACCTAACAGGGTATCCCCAGATCCGGGTTAGGATCTATGTAACTCCGATACAACCCACAATAGTAAAGCAAGCAAAGAAAACAATTGAAAACACAGTGATCTAGCCCTAAGGTACACCTCACTTTATAAAGTATCCCCAGCAGAGTCGCCAGTTCTGTGATCGGTGGATCTGGAACTGACTGTTTAAAGCTGGTTCGCGAAATGTCGCGGAAGCAAGAGTCGCCACCGTCTTTTATTTTCTCCAAATGGAAAGGACAAAAGCACAGAAAAATTCCTTTAAAGAGATTGCTCTCGGTTCGGGAGGTAGGTTATAGAAAGGGAAGGTGTTAGCACCCTTTCTATCCATGGTTATCCATGGGCTCTTAGATACTTGCTCAATGTGTTTTCAAAATTGTTTGTTTGCTTTTCAATATGGGTTTAAAAGTTTCTTTGAAAAATTTCAGATCGACTCGTACGTCAGAGTGTTTGAAAAGTTTGCTTTGAAAGCTTTTGAAAATGTGTTGGTGTGAAAAGTCTTTTGAGTTTGTTTTGAGATTAGAGCAAGTATCCTTGAGAACCTACCTACCCTAAGGAATTCGTCTGTGTAAATGTCCTTTAAAGTAGTGCCATCCCACCATTGAGAGGTAGGTAGCACCACCGTTGGAGGTATTCGGGTCAATTCGAAGGTTCGGGACATGGTGATCACCGGAGCAATGGGAAGACACCTTAGAAGCTACCCTCATGCCAGGTTCCCGGATCATGAGGACTTACTAAGACATCCTCTACTCGACGATCACCTTTCGAGGCAAGGCAACAGTGAGGCGTACCCTAGGGGTGGTGCGTGCGAATTGTGTGTCATGTTTCAGTTATTTGTCTTGTCGTGTTTATTGGTGTTCTACGCTTGATTTTAATTAGAGCCATTCATTCTTGCATGCATAGTTAACAGTTATAAGTTGCGGGAAAATAAATCTAAGGCTATTACAAAGGCGCGGGTCCACATCGCCAAAATTAAACCGGACCCGATTTAGCGGAAAATAAATAAAGCAATAAAAGTGCGATAAATAAATGTACATGGCTTTGGGAGAGATACAAAATTATAATGAACGATAAAAATAAATCATGTGAAATTAAGGAATTAAACAAAACTAGGGCGTTGGACCCTTCGCAAAAAATTAAAAGTTAATGAGAATTAGAATTAAATGATTAAATGTTTTTTTGGTATTTTGTGTTTTTTAGATTCAATAAGGAAAAGAAGTCAATTAAATTAAACGGCGAATCCTAATTCTAATATTTTTTTATTTATTATGAAAGAATTAAAATATGACCTAAATTAAACCTAATTCATTTATGTACAATTTAAATAGGAAAATAAATAAATAAATAATAATTATTATTCTAAAAAAGGGGAAAAATATTAAAGGGAAATAAAAAGAATTAACAATTAAAACCTAAATTCTACATTTTTTGGATTTTTATTTAAAAAGGAATTAAAATTAAAACCTAATTAAACTAAACAATTTACATTCTAATTTATTCATGAAAATAATTAATATATAAATATTTATTAATTTTTGGCCTTTTCTGATTTTTTAGTGTTTTTATATTTTGTAGGAAAAATAAATTAATTGAATTAAGACAATAAAATAAATAAAACAACAAAAATAAAAGTGAGAAGAAAAAATATAAAATGCAAACCCTGGTGGGGTGTTGCCCCAAATAAGGAGGTATAAATTTGGAAAGCCTGGCCCAATTGAATTTGAATTTGCTGACTTTCCATGATTCCATATGATGCGTTTGACTCATACCTAGGGTGTACCCCCAATCTTCTGCCTTGAATGAGAGGTCCTGGACACGTGGGCTGCCTGATGGTGAGGAAACATAGTGTACCTGGACATTAGCGAAGTATAGGATCTCCTATTGAAAAATAGCATGGAATTTTTGCCAGACCTGGGACTTGAACCCAGGTCTTGAAGGTTACAAGCGCGTCTCCTTGCCAGCTGAACTATGCAATTTCATTTAATATATAATATAACATAAATAATATAAAAGAAAAATAAAGTTAGTGGAGACTTTTAGCGCGAAATTTAAAAGATCCAATCACGTTCAGACACGACTCCTTCTTCTTTGTTTTCCTGAAACATGAAACACATGGGCAACGGTTTTTGATCGTGGCTTTAGGGGACTTAGAAGAAAATAGCGACTAGCCCCTCGTCGCTCATAAATTGAGCACGAGGGTGCCAACTTCTTCGTCTCATCCTGCTTAAGCTATTGGAGTTGGTCTGGAAGCATAATTTTTCCTTGGGCAAAAACCCCCAAATTTGAAACCTGCAAACCCTAGAGGACGCTCATGGTAGATTCATGTTTATGCCACAAAAACCCAATTAATTATGATGGTTAGTTCACAAACTTCATAAGAAGCATGAATATACAAACAAAAATGCAAAAAGATGTCTAAATCATGCTATGCGATTTCAAGATGTTCTTGGTACAGTTTGACTTAGAGGTACCGATTCAAGGGGTTTTTGTTGATGTTAAGGATTGAGAGACGTTCCAGGATGCCTCAGGATGCTTATGGAATAAAAATTGGAGCTTGAATCGACTCCTAAGGTTGATTTCAGTGTTTGAGTTTTTTGTCCAAAATTTCAATATGCCAAAGGTGTGTTATGCGCAGCTTCCAGTCTTGGATCATTAGGGTTATGATTCTGAGTATGTATAGAGCATGCTAGGTCAAAAATATTGCACAAAATCTCAAGCATTCATGGTTTCACATATTTGATTTTGGAAAATCTTTTTCATATCTTTTTTTCATGGTTTTTGTGTCAATTAGGTTTCAATCAAGCCAAAACCTTCTATATTAGCATGTGCACGAAATCTCAAGTTCAAATCATGCATAAAAAGATTTGTTTAGGTCAATTTTATATTTTTCACATATTAAAATAATTTAAATGAATTAATATTGATATAAATTCAAATAAATAATTAAAAAATATGAAAATACTTCCCTTTGGGCCTAATGGTCGTGCATAGGCTTGGCATGAAGAATCTTGGAAGAAAAATGGGCCCATTTGCATTTTTAGGCCTTTTGCCTCAATGTTGACTTTTCAAAATTCCTAAAAATTTCCCAACTTCCACAAGGCATAACTTGGTCAATTTTTAAGCTTTTCACATGTTCTTGGACATTTTGGAAAGGTCTTTGAGTCCTTTAACCAATGCCTTTGGTCCCATGTCATTTTGATTTACCAATCTCAAGTTATGGCCTTTGACTTAAAGTCACTTTTTGTTGACTTTTGAAAATGACCTATAATGTTGAAATTGATAACTTTTTGTGAGAGCATTTCTTGGACTTGGAACATGAAGATGAATTGTAGGAAATGTCTTTCTCTTCAAAATGAGCTTTGGATGGAATTTTTCTGATAATCCATGTGAAAGTTATGCCCTGGTCAATTTCAGTTGACTTTTTCAGCTGTCCAAATATAGCAACTTTTGCATCTTTGATGATTTCTGAGCCAAACTTTGAGAATCCTGATCAAGCATTGATCAAATGATGTTTGTGGCTTCAAAATGATATGTTGACCAAAAATTTGAACTTTCGACTGTCAAATGACCATTTTGCCCCTACAGTTGACTGTAGTGCAATCTAGGGTTTTGACTGTGCAATTTTGAGCTGAATGCCTTGAAACTTGATATGAAGATACTTGACCATCTTTTTAAGCATGTGAGACTTGATTGGACCTTTGAAAAGTTCATTTGCTTGACCAGAACTCAAACCCTAGTTTTGACTGTCTAGGAGACAGTTGAGCTGCACAACCCTTGGGGAATCTTGTGATCTTGACTTTGACAATTCTTGATGAATATGGGAGGGCAAATTTTGGGGTACAACAGGTGCATACTGGGCCAGCATGACGAGTCTGGTCGAAAAGAGCATGCCATTTATTACCTTAGCAAAAAGTTTACCGACTGTGAGACTCGCTACTCACTGCTTGAGAAAACTTGTTGCGCTTTGGTATGGGCTGCTCGCCGACTAAGGCAGTATATGTTGACTCATACCACTTTGCTGATTTCCAAAATGGACCCAATCAAGTATATCTTCGAAAAGCCTGCTTTATCTGGAAGAATCGCTAGATGGCAGATGATCCTGACTGAGTATGACATCTAGTATACTACCCAAAAAGCTATAAAAGGGAGTGTACTAGCTGACCATCTAGCTCATCAAGCTATCGAAGATTATCAACCCATGAGATTCGACTTCCCGGACGAGGACATCATGACTCTGGACAACATTGAAGGTAACGGACCGTATGACGAACCTGAAAAAGGATCCCGATGGACCCTGTACTTTGATAGTGCTTCAAATGCACTTGGAAACGGTATTGGTGCGATACTCATTTCCCCGGAAGGTTGCCACACACCTTTCACGGCCCGACTTTGCTTCAGCTGTACCAACAACATGGCCGAATATGAAGCTTGCATTTTTGGTCTCAAGGCTGCTATAGACTTGGGGATCAAATCTTTGATCGTATTTGGGGACTCGGCTTTGGTTATCAGTCAAATCGAAGGAGAGTGGGACACCAAACACCCTAATCTTATCCCATACAAAGAACATGTCCTGACATTGTTGCCTCATTTCGAGCAAATCACCTTTGAGCATTTCCCGCGAGAAGAGAATTAGCTAGCGGATGCTCTGGCTACAATGTCTTCCATGTTTAAACTCAACTGGGATAACGAGGCTCCCCAAATCACCATTGAGCGAATGGATGAACCTGCGCATTGTCATGAGATTAATACCGAAGAAGTATCAGAACAACCCTGGTTCCATGAAATCAAAAGGTATCTCCAGACTAGAGAATATCCCGAAGGAGCTTCCGTAAATGACAAGAAGTTCCTAAGGAGATTTGCTGCCAAGTTCTTCCTGAGCAACGACATCCTTTACAAGCGCAGCCATGATTGTGTTTTACTCCGATGTGTAGACAAAGCTGAAGCAGAGTTAATCATGACTGAGATACACAGTGGCACATTTGGCACCCACTTGAGCGGACATACGATGGCTAAGAAGATTCTAAGGGCAGGCTATTACTGGTCTACCATGGAAGCTGATTTCCATCAACATTCCCGTACTTGCCACAAATGTCAAGTCTACGCTGACAAGATTCATATTCCTCCTGTTCCTCTCAACGTTCTGACAGCTCCTTGGCCATTCGCAATGTGGGGCATTGACGTGATTGGAGAGATCAAGCCCACGGCATCCAATGGACATCGCTTCATCCTGGTTGCTATTGACTATTTCACCAAGTGGGTTGAAGCAGCTTCCTTTGCCTCTGTTACCAAAAATGTGGTTGCCCGCTTCATCAAGCAGAACCTCATATGCCAGTATGGTGTCCCCGACAGGATCATCACAGGCAACGGTACAAATCTGAACAATACTATGATCACCGCTCTATGCGAACAGTTTAAGATTTATCATCACAATTCATCTCTGTGATCGGTGGATCTGGAACTGACTGTTTTAAAGCTGGTTCGCGAAATGTCGCGGTAAGCAAGAGTCGCCACCGTCTTTTATTTTCTCCAATTGGAAAGGACAAAAGCACAGAAAAATTCCTTTAAAGAGATTGCTCTCGGTTCGGGAGGTAGGTTATAGAAAGGGAAGGTATTAGCACCCTTTCTATCCATGGTTATCCATGGGCTCTTAGGTACTTGCTCAATGTGTTTTCAAAATGTGTGCTTGCTTTTCAAGTGTGGGTTTCAAAAATATTCTTTGAAAAGTTTCAATTCAACTCGTACGTCAGAGTGTTTGAGAAGTTTGCTTTGAAAGTTTTTTGAAAGTGTTGGTGTGAAAAGATTTGATTTGTTTTGTTTTAAAGAGAGCAAGTACCCTTGAGAACCTACCTACCCTAAGGAATTCGTCTGTGTAAATGTCCTTTAAAGTAGTGCCATCCCACCATTGAGAGGTAGGTAGCACCACCGTTGGAGGTGTTCGGGTCAATTCGATTTGAGGGACATGGTGATCACCGGAGCAATGGGAAGACATCTTAGAAGCTACCCTCATGCCAGGTTCCCGGACCATGAGGACTTACTAAGACGTTTTCTACTCGACGACCACCTTTCGAAAGGCAACAGTGAGGCGTACCCTAGGGGTGGTGTGTGCGAATTGTGTGTCATTTTCAGTTCATTATTTGTCTTGTCATGCATTGGTGATCTAACGATTCAATTTTACTTTTCGGGCATTCATTCTTTCATGCATATTTATTAACAGTTATATTTGCGAGAAAATAAATCTAACTATTACAACTGGCGCGGGTCCACATCGCCAAAAAAACCGAACCCGATTTGACTGAAAATAAAATAAAGCGAATAAATAAAAAGTCCGAGAGTTTTTAATTACATGGCTTTGGGGCATATACAGAGGTATCTAAACAACGTCAAATAAATGCGCGAAATAAAGACTAAACAAAATTGGGGCGTTGGACCCTTTTACAAATAATTAAAGGTTAATCAAGGAAATTAAAAATTAAATGAAAAATAATGTTTTTGTGTTTTTTAGGTCTAAAAGAAAAAAGAGAAAAGTTAATTAAAATTAAAATCCTAGTTCTAATGTTTTTTTAAATTTATTATAAAAAAGATTTAATTTCTAACCTAATTAAATTCTAAACTAATTTATATACAATTTTTGATTTATAGGGAATAAATAATAAATAATAATATGGTGAGAAAAAAGGAAAGAATTAAAAAGGATATAAAAAATTTATAATTATTCTAATTTTACATTTTTTGGATTTTTTTATTATGAAAAAAGAATTAAAATTAAAATTAAAACCTAATTAAACTAAATGATTTACATTTTAATTTATTTATAAAAGAATCAAAATTAATTATATTTTTTTGTCTTTTCTGTCTTTTTAATGTTTTTTGTATTTTTTTGTAAAAATTAATTAGATAAGAAAATAAAACACAAGTGAATTTAAAAAAATAAAATGTAAAGAAAATTAGAAAAGAAAGAAAAAAAAAGATAGAACCAGGGGGTATGGATTTGAATTTGGAGGTGCAGGCCTGGCCCATTTGCTGGCAATTGGTTGACTTTTCCACTCCTGTACACGCTTGTTGACTTGATGTATGGTGCACTCCTCATCTTAGCCATGGATCTGAGGCCCTGGGACACGTGGATGAGCTGATGCTGAAGTGCATGGTGAGTCTTAATGTGAGGCCTGCATGCAATCTTGAAATGAAAAATAATATTGGAAATGTGTGAGACCTGGGGTTT
The DNA here is from genome assembly GCA_948472305.1 of Vicia faba. Classification (NCBI taxonomy): domain Eukaryota; kingdom Viridiplantae; phylum Streptophyta; class Magnoliopsida; order Fabales; family Fabaceae; genus Vicia; species Vicia faba. The sequence continues at coordinate 1,073,774,039 of OX451737.1, read as the reverse complement.
GAACCCAGGTCATTGTGGTCCTTAGTGCGCGCCCCTGCCAGCTGAGCCACGTTGGTTTCATTTAACATATAATAGGCAATAAAAAATATAAAAGAAAAATGGTTAGTGTTATGTAAAACGCGCGCAAATTCGAATTATCCAGTCTCCGTGTGACAACTCATCGTCCCTTCCAATTTCCTGAAATGCAAACAGAGAAGGCAACGGTTTTGAAACGTTGTTTTACACGTGCTATGAGAAAATAGCGAATAGCCATATAGGCTATATAAATTGTTCGCGATGGCATCTTCTTCTTCGTCTGGGTGTCCTGAGTTCAGCCATGGCAGTCAGGGACTCTAATTTTTCCCCTAGGCAAAATCCCTAATTTTGACTAAGCTGTAACCCTAGGATTCGAAAATGGCAATTCTTTATTCATGGCACAAAAATGAAATTAAGTACAAGGGTTAGCTCAGAAACTTCATAGGGAATAAGAATGTACAACTGAAATGCAAAGAAAATGCTTAAAATGAAGAGTACGATTTCAAAAATTCTTCTGTACAGTTTGGATGGTAACTACCGTTTCTTTGCGTTTTGATTGAGGTTATGGATTGAAATGCGTTCAGTGATGGTCCAGGATCCTAATGGTATAAAAATTTTGGCTTGAAAAGGTCCCTAGCTTTGAAATCAGTGTTGCCTTTTATGTCCAAATTTTCAAATTGTCAAATGGCCTTTGAACGAGTTTCTTGCTGTACTAGGGTTAGGGTTTGACTCAATGATCATTATGGAATTGAATAAGCTTGCTAACTCTCCTAAATCCATGCTTGAGAAAGAATTGGCATTAGGGTTTGTCCATTAACCATTTTTTCCTAATTTCTAGCCAAAACCTAGACTTAGTATGAAAATGAACCTTGGCCTGATTTTTGAGTTGATTCATGATGTATAGAACTTGTCCAAATTCATTTGACACCATTACATTGACTTTTAAATTTTATTTGAATTTTTAATGAATTAAAATGAATTAAATCATCAAAAATTAAATAAAATAAAAAAGTCAACATTTGGTCTTGAAATCAACCATGGGCCACGTGTGTGGCATGACAAGGATGGACAAAGTGAGAAAAATGGGGCCCTTTTGTCAAAATTGGATTTTCAAGGATAGTTGACTTTTGCCATTTCTCAAAATTTTCCCAACTTCTACAAGGCATAACTTGCTCAATTTTTAAGCTTTTCACATGTTCTTGGACATTTTGGAAAGGTCTTTGAGTCCTTTAACCAATGTCTTTGGTCCCATGTCATTTTGATTTACCAATCTCAAGTTATGGTCTTTGACTTAAAGTCCCTTTTTGTTGACTTTTGAAAATGACCTGTAATGTTGAAATTGATAACTTTTTGTGAGAGCATTTCTTGGACTTGAAGTATGAAGATGAGTTGTAGGAAATGTCTTTCTCTTCAAAATGAGCTTTGGATGGAATTTTTCTGATAATCCATGTGAAAGTTATGCCCTGGTCAATTTCAGTTGACTTTTTCAGCTGTCCAAATATAGCAACTTTTGCATCTTTGATGATTTCTGAGCCAAACTTTGAGAATCATGATCAAGCATTGATCAAATGATGTTTGTGGCTTCAAAATGATATGTTGACCAAAAATTTGAACTTTTGACTGCCAAATGACCATTTTGCCCCTACAGTTGACTGTAGTGCAATTTAGGGTTTTGACTGTGCAATTTTGAGCTGAATGCCTTGAAACTTGATATGAGGATGCTTGACCATGTTTGTAAGCATATGAGACTTGATTGAGCCTTTGAACACTTCTTTTTCTTGATCAGACTCAAAACCCTAATTTTGACTGTTTAGGAGGCCCTTGCACTGTGCAACCCTTGGGGAATTTTGTAGCTTGGCTTGGCAATTTCTTGAGGAATATGGGAGGGCAAATTTTGGGGTATAACAGTTGCCCCTGTTCAATCTTCTTAGACCTGAGGATGTAGATTGGCTGACGCGCCTTTCGTAATCCGATGGTAAAAGAAGATTGGACACTAGAGTGCCCGGAAATTTGCGCTCACATGTTAGCAATGATGGGGGAATGGGCTTATAGATGCCATTTGGAGATTGCTGGATGGGATGATGGGCTTATAGATGCCATCTGGGTGTTTGATTGCGTAAGAGATTCCTTAGCGAGAACCTGCATACCTGCAAAACAGAAAATGAGTACCTGACACGTTGCAGGAGCTGAGTCTGGAGCTTCAAACAGCAATGAAAGAACCAGGGATGATTACTTCCTTAGCATGAATGGTAAGAGAGCCTTGGGCGACTTTAACTTCAACAACGCTCGTTGAGAAAAATCTGGGGTGTCTTCTACTGGGATAAGAATCAGGGAGATCTTAGGATTGATCTGACTGAACCAGAGAAGGCCTTTGACTGGATAAGTCTAGGTCTTGAAATGTCTTCCACTGGATAAGCAATCAGGAAAATCTTGGGACGATTTAACTGAACCAGAGGAGGCCTTTGACTGGATAAGCAATCAGGAAAATCTTGGGACGATTTAACTGAACCGGTCTAGGTCTTGAAATGTCTTCCACTGGATAAGCAATCAGGAAAATCTTGGGACGATTTAACTGAACCAGAGGAGGCCTTTGACTGAACCAGTCTAGGTCTTGAAATGTCTTCAAAGGGATAAGCAATCAGGAAAATCTTGGGACGATTTAACTGAACCAGAGAAGGCCTTTGACTGAATAAGTCTAGGTCTTGAAATGTCTTCCACTGGATAAGCAATCAGGAAAATCTTGGGACGATTTAACTGAACCAGAGGAGGCCTTTGACTGAACCAGTCTAGGTCTTGAAATGTCTTCCACTGGATAAGCAATCAGGAAAATCTTGGGACGATTTAACTGAACCAGAGAAGGCCTTTGACTGAATAAGTCTAGGTCTTGAAATGTCTTCCACTGGATAAGCAATCAGGAAAATCTTGGGACGATTTAACTGAACCAGAGGAGGCCTTTGACTGAACCAGTCTAGGTCTTGAAATGTCTTGAGAACTTAACTGAATTTTCCCTGAAAGATAAAAGTCAGTCATGTGCAATGCATGATATGGATCAAGCAATGATGTTCTCAACATAAATGAGATTTGTATGATGCAGTGCGTTATGCATGCTATAATGATGTATGTGATGTTTTATGTATGTTTTCGTCCAGGAAAATGAATCCTTGACGGGTGCCGGGAAATCGTATCCTGGGCTGATGTCGAAGGATAGATTCTGCTTCCACTGGGGATGATAACTGCAAGGATACCGGTAGGAGAAGATGACTCCGTTGCGGAATAAACTTGGCGAATGGGAGATTCTGCGGGGAGAAAAGATACTCTAGCGATCATGCTGGGAAGCAATACTCTGTGGGGAGAGTGATGCCTTGCTGAATATTGATAGTAACTCTGTTGAGATACCGTTGTTGTATTGGAAGTGTGAATAGACTTCGCTGGGGATAGGAAAGAACTACGTTGACGACGACTTTCACTTGGCTTTTGGCTGAGGATAACCCAGTTATATCCTGTTAAGGAAATAACTCTTTGAATAAAGCCGGACGACGCGTTCGTGTTCTGTGAAGGATAAGCTTCCAGAATATACTGGGGATAAGCTTACTGCTTGAGGAGATGAATCCCACCTTTCCTGGGGAACTTGGATGGGACTCTCCTGGGGAAGTTTTGACATGCTGGGGAAGAATGCACTGACTTGCTGTCTCACTCTCTGGGGAACTTAAGATATCTGGTTAGGTTCTTTAGCTGAACCTACCTTGGTACCTTGGAAGATAGAACAATCAGACTGCTCAGACAACTCTTTATTGCCCCTGTTTCTAGTGTCACCTGCAATCAATTCTTTGTTTCGTATGCAAATATTTATGAGCTAGCAAATTATTGTCAAATGCATATATCACAAATTGAACCTTGGACGTTCTTCGCAAAACAAAACGGAAAAAGAAAAACAGTTGGCACGTTTAACTGAAAAGTATATTTGTATTGATTTTGAATAGCCTGTGAATAGGCGTTTGGTGTACAAGAGGCTGACGTCCTAGTAAGAGAAACGTCGCCGAGCAAAAGAGTTTATATAAGTTTTGTACAAAAGAAAATAAAACAGCTGTGTGAAGTATGAATGATCCACTGGGTTTCAACTCTGCTATTGCCTTTATAACTCCGAGCGTCTCATCCCTTGATGACCTTGGTTGAAGGTGAAGTTGACTGATCGATGCCGTCCTGATGTAGATACCGGATTCTGGATGCAAAGTGATCCAATGAGACACAGTATTACGCTTCTATCCCTAATTTTTGCCTGGACTGCCCTTTCGGATTTTCAGTCCACCGGGATACCCATTTTTGCCCAAGCCGCCTTTTCAGGTTTTCGACTTGTCGGGTGTACAGATTTTTTCATTTTCATCCCTTCATTTTGCCCGAACCCTTTTGGTTCGACGGGAAGCCCTAATTTTTGCCTAGACATGTCAGCCTAGCGGGTCTTTTTTCATGCGTAGTATTTTTTAACTATGTCTGCATTGGCGGGGTGAGGAAGGTCGTCACCATCCATGTTGGTCAATATCATTGCTCCTCCTGAGAACACATGCTTAACCACAAATGGCCCTTCGTACGTAGGGGTCCATTTGCCCCTTGGATCACTCTGAGGAAGGATGATTCGCTTGATCACCAGATCCCCGACTTGATATTCCTGTGGTCTGACCTTTTTGTTAAATGCCCTGATCATTCGCTTCTGATACGTCTGACCATGGCAGATAGCAGCAAGTCTCTTTTCGTCAATAAGGTTGAGTTGATCAAGTCGTGTCTGGATCCAATCATCTTCGTTCAGATTTGCATCCTTCATTATCCGGAGAGAAGGAATTTGTACTTCGATCGGCAAGACTGCCTCCATGCCATAAACCAGAGAGAAAGGAGTTGCCCCAGTTGACGTCCTAGCTGAAGTACGATACCCATGCAGAGCGAACGGTAACATCTCGTGCCAATCTTTATACGTTACTGTCATCTTCTGCACAATCTTCTTGATGTTTTTATTAGCTGCTTCTACAGCCCCATTCATCTTCGGTCTGTAAGGAGAAGAATTGTGGTGCTGTATCTTGAACTGTTCGCAGAGCTCAGCGATCATCTTATTGTTCAGATTGGTACCGTTGTCTGTAATAATCCGCTCAGGGACGCCGTACCGACAGATCAGGTTGTGCCGAATGAACCGTGCCACAACAGTCTTGGTTACCGTAGCATAGGATGCTGCCTCAACCCACTTCGTGAAATAATCAATTGCCACTAGGATGAAGCGATGTCCATTGGATGCCGTAGGTTTTATCTCACCGATCATGTCTATGCCCCACATTGCAAATGGCCAAGGCGCAGTCAGAACATTCAGGGGAACCGGAGGAACATGCACTTTGTCTGCGTAGATCTGGCATTTATGGCATGTCCTAGAATGTTGGTAGCAATCAGCTTCCATGGTGGACCAGTAATACCCTGCCCGTAGGATCTTCTTCGCCATGGTATGTCCGCTGGAGTGTGTACCAAAAGTCCCATCATGTAGCTCTTCCATGATTCTTTCTGCTTCCGTCTTATCTACACAACGCAGTAGGGTTGAATCCTGGTTTCGTTTGTACAAGATGCCATTGCTGAGAAAGAACTTGGCTGCAAACCTCCTCAGGAATTTCTTATCATTGACAGATGCTCCCTCAGGGTATTCCTGTGCTTCCAGATATCTCTTCACTTCGTGGTACCAGGGCTTCTCAGTCACCAGTTCAGTTTCGAGATCACAACAGTATGCCGGTTCGTCCAGTTTCCAGATGATGATCCGGGGAGCTTCATTATCCCATTTAACCTTGAACATTGAAGACATTGTAGCTAACGCGTCCGCCAACTGATTCTCTTCTCTTGGAAAGTGCTCAAATGTTATCTCTGTGAAGTGGGGGATCAGGACCAGCACACATTCTCTGTAAGGAATTAAGTTTGGGTGTTTCGTATCCCACTCTCCTTTGATCTGATTGATCACAAGAGCGGAATCTCCGAAGACACTCAGAAATTTGATCCTCAGGTCAATCGCAGCTTGAAGACCCATAATACACGCTTCATACTCCGCCATGTTGTTGGTACAGTTGAAACACAGCCGGGCGGTGAGTGGAGTATGAGTACCTTGTGGAGATACGATTATGGCGCCGATACCATTTCCCAAAGCATTGGAGGCTCCGTCAAAGTGCATAGACCATCGGGATCCTGGTTCAGGTCCTTCATCCGGTCCAGGTATTACACAGTCAGTTACTATCATAATGCTTTCATCTGGAAACTCAAAGTTCATTGATTGGTAGTCATCCACAGCTTGATGTGCTAGGTGGTCTGCCAATACACTTCCCTTGATGGCTTTTTGGGTCGTGTACTGAATGTCGTATTCTGTCAAGATCATCTGCCATCTTGCAATTCTCCCAGACAGAGCAGGCTTTTCGAATATGTACTTTATAGGATCCATTTTTGAGATTAACAAGGTAGTGTGAGTCAGCATATACTGTCTCAGCCGGCGAGCAGCCCATACCAAAGCGCAGCAAGTTTTCTCAAGCAGTGAGTATCGGGTCTCACAGTCGGTAAACTTTTTGCTAAGGTAATAAATGGCATGCTCTTTTCGGCCAGACTCGTCATGCTGCCCCAGCACACACCCCATTGCATTATCAAGCACAGTCAGGTAAAGTATCAAAGGTCTCCCTTCAACTGGTGGCATAAGGATGGGCGGTTCTTGGAGATATTCCTTGATTCTGTCAAAAGCAGCCTGGCATTCATCATTCCAACGTACTACCTGATCTTTCTTCAGCAGCTTGAAGATTGGTTCACAGGTAGCAGTTAAGTGTGAGATGAACCGAGCAATGTAATTCAGACGTCCTAGAAAGCCTCTGACTTCCTTCTCTGTCTTGGGAACTGGCATCTCTTGAATGGCTTTGACCTTAGCAGGGTCCACTTGAATTCCTTTATCACTGACCACAAAGCCTAGCAACTTTCCCGATCTTACCCCGAAGGTGCACTTGTTCGGGTTCAACCTCAGCTTGTACAATTTCAAACGGTCAAACAATTTCTGCAGATGATCAAGGTGTTCTTCCTCAGTCTGGGACCTAGCGATCATGTCGTCCACATACACTTCTATCTCATGGTGGATCATATCATGAAATAAAGTAACCATGGCACGTTGGTAGGTTGCCCCAGCATTTTTCAGTCCGAAAGGCATGACTTTGTAACAGAAGGTGCCCCACTGAGTAACAAATGTAGTCTTTTCCATGTCTTCCGGAGCCATCTTGATCTGATTGTAGCCTGAAAAACCATCCATGAAAGAGAACACTTTATGCTGAGCTGTATTATCAACAAGGACATCAATGTGGGGTAGAGGGAAGTCATCCTTGGGGCTGGCCCTGTTCAGATCCCTGTAATCAACACACATCCTGACCTTGCCGTCCTTCTTAGGTACCGGCACCACATTAGCAACCCACTGAGGGTAAGAAGTTACTGCAAGAAACCCGGCATCAAACTGCTTCATAACTTCGGCTTTAATCTTCTCAGACATCTCTGGACGCATACGACGGACCTTTTGCTTAACCGGAGGGAAATCTTCTTTAGTAGGTAAGTGATGGACCACAATGTCGGTATCTAATCCGGGCATATCTTCGTAGGACCAGGCAAAGATTTCTTTATAATCATGCAGCATCTGAGTCAACCGTTGCTTCACGCTGAGTTCTAGGTTGGCACCAATCTTCACTTCTTTCTTGTCTTCCTCCGTACCCAAGTTTATTATTTCCACTGGCTCTTCATGGGGTTGAATTGCCCTCTCTTCCTGTTGTAACAATCTTGCAAGCTCACCAGGCACTTCGCAATCATCTTCACCTTCGTCGGCGGCTAAGTTGATCGGATTTTCGAAGTCATAACTGGCAGTAGCAGAGTCGTTACCAGTGAGATCCAGAGTGGATCGAAACCTGTATGAGTGAGTGTGTGTGTAAATACAGCTGTTTTGCAATATGTAAAGAAAGGAAAGAAAAGGAGCGCAAAATTTGAAATGTGAAAAACGTCCAATGCTTTTATTCATGATATATGATAGTGACAAACAAAAAGCCCTCATAAATAAAACCACGGTGCCCCGGGTAAGACACCGGGCCATATAGTCTCAAATTATTGTTTATTACAAATCAAAAACAAAGAAATTCATTACTGGGGAACAAAAGTTATGGGAGTAAAATCTTTAGCAGTCCAATTGGTCAATCCACCGTCGGCCGTTGGGTAGATCCAGCTATCGAACTCTGACTCTCCCACTTCATCTTCCTTTCCAATAGCATTCACTCCATGCTGAGTGATGAGCAACGGAGGTCTTCCAATTCTTGCCTTGCGCACAGCTTTCTGAGCTTCCGTGGTGAAACCCAGCCCAAACTTGTTAGTCTTAGGAGTAAGATCAGGGAGCTTGCCCCAATTTGCACATTCACCTTTTTCGATCACAGCCCGGGCATCCTTTAAGGAGGCCATCTTCATAGGAGAAACCTCTTCATCTTCTGCTGTTGCCAAGGTTGGTGGTACCTCCTCAAAATGTTGAAAGGGGGTTTCAATGAACTCCCCATCCATTTCTACGTATCTGAAAGAGTTGAGGTGGCTGACCATGTATTCCTCCTCCCCTTGTACTGTTACGATCCTCCCCCTGACCGGGTACTTGAGCTTCTGATGCAATGTGGAGGTCACTGCTCCAGCCTTGTGGATCCATGGGCGACCCAGCAAACAAGAATAGGACGGATGGATGTCCATCACATAAAATTTTGAATCAAATACTTGTGACCCAACCCTGATTGGGATGTCCACTTCACCATGCACCATTCTTTTGGACCCGTCAAAGGCCCGGACAACAATGCTACTTGGTTTGAGCTCTAGACCTTCACAATCCAGCCTATCCAGAGCCTTCTTGGGCAGCACATTTAATGAAGAACCTGTGTCAACCAGCACATGAGCAAGAGTAGTGCCCCTGCATTCAATGGAGACATGCAGGGCATCATTATGGTTCTTCCCCTTTGCTGTCAGATCGGCATCAGAGAAACCCAGGCCATTATCAGCAGTTAGGTTGGCCACACAATCGGTGAACTGGTCAGCAGTCGTATCTTGGGGTACATGGGCAGTCTTTAAGAAAGCAATCAGAGCCTTTGCATGGGCCTCTGAACACAACAGCAGTGACAACATGGAGATTTTAGAGGGGGTGTGCCCCAGCTGTTCCACAACATTGAAATCACTTTTCTTTATTATCTTGAGAATTTCTTCCATTTCCTGCTTGGAAGCCTCAACAATGGTCTTTGGTGCCTCCGTCCTGGCAGACACATCAGCAGCAATTCCCTTGCCCCGAGTATCAGATGACTCAGCAGCAGGGGTGGATACTTGGTCAGAAGGAGAAACAGGCACTCTGGCAGGTGTGAAGATCAAAGGCCTATGAATTGCTGGAGGAGCAATGTCTGGTGAGAACAGTCTTCCACTACGAGTGACCTTAGCAGGCCTGGTGATGTTGGAGACACCAGTATCAATGTTGCACTCTTGTTTCACACCCAGAACATAAACATCCGCCCCATAGTGCCATGGGACAGCCTTATCAGATTTGTAGGGTATAGGCCCCGGAACAGTAATGGTGATGGGAACATTCTTGTGAACTGACAAAATTTGTATAGGCTTCTTTGAAGGAGCCTCGGAATAGTTGTTGAGGATGGTAACGATCGACACTTCTTCAACAGGAACAGCAGGAACAACAGTCTTTTCAAACAAAATCTCTCTACTATCTATCAGGTTTTGGATGCCTGACTTCAACAGAGAACAACCAACAGGGGAAGCAACACATAGAGGGCAACTTTCGCTACATCCCGGAAATAAACCGGCTAGCAACAGATTCCTCTTGACCATCAGCAACGGAGTAGCAACATCATCCACCGAAGCTACATACAAATTCTCTTCAACAGCATTCACTCCATGCTGGGGCATGGGAGCATTTACAACATTCGGCTTCTCGGGCGCCTCAAACTGTATCTCCTTGGCATCAATGAGGTCTTGAACTTTGTTCCTTAGGGCCCAACAGTCATCTGTGTTATGCCCCGGGCTATCAGAGTGATAAGCACAGCGAGCATTTGGATTGAACTTGGGAGATGCAGTGTTGGGAAACTTTGGAGCCTCCTTGACAGTCACTAAATTGGTGGATAGCAACTGTGGCAGGATTTGTGATAAAGTCATGCTTAACCGGGTGAACTCTCTCCGGGGTCTTTCAAACTTTTGAGGATTAGTGGGCCGAGGAGCGGCAGCAGGTTTGGCAATCATTACCGCACTGACAGATTGGCGGTGTTCAGGTCGCTCTGTTCTCCGGGAGTTATATACAGCACTAGCCTCCTTTTTGAAGGGTTTCTTCTCAGTACTGGAGGAGGCAACTTTCTGTATCTTCCCTGATTTTATACCAGCCTCAATCCTTTCACCAGTCAGGATCAGATCAGTAAACCCAGCAGAGGAATTACCAATGAGATGATTGAAAAATGGACCAGACAGGGTCCCCAAGAACATATCTACCAGCTCCCGATCCGTCAATGGTGGCTGCACCCTGCCAGCCAGGTCTCTCCATTTCTGAGCGTACTCCTTAAAACCTTCACCCGACCCTAGCGACATACCCTGGAGTTGGGTACGCGTAGGAGCGAGGTCGGCATTATACTGATACTGCTTGTAAAAAGCAGTGGCCAGATCCTCCCAGTTACGAATGCTGATTCCATCTAGCTGATAGAACCAATCGAGGTGAGTCCCTGAAAGACTCTCCTGGAAGAAGTGGATCCAAAGGTTCTTGTCTGCTGTGTAAGGCTGGATCTTCCTTACATAAGAACGGAGGTGCATCTTGGGACAGGAAGCCCCATCATACTTCACGAAGGCAGGTGTTTTGAACTTGTGCGGGATCACCACTCCAGTAGATAACCCCAAGTCTCCGAAATCCAATCCAGGTACTCGTTGAACTTCCACAGCCTTTAACCTGTCTTCCAGCTGTTTGTACCGGTCTTCAGCAGGAGGGTACTGGTCATCATTGAAGTCTGTTTCAGTATCAGAGCCCACAGGAGTAGTGACCTCCCTTTCTTGGTGACTACCTTCTGTCACAGATGGAGGAGTCCTTTCGGCTTCAATTTGCAAGGTGTTCCCGAGTCTGCGCCCAGTGCTAAATAGCACAGTCCTCCTCTTCTTCTTAGTCTTTTTCAACAGCATGGTCTTTAACTCTTGTTGACCCTGAGACAAGCCCTTGATCAGCTCCTGAAATTGGGCGTTTTGCGCCTGAAACTGGACGTTCTGCGCCTGAAGAGCCTTGATAGCCGCATCGGTTGATGATTCAGGAAGGTTCATGATGCTGAAATAAACAGCGAAGAACGGTAAACAACCTGAAAAGAAGAGTATTTATGATGCACATGATGAATGATATGTGTTTATGCAATGCATTCAAGAGTTCGAAATTTCAAATTTGTTGTAGACCAAAAGGAACACGCGTTATTATTAAGAAAATCATTGTTTTAATACATCAAAGCCTCATGGGCAAAAGTACAAAAAGATCAAATCACATCCAAAATATGTTGCGCATCTTCTTTGGAGCTATATAAGTGTTGAGACTCCTTTCCTCATGCAACAGGCGGGTGAGCTCCAAGACCTTCTCTTCACTGGCATGCAAACTAGTCTCAAGAGAATTCCGCTCTTCCTTAAGCTGGATCCAGCTCTTCTGCATCTCTTCCCAGGATGTGGGCATATCAGGGTGCTGAATAACATGAGACACCTCTCCTTCCAAGGCAGGCTCTTTGATTACTGGAAGCATGTGAGGATAAGGCATTACTAGCTTCTGAGAACGGGCTCGTACCCACTTGAGGTAAGGCTCCAAAGGAATGGAGTTCCTGTGCCCCAGTGTCTTGCTGTCTATCCTACTAGGCATCCTCCAAGCTCTGATAAATCTCTGGCGAAGTCCTTGAGTATCGTTGTCGAAATCAAAAACTATGTCAGGAATCAACATGTCATGAGGACCATCCCTCCGAGCATAACCAAATTGTCTCCAAGCCAGGCATGGACTATAAGTAATACCCCCTCTGATTCCAAGCAAAGGAACATTAGGATACTCTCCGCAACGATCAATGATAGTGACATCTTCCCTGGACCTAGGGCACCAATGTATATCTGCATGTGTAAGGGTCATCAACCGTTGTGACCATCTCAAACCCCGCTCGTTCTTCAGGACTGATTGTGGAAGGTGCGAAATAAACCACTTTCCCAGGAGAGGAGTGCAACACATAAGGACACCTCTTTTTCTCATGGTTCGAGTGTAACATGAGTGAAGGAGGTCTCCCAGCAACGTAGGTATAGGATTCCTGGACATAAAGATCTGGACAGCACTGATGTCAATGAGATGATCTGGGTTAGGGAACAACACCAAACCATAAACAAGGAGGGCCACAACCTCTTCAAAAGCCTGTAAGTCAAGGGAGTTCCAACAATCATAGGCCTTTTCAAACAGAAACCTGGCTAAGAACCCTTTGATGCCACTTCTAACTTCCCAATGTCCCTTGAGATCAGATGACTGTAGGTGCAAGGTTTTAGCAATCTCTTCAAGCTTAGGTTCCTTTTCTGTACCGTTGAAGGGTAGCTGATCAAGAATAGGGATCTTCAGGAGTCGGGAGAACTCCTCCAATGTAGGTACCAACTGATAGTCCAAGAAAGTGAAACAGTGATGCAGGGGATCAAAGAATTGGAACAGGACTTTTATCATATCTTCCTCAATGTTGGTGTTGACCAAGCTGATGAGGCTTCCATGCCTTTCACTGAATGAAGAGTTCTCGGGAATCCTGGATATAAGCTCCTTAAGCTGAGGAGGGATCCTTACAAGACTGATTGGAATTGTCTTTCTACGAACAGTTTCCATGTCCTACAAAACAAGAACAAAGATGAAAATTCGAACCCCTGAAATGGTTAGTTAATGCATATGATGTTGGATGATGTCATGATGCTATGATTTAAACACAGATATTTACAAAGACAAACATGTAAGGCACACAAGGCACACAAGACAGGCCCTTAAGGTTTAAGGCCAGCATGAAGTCTGGGTAGTACCCTCTTGAAGTTGGTGGGTTCAACCTGTCCTAATCAAAGTAACCGGGTTCTAAGGTTCCCAATATCACGGGATTGCTTTCATTGTTCATCGTTTCGATTTAGCCACTGAACTGGCGACCGAAATATTCCAGGAAAGCAACCCTCAATTGAGTGTAGTATCGAGTATCAACCAACCTCGGACTGCACCAAAGTCAGTTATCTCACTACCCTAAAGAGGCCAAGATGGTTCAATTAAGGTTCCTAAGGTCTGTTGATGCCTCATGACACCACATGGAGGCCCCGTACTCTCCTTGACTGACTCAAGGGTTACCGGTACACACCAAAGTGCCACATCAACGTAGCAGACTGTTTCAACCATGTCGGTATACCCCGCACAGTTCCCTCACAGCCTTGTTGCTACTTTCTAAGAAGGTGTCCCCCAGATCCGGGTTAGGATCTATAGAACTCCCAAGCAACCCACAATAATAAAGCAAACAAGGAAAGCAATTGAAAACACAATGATCTTAGTCCTAAGGTACACCTCACTTTAAGTTTACTCCCCAGCAGAGTCGCCAGTTCTGTGATCGGTGGATCTGGAACTGACTGTTTTAAAGCTGGTTCGCGAAATGTCGCGGTAAGCAAGAGTCGCCACCGTCTTTTATTTTCTCCAATTGGAAAGGACAAAAGCACAGAAAAATTCCTTTAAAGAGATTGCTCTCGGTTCGGGAGGTAGGTTATAGAAAGGGAAGGTATTAGCACCCTTTCTATCCATGGTTATCCATGGGCTCTTAGGTACTTGCTCAATGTGTTTTCAAAATGTGTGCTTGCTTTTCAAGTGTGGGTTTCAAAAATATTCTTTGAAAAGTTTCAATTCAACTCGTACGTCAGAGTGTTTGAGAAGTTTGCTTTGAAAGTTTTTTGAAAGTGTTGGTGTGAAAAGATTTGATTTGTTTTGTTTTAAAGAGAGCAAGTACCCTTGAGAACCTACCTACCCTAAGGAATTCGTCTGTGTAAATGTCCTTTAAAGTAGTGCCATCCCACCATTGAGAGGTAGGTAGCACCACCGTTGGAGGTGTTCGGGTCAATTCGATTTGAGGGACATGGTGATCACCGGAGCAATGGGAAGACATCTTAGAAGCTACCCTCATGCCAGGTTCCCGGACCATGAGGACTTACTAAGACGTTTTCTACTCGACGACCACCTTTCGAAAGGCAACAGTGAGGCGTACCCTAGGGGTGGTGTGTGCGAATTGTGTGTCATTTTCAGTTCATTATTTGTCTTGTCATGCATTGGTGATCTAACGATTCAATTTTACTTTTCGGGCATTCATTCTTTCATGCATATTTATTAACAGTTATATTTGCGAGAAAATAAATCTAACTATTACAACTGGCGCGGGTCCACATCGCCAAAAAAACCGAACCCGATTTGACTGAAAATAAAATAAAGCGAATAAATAAAAAGTCCGAGAGTTTTTAATTACATGGCTTTGGGGCATATACAGAGGTATCTAAACAACGTCAAATAAATGCGCGAAATAAAGACTAAACAAAATTGGGGCGTTGGACCCTTTTACAAATAATTAAAGGTTAATCAAGGAAATTAAAAATTAAATGAAAAATAATGTTTTTGTGTTTTTTAGGTCTAAAAGAAAAAAGAGAAAAGTTAATTAAAATTAAAATCCTAGTTCTAATGTTTTTTTAAATTTATTATAAAAAAGATTTAATTTCTAACCTAATTAAATTCTAAACTAATTTATATACAATTTTTGATTTATAGGGAATAAATAATAAATAATAATATGGTGAGAAAAAAGGAAAGAATTAAAAAGGATATAAAAAATTTATAATTATTCTAATTTTACATTTTTTGGATTTTTTTATTATGAAAAAAGAATTAAAATTAAAATTAAAACCTAATTAAACTAAATGATTTACATTTTAATTTATTTATAAAAGAATCAAAATTAATTATATTTTTTTGTCTTTTCTGTCTTTTTAATGTTTTTTGTATTTTTTTGTAAAAATTAATTAGATAAGAAAATAAAACACAAGTGAATTTAAAAAAATAAAATGTAAAGAAAATTAGAAAAGAAAGAAAAAAAAAAGATAGAACCAGGGGGTATGGATTTGAATTTGGAGGTGCAGGCCTGGCCCATTTGCTGGCAATTGGTTGACTTTTCCACTCCTGTACACGCTTGTTGACTTGATGTATGGTGCACTCCTCATCTTAGCCATGGATCTGAGGCCCTGGGACACGTGGATGAGCTGATGCTGAAGTGCATGGTGAGTCTTAATGTGAGGCCTGCATGCAATCTTGAAATGAAAAATAATATTGGAAATGTGTGAGACCTGGGGTTTGAACCCAGGTCATTGTGGTCCTTAGTGCGCGCCCCTGCCAGCTGAGCCACGTTGGTTTCATTTAACATATAATAGGCAATAAAAAATATAAAAGAAAAATGGTTAGTGTTATGTAAAACGCGCGCAAATTCGAATTATCCAGTCTCCGTGTGACAACTCATCGTCCCTTCCAATTTCCTGAAATGCAAACAGAGAAGGCAACGGTTTTGAAACGTTGTTTTACACGTGCTATGAGAAAATAGCGAATAGCCATATAGGCTATATAAATTGTTCGCGATGGCATCTTCTTCTTCGTCTGGGTGTCCTGAGTTCAGCCATGGCAGTCAGGGACTCTAATTTTTCCCCTAGGCAAAATCCCTAATTTTGACTAAGCTGTAACCCTAGGATTCGAAAATGGCAATTCTTTATTCATGGCACAAAAATGAAATTAAGTACAAGGGTTAGCTCAGAAACTTCATAGGGAATAAGAATGTACAACTGAAATGCAAAGAAAATGCTTAAAATGAAGAGTACGATTTCAAAAATTCTTCTGTACAGTTTGGATGGTAACTACCGTTTCTTTGCGTTTTGATTGAGGTTATGGATTGAAATGCGTTCAGTGATGGTCCAGGATCCTAATGGTATAAAAATTTTGGCTTGAAAAGGTCCCTAGCTTTGAAATCAGTGTTGCCTTTTATGTCCAAATTTTCAAATTGTCAAATGGCCTTTGAACGAGTTTCTTGCTGTACTAGGGTTAGGGTTTGACTCAATGATCATTATGGAATTGAATAAGCTTGCTAACTCTCCTAAATCCATGCTTGAGAAAGAATTGGCATTAGGGTTTGTCCATTAACCATTTTTTCCTAATTTCTAGCCAAAACCTAGACTTAGTATGAAAATGAACCTTGGCCTGATTTTTGAGTTGATTCATGATGTATAGAACTTGTCCAAATTCATTTGACACCATTACATTGACTTTTAAATTTTATTTGAATTTTTAATGAATTAAAATGAATTAAATCATCAAAAATTAAATAAAATAAAAAAGTCAACATTTGGTCTTGAAATCAACCATGGGCCACGTGTGTGGCATGACAAGGATGGACAAAGTGAGAAAAATGGGGCCCTTTTGTCAAAATTGGATTTTCAAGGATAGTTGACTTTTGCCATTTCTCAAAATTTTCCCAACTTCTACAAGGCATAACTTGCTCAATTTTTAAGCTTTTCACATGTTCTTGGACATTTTGGAAAGGTCTTTGAGTCCTTTAACCAATGTCTTTGGTCCCATGTCATTTTGATTTACCAATCTCAAGTTATGGTCTTTGACTTAAAGTCCCTTTTTGTTGACTTTTGAAAATGACCTGTAATGTTGAAATTGATAACTTTTTGTGAGAGCATTTCTTGGACTTGAAGTATGAAGATGAGTTGTAGGAAATGTCTTTCTCTTCAAAATGAGCTTTGGATGGAATTTTTCTGATAATCCATGTGAAAGTTATGCCCTGGTCAATTTCAGTTGACTTTTTCAGCTGTCCAAATATAGCAACTTTTGCATCTTTGATGATTTCTGAGCCAAACTTTGAGAATCATGATCAAGCATTGATCAAATGATGTTTGTGGCTTCAAAATGATATGTTGACCAAAAATTTGAACTTTTGACTGCCAAATGACCATTTTGCCCCTACAGTTGACTGTAGTGCAATTTAGGGTTTTGACTGTGCAATTTTGAGCTGAATGCCTTGAAACTTGATATGAGGATGCTTGACCATGTTTGTAAGCATATGAGACTTGATTGAGCCTTTGAACACTTCTTTTTCTTGATCAGACTCAAAACCCTAATTTTGACTGTTTAGGAGGCCCTTGCACTGTGCAACCCTTGGGGAATTTTGTAGCTTGGCTTGGCAATTTCTTGAGGAATATGGGAGGGCAAATTTTGGGGTATAACAATCTCCCTATCGACCGAAGATGAACGGTGCTGTTGAAGCTGCGAACAAAAACATTAAGAAGATCATTCAGAAAATGACAGTCACCTACAAGGACTGGCATGAGATGTTACCGTTTGCTCTGCATGGGTACCGTACCACGACACGTACTTCAACAGGGGCAACCCCATTTTCTTTAGTATATGGCATGGAAGCTGTCCTACCCATGGAGGTTCAGATTCCTTCTTTAAGGATTATGAAAGACGCTGGGTTGAGTGAAGACGATTGGATTCAGACCCGACTTGATCAACTCAATTTGATCGACGAGAAGCGACTCACTGCTGTTTGCCATGGTCAGACGTACCAGAAACGAATGATCATGGCTTTCAACAAGAAAGTCATACGTCAAGTATATCAAGTCGGAGATCTCGTAATTAAGCGGATTATCTTGCCGCAAAGTGATCCCAGGGGAAAATGGACTCCTACTTACGAAGGACCATTTGTAATCAAGAGCATCTTTTCTGGTGGTGCAATGATTCTGACCACCATGGACGGTGACGATTTGCCGCACCCTGCGAATGCAGACATAGTCAAAAGATACTACGCATAAAATAACCCGACAAGTCGAAAACCCGAAAGGGCGACTTGGGCAAAAATGGGCATCCCGGTGAACCGAAAACCTGAAAGGGCGGTTCAGGCAAAAATTAGGGATAAAACAAAAAAAAAAATCTGTACACCCGGCAAGTCGAAAACCCGAAAGGGCGGCTTGGGCAAAAAGGGGT
Source organism: Vicia faba (assembly GCA_948472305.1). Classification (NCBI taxonomy): domain Eukaryota; kingdom Viridiplantae; phylum Streptophyta; class Magnoliopsida; order Fabales; family Fabaceae; genus Vicia; species Vicia faba. Next base: position 1,073,755,921 of record OX451737.1, on the reverse strand, counting down.
TTCCCGGTGGATTGAAAACCCGAAAGGGCGATCCAGGCAAAAGTTAGGAAATTAAAGCGTATGGCTATGTCTCGTCAGATCACTTTAAAGAACAATCTCTTCATCAACAAGCTCCGAGCTTCTGATCAATCCAATCATCGGCAGACGAAGCATTGAATGGACAAGATATTCAGAGTTGTGAAGGCTATAACAGAATGGAATCCCATGGAATTGTTACACATAGCTATCTTTCTTTTGTATAAAATTTTCAATTTTTTACGACAACATCCTCTTACCAGGATGCCTGTTTCCTTTGTACAAAGATACTCATAGAAAGTTAATACAAATACTTTTCCAAATACAGAAATTTGCTTTGTCTTCCTTTTGCTTTTTACACTTATGTTTTATTTGAGAAACGTCCAATGTTTTGTTAAATAGGCATATGCATTTGAACATAATCATTCTCTTACAAACCAAGGAAGATGATTGCTGATAGGTTGAAGGTACAGATAGATATCTTGATGCCCTTTTAGAAGGAATCCCCAGCAGAACTAAACTCCAAATTCCTCAACAAGTTCAAAATCCAGAAATTAATTCTCCAAACAGAGTTAAACTTCAGGATCCTCAGCAGGACAAAAGCTTTCTCAAAACTGATTTCCCCAGCCAGAGAGCCTTCCAGAACTCAATTCCCTGCAGAGTTAAGTTTCAGAATCCCCAGTGGAGCCCGAAAATCTGAAAATCCTATCCCCAGCAGAGCTAAAACTTCCAACTGTCAATCCCCAGCGGAACCAGATTAGTGAACATTCTCCCACAGAGATATGTCCCATCAGATTGAAGATTCTCAGTCTTACTCCTCTAGTATGAGTCTCCCAGGTTCTGGACTCCCCAGTAGAGATCATCAGAATTCTCATTCCCTACAAGTCACCAAGGAGTTCCAATCCCCAGCAGTGGTCCTAGGATCCCTCAACAATTGGAGATCTTGTTCCCCAAGCAGTCAGCAGTCAACAAAGATGTCTCATCCTTAGCAATCAAAGATTCTTACACTCCCCTGCAGCAGCAAGGATTCACTTTCCCCGGCAGCAGTCAAGATTCTATTATCTCCGGCTATCCAGGATTCCTCTATCCGCAGCAAGACAACTCATCAGCTTGCATGCGCATTCATTACATTCATATCATAAACATTGATATAACATATATTGCATCATACACTTCATGCAACATAACTTTGTGTTTCAGCTAATATTTTATCCTTTTCAGGATAAGATTAATGAGCTTCAACTTCAAGACTTCTGAAAACAGTTTACAGGTTCTCCAGACACGAATGTTAACCTATCGCTTGTTCAGATTCTTCAACTTCTGAAAATAGTTTACGGATTCTCCAGACACGGATGTTAATCTATCGCTTGTTCAGACTCAACTTTTGAAAACAGTTTACGGACGCTTCCCAACATGGATGCTAATCTATTGCTTATTCAACTTCAAGACTTCTGAAAACAGTTTACGGGTTCTCCAGACACGGATGTTAACCTATCGCTTGTTCAGATTCTTCAACTTCTGAAAACAGTTTACGGATTCTCCAAACACGGATGTTAATCTACCGCTTGTTCAGACTCAACTTTTGAAAACAGTTTACGGACGCTTCCCAACATGGATGCTGATCTATTGCTTATTCAACTTCAAGATTTCTGAAAACAGTTTACGGGTTCTCCAGACGCGGATGTTAACCTATCGCTTGTTCAGATTCTTCAACTTCTGAAAACAGTTTACGGATTTCTCCAAACACGGATGTTAATCTATCGCTTGTTCAGACTCAACTTTTGAAAACAGTTTACGGACGCTTCCCAACATGGATGCTTATCTATTGCTTATTCAAATTCAACTTCTGAAAACAGTTTACGGATTTCTCCAAACACGGATGTTAATCTATCGCTTGTTCAGACTCAACTTTTGAAAACAGTTTACAGACGCTTCCCAACATGGATGCTGATCTATTTCTTATTCAACTTCAAGACTTTTGAAAACAGTTTACGGGTTCTCCAGACGCGGATGTTAACCTATCGCTTGTTCAGATTCTTCAATTTCTGAAAACAGTTTACGGATTTCTCCAAACACGGATGTTAATATATCGCTTGTTCAGACTCAACTTTTGAAAACAGTTTACGGACGCTTCCCAACATGGATGCTGCTCTATTGCTTATTCAATTTCAAGACTTCTGAAAACAGTTTACGGGTTCTCCAGACACGGATGTTAACCTATCGCTTGTTCAGATTCTTCAACTTCTGAAAACAGTTTACGGATTCTCCAAACACGGATGTTAATCTACCGCTTGTTCAGACTCAACTTTTGAAAACAGTTTACGGACGCTTCCCAACATGGATGCTGATCTATTGCTTATTCAACTTCAAGATTTATGAAAACAGTTTACGGGTTCTCCAGACGCGGATGTTAACCTATCGCTTGTTCAGATTCTTCAACTTCTGAAAACAGTTTACAGATTTCTCCAAACACGGATGTTAATCTATCGCTTGTTCAGACTCAACTTTTGAAAACAGTTTACGGACGCTTCCCAACATGGATGCTTATCTATTGCTTATTCAAATTCAACTTCTGAAAACAGTTTACGGATTTCTCCAAACACGGATGTTAATCTATCGCTTGTTCAGACTCAACTTTTGAAAACAGTTTACAGACGCTTCCCAACATGGATGCTGATCTATTGCTTATTCAACTTCAAGACTTATGAAAACAGTTTACGGGTTCTCCAGACGCGGATGTTAACCTATCGCTTGTTCAGATTCTTCAATTTCTGAAAACAGTTTACGGATTTCTCCAAACACGGATGTTAATATATCGCTTGTTCAGACTCAACTTTTGAAAACAGTTTACGGACGCTTCCCAACATGGATGCTGCTCTATTGCTTATTCAATTTCAAGACTTCTGAAAACAGTTTACGGGTTCTCCAGACACGGATGTTAACCTATCGCTTGTTCAGATTCTTCAACTTCTGAAAATAGTTTACGGAATCTCCAGAACACAGATGTTAATCTATCGCTTGTTCAGATTCAACTTCTGAAAACAGTTTACGGATTCTCCAAACACGAATGTTAATCTATTGCTTGTTCAGACTCAACTTTTGAAAACAGTTTACGGATTCTCCAAACACGGATGTCAATCCATTGCTTATTCAAGATCCCTAGTTCAGAGATATTCCAAACATGGATACCTTTCTGATACTCGCTCATTCATCAACGACATACAGTTCAACAAGCATTCCAGATGGCATCTTTAAGCCCATCCCCGACAAGATTCTGTCACCCCTCCAGATGGCATCTTTAAGCCCATCTACAAATGGCATCTCTAAGCCCATTCCCGCATCCATTGTTCTGACGAGTGCAAATTTACGGGCACTCTAGTGTCCAATCTCCTTTTACCTTCGAGACGCGAAAGGCAAACTTGCCAATCTAACTCTTCAGGTGCAAGAAGATTGAACAGGGGCAACTGTTGTACCCCAAAATTTGCTCTCTCATTTCATCAAATTTTTTTCATCACAAGACTCTTGGAGTTCAAGATCAAGTTAGGGTTTGCTCTGCTCAAGACCCTTCCTTGCACTGTTGACCCAAATTAAGGTTTGAGTTTACACAAGGATGTTTTGACCTAAAGTGCCCAAAATGACTTTCATGCTTCATGTTAGACTCACAAGTTTATCCATACCAAGTGTTGTACCCTAAAATTTGCCCTCCTATTTTTCCACAAGAAATCACAGCTTCGGGCTTCTCCTGACTTTTCAGATTGGCCTAAGAATCGGTCAAACAGACTTTTCTCACCAGTCATACAAAATTAGGGTTTTCATGGCTCTGGAACAGTTCAAGTAGATTATTAGGGTTTGGTTGAATTTGGCTCAGAGTTTGATCAGGCAGGCGCTTCTTTGACAATAAATCAAGAACTAGGGTTTGCGCGCGCATTCTCAGAAAGATTTAGTTCTACAGTTCTTTTCAATTTACTCTGGAATATGGGTTGAGGCTTCTGATTGAGAGTTTGCAGGGTTTGGTTTAATCAGTAAAGAGATAGGCATATGGATGTTTGTTTGATTGACTGTGCATTGCTTATGTTTAATTGGGACGCCAAGTTTATTATTGATTGCAAGACTACAGTGTTTGTTAATTATTTATTTTTATCTAAGTTAGAATAATTGGATTTACTTCCAGTTATTTTAATTCAAGAAAGCTTAAATAATTAAATAGACAGTGAATTGAAAAAAGAATTAACTGACAAAGAAGGATTTTTATTCATCTTTAATTGTTTGTTACAAATTATTATTGGAACACTGTAAATTTATTTACATTTTGTTTACAATAATAATGTTACAATGATTAAAAGTAAAATAAAATTGCATCCTAATTTTCCTAAGTCTTCATCTTCTACTGATGCTCCCCATTGCTCAATTGATTTTCATCTGCAAAAACAAAAGAAAAGGAAGAAGTCAACACAGACGAAATCAAAAGGCAGACAAATATTTTAAAACTCATCATTAAAAGTGATTGGCCAAAATCAGTTGTTCACCCTCTCTGCAAATCACAAGAAATACTCTTGGTTCACAAAGAGGGATAGAAATATGTTTTGCAAATTTAAAAAATGCATAAAGCTGCATAGTCAAAATGCCAAACAAACAGCATGTACAAACTACAAAGTTCAAACTGATGCACAAAGGCAAACTGAACAACACATAACCAAACTAAGCCAAAGATGTCAACCAAACTGTCCAAAGATATCAAAAGATATCAAGCTGTCAACAAGTACAAAAAGCTGTCAAAAGATATGCAGGAAATCTGGAAAGTATGTAGAGGAAAACTAACAATGCAAACATATTCAAAAAATCATCATTTCCCAGCCTATCACTTTTTCAGAATAGTACAGTAAGCAATAAACAAATGCTTTTTCTGATAGAGAGAGAGAGAGGAGAGAGAGAAGAGGCTTACAGGCTTGAGGCTTAGAAAAAGATATAACAAGATATACCAGAACAAAAAAAAGGAGAGGCAAAATATCACAAAAAACAAGTTCACACAAACTGTAACATTGCTCAAACATTACAAACTGCCTCCAACACAAACAAACTATCTCAAACCTGTTACATAATACAAGCCTTAACCTGCCTTAAACATTAAAACACCTCAAAACCTGTTACATAATAATAGCCAACAAAATAGCTAGCCTCAAAAACCTGCCTTGCATCCTGTCAAACCCTCCAAACCTGTGGTTCAAAACCTCAAACCAGGAGCATACAAGCCTTAAAGCCTATACAATTTCAAGAACTCTCAAAACCTGCTAAACTTCAACCTGCATAACCAGCCTGGGAGCTTCACAAAATCATACAAACATTCAACTACAAAACTGTGTCAAAGATTCAAATGACACAAAACCAGAAAAAGCTTTCAAGCCTCTAACACAAGCCTTAACCTACTAAGCCTCAAACTACCAGCCTGTTTTCAAGCTCATACCAAAAACCAGCATATGAACATGCCTGCTTGAACAACAAATAAAATCTTGTTCATTTTCAAAACCTGCATAATACCAGTTGCAAGTATCCAAATATACAGAATCCCAAGAGCCCTCAGAACCTAGGTTCATCATTGAGAAAAGCATATCGAAGGCAACTCAAAAACCAAAACATCATATCCAAACAACCTCTCAGAACCTGGGTTCATCATTGAGCATATCAAAGGCAACTCAGAATCAGAATAGCATTCAAACCAACAAAGCCCTCAAAGCTAGGCTCATCACAGGGTCCAACGAAAACAATATTCAGAATAAATATCATCAAACTCAGAGGAAATAAACATACAAAAGCAAGTATTTCAGGGGCAAGCATTCAAGCAGACAGAAGAGGAAAAGAAAAGTATACAAGGGTTTTCAGACATTCATGACAAAACCTAACAAAAAGCAAAATACGCGAATACCAGTTTTCCACAGAGCAAGCTCAGCATCGCGCTCCCTCGCCGGCCGCCCAAGGCGCCTCCAATCCATTCCTCCGTCTCCAACAAAGGTATCGTTCTCTTCCTTTTCACGCACCTCAAACAGAAACAAATAACAAAGATAAAGATCAAAACTAATAACATATGAACTGAAACCCTAAAAATGCGTTAAGACATAAAACAAAGATCATACCTTTTGTGTCATCACTGTCTTGCTCAACCTTGGAGAGAGAGAGATGGAGGCAGCGCCTAGCAGCTTGAGGCGAGGAGGCGAGTGTTCAGTGGCTCCATTTTGAGAAAGTGAAGAGGACAAAGAGGGAAGGTGGAAACGGCGCCGCTCTGTAACTCTGTAAACCCTAGTCCGAGCCAAATGAAACAAACCCTTACAACAAACTTGTGAAACGTAGCTGGGCCTTGCCCCAACCAATTGCCTTAAGCCCAACAATTCTGGCATATGCACCCCCCTATGGGCCTCTTTCCACACACAATTTTTTTAGGCCCAACAAGATACACCAAGCCCACTAAATCTCTCACCCTTTCCTTTTTATTATTTATTTCAAACTAATATCCCTTTTTCATTATATCTCTTTATTTTCTTTTTATATAACTTAACTCTTTTTTTTTTGTCAAATAAATAATGCATTAGTTTTTCATAATAAATTTATAATACTTTTCATCATAATTAAAAAACACATAAATATTAGATTTTATTAAGATTAAACATTTTTTTCTTCTTTTATTAAAACCTTTTTGTTTAAATTTAAACCTTGTATAAAACATTAATAAAATACATAAAAAAATAGACTTCTTTTTTTTTTAAGGTTGAATATTCTTTTTTAACTAAAACATTTTGTACATATTAACAAAAGCACAAAAAGAATAAATAAAATACTTAATTTTGCATTAAGTTAATATCTTGCATCACTTGCAAATAAATCACACACACTTTCACCAATACATTTGCTTATCTTTTATTCTTATACATTGATATACATTACATTTGAGAATGCGATTCGATTTGGTTGTAAATATTATTTGGACAATACTATCCTGATAAGTCTCATCCCTATTTGTAAATATTTGTACCCCCATCCCTAGATACTTATTTGTAATAGCTTAGACTTTAAATTCCCGCAATTTATCGCTTTCTATATACTGTATAGTAATTAGGGTTTGTATGCAAATATTTAAAATCAACCGCTAGATAACCTAATACAAGACAAATGCATGAACATCAATACACAATTCACACTTGCACCCCTAGGGTAATCCCGCTTGTTGCCTACCAAAATGGGCCATGCTTGCACGTTGAGTTTCTTTGGTAAAACAAAACAAATCAAATGATCATAGTCCCTCGATGACGCTTTCGAAGTTGCCTAAACAAAATGATCATAGTCCCTTCAAGCAAATTGCCAAAGACCCTTGGCACCATTGCATTCATGGTCTAAACCATGACCCGCGCCCGTCCCGTTAACATCCTAACACAAGATTGTTCACCAAATACAATGGTGAAACAATACTGTTAAAAGGGTTAAAGCATGAGAAAAATCTTTGAGTAAATTTAGGGGTAGACAACTCTTAGTTACTTGATCAAACTTGCAAAACACACTTGCCTACTTTTCAAAACACACTTCACAAACACAACTTTCAAAACAACTTTCAAAACCTTGAAACATCTTTTAAAAAAAACAAACACCTTTGTAAAACATTCGAGTAAAGAATTGTTACAACGGTTGCCTAGACAAGGCATCTTTTTTCAAAACATTCACACACACACACACACACACACTATTGTACCCCAAATTTTACCCTTCCATATTTCCCAAAACATTTCAAGAAAAATTCACAAGTCCAACCCAGCGCGTCATATTCAGGTGTTTTTTCGCCAAGATATCTCTGATAACGTATTCTCAAATTCAGGTTCGGCTCAAGAGTCAATTCTTTAAAGAAGGTATCCGAATGTGCGAGTTTTCTTGAAGAAATATGGTGAAAAAGTGTGCTGAAAGTGCAGTTTTTACGCGCTAAAAAATTCATAACTTGAAGATCGTGGCTCGTTTTGAACCCGTTCCGGTGGCCAAAATTCCGTCTTGACATTATCTACGTTTTCATCTCTCACGGCTGGAAGCCAATTTCGATCAGAAGGTCTTCAAAAATGTGGATTTATCAAGTATTTTCATACAGAAAATTTGTGACAGAAGTTTATTTGCGTCATGTTCAGAAAATCATAACTTGGTCGATTTTCATCGTATCGAGCTGGTTCCGGCGCCAAAATTTCACAAATTGAGTTGGCTACATTTTCACAGGAGGTATCGAGTTCGAACGGTGTTCAAAAGGCCTTCGTTTTTTACTCAGAGTGCGTGACACACTGAAAATCCTGAATGCTGAATATTATTTCATCTGGGCCGAAACTTCGAAAATTCATAACTCGGTCAATTTTTATCGGATTGGGCTCATATTTTTACACAAGGTCCCTGACTCATAGATCTACAACTTTGCTTCAAAAGTCGAGACTGGATTATGCTCCGATCAATACCAGTTTTTTATTGAAGAACGTGTCAGAGTCGACACTGGAGCCCAAAATAAGTTTGTCTGAGCTGAAACTTCAAAAATTCATAACTAATTCACCGTTTATCCGATTGAGCAGATTTTCGGACAGGAGTTAGTTATCGATGTCAGCTACATTTTATTTTCACATTTCAACTTCAAAAATTGCACTTAAGTCCCTGCGATTTAGCCTGGAAAGTGACGAACTCAAGTGAACATTGGAGGCCCAATTGCACATTCAAAGCCCATTTTCTTTACCCTAATTTCCATTATATAATCACCTTCTTTTCACACAAACCAGAGAGAGAGAAAAAGAGGAGAAAAAGAGAGAAAAAACCTGGCCACAACACTGTCAGAATATCAAATTCTTTCAACAACCATAAAACCTTGAAATCCTTATTACAAATCCCTCTCTCACTACAAACAAGCCATCACAGTTACAAACCAACACCTCACTACTTCTTCAGTAAGGGTAAGGCTGGCTTGATCTCCATGATCCAAAAGGCATAAAAGCATTCATGTCACTAATTTTCCAGTAAGGGTAAGATTGATTTGATCTCCATGACCAAAAGGGTATAATCATTCATACATGTCATATTGTGCCTAAACATTAAATTTCTTCATATATTGGCTTTATTTGCATTTTATGATTTTATTTAATGTGTTCATGAGATTCAACACTGCAGATTTAGACAGGATCCCATGCAGGTTCATTAAGGAACATTGAGGCCAAAAGCCAAATGGCCAAAAGCCAAAAGCCAAATGGCCAAAAGCCAAAAGCCAAAAGCCAAAAACCAAAAGCCAAATGGCCAAAAGAACAACTTATGCATGACACCAATACATGGCGAGACGGACATCCTGAGAAGATTAAAGAACGTTGAGGCCAGAACACAAATGGCCAACAGCCAGAACATAAATGGCCATGAAACCCAATCCAATGGCCAAAGAATGCAGACCGTTCAAAAAAACCTCCCCTTGGGCCTGAAACCCCCCTTGGTTTGCATCCTTTTTAATTTTATTTTCTTTTCTTTTCTAATTCTTTTTTAATTGTTTTAATTGTTTTTTTTACCATAAAATAATTTTCTATAATAAAAACAGAAAAATCAAAAATACAAATATCTTTAATTATTATTAATTTCATCACTAACCTATTTTTTGTAAATAAACTCTAACAATTAACTTAGTTTAATTTAGGTTTTTAAACTTTAATATTTTTCTTAATAAGTAAAAAGTATCTAAAATTAGGTTTTTTTGACATTTTCGTCTTTTTCTTAAATAAATTATTAATCATCATTATTTATCATTATTATTAATTATCATTGATTTTGTAAATAAACATGTAAATAAATTAATTAACTAGTAAATTAGGTTAACTTTAATGTTTTCATTCATAATTAAAATAATCTAGATTTAGGGTTTCCTTTTAATTCTTTTTCTTTATTCTTCATAAATACAAAAAACACTAAAACACTTTCTTTTCTTTAATTAAATAATTAATTGGACTTTAATTTAATTTCATGCAAAGGGTCAAAACCCTCGGACGTCCTAATTTTAATTCTTTTCACGCATTATTTCTTTCGATCATTATGTAACTGTTTCTCAGATGTAATAGTAATTAGGTTTATCTTTCCGTCTTTACTTTCCGCATTTTTTACCAAACGGGTCTTTGTAATTTAGCGATGTATAGACCCGCGCCTTGTAATAACGTAGGATTTTACTTTCCGCATTTAAATTTCCGCACTTTTAAATTACTAAACTTTGCATGAAAGAATGTATGGCCTAAAATAAAAACAAGCGTAGATCACTATGATACATGTACAAGATAAAACATAACATGAAAATAACACACAAATTCACACACCACTCTTAGGCTACGCCTCACTGTTGCCTTGCCCTCGAAACGTGGTCGTCGAGTATAGGACGTTTTAGTAAGTCCTTATGTCCGTTGATCCATATGCCTCAAAACAAGTTGCCTCGGAAAAGTTGCCTCGAATTAAAAAGGATCAATGGCATAAGGGTAGCTTCTAAGGTATCCTACTGTTGCTCTGGTGACCACACCGTCCCTACAAACGAATTGACCCGAACACCTCCAACGGTGGTGCTACCTACCTCTCAATGGTGGGATGGCACTACCTTAAGGACATTTACACAACCTAATTCCTTAGGGTAGGTAGATGACTCATAGATACTTGCTCTTTTCAAAAAACAATCAAAAACTCTTTTCACACCGACACTTTCAAAAAGCTTTCAAAACAATTTTTCAAACACTCTTGAGGACTGATACAAGAGTCATTCTGAAATATTTAAACGAAACTTTTTCAAACCCACTCTCACTTTGTAAAGCAACAATTTTGAAAACACAATGAGCAAGTATCTAAGAGCCCATGGATAACCATGGATAGAAAGGGTGCTAACACTTTCCCTTTCTATAAATCTACCTCCCGAACCGAGAAACTATCTCATAAGGAATTTTGCTGTGCTTTTGTCCTGTCCATATTGGAGAAAATAAAAGACAGTGGCGACTCTTGCTTATCGTGACATTTCGCGAACCAGCGTTAAACAGTCAGTTCCAGATCCACCGATCACAGAACTGGCGACTCTGCTGGGGAAACTTAAAGTGAGGTGTACCTTAGGACTAAGATCATTTGTGTTTTCAATTGTCTGAATTGTTTGCTTTATTATTGTGGGTACTGTCTTGGGAGTTCTATAGATCCTAACCCGGATCTGGGGGATACCTTCTTAGAAAGTAGCAACAAGACTGTGAGGGAACTGTGCGGGGTATACCGACATGGTTGAAGCAGTCTGCTACGTTGATGTGGCACTTTGGTGTGTACCAGTAACCCTTGAGTTCAGTCAAGGAGAGTACGGGGCCGCCGCGTGGTGTCGTGAAGCATCAACTGACCTTAGGAACCTTAATTGAACCATCTTGGCCTCTTTAGGGTAGTGAGATAACTGACTTTGGTGCAGTCCGAGGTTGGTTGATACTCGATACTACACTCAATTGAGGGTTGTTTTCTTGGAATATTTCGGTCGCCAGTTCAGTGGCTAAATCGAAACGATGAACAATGAAAGCAATCCAATGATATTGGGACCCTTAGAACCCGGTTACTTTGATAGGACAGGTTTGAGCCCACCAACTTCAAGAGGGTAATACCCAGACCCCATGCTGGCCTAAACTCTAAGGGTTGTGGTGTGACTTGTGTGCTTTCATACTTGAATACTTGCATGCTTGTTATCTGACACTTGAGTTTCTTGCAGGTTTTGTTTATAGTCCTTAATTGGGACTCATAACAGGGTTTACCTACATTACCCCATGCATAGCATAACATCATACCATTGCATGCATCCCGCATAAGGACTAACCCATTTCAAGGATCTCAAGGGCTTGTGATGCAGGTCATGATGAACTAACATGTCTGGCAAGGGGCAAAGGGGATTTATTTTCCTCTAGCCAAGGTTGTCAGGGGCTATGACCCACTCAATATGGTGAGCCTTGACCCTTGAAGAAGGACTCTCCACAAACATGAAGTTCCTTCAATCAAGCTACCGGATCCCAACTCTAACAATTTTCTTGTCTACCCCGCGAGATCCTTGAAAACATTGCATGCATACATACATATCATTGCATTACAGGTATCCCTTTTACAAGTTGCTTACCTTCTTCGCTGTTTATTTCAGCTCGCCATCATGAATCCTGAATCATCTACTGAGCAATCCATCCAGGCCCTCCAGGCCCAGAATGCCCAGTTCCAGGAGTTGATTAAGAGTCTAGCCCAGGGTCAACAGGATTTGAAGACTCTGCTCTCGAAGAGGAAGAAGAAGAGGACATTGTTGTTCAACCCGAGACGCAAATCTAGGAATGGATCACTAAATGAAGTTGAGCAGACTACCCCATCTGTTGGAAAGGACAGCCCCCATGAGAGAGAGGTTCCTAGTCCTGTGGTCTCCAACAATGAGACCGATTACAATGATGAGCAGTACCCTCCAGCTGAGGACATGTATAAACAGTTGGAAGACCGGCTAAGTGCCATGGAGATACAAAAAGTGCCAGGCCTGGACTTCGAGGATCTAGGTCTGTCTTCTGGGGTAGTAATCCCGCACAAATTCAAGGCACCTGCCTTTGCCAAGTACGACGGGGCATCCTGTCCTAAGCTGCATCTCAGGTCTTACACAAGGAGGATCCAACCCTACACGGATGACAAGAATTTGTGGATTCACTTTTTTTAGGATAGTCTGTCGGGAACTCAACTCGACTGGTTCTATCAACTGAATGGAGCCAACATCCACAGCTGGGAGGACTTGGCCACTGCATTCTACAAGCAGTACCAATACAATGCCGACCTTGCTCCCACGCGCACTCAGCTTCAGGGAATGTCTATGGGTACAGGTGAAGGTTTCAAAGAATACGCTCAAAAATGGAAGGACCTTGCTAGAAGGGTACAGCCACCTCTAACTGACCGCGAGCTCGTCGACATGTTCTTGGGGACCCTATCTAGTCCACTCTTCAACCACCTGATTGGGAATTCTGCTGCTGGGTTTACAGATTTGGTCTTGACCGGGGAAAGAATAGAAGCTGGCATCAAGTCAGGGAAAATACATAATGGTGACTCCTCGAACATTGAGAAGAAACCATCCAAGAGAGAATCTAGTGTTGTCAACGCAGTAGCTATTGCAAAGCCGGCCGGTGCTCCTCAGCGTCGCAATCAACAAAGGGAAGAAAGACCTAAAAGGCAATTCACTCCCCTCGGCATGACCTTGTCACAGATATTGCCACAGTTGCTGGAAACCAAGTTGGTAACTCTCATGCACCCTCCAAAGAATCCCAACAGAACGCCTTCAAGGTATAACCCCAACGTTCGCTGCGCTTATCATTCTGACAGCCCGGGGCATGCTACAGATGATTGTTGGACTTTGAGAAACAAGGTTCAGGATCTGATTGACGCAAAGGAAGTCCAGCTCGACTCTCCAGAGGCTCCCAATGTGATCACTACTCCCTTGCCAAAATATGGCTAGGACTGGATTTTTTGTTCATTCGAATGTTCAATTTGTAATTTTCTTTTGATTGTTCAAACATTTATTCATGTTAAACATTGTTATTTCATTAATGCACTACACATGTCTGTTTTGAAGTAATTATTTCGTATTCACTATATGCAAACTGTTTTCATTTTTTTGTGATGATCAATTCTCGGTTAATAATTCTAAGCCTCTTGAGGGAGGATGACGAAAACGATACCGCGATCATTACAGTATGCTTTTGAACAGACCCCGCTGATGAGGTACAGGCATTGTTTCAATCCCTAAACACTGGAGTTATAAGGAAGATAATCCCTCGTCAACCCCTCTGAGCCAAAGAAGTAGGAGTTTTTCTTTTCGAAATTTAAAACCCTTAATCATAACCTGGGGCAGGGTAGTCTCTCAGTTGATCCAAGTGCATAACGAATGGCACCAAAGAGGTCCTTACAAAACAAAAGACAGTGATGGTTCCGAACAATCATACAGACAGGCAGTCATTACTTCTCAAAATAAAAACCCATTAAGTCAAAACCTATGAAGGAGACTTACAAAACTGGGGCATCCCGCTGACTGTAATTCCAAAAAGAAACAGTTCAGGCAAAAAACAGGGATAATGAAAGAAAAAGAAAGAGGTCTTACAAACCCTCAATAACAAAAAGGAATGACTGCCTATTCAAAATAAACTATCAACATCCGAACCATCACGGGAATATCAGGACAAAAACTCAAATAAGGTCTAACGCACGATCAGCTGAGTTTAGGATTGAAGAACATCACGAAGAGCGGGTGGGTACAAATAATTTGAGCCTTTATCCTTCGTTTCTTAAACCGTGAACCAGGCCACGTTATAACCCCTAAAAAGTCCTAGCTGAAGCATGGGCTAGTTCGAAAGCATACTGTTACAAAGGTATCCTGACTCCTTAAGGCTCGCAGTAAAATAACGAGTTTGACATCACAGTTTACAAAAAAAATTCACTTGTTTTATGAAAAAAACTGCATTTTCAAAAAAAAATTCAAGACAGACATAAGCTTTGCATTTTTAATATAACATAGCTTGCATATGACTATTTGTTCGAACAGCAGAGAAATTCGCGCGACGAATATCCAGTGAACAAAAGTTTTCTCAACAAGAAACACTTCCAAGCAAGGGGCACGGCATGATCATTGTCCGTCATCTGGGGCAGTTAAGTCAAGATTCGGAGAATCTCTCAACGATGCCAAGCAGCTAGGGGCAACTCTCCATCTGAGACACTTGGGGCATTGGACAGGAATTCCAGCAACAAATCTTGCACGATCAGACATCTTCTGGTAACATGGCAACACAACGCTACAACAGGGGCACCTCCCTACATTCTGAGAGCGTGGACATAGTCGGGAAAAAAAATACTGCGCATAATCAAAGACCCACTAGGTTGACACACCTAGGCAAAAATAAGGGCTTCCCGGCGAACCAAAAGGGTTCGGGCAAAAATAAGGGATGAAAGTGAAAAAAATTTTGTACACCCGGCAAGTCGAAAACCTGAAAAGGCGGCTTAGGCAAAAATGGGTATCCCGGTGGACTGAAAACCCGAAAGGGCGGTCTAGGCAAAAATTAGGGATCAAAGCGTACGACTATGTCCCGACATCTTATCACTTGACTACCAGAAGAAGATTTGTCAATCGGCATTCATCAAACACCTTCACAGGTACCTTCTTCTCCAACAGAAACTGGGGCAATAATGAGTTGTCTAAATGATCCGATTGCTCTGTCCACCGAAGTGCCAAGGTAAGTTCAGCTGAAGAATGCGACCAAGATACCTTCACTCCCTGCAGAGCGAACGCGTCTCCCCAGGTTTTATTCAAAGGTTATTTCTCCACCAGAGCTTATAACTGGGTTATCCTCAGCTAAAAGCCACGGAAAGATCGTCCTCGGCGAAGTCTTCCTATCCCCAGCGGAGTTCATCAAGTCTCCCAACATAACTTATCAACGGTATCCCCAGCGGAGTTATCTTCATCAACCTCAGCAAAGTACTTCTCTTTCCCCACAAAGTTCACTCCCCGCAGAGTAATCTATTCACCAAGTTTATTCCCCAACGGAATTATCTTCTCCGACCGGTATTCTTGCAATCATCATCCCCAACGGAAACGAAGAATCCCACTATTCAACATCAGCCCAGGATTTGACTTCCCGGCATCCGTCAAGGATCTATTTTCCTAGACACAGATACATTCATAAACATCACATTGTTATACATCATGATACATGCATATACGCATCATATCATACAATCTCATGTGTTGAAAAATATTATTGCTTGATCCATATCATGCATTGCATATGACTGACCTTTACCTTTCAGGAAGGATACAGATCAACTATGTAGATGAATACAGTCAAAAGAGACCAACCCAGTCAAAGAATACAAATCCAGTTAAATCAATGCCTAAAGATTTCTCTGATCCAACTCGTCGCTATAGACACTCGTCGTTATAGACACTCGTCGTTATAGACACCCGTCGTCATAGACACTCGTCGTCATAGACACTCGTCGTCATAGACACTCGTCGTCATAGACACTCGTCGTCATAGACACTCGTCGTCATAGACACTCGTCGTCATAGACACTCGTCGTTATAGACACTCGTCGTTATAGACACTCGTCGTTATAGACACTCGTCGTTATAGACACTCGTCGTTATAGACACTCGTCGTTATAGACACTCGTCGTTATAGACACTCGTCGTTATAGACACTCGTCGTTATAGACACTCGTCGTTATAGACACTCGGCGTTATAGACACTCGGCGTTAAAGACCACTCGTCCATGAGGATAACCTGTCAGTAGAGACAACTCACCAACCTTTCTGAATTCCAGAATCGATTCCTGTATCCGGCCAGGGCACGTCTGAAGAGTTCGAAGATCCGATTCCTGTATCTCGCCAGGGTGTATCTGTTGACGACTAACATTACCAGACTAGATTCCTGTATCTTTCCAGGGCACGTCTGAAGAGTTCGAAGATCCGATTCCTGTATCTTGCCAGGGTGTATCTGTTGACGACTAATATTCTCCGGACTCGATTCTTGTATCTTGCCAGGGCACGTCTGAAGAGTTTAAAGATTCGATTCCTGTATCCAGCCAGGGCACATCTACGTAAAGAGTTTGAAGATCAACTCCTGTAACAGGCCAGGTAATTATTTTTCTTTCTCAGGTACGCAAGTTCTTGTTAAGGAATCTCTTACGCGATCGACACCTAGGTGGCGTCTATAAGCCCATTCCCGACAAGGTACTATCATACTTCCAGATGGCATCTATAAGCCCATCTCCACATACCTACAGTCTCCAAATGGCATCTGTAAGCCCATTCCCTGCATCACACTGCTGACATTCTACTATGTGAGTGCAAATTTCTGGGCACTCTAGTGTTCAATCATCTTCCACCTTCAGATTACGAAAGGCACGCCAGCCAATCTACATCCTCAGGTCTAAGAAGATTGAACAGGGGCAACTGTTGTACCCCAAAATTTGCCCTCCCGTATTTCCCAAAACATTTCAAGAAAAATTCACAAGTCCAACCCAGCGCGTCATATTCAGGTGTTCTTTCGCCAAGATATCTCTGATAACGTATTCTCAAATTCAGGTTCGGCTCAATAGTCAATTCTTTAAAGAAGGTATCCGAATGTGCGAGTTTTCTTGAAGAAATATGGTGAAAAAGTGTGCTGAAAGTGCAGTTTTTACGCGCTAAAAAATTCATAACTTGAAGATCGTGGCTCGTTTTGAACCTGTTCCGGTGGCCAAAATTCCGTCTTGACATTATCTATGTTTTCATCTCTCACGGCTGGAAGCCAATTTCGATCAGAAGGTCTTCAAAAATGTGGATTTATCAAGTATTTTCATACAGAAAATTTGTGACAGAAGTTTATTTGCGTCATGTTCAGAAAATCATAACTTGGTCGATTTTCATCGTATCGAGTTGGTTCTGGCGCCAAAATTTCACAAATTGAGTTGGCTACATTTTCACAGGAGGTATCGAGTTTGAACGGTGTTCAAAAGGCCTTCTTTTTTTGCTCAGAGTGCGTGACACGCTGAAAATCCTGAATGCTGAATATTATTTCATCTGGGCCGAAACTTCGAAAATTCATAACTCGGTCAATTTTTATCGGATTGGGCTCATATTTTTACACAAGGTCCCTGACTCATAGATCTACAACTTTGATTCAAAAGTCGAGACCGGATTATGCTCCGATCAATACCAGTTTTTTATTGAAGAACGTGTCAGAGTCGACACTGGAGCCCAAAATAAGTTTGTCTGAGCTGAAACTTCAAAAATTCATAACTAATTCACCGTTTATCCGATTGAGCCGATTTTCGGACAGGAGTTAGTTATCAATGTCGGATACATTTTGTTTTCACATTTCAACTTCAAAAATTGCACTTAAGTCCCTGCGATTTAGCCTGGAAAGTGACGAACTCAAGTGAACATTGGAGGCCCAATTGCATATTCAAAGCCCATTTTCTTTACCCTAATTTCCATTATATAATCACCTTCTTTTCACACAAACCAGAGAGAGAAAAAAAGAGGAGAAAAAGAGAGAAAAAACCTGGCCACAACACTGTCAGAATATCAAATTCTTTCAACAACCCTAAAACCTTGAAATCCTTATTACAAATCCCTCTCTCACTACAAACAAGCCATCACAGTTACAAACCAACACCTCACTACTTCTTCAGTAAGGGTAAGGCTGACTTGATCTCTATGATCCAAAAGACATAAAAGCATTCATGTCACTAATTTTCCAGTGAGGGTAAGATTGATTTGATCTCCATGACCAAAAGGGTATAATCATTCATACATGCCATATTGTGCCTAAACATTAAATTTCTTCATATATTGGCTTTATTTGCATTTTATGATTTTATTTAATGTGTTCATGAGATTCAACACTGCAGATTTAGACAGGATCCCATGCAGGTTCATTAAGGAACATTGAGGCCAAAAGCCAAAAGCCAAATGGCCAAAAGCCAAAAGCCAAAAGCCAAAAGTCAAATGGCCAAAAGAACAACTTATGCATGACACCAATACATGGCGAGACAGACATCCTGATCCTGAGAAGATTAAGGAACGTTGAGGCCAGAACACAAATGGCCAACAGCCAGAACACAAATGGCCATGAAACCCAATCCAATGGCCAAAGAATGCAGACCGTTCAAAAAAACCTCCCCTTGGGCCTGAAACCTCCATTGGTTTGCATCCTTTTTAATTTTATTTTCTTTTCTTTACTAATTCTTTTTTAATTGTTTTAATTGTTTTTTTTACCATAAAATAATTTTCTATAATAAAAACAGAAAAATCAAAAATACAAATATCTTTAATTATTATTAATTTCATCACTAACCTATTTTTTGTAAATAAACTCTAACAATTAACTTAGTTTAATTTAGGTTTTTAAACTTTAATCTTTTTCTTAATAAGTAAAAAGTATCTAGAATTAGGTTTTTTTTGACATTTTCATCTTTTTCTTAAATAAATTATTAATCATCATTATTTATCATTATTATTAATTATCATTAATTTTGTAAATAAACATGTAAATAAATTAATTAACTAGTAAATTAGGTTAACTTTAATGTTTTCATTCATAATTAAAATAATCTAGATTTAGGGTTTCCTTTTAATTCTTTTTCTTTATTCTTCATAAATACAAAAAACACTAAAACACTTTCTTTTCTTTAATTAAATAATTAATTGGACTTTAATTTAATTTCATGCAAAGGGTCAAAACCCTCGGACGTCCTAATTTTAATTCTTTTCACGCATTATTTCTTTCGATCATTATGTAACTGTTTCTCAGATGTAATAGTAATTAGGTTTATCTTTCCGTCTTTACTTTCCGCATTTTTTACCAAACGGGTCGTTGTAATTTGGCGATGTATAGACCCGCGCCTTGTAATAACGTAGGATTTTACTTTCCGCATTTAAATTTCCGCACTTTTAAATTACTAAACTTTGCATGAAAGAATGTATGGCCTAAAATAAAAACAAGCGTAGATCACTATGATACATGTACAAGATAAAACATAACATGAAAATAACACACAAATTCACACACCACTCTTAGGGTACGCCTCACTGTTGCCTTGCCCTCGAAACGTGGTCGTCGAGTATAGGACGTTTTAGTAAGTCCTTATGTCCGTTGATCCATATGCCTCAAAACAAGTTGCCTCGGAAAAGTTGCCTCGAATTAAAAAGGATCAATGGCATAAGGGTAGCTTCTAAGGTATCCTACTGTTGCTCTGGTGACCACACCGTCCCTACAAACGAATTGACCCGAACACCTCCAACGGTGGTGCTACCTACCTCTCAATGGTGGGATGGCACTACCTTAAGGACATTTACACAGCCTAATTCCTTAGGGTAGGTAGATGACTCATAGATACTTGCTCTTTTCAAAAAATAATCAAAAACTCTTTTCACACCGACACTTTCAAAAAGCTTTCAAAACAATTTTTCAAACACTCTTGAGGACTGATACAAGAGTCATTCTGAAATATTTAAACGAAACTTTTTCAAACCCACTCTCACTTTGTAAAGCAACAATTTTGAAAACACAATGAGCAAGTATCTAAGAGCCCATGGATAACCATGGATAGAAAGGGTGCTAACACCTTCCCTTTCTATAAATCTACCTCCCGAACCGAGAAACTATCTCATAAGGAATTTTGCTGTGCTTTTGTCCTGTCCATATTGGAGAAAATAAAAGATGGTGACGACTCTTGCTTACCACGACATTTCGCGAACCAGCATTAAACAGTCAGTTCCAGATCCACCGATCACACACACCACCATTTCAAGCAATTCAAAATCAAAGACAAGTGATCTAAAACAAGTAACTAAGAGCCCATGGATAACCATGGATGAAAAGGATGCTAATACCTTCCCTTTTCATAATCTACCCCCCGAACCCACGAAACATCTCAAAAGGTTTTTTCTGTGCTTTTTTAACCTTTCCTTTAGGATAAAATAAAAAGTCGATGGCGACTCTTGCTAAACTGAACAAGTGCGAATACAAACGCAAAACCTCAAGTCAGTTCTCCCACCGTATCACAGAACTGGCGACTCTGCTGGGGAGTATCAGTTTAAAAGTGGGGTTACCTTAGGGTTTTAGATCACCTTTACATTCTTGCTTTGATTGCTTTGATTGCTTTACTTTTTGGGTCCTTGTTTGGGTTTGTTGTAAATCCTACACCCGGATTTGGGGCACCTTCTTAGGTAAATAGAAATAAAACTGTGAGGGAACTGTGCGGGGTATACCGACATGGTTGAAGTAGTAAGCTATGTTAGTGTGACATATTTGTGAGTACCGGTAACCCTTGAGTTCAATCAAGGAGAGTACGGGGCCGCTGAGTGATGTCGTGAAGCACTAACGAACTCTTAGAACCTTAATTGACCATCTTAGCCTTTTTAGGGGTAGTGAGATGACCGACTTTGGTGCAGTCCAAAGTTGGTAGATACTCGATACTACACTCATTGAGGGTTGTTTTCTTGGAATATTTTGGTCGCCAGTTAAGTGGCTAAACCAAAACAATGAACACAGAAAACAATCCAATGATATTGAGCTCCTTAGAACCCGGTTTCTATTTTAGGACATGATGAGCCAACTAACTTCAAGAGGGTACTTACCTACAACCCCACGCAAGCATAAACCTAAGGACTTGTTTGCTTTGTGTGAATATGATTACCTGTATATACACTTACTTGCTTCTGCATACATGTACATAACATCATGACATCATACCATAGCATTTTCAATAACCATTTCAAGGATCTCGAGGGTTCTTTTGATGCAGGGTCACGTTAAACCAGACGTCTACCAAAAGGGCAAGAGGTTTTATCCTCTAAACAAATGCCATCAAAGATCAAGTACAACAACTTGAATCAGGGGCTATGACCCACTTGACATGGTGAGCTTGATTCTCGTGGAAGGACATCCACAGGTGCAAAGTTCTCCAATCAAAGATCGAAGTTCAACCTCTAACATTCTCTTGTGTTTACCCCAAGAGATCCTTGAAAACATGCATTCACATATCATGCATTGCATCATGACAGTTTTTCCTTTTCAGGTTTCCTTACTCTCCTACTGTTTATTTCAGTAGAGATGGCTCTAGAGAGGACTGTCAAGGATATCCAGGACCAAAATGCTCAACTTCAGGAAATGTTCTTGAACTTGTCCCTGGGGTAAGAATAAGTGAAAGCTCTCCTCACAAGGGGCATGGTCCAGGGAAATTCAAGCAATGCCAGGAGTGATCAGTTGGAGGCACTGCAGTCTGAGCTGACTTCAATGAGGATCCAAATGATGGGACAACTGGTGGGCCAGATGGCTCTCATCCAGGACTTGGCTCAAAGACAAGAGGAACTCAGAGTTCTCGTCAACCAACTGCTTCGGGACAACCGAGTGGGGCGAACATCTGAGGTTGAAAAGCAAGTCACCACTCAACCCCCCTCCAGACAAGAAGACAAGGGGAAGGCTCCTCTACTTGCTTCAGGGTCACAAGCCCACCAACAACCTCGTCAGCATCAACGAGGTAATCGGTGTAAGCAAAATACGCCGGGAAGACAGTTCACTGAGACTGACATACCGTCATCTCTAATACTGGAGCGCTTGTTGGAGGTCAATCTGATTGCTTTGAGGGATCCTATTCGGAAGCCCAATACCTCCGCTCCTAGCTATCATCCCGACGCATTTTATGTGTATCACTCCTATAGTCTGGGACATGACACCGACGACTGTTGGGCCTTGAAGAACAAGATTCAAGATCTGATTGACATTGGAGTGCTGAGGTTCATGCCAGATGGCGAGATGAAAATCTTCCGTTAAGGGTTTCTCCACCTGAAGTGACAAAGCTCAAACTGAGAGACTTTTGTTTCATTTGTATTTTCAAGTTGTAATCTCTTTGTTATTCAAACAATTATCTATTAATGTCAAACTTTGTTTCATTAATGCATCGCATATGTTTGTCTTGAATTCATCCATTCGTTTTCACTACTCTTATGCTTTCTTTATGATATTTAACTCTTGATAAAAAGCTGCAAGCCTTTAGAGGGAGGATGACGAAACAACACTATAATCTCATACATTATGCTTTTGAACATACCTTGCTGATGATGTAAAGGTATTTCTTTCAATTCCCAAACACTTGAGTTATAAGGAAGATAATCCCTAGTCAACCCCTTCGAGCCAAAGAAGTAGGAGTTTTATGTTCTAAACAATCAAAACCTTTGATATAAACCTGGGGCAGGGTAGTATCTCAGTTAATTAAAAAAAAAGCGCATTGAAGTCGCAAACTCTCAGTTCGTAATACAACAAACGACATCAACAAAAAAAAAGCATTCCTTTGGAATCAAAAGACAGTGATGGTTCCTTATCTCATAGGAAGACATTACCTCTCAAAAGAGAAAAGCCCACTAAGCCAAAACCTATAAAGGAAGCTTAAGAAAGCTGGGGCATCCCGCTGATTGTGATCTCAAAAGCGGGAACAGTCAGGCAAAAGTTAGGGATAACAAATCAAAAGAAAGAGGTCATTACAAATCCTCAACAACATGAAAAGTGTTGCAAAAAAAAGAGAAAATGACTGCCTTCCAAATTCAACTGGTGTGAACCATCACCAAAAATGTCGTTCCAAACTCGAATAGAGTGCGACACGCAATTGACTGAGTTTAAGATTGAAGAACATCACGAAGAGCGGGTGGGTACAAATATACTTTGATCCTTTATCCTTTGTTTCTTAAACCGTGAACCAAGCCACGTTACAACCCTTCAAAAGTCCTAATTGAAGCATGGGTTAGTTCGAAAGCATACTGTTACAAAAGGTATCCTGACTCCTGTAAGGCTTTGCCCTAAATCTTGTGTTGAATTTGTCTTATAAAAAATTTTCTGCTAAAAAACGCATTTTTCAAAACTTCGAGACAAGCATAAACTTTGCATTATTTGAATATCGTTGTTTGCACATGGTTATTTGTTTGACAGCGAAGAAATTCATACAACGAATGTTCGGAGGAACGAAAACTCTCTCAGTGAACAAAATCACTTCAAGAAGGATGACACTTCCATTGAAAAATCTCCTATCAACAAGGAAGCTTGACATGTCACCATCCAGCACGCCTGGGGCAGTCCAATCAAGGTTTCAACCGATCTTTCAAAGTTCAGTTAACCTGGGGCAGTCCAGTCAAGGTTTCAACAGATCTTTCAAAGTTCAATTAACCTAGGGCAGTCTAGTCAAGATTTCAACAAAATCTCTCAATTGCAGATTAACCTGGGGCAAGTCTCCGTCACCATCGCTTGGGGCATTCGAATGTCAATCTCAAGGGTTACGAACAGTCCAAGCTTCCTGGCAATATCACATGCATCTGATACTGGGGGCAGTGATGAAACCTCTCTAGCAGACCTGCAGTCTTGGGTTTATTTCCCCAACATTTGTCAAGGATTTATTCTCCAGAACAAATTACATTTCAACAGCATTCTTAATATATGCAGATTGATCGACAGATAAGGTTCCTTCATCTTTTGAAGTAGTAATCATCAAGGTTCCTTCATCTTTTGAAGTAGTAATCATCAAGGTTCCTTCATCTTTTGAAGTAGTAATCATCAAGGTTCCTTCATCTTTTGAAGTAGTAATCATCAAGGTTCCTTCATCTTTTGAAGTAGTAATCATCAAGGTTCCTTCATCTTTTGAAGTAGTAATCATCAAAGGTTCCTTCATCTTTTGGAGTAGTAGTCGTCAAAGGTTCCTTCATCTTTTGGAGTAGTAATCGTCAAAATTTCCTTCATCACCTGCCGGAAATTACAACCACCAACAAGATAACAGCTCCTAAAAATCTGTTTCTCTCAAAAATGAAGACTCTCATCCTTAAAGCCTCAGAAGATTGGTATACTCCCAATTTATGACCGTTAACAGAATGAAGATTCTCATCATCTCAGAAGATTGGTATACTCCCAATTTCTGACTCCTAACAAAATCAAGATCATCACCTTCCCAGTGTCCAATCTAGAGATAGTTCAGATGTGACCCAGATATGGCGACATTCCGATACTTATTCCAGATTTCCCTTCTAGAGATAGTTCAGATGTGACCCAGATTTGGCGACATTCCGATACTTATTCCAGATTTCCCTTCTAGAGATAGTTCAGATGTGACCCAGATTTGGCGACATTCCGATACTTATTCCAGATTCCCTTCTAGAGATAGTTCAGATGTGACCCAGATTTGGCGACATTCTGATACTTATCTTAGATCAATACCTGCAGCAATCAAAAGATTCTTGCAATCCCCAACGGAGCTAAAACTCCCAACTATCAATCCCCAAGCAGAATGAAGACTCTCATTCTCAGTTCCTCACAGGATATTCAGATATTCCCCGGTGAAGATCTCCTCAAGACAGGAATCCCCAGTAGATTGGCATACAACCCAAGCTTCTGATTCCCCAACAGCGGTCCCAGGACTTCTCATTTTCAACGATCAAAAGATTCTTGCAATCCCCTGCAGCAGTCAAAGATTCACTTTCCCCGACAACAGTCAAGATTCTATTATCTCCAGCTATCCAGGATTCATCTATCCTCAGCAAGACAGCTCATCAGCTTACACGCGCATTCATCACATTCATATCATAAACATTGACATAACATACATTGCATCAGGCATCATGACATTGCATACAACTAACTCTTTACCTTTTCAGGAAAGATCAGTCAACAGACAAAGATCTTCATCTTCTGAGATTCTTTCTAGAAATAGTTCAGATGTGACCCATACATGGCGACATTCTGATACTTATTCCAGATTCATCCAGATGCAGTTTTACACGGACTCATCATCAGGAAACCCTACACCGGTTCCTTCTCAATTTCAGATACAGTTTTACACGGACTCATCATCAGGAAACCCTACACCAGTTCCTTCTCAAATTCAAATGCAGTTTTACATGGACTCATCATCAGGAAACCCTACATCGATTCCTTCTCCACTTCAACTTTTGAAAACAGTTTACGGACACTTCCCAATAACGGATGCTGCTCTATTGCTTATTCAACTTCATACTTCTGAAAACAGTTTACGGGTTCTCCAAACACGGATGTCAACCTATCGCTTGTTCGGATTCTTCAACTTTTGAAAACAGTTTATGGACGCTTCCCAACAACGGATGCTGATCTATTGCTTATTCAACTTCAAGACCTCTGAAAACAGTTTATGGATTCTCCAAACATGGATGTCAATCTATTGCTTATTCAGACCCCCAGTTCAGGGATGTTCCAAAACATGGATACCTTTCTGATACTCA
The DNA here is from genome assembly GCA_948472305.1 of Vicia faba. NCBI lineage: Eukaryota > Viridiplantae > Streptophyta > Magnoliopsida > Fabales > Fabaceae > Vicia > Vicia faba. Next base: position 1,073,730,099 of record OX451737.1, on the reverse strand, counting down.
TCCACTCACCAATGACGTACAGTTCAACAAACATTTCCAGATGGCATATCTAAGCCCATCCTCCTACCAGCAACTTCCAGATGTCATCTCTAAGCCCATCCCCCGACAAGATTCTGTCACATCCCTAGATGGCATCTCTAAGCCCATCACTAAATGGCATCTTTAAGCCCATTCCCTCTACCATCACATCACCGAGTGCAAATTTTTCGGGCACTCTAGTGTCCAACCTCCTTTTACCCTCGAGTCGCGAAAGGCAAACTTTCCAATCTAACTCTTAAGGTTCAAGAAGATTGAACAGGGGCAACTGTTGTACCCCAAAATTTGCCCTCCTATTTTTCCACAAGAAATCACAGCTTCGGGCTTCTCCTGACTTTTCAGATTGGCCTAAGAATTGGTCAAACATACTTTTCTCACCAGTCAGACAAAATTAGGGTTTTCATGGCTCTGGAACAGTTTAAGCAGATTATTAGGGTTTGGTTGAATTTGGCTCAGGGTTTGATCAGGCAGGCGCTTCTTTGACAATAAATCAAGAACTAGGGTTTGCGCGCGCATTCTCAGAAAGATTTAGTTCTACAGTTCTTTTCAATTTACTCTGGAATATGGGTTGAGGCTTTTGATTGAGAGTTTGCAGGGTTTGGTTTAATCAGTAAAGAGATAGGCATATGGATGTTTGTTTGATTGACTGTGCATTGCTTATGTTTAATTGGGACGCCGAGTTTATTATTGATTGCAAGACTACAATGTTTGTTAATTATTTATTTTTATCTAAGTTAGAATAATTGGATTTACTTCCAGTTATTTTAATTCAAGAAAGCTTAAATAATTAAATAGACAGTGAATTGAAAAAAGAATTAACTGACAAAGAAGGATTTTTATTCATCTTTAATTGTTTGTTACAAATTATTATTGGAACACTGTAAATTTATTTACATTTTGTTTACAATAATAATGTTACAATGATTAAAAGTAAAATAAAATTGCATCCTAATTTTCCTAAGTCTTCATCTTCTACTGATGCTCCCCATTGCTCAATTGATTTTCATCTGCAAAAACAAAAGAAAAGGAAGAAGTCAACATAGACGAAATCAAAAGGCAGACAAATATTTTAAAACTCATCATTTAAAGTGATTGGCCGGAATCAGTTGTTCACCCTCTCTGCAAATCACAAGAAATACTCTTGGTTCACAAAGAGGGATAGAAATATGTTTTGCAAATTTAAAAAATGCATAAAGCTGCATAGTCAAAATGCCAAACAAATAGCATGTACAAACTACAAAGTTCAAACTGATGCACAAAGGCAAACTGAACAACACATAACCAAACTAAGCCAAAGATGTCAACCAAACTGTCCAAAGATATCAAAAGATATCAAGCTGTCAACAAGTACAAAAAGCTGTCAAAAGATATGCAAGAAATCTGGAAAGTATGCAGAGGAAAACTAACAATGCAAACATATTCAAAAAATCATCATTTCCCAGCCTATCACTTTTTCAGAATAGTACAGTAAGCAATAAACAAATGCTTTTTCTGATAGAGAGAGAGAGGAGAGAGAGAAGAGGCTTACAAGCTTGAGGCTTAGAAAAAGATATAACAAGATATACCAGAACAGAAAAAAGGAGAGGCAAAATATCACAAAAAACAAGTTCACACAAACTGTAACATTGCTCAAACATTGCAAACTGCCTCCAACACAAACAAACTATCTCAAACCTGTTACATAATATAAGCCTTAACCTGCCTTAAACATTAAAACACCTCAAAACCTGTTACATAACAATAGCCAACAAAACAGCTAGCCTCAAAAACCTGCCTTGCATCCTGTCAAACCCTCCAAACCTGTGGTTCAAAACCTCAAACCAGGAGCATACAAGCCTTAAAGCCTATACAGTTTCAAGAACTCTCAAAACCTGCTAAACTTCAACCTGCATAACCAGCCTGGGAGCTTCACAAAATCATACAAACATTCAACTACAAAACTGTGTCAAAGATTCAAATGACACAAAACCAGAAAAAGCTTTCAAGCCTGTAACATAAGCCTTAACCTACTAAGCCTCAAACTACCAGCCTGTTTTCAAGCTCATACCAAAAACCAGCATATGAACATGCCTGCTTGAACAACAAATAAAATCTTGTTCATTTTCAAAACCTGCATAATACCAGTTGCAAGTATCCAAATATACAGAATCCCAAGAGCCCTCAGAACCTAGGTTCATCATTGAGCAAAGAATATCGAAGGTAACTCAGAAATCAAAACATCATATCCAAACAACCTCTCAGAACCTGGGTTCATCATTGAGCATATCAAAGGCAACTCAGAATTAGAATAGCATTCAAACCAACAAAGCCCTCAGAGCTAGGCTCATCACAGGGTCCAACGAAAACAATATTTAGAATCAATATCATCAAACTCAGAGGAAATAAACATACAGAAGCAAGTATTTCAGGGGCAAGCATTCAAGCAAACAGAAGAGGAAAAGAAAATTATACAAGGGTTTTCAGACATTCATCACAAAACCTAACAAAAAGCAAAATACGCGAATACCAGTTTTCCACAGAGCAAGCTCAGCATCGCGCTCCCTCGCCGGCTGCCTAAGGCGCCTCCAGTCCATTCCTCCGTCTCCAACAAAGGTATCATTCTCTTCCTTTTCACGCACCTCAAACAGAAACAAATAACAAAGATAAAGATCAGAACTAATAACATATGAACTGAAACCCTAAAAATGCGTTAAGACATAAAACAAAGATCATACCTTTTGTGTCATCACCGTCTTGCTCAACCTTGGAGAGAGGGAGATGAAGGCAGCGCCTAGCAGCTTGAGGCGAGGAGGCGAGTGTTCAGTGGCTCCATTTTGAGAAAGTGAAGAGGATGAAGAGGGAAGGTGGAAACGGCGCCGCTCTGTAACTCTGTAAACCCTAGTCCGAGCCAAATGAAACAAACCCTTACAACAAACTTGTGAAATGTAGTTGGGCCTTGCCCCAACCAATTGCCTTAAGCCCAACAATTCTGGCATATGCACCCCCCTATGGGCCTCTTTCCACACACAATTTTTTTAGGCCCAGCAAGATACACCAAGCCCACTAAATCTCTTACCCTTTCCTTTTTATTATTTATTTCAAACTAATATCCCTTTTTCATTATATCCCTTTATTTTCTTTTTATATAACTTAACTCTTTTTTTTGTCAAATAAATAATGCATTAGTTTTTCATAATAAATTTATAATACTTTTCATCATAATTAAAAAACACATAAATATTAGATTTTATTAAGATTAAACATTTTTTTCTTCTTTTATTAAAACCTTTTTGTTTAAATTTAAACCTTGTATAAAACATTAATAAAATACATAAAAAAATAGACTTCTTTTTTTTTTAAGGTTGAATATTCTTTTTTAACTAAAACATTTTGTACATATTAACAAAAGCACAAAAAGAATAAATAAAATACTTAATTTTGCATTAAGTTAATATCTTGCATCACTTGCAAATAAATCACATACACTTTCACCAATACATTTGCTTATCTTTTATTCTTATACATTGATATACATTACATTTGAGAATGCGATTCGATTTGGTTGTAAATATTATTTGGACAATACTATCCTGATAAGTCTCATCCCTATTTGTAAATATTTGTACCCCCATCCCCGGATACTTATTTGTAATAGCTTAGACTTTAAATTCCTGCAATTTATCGCTTTCTATATACTGTATAGTAATTAGGGTTTGTATGCGAAGATTCAAAATCAACCGCTAGATAACCTAATACAAGACAAATGCATGACAATCAATACACAATTCACACTTGCACCCCTAGGGTAATCCCGCTTGTTGCCTTCCAAAATGGGCCATGCTTGCACGTTGAGTTTCTTTGGCAAAACAAAACAAATCAAATGATCATAGTCCCTCGATGACGCATTCGAAGTTGCCTAAACAAAATGATCATAGTCTCTTCAAGCAAATTGCCAAAGACCCTTGGCACCATTGCATTCATGGTCTAAACGATGACCCGCGCCCATCCCGTTAACATCCTAACACAAGATTGTTCACCAAATACAATGGTGAAACAATACTGTTAAAAGGGTTAAAACATGAGAAAAATCTTTGAGTAAATTTAGGGGTAGACAACTCTTAGTTACTTGATCAAACTTGCAAAACACACTTGCCTACTTTTAAAAACACACTTCACAAACACAACTTTCAAAAGAACTTTCAAAACCTTGAAACATCTTTTCGAAAAGACAAACACCTTTGTAAAACATTCGAGTAAAGAATTGTTACAACGGTTGCCTAGACAAGACATCTTTTTTCAAAACATTTTCACACACACACACACACACACACACCACCATTTCAAGCAATTGAAAATCAAAGGTAAGTGATCTAAAACAAGTAACTAAGAGCCCATGGATAACCATGGATGAAAAGGATGCTAATATCTTACCTTTTCATAATCTACCCCCGAACCCACGAAACATCTCAAAAGGTTTTTTCTGTGCTTTTTTAACCTTTCCTTTAGGATAAAATAAAAAGTTGGTGGCGACTCTTGCTAAACCGAACAAGTGCGAATACAAACGCAAAACCTCAAATCAGTTCTCCCACCGTATCACACCAAGTTTCAAGCCTTGATTCCAATCTTTGCCCAGTCAATTGGACAGTTGACCTAGAAATCAGCTGCATTGTGGAAAAAGTCAACTGTGGCCAATTGACAGTCAAACCTCATGAAATTTGACCCACATCAATATCATGAACTCATATGGACCATTTGATCAAGTTTGGATCACAATTCCACCAGAAATTTAATCAGATCACCAAAAGGGCAAAATGGTCATTTTTAGGGTTTTGACTGCACAAAGGCAATTTTTGACTGTTTGACCTAACCAATGGCAAACCAAGCTCACATATGGACTCAAGAACTCAATGGCATTGTCTTGATCCATTCAAGAAGTTCAAAAGATCTCAAATACACAGGATTGACAGATGAATTTTCCAGTCAACTGATCAAAATTTGACTGTATACTGAAAAGTCAAACTTTGACTTTTTGGTCAAAATCAAGTGCCAAGATTCATTTTTCATCAAGACATGTCAAATTATGAAACTTGTTCATCAAGAAATCCAAAATTGCAAATTAGGGTTTAAAATGAAGAAATTTCATAACTTAGAAATTTTCTAAGTTATGAAATTCCCTTATTTTTCCCTAACTTTGTCCCATTTTTTCATCAAGATAGAAATGGATTCAAACAAAACTCAAAACATGAAAGTTGTAGTCCATTGAAAAATCTACAACTTTGATTCACAAAGTTTTCTCAAAGGAAGCTTGTAGCTCAAGCTATGATTTTTGGAACAAGGGTGCAAAACATTTTTAACTTAGAGAAATTTTGACCTATTCTAGGCAGGATTTTTGTCCAACTTCTTGGCCATTTTTCACATGCTTCCACTTGGAATTTCAATTTGCATTACAAAGATGGATTGTAGTACACATTTCAAGATTTCCAAATTGTCCAAGAACTTCTCAAACACCCTTGTGGTTAGGGAGAATCGAATTTGCAAAGTTGGCCAAAACTCACTTTTGTTCATGGCCAAAGCTTGCTCATAACACTTTGCATTTTCAACTCAGCATGGTTTATGCTAGCTTGCAGGACTCTAACCCTCTTCACACTCAATAATTAAATGCCAAACCATTGTATTAAGGTATTATTTCATCCATTTGGACATTGCATGCTAAACTAATCCTTAATTGGAAAAAGACAAGTTTCCATTTTGATAAAGTATCACTTTATGTCAAATTCCAAAATCCTTGAGGTACAGGCCATATCTTTGAGGCAAAGTTTTGTAGACAAATCCCACTGATCAAGAGAATATTTTGCAGCATAGATAGAGAGGGTACACAGGCATGCATGGCAACTTGAGCCTTCTTACTTCAAAAACAAGAAATCTTGCAAACATATACCAACTTTGATTTCTTGCAAACACAAGCCTAAGAAAACTTTGTTCTCATCTTTCATACATCCAAACAGACCTAAGGCACAATTCATTGATCCCTCACACCTCCTAAAACCCCAAAACACCATTTTGCTGCACAAAACAGGGCATCCCTGCAGATTGAGTTGCACAACTCAGTTTGCTCGTGCGTTTTGGCCAAAGCTTGTTCAAACACATCCCTATCATCCATTGAAACTATCCCAAGCCTTGAACTCAACCTGTAACACCCCTAACCACGTTTTCCATTTTTTCTTTCAAGCTGTGCAGGTGGACTTCCATAGCACGATTCAGAGTGATTCAAAGCAAGCTAGGTGTTGGAGAAGCATCCTTGGACCCCAGGCAAGCTCAACCAAAGCTCAAACTCCATTGAAGATACCTGCATTGCTCTGTTCGAGTCAAGCTGAAACAGGTAATCTTTGAACTTCTATCTCTCAATCTAGGAAGAGTTAGGCTTAGGTTTGTGAATGAAACATGTCCCACTCATAGCCCTGAAGCCATACATATGATTACTTTTCATTTATATTAAGCATGCTGTGAGAATTTTAACCATGAACATTGAAGAAAAATTAGGTCAGAAATTGGGGGTGAAGAAATTCTCCCTGGTTTCTTAGAGTTAGGTTAAGTTTCTTACATATTTGGAATCGTGATTTGATGCTCTACATTGTTTGTGTTATGAGTTTTTGCTAAAAATCAAAGAATCAGGAGTTTGTATTTTGAACAAAGAAGCGCGCGTTTGACAGAAGCTGGAGGAAGAAGATGATGGCTTGGGCTGGGCCTGAGCTATCCTTGTTGTTTGCACCCCTTTTTCAATTTGCACCCCCTTGGCCCATTGTGTGAAATGTTCATTATTTTTGACTTTTTATTTTTTATTCTGACTTGATATTTTTTGTCCAAACATAAAAAACATTAAAAATATTTTTCCACATTTTTTTGCATTTATTTGGTATTTATTTACCTTTTAAGCATAAATATGTAAATAATATAAATATTTTCGTTTATTAAAACCCTAGAAAATAATACAAAAATATTTATTTTTTAGTTGTTATTTTTTATTTTACATTTTGAAAACATTTTCTAAAAAATACATTTTTTGTAAATAATTAATATTTTATTTTTTTATACATATTTAGCATATTAAATATATATAAATATACATATACATATTTTATTAAATATTTAGGACAAGAATATAAAAATAATACATTTTTATTTTTATTAATAATTGACATCAAAAATACTTTTTTTTTACAATATACTTTTTATTTTTGTATAAATTAATATATATTGTATATAATTAATAAATATTACTATTTATTCAAAAACTAGGGTTTTGCCCTAAATGACAAAAATACTCATAATTTGACCTTTTTATTTTTGTTTATATTTCACATTGAAAAATACTTTCACATACATAAAAAAATCATTTTGTGCATAATACATTTTGCATATTTATTGTATTTATTTAATTATTGTACAATTAATTATTTGTATGTTCGATATGGATGTAATAGCTTAGATTTAATTTCTTGTCAAATATCCCCCCATTCAAACATTTGTACCCCCATCCCCATAATCATGTTGTAATAATTTAGGACTTTAAATTTCCACATTTAAAAGCTTTCAAATTATGCCATGATAGACCTAGGGTTTGTATGCAAAATCAAATAACAAATAGCTTGACCTAATTCAAGATAAAAAAAGCATTAAAATGGACAACACAATGCACCCTTAGGGTTACTCCACTTGTTGCCTTCAAAAATGGGCCATGTTGCATGTTGAGTGTCTTTGGCAAAACAAAAACAAATCAAATGATTATAGTCCCTCGATGACGCTATCAAGTTGCCTAAACAAAAATGATCAAGTCCCTCAATAAAATTTCCAAAGATACTTGACACTATTGCATTCATGGTCCAAACGATGACCCGCGCCCGTCCCGTTAACATCCTAACACAAGATTGTCCACCAAATACAATGGTGGAACAATACTATTAAAAGGGTTAAAACATAGGAATGATCTTTGAGAAATTTAGGGGTAGACAACTCTTAGTTACTTGATCAAACTTGCAAAACACACTTGCCTACTTTCAAAACACACTCCACAACACAACTTTCAAAACAACTTTCAAAAACATTGAAACATCTTTTCAAAAAGACAAACACCTTTGTAAAACATTCGAGTAAAGAATTGTTACAAGGGTTGCCTAGACAAGGCCTCTTTTTCAAAACATTTTCAAAACCACACACAAAGCACCATTTCAAACAATTGAAAAGCAAAGGCAAGTGATTTAAGCAAGTAACTAAGAGCCCATGTATAACCATGGATAGAAAGGGTGTTAATACCTTCCCTTTCTATAATCTACTCCCCGAACCCAACAAAACATCTCAAAGGTTTTTCCTGTGCTTTTTAACCTTTCCTTAGGATAAAATAAAAAGTCGGTGGCGACTCTTGCTAAACCGAAACATTTGCGAAAACAAACGCGAAACCTCAAGTCAGTTCTCTCACCGTATCACACTATATATTCTTATTCACTTCAATTTTCAAGAGAGACTCTCATAATTGACCAATTCTCAAAAAAACTCAAAAACTTTCTCTCATCTCGCTCAAGGATCAAAGAGCAACTTTCTCTCATTTTCATCAAGAACACCAACAACTTCTTCAAGATCCAAAAAGTCAAAGAAGCTTAATACTTCTCCGATCTCGAATCCGATTGTTGTGATCTCTATACCTAATCTTCCTCTTCAATTGTACGATAAACTTTTCTTGATTTAACCACTTTTCAAATAAGTGATTCTTAAATAAGCACTTTTGTGGATAAATAAATTGAACTTTGATCTAATTTGAATTGGGGAAGTGATTTCGATTATGCAAATATGAATTGATCTTGAATCATGATGTTCAAATATGGAATTGGATGATTAAATAAGTGCTTATTCAATTAATTAATTTTCATGAAAGTGCTTATTTGAGAAAACAAATTGTTGAAGTTGTTTCAAGCTTAATTGATGATTCTTGATTGATTATGTGTGGTAAATTTTGGATCTCTAATTGTGCAAAAATCATGAGTTGAATTTTGGAGATTATGTGTTTGAAAAAATGCTTGAGCCATTGTGCCTTGATCTTACCGCGTGATTCAATTGATTTTTAGTTGCATATAAATTTCCTCGTGCTATGGTCATAGCATAATTGGTGTGAATTTGGTTTTTGATCTGATAAAAATGCATCGAAACTCATGAAACCGGATCATGAATTCACATGTTGATTGTGCTAAGATCAGAGAATTTGTCGTATAATTTTTGTTGTTTTGGTTTCGTTTCATGTCGCAGATATTCTATAATTTTCAAGCTTTCCAACGATTCGAACCATGCGCGAAACAGACACTCGATGCAAAAGTTATGTTGCTTCAAAGTTTCAATTGAATAAGACTGCAGTTGAGTCGACGCATAGCCTTTTTGAGTCGACGCAAACAGTTTGGACCACACAAGGGAAGTGTTACGCCGACCCTCTGGTCGATGCAAACTGAGATAAAAAACCCAGACATGAGTCGACTCAATCCCTATTGCGGTCGACATAAACATTCTGGTCACCTACGGGAAGTGTTACGCTGATCCACTGGTCGATGCAAACTGAGAAAAGTTCAGGCATGAGTCGACTCTTGCCCTATTACGGTCGACGCATCTTTTCCAAATTTGTGCTTTTTGCTTCTTTGGCTTTGCTTTGGCTATTGTTTGCTCCAAATTTCTTTCTACTCTTTTATACTTTAATTTTCCTTGTTATTTTTAACATGTGTGTTGATTGTGCAAGGTGCATTTGGATAGTTTCCGATCATATAATTATTACTCGATTATTTGATTAGAAAACATGTTTGAACTTTCGATTTATGGTTCGATTTTGTGTTCGACATGCATGCCATTGTTTGGTGCCCCGTGTCTTGTATAATTGTATTTCATGTAGAAACTTCTGATTACGCGTTGCATTCATAACACACGTTTGCATTTATCTTAGTTGGATATTATTTCTAACTTTGTTTGTCTCATGGTGAAGCTTTATCGACACATACTCCCTGCTTCTCCAGTGCTCTCATCTGCTTTTGACGATTTGCTTACTTGTGGTAGTCGCCACTACTACCTTTGTACTTCTCCGCACTTTATCGCATTTCTTTATTGATTTTCTAGAGATCATGAGAAGTAGGGATTTATTGATTTCCTTTCCATGAGAAGTAGGACTAGAGATGTATGACGGGGATTTCCGTTGCTGATCATGTTAGAAACCCCTCTGGTTTATTTAAAGACTCATTTAGGACAATTCTATATTGTTTGTCATTGTGTGCTACTTGTGTGTGGTTTGTTGAAAACCATACCTTTGTGTAAGTATTTTACAGGTGTGTTTACATTTTGTGCCCGCATTATTCCCCCATCCCTTATTGAAGTCCTCAAAAGGAGGCGAGCGGGGAGGGCTAGCAATCAATCCCCACAATTTCTTATGTGTCATCCTTAGCTCGTGACGCACCATGAGGCTTCAGAGTTGTGGCTGCTCTTGTATATAGAGTCGTCAAGTGGGGAATGGTTCTGCAATCGAACCCCCATGCTTTGTCAAGAGTTTGCATTGGCTGATGCTGATACTCTGTGATCGTTCATATTGCCTTATGTTTCCTACCTCGATCTCCTATATCTAGGTTAGGTGTCCAGTCGCTTTGAACATCACATTTTTATTTTTTCATCTCACTCCCGCTTGTTTGTCTCGGATGATACGTTCCCCTTGACTAAAGCATTTTTTTCTTTTCCTTACTCGTTTATGTGTGTGCTCTTCTGAGTTTGTTTGTTTACTCGCTTTCCATACCATGTTCCCTTAGGATATGCTCTCTCCTTCCGGATGCAAGTTAGACCTTAGGTTGCAAACCGTGCATGCTAACATTAGGTAGACGTTTCCCTTTTGTTAATCCAAACTTTAGGACCACCATTGTATGATAACATTAGGTTAGAAATAGGATAATCTCCCTTTAGACTCTTTTCTTCCCTTTTTGCATCATTGCTGTGATACGGTGGGAGAACTGACTTGAGGTTTTGTGTTTTGTGTTCGCAAATGTTTCAGTTTAGCAAGAGTCGCCACCAACTTTTTATTTTATCCTAAGGAAAGGTCAAAAAGCACAGGAAAGACCTTTGATATGTTTTCTCGGGTTCGGGGGGTAGATTATGAAAAGGGAAGGTGCTAACACCCTTTTCATCCATGGTTTTCCATGGGATCTTAGTTACTTGTTTCAGATCACTTGTCTTTGCTTTTCAATTGTTTGAAATGGTGCTTTGTGTGTGTGGTTTTTGAAAATGCTTTGAAAAAGAGGCCTTGTCTAGTCAACCTTTGTAATGGTTCTTGTTTGAATGTATACAAAGATGTTTTTGTCTTTTGAAAAGTTTTGAATGTTTGAAAGTTGGATTTTGAAATTGTGTTGTGAAGTGTGTTTGAAAATAGCAAGGATGTTTTGCAAGCTTTTGATCAAGTAACTAGGAGTTATCTACCCTATTTTACTCAAAGATCTTTCTTATGTTTTTAACCCTTTTAGCAATGTTGTTTCACCATTTCATTTGGTGAACAACCTTGTGTTAGGATGTTAAATGGGACAGGCGCGGGTCATCGTATACAATCATTGAAAGCAACTTGTGAGACGCTATAGCAATTTTGTAAGGGACGAGATCGTTTTATCGAAGGCAACATCGAGGGTCATCGAGGGACTACGATCTTTGTTTATCGAAGGGCATTGGCTAGAGTGTCTCATATTTGAGGGACATGATTGCATTTTCCGAAGCAACAAGCAAGGTTACCCTAGAGATGCATGTGTACATCATGTTTGTCAATTTCATGCATTTGTCTTGTATTAGGTTATCTAGCGATTGATTTTGAATCTTGCCATACAAACCCTAATTACTATACAGTATATTGAAAGCAATAAATTGCGGGAATTAAAAGTATAAGTTATTACAAAAGAGTATCCGGGGATGGGGGTACAATTATTTACAAATGGGAATGAGTCTCATAAGAATAATAATGTCCAAATATGTGTTACAACCAAATCGAACTGTCGCAATTCAATGTAAAAATTATAACAAATTATAAAAATAAAGAGAATAAAAAATATTATGAGATGCATGCATTTATTCACAAATAAACAAATAAAATTTAACCTAAAAAGATTAAGTATTGTTATTATTTTTGTGTTTTATGATTTATGAAAAGAAAAAGTTTTAAAGAAATAAAATTATTTAAATTAACGATTCCATTATTTTTGTATTTTTATTAAAGGTAATAATTATTTTAAAAAAAGAAACTATATCAAAACAAAATTTTAATACATTATTTGTTTTTATCATTGGTATCAAAGAAAATAAAATAAATTGTTTAAAATGACATTAATTAATAAAAGACATTAGTTGAAGAAATTAAAAAAGATGATGGGCCTTTGGATTATTATAGCCCAAATAAAAAAATGAAGAAGAAACAAAAAGCAAGACAAAATGGAGACAAGAGGGGGGTGTGGGCAGAAGTGCTTGGGCTTAGGGCAAAGGTTGGGGCGGGTCAGGCCCAAGGCAGAGTTGTACAACGTTTTTGTTTTGGGGTTCACTCAGTTTTAGGGTTTGTGAGTTTTTGCCATAGCGGCGCCGTTTCTATCATCTCTTCTTCTTCTCCGTTTCATCTTTCTCTTCTCAAGCCATAAGCGTTGATTCTCTTTATCCTTAAGCCGCCGGAGCGCCGCCCTCTCTCACTCTCTTCCTTCTCACAGTGGCCCACAATTGTGGTTTTATCATGGTACGATTCATTATCTTTTTAGGGTTTTTACAGTTTCAACGTTTGTTTGATTTTTTCTTGCATGTTTTAATCCATGGTTCTTATGTTTGAGATGCAGAAAAGGGGTTGAGAAAAACTTACCTTGAACGTTTTGCTTCTGAAAAACGATGGAGAGAGAGGGACGTGAGATCGGCCGGTGGCGCTCCTTGGAGGCTAGGCGGAGGAAGAGGAGATGAACACGCTTCTGGCTTCTGGTATCTTTTTCTGTATATTGATGATGAACTTCTGAGACTGTTTGTTTTTTATTTTTGTTGGTGATGAACACGCTTCTGAAACTGTTTTGCTTCTGAATCTCTTCCTTGGCTATTTGATGTTTTATGATGATGATAATAGCTCTGAGAACTGTTGATTTCTGTTGTTAGTGATGATGTATTTCTGAAACTCTTATTGTTGCTTCTGAAAACCCTTTGTGGATTGCTTCTGATTTTCTCTTCCTCTTTTCTTGAAGTGTTAATGATGATACATTTCTGAAACTTGTTGTTTTTCTCTACCTTGAATATTGGTGATGATGATACTTTGTTGAAGTTTCTAAAAACCTGTTGTTTTTTAATATGATGTTAATGATGACAATAACGTCTGAAACTTTGTGGTTTGTTTGGAAAATTAGTTTGATAACAAGTTTTTTTTTTGTTAATGGGCTTGCAGTTTGGTTGTTGTTTAGCTTGGATTTTGTTTGTGTAGTTGGGCAGTTTTGCTAAAACAGGTTTGCAGGTTGAAACTGTTTAGTAAAGTTTGTTTTCAGTTTGGTTTGAGGGTTTTAATGATGTTTGGGCAAGCTTTGAGCTATGCAGGTTTTGAGCTGGCTTGAGTTTGTAGTTTTGACAGGTTTGAGCAAGCTTGAGTTATGCAGGTTTTGCTGAGTTTGGGGTTTAGGCTTATGCAGGTTGCTTGTGTTTTTGTTGATTTTGGCTTGACAAGTTTTTGGCAAGCTTGGAACTTTGAAGGGCTTTGTGGTTTTTTTTTCACAAAGTATTTTTCTCTCTTCTAAACTGTTATGTAGTTTTTCTTTTATATCTCTTTTTGTTTCTGTTAACTTATGCCAGCCTTAGCCAAACTGCAAAACTTCTCACTAAAGGTCCTCTCTTTCTCTCTCTCCCCCATAAGCACTTTTGCTTATTTTATTATATCTTTCTGAAAAGTTTGTCTAGGCTGGAAAATGATGATGACTATTACAAGCCTCTTGCTTGTGAATTGGTTTTTCTCTGCATTGTATTACCTGTTGCATTGTATTACCTGCTGTATATTGTCTGCATTGTGTACCTTCTGTACTTGTATGCTTTATGTGCTTTTGCCTTGACAGTTTGCATCTAGTTGCTATGCTTCTTGACTTGTTTATATTTGCCTTGCAATTTGCTACAATGTTTGCAATGTTTAGTTACTGCAGTTTGGCATTCAGTTTTGGATTTGGCGCCTTGGTTTGCCTTGTATCTCCACTTTGTAATTCAATATGCTTGCATTTTTTATCTTTTACGTTTCTCTTTGTGAACCAAGAAGAGCGATCTTCTTGTGATTTGCAAAGAGAATAATAAAAACATGATGAACAAAATAGCATTCTGATTCCGGCTGGCAAACTTTAATGATGATTTCTTTTCTTTCTTTTTTCAGTTGAAAATTCTTCTATATGAATCTCTTTTCTTCTGTCTTTTGCAGGTGAGTACCAATTGGATGATAGAGGAAGCAGTAGAAGTCAAAGATCTTAGGAGATTAGGCTTAGATTTATTTTTTCATTTATTGTAAACAAATATTATCTTAAATACTATAAGTTGTAATCTTACAATATTCAAATAAATTTTGTAACAACATTTGAAGTAAATAAAAGTCTTTATCCAAAAGAAAATTTCTACTGTCAGATATCTTCCAATATTTCCCTTTGCCTCTTCACTTTTTATTTAAGATTCCTGATTAAACAATGACTGAAATTGCATTCCACCATTTCCAATACAGATGACTTAAAATCCAAGTAATCCATAAAAACTCTGCAATCTCTTTGCATCAGTATTCTAATCAACATACGCGTTGTGCATTCTAAACAAACAAGCATTTCCATTAACTGGCAAACATTTCACCCCACTAACAAGCAGATGCCTTAATGTTCCAAACAAAAGTCTCAGCTCTTATCCCAGATAATTAGGTTTTGAGAAACAACTAGTAAACTTAAACAAGCGTGAAAACAATGTAACAGTTAACTGAATTTCTGAGGATTCAATTTCTTCTGAGAAATGCGAGAGAAAACCCTAATTCTGGATTGTCTGCTAAAGAAAAGTCTGTTTGATCGATTCTTGAGCTAATCTTAAAAATCAGAGAAAACACTGGGATTGTGATGTTCTTGTGAAAAAGGGAGGGCAAATTTTGGGGTACAACAGTTGCCCCTGTTCAATCTTTTTGAACCTAAAGAGTCAGATTGGCGAGTTCGCCGTTCGCGACTCGAAGGTAAAAGATGATTGGACACTAGAGTACCCCTAAATTTGCACTCGTCAAAGCATAGTTGAGGGAATGGGCTTAAAGATGTCATTTGGGGATGTGACAGAATCTTGTCAGAGATGGGCTTAAAAGATGTCATCCAAGAATATTTTTTGAACTGTATGTTGTAGGTGAGTATCAGAAAGGTATTCGTGTTGGGAAGCATCCGTAAACTATTTTCAGAAGTCTGGAGCTGAACAAGCGATAGATTGACATCCATGTTTGGAGAATCCGTAAACTGTTTTCATGATTCTGGAGTTGAACAAACAATAGATTAACATCCATGTTGGGAAGTATCCGTAAACTGTTTTCAGAAATCCTTGAAGTTTGAAGCTCGCTAATCTTATCCTGAAAAGGATAGAATATTAGCTTAAACACAAAGTTATGTTGCATGAAATGTATGATGCAATATATGTGTTATGTCAATGTTTATGATATTTGAACGCAATGAACGCGTATGTAAGCTGATTAGTCGTCTTGCTAAGGAAGATAAATCCTGGATAGCTGGAGATAATAAAATCTTTGACCGCTGTCGGGGAAAATAAATCCTTGACTGCTGATGTGGATTGAAAATCCTTTGATCGTTGAGAATGAGAAGTCCTTGGACCACTGTTGAAGAGTATGTGTGTCTTCAAGCTTTTTGACAACCTTTGCGGGGAGAAGTTATACTGCTGGGGAAAATCAGGAGTTTGGGTTGTATGCCAATCTACTGGGGATTCCTGTTTTGAGGAGAACTTCGCTGGGGAATATTTGAAAACTCTGTGGGGAACTGAGAATGAGAATCTTCATTCTGCTAGGGGAATTTGTACCGAGGAGCCGAGAACGAGAATCTTTGATCTGCGGGGGATGAAAAATTTATGCTGAGGGTAAATGAAGCTCTGGCAACATCACTGGAGAATCAAGGATAAGAATTTTGATTTTGTCGGGGAGTAAGAACTCTTTGGGGAATAGCCATACTGTTGCGGAGTGGCTATCCTGCTGGAGAAGCTTATTTCTGTTTTGGAAGAAGTTCAGAAGTTAAGTCGTATGCCACTTTGAGAATGAGAATTTTCATTCTGTCGGGAATATCAGGAATTCAGGTTATACGCCACTTTGAGAATGAGAATCTTCATTCTGTTGGGAATATCAGAAACTTAGGTTATATGCCACTTTGAGAATGAGAGTCTTCATTCTGTCGGGAATATCAGGAGGTTGGGAGTATGTCAATCTACTGGGGAAGCAAAAATGAGAATCTCCATTCAGGCATTTGGGTCAGAAGGTTGGGTGTATGCCAATCCACTAGGGAAGCAAAAATGAGAATCTTCATTCAGGCGTTTGGGTCAGAAGGTTGGGTGTATGTCAATCTACTGGGGAAGCAAAAATGAGAATCTTCATTCAGGCGTTTGGGTCAGAAGGTTGGGTGTATGCCAATTTACTGGGGAAGCAAGAATGAGAATCTTCATTCAGGCATTTGGGTCAGGAGGTTGGGAGTATGCCAATCTACTGAGGAAGCAAGAATGAGAATCTTCATTCAGGCGTTTGGGTCAGGAGGTTGGGAGTATGCCAATCTACTGGGGTTTTAAGGATGAGAATCTTCATTCTGTTAACGATATCAGGAGCTTGGGAGTATACCAAATCTTCTGAGGTTTCAAGGACGAGAGTCTTCATTCTGTTAAGGGTATCATGAGCTTGGGAGCATACCAATCTTATGAGGTTTCAAGGATGAGAATCTTCATTCTGTTAAGGGTATTAGGAGCTTGGGAGTATACCAATCTTCTGAGGTTTCAAGGATGAGAATCTTCATTCTGTTAAGGGTATCAGGAGCTTGGGAGTATACCAATCTTTTGAGGTTTCAAGGATGAGAATCTTCATTCTGTTAACGGTATTAGGAGCTTGGGAGTATACCAATCTTCCGAGGTTTTAAGGATGAGAATCTTCATTCTTGAGAGAAACAGAATTTTAGGAGCTTCATTTGTCCATTATTCTGCTGGTGGGTTGTTTCTGTTGAGATTTAGGAACTTGTCTGTAATTCAGCTGAAGTAAAAAACTTTACCGCTTGAATTTGATTGTACCTTTCTTGAAAGGTAAAGGTTAGTGGCATATATCAAACAATGATGTTCTCAAAATAAATGAGATTGCGTTGCATGATATCCTGATGTACGGAGGTATAATGTTTTTCAAGACGACCTTTCGCTGGGGAAAATAAATCCCAAACTGGTGAAGGAGAAAAGAGTTGGATTCTTCATCTCTGATAGTGAAGAAAATCAGAATAAGTCGCTGAGAGATTTATCTGAAATATCGAAGGCCCAGAATATCTTTCGCTAGCATAAGAATCAGGGAGATCTTAGTGTCGATCTGACCAAAACAGAGAGGGTCTTAGATTAACTTTGATTCAACCAGATGATGGAGGAAACTTTGACGACTGTAACTCCAATAGGTGATGAAGGAATCTTCGACGACCGTAACTTCCAACAGGTGATGAAGGAATCTTCGACGACCGTAACTTCCAATTGGTGATGAAGGAATCTTCGACGGCCGTAACTTCCAACAGGTGATGAAGGAATCTTCGACGACCGTAACTTCTAACAGGTGATGAAGGAATCTTCGACGACCGTAACTTCTAACAGGTGATGAAGGAATCTTCTACGACCGTAACTCCAACAAGTGATGAAGGAATTCTTACCTGCCAATCAATCTGAGTATGTTATGAATGTTGTTGAAATGTAATTTGTTTTGGAGAATAAATCCTTGACAAATGTTGGGGAAATAAACCCATGACTGTTGGTCTGCTAGAGAAGTGATAAACTTCTCGAGGATGCTTGAATTCCTTTTCAGAAGGACTATGGAGAGATTCGTCATTGCCCCTAGTATCAGATGTTTGTGATACTGCCAGGAAGTTTGGACTGTATGTAACCCCTTGATGAGATTGACGTTTAATGCCCCAAGTGATGGTGACAGAGACTTGCCCCAGGTTTATTTGCAATTGAGAGATTTCTTGAAATCTTGACTGGACTGCCCCAGGTTTACTGGATAATACCAAACCAAGTCCCCTTTTGTTGATAGGAGATTTTTGCAACGGGAGTGTCATCCCACTTGAAGTGACTTTATTCATTGAGAGAGCTTTCATTCATTCGAACATTCACTGTGTAAATTTCTTTGCTGTCAAACAAATAACCATGTGCAAACAACGATATTCAAATAATGCAAAGTTTATGCTTGTCTCGAAGTTTTGAAAAAAATGCGTTT
Source organism: Vicia faba (assembly GCA_948472305.1). Lineage (NCBI taxonomy): Eukaryota > Viridiplantae > Streptophyta > Magnoliopsida > Fabales > Fabaceae > Vicia > Vicia faba. The sequence continues at coordinate 1,073,711,594 of OX451737.1, read as the reverse complement.
TTTAGCAGAAAACTTTTTATAAGACAAATTCAACACAAGATTTAGAGAAAAGCCTTACAGGAGTCAGGATACCTTTTGTAACAGTATGCTTTCGAACTAATCCATGCTTCAATTAGGACTTTTGAAGGGTTGTAACGTGGCTTGGTTCACAGTTTAAGAAACAAAGGATAAAGGCCCAAAGTATATTTGTACCCACCCGCTCTTCATGATGTTCTTCAATCCTAAACTCAGTTAATTGTGTGTCAAACTCTATTCGAGTTTGGAACGACGTTTTGGTGATGGTCCACACAAGTTGAATTTTATGGGAAGGTAGTCATTTTTGCAACATTTTTCATGTTGTTGAGGATTTATAACGACCTCTTTCTTTTGATTCATTATCCCTAACTTTTGCCTAATTGTTCCTGTTTTCGAGATTACAGTCAGCGGGATTCCCCAGCTTTCTTAAGCCTCCTTTGTAGGTTTTGGCTCAGTGGGATTTTCTCTTTTGAGAGATAATGACTGCCTATGAGATAAGGAACCATCACTGTCTTTTGGTTCCAAAGGAATGTTTTTGATGTCATTCGTTGTATTACGAACTGAGAGTTTGCGACTTCAATGCGCATCTTTTGAATTAACTAAGAGAATACTCTACCCCAGGTTTGATTAAAGGTTTCAATTTGTGTTTAAAACAGAAAACTTCTACTTCTTTGGCTCGAAGGGGTTGACTAGGGATTATCTTCCTTATAACTCCAGTGTTTAGGATTTGAAAGAAACGCCTGTACATCGTCAGCAAGGTCTGTTCAAAAGCATACCGTATGAGATTATGGCATTGTTTTCGTCATCCTTCCTCTAAAGGCTTGTAGCTTTTTGCAAGAGTTAAATGTCATAAATAAAGTAGAAAGCATAGTTCAAGAATAGTGAAAACGAATGGATGAATTCAAGACAAACATATGCAATGCATTAATGAAAACAGAGTTTGACATCAATAGATAATTGTTTGAATAACAAAAGAAATTACAACTTGAAAATTCAAATGAAAACAAAATTCTCTTAGTTCGAACTTTGTCATTTCAGGTGGAGAACCCTCAGCGGAAGATTTTCATCTCGCCATCCGGCATGAATTTCAGCACTCCTCTGTCAATCAAATCTTGGATCTTGTTTTTCAAAGCCCAACAATCGTCGGTGTCATGTCCAGGACTATAGGAGTGGTATACACAAAATGCATCGGGGTGATAGCTAGGAGCAGAGGTATTGGGATTCTGAAGAGGATCCTTTAAAGCAGTCAGATTGACCTCCAACAAGCGTTCCAGTATTAGAGATAATGGTATGTCGGTCTCAGTGAAATGTCTTCCAGATATATTTTGCTTACGTCGATTACCCCGTTGACGCTGGCGAGGTTGTTGTTGGGCTTGTGACCCTGAAGCAAGCTGGGGAGCCTTTCCCTTGTCTTCTTGTATCAAAGGAGGTTGAACGATGATTTGATCTTCAACCCTAGTTGTTTGCCCCACTTGGTTATCTTGAAGCAGTTTGTTGATGAGGACCCTGAGCTCCTCTTGTCTTTGAGCCAGGTCTTGAATGAGAGCCATCTAACCTACCAGTTGTCCCATCATCTGGATCTTCATTATTGCCAACTCAATCTGTAGCCCTTCCAATTGATCATTCCTGATGCCGCCTGGATTTCCTAGGACCATGCCCCTTGTGAGGAGAGCTTTCACTTCTTCTTGCCCCTGGGACAGGTTCAAGAACATTTCTTGAAGTTGAGCATTTTGAGCCTGGATATCTTCGACAATCCTCTCTAGAGCCATCTCTACTGAAATAAACAGTAGGAGAATAAGGAAACCTGAAAAGGAAAACCTGTTATGATACAATGCATGATATGTTGATGCATGTTTTCAAGGATCACACGAGGTAAACACAAGACAATGTTAGAGGTTGAACTTTGAGCAACATTTTTTACTAGAGAACTTTGTATCGGTGGATGTCTTTCCACGAGAATCAAGCTCACCATGTCGAGTGGGTCATAGCCCTCGATTCAAGTTGTTGTACTTGATCTTCAACGACGTTTGTTTAGAGGAAGATGAATCCTCTTGCCCTTTGGTTGACGTATGGTTCAACGTGACCCTGCATCAAAGACCGTCGAGATCCTTGAAATGGTTATTGAAAATGCTAAGGTATGATGTTATGATGTTATGTACAGGTATGCAAAAATAAGCAAGTGTATATACAAATGATCACATTCACACAAAGCAGACAAGTCCTTAGGTTTAGGCTTGCATGGGGTTTGTAGGTAAGTACCCTCTTGAAGTTAGTTGGCTCAACCTGTCCTATAGATAGTAATCGAGTTCTAAGGAGCTCAATATCACTGGATTATTTTCTATGTTCATTGTTTTGGTTTAGCCACTTAACTGACGACCAAAATATTCCAAGAAAATAACCCTCAATGAGTGTAGTATCGAGTATCTACCAACTTCAGACTGCACCAAAGCCGGCCATCTCACTACCCCTAATAAGGCCAAGATGGTCAAGTAAGGTTCTAAGAGTTTGTTAGTGCTTCATGACATCACTCAGCGGCCCCGTATTCTCTTTGATTGACTCAAAGGCTACCGGTACTCACAAATATGTCACACTAATATAGCTATTGCTTCAACCATGTCGGTATACCCCGCATAGTTTCCACAATGTATTGCTATTTACCTATGAATGTTTCCCAAAAATCCGGGTGAAGGATTCAAACCCAAACAAGAGAACCAAATATAAAGCAATCAAAACAATCAAGACATGCAAAGGTGATCTAAACCCTAAGGTTACTCCACTTTTAAAGTTTTCCCCAGCAGAGTCGCCAGTTCTGTGATACGGTGGGAGAACTGACTTGAGGTTTTGCGTTTTGTGTTTGCAAATGTTTCGGTTTAGCAAGAGTCGCCACCTACTTTTTATTTTATCCTAAGGAAAGTTCAAAAAGCACAGGAAATACCTTTGAGATGTTTTCTCGGGTTCGGGGGGTAGATTATGAAAAGGGAAGGTGCTAGCACCCTTTTCATCCATGGTTTTCCATGGGCTCTTAGTTACTTGTTTCAGATCACTTGCCTTTGCTTTTCAATTATTTGAAATGGTGCTTTGTGTGTGTGGTTTTTGAAAATGCTTTGAAAAAGAGGCCTTGTCTAGGCAACCTTTGTAATGATTCTTGTTTGAATGTATACAAAGATGTTTTTGTCTTTTGAAAAGTTTTCAATGTTTGAAAGTTGGATTTTGAAATTGTGTTGTGAAGTGTGTTTGAAAATAGCAAGGATGTTTTTCAAGCTTTTGATTAAGTAACTAGGAGTTATCTACCCTATTTTACTCAAAGATCTTTCTTATGTTTTTAACCCTTTTAACAGTGTTGTTTCACCATTGCATTTGGTGAACAACCTTGTGTTAGGATGTTAAACGGGACAGGCGCGGGTCATCGTATACAATCATTGAAAGCAACTTGTGAGACGCTCTAGCAATTTTGTAAGGGACGAGATCGTTTTATCAAAGGCAACATCGAGGGTCATCGAGGGACTATGATCTTTGTTTATCGAAGGGCATTGGCTAGAGTGTCTCATATTTGAGGGACATGATTACATTTTCCGAAGCAACAAGCGAGGTTACCCTAGAGGTGCAAGTGTGCATCGTGTTTGTCAATTTCATGCATTTGTGTTATATTAGGTTATCTAGCGATTGATTTTGAATCTTTCCATACAAACCCTAATTACTATACAGTATATTGAAAGCAATAAATTGCGGGAATTAAAATTCTAAGTTATTACAAAAGAGTATCCGGGGATGGGGGTACAATTATTTACAAATGGGGATGAGTCTCATAAGAATAATAATGTCCAAATATGTGTTACAACCAAATCGAACTGTCACAATTCAATGTAAAAATTATAACAAATTATAAAAATAAAGAGAATCAAAAATATTATGAGATGCATGCATTTATTCACAAATAAACAAATAAAATTTAACCTAAAAAGATTAAGTATTGTTATTATTTTTGTGTTTTATGATTTATGAAAAGAAAAAGTTTTAAAGAAAGAAAATTATTTAAATTAACGATTCCATTATTTTTGTATTTTTATTAAAGGTAATAATTATTTAAAAAAAAGAAACTATATCAAAACAAAATTTTAATACATTATTTGTTTTTATTATTGGTATCAAAGAAAAGAAAATAAATTGTTTAAAATGACATTAATTAATAAAAGACATTAGTTGAAGAAATTAAAAAAGATGACGGGCCTTTGGATTATTATAGCCCAAATAAAAAAATGAAGAAGAAACAAAAAGCAAGACAGAATGGAGACAAGAGGGGGGTGTGGGAAGAAGCGCTTGGGCTTAGGGAAAAGGTTGGGGCGGGTCAGGCCCAAGGCAGAGTTGTACAACGTTTTTGTTTTGGGGTTCACTCAGTTTTAGGGTTTTTGAGTTTTTGTCATAGCGGCGCCATTTCTCTCATCTCTTCTTCTTCTTCTCCGTTTCATCATTCTATTCTCAGGCCATAAGTGTTGATTCTCTCTAGCCTTAAGCCGCCGGAGCGCCACCCTCTCTCACTCTCTTCCTTCTCACAGTGGCCCACGGTTGTGGTTTTATCATGGTACGATTTGTTATCTTTTTAGGGTTTTTAGAGTTTCAACGTTTGTTTGATTTTTGCTTGCATGTTTTAATCCATGGTTCTTATGTTTGAGATGCAGAAAAGGGGTTGAGAAAAACTTACCTTGAACATTTTGCTTCTGAAAAACGATGGAGAGAGAGGGACGTGAGACCGGCCGGTGGCGCTCCTTGGAGGCTAGGCGGAGGAAGAGGAGATGAACACGCTTCTGGCTTCTGGTATCTTTTTCTGTATATTGATGATGAACTTCTGAGACTGTTTGTTTTTTATTTTTGTTGGTGATGAACACGCTTCTGAAACTGTTTTGCTTCTGAATCTCTTCCTTGGCTATTTGATGTTTTATGATGATGAGAATAGCTCTGAGAACTGTTGATTTATGTTGTTAGTGATGATGTATTTCTGAAACTCTTATTGTTGCTTCTGAAAACCCTTTGTGTATTGCTTCTGATTTTCTCTTCCTCTTTTCTTGAAGTGTTAATGATGATACATTTCTGAAACTTGTTGTTTTTCTCTACCTTGAATATTGGTGATGATGATACTTTGTTGAAGTTTCTGAAAACCTGTTGTTTTTGAATATGATGTTAATGATGACAATAGCTTCTGAAACTTTGTGGTTTGTTTGGCAAATTAGTTTGACTGCTAACAGGTTTTTTTTTGTTAATGGGCTTGCAGTTTGGTTGTTGTTTAGCTTGGATTTTGTTTGTGTAGTTGGGAAGTTTTTCTAAAACAGGTTTGCAGGTTGAAACTGTTTAGTAAAGTTTGTTTTCAGTTTGGTTTGAGGGTTTTAATGATGTTTGGGCAAGCTTTGAGCTATGCAGGTTTTTAGCTGGCTCGTGTTTGTAGTTTTGACAGGTTTGAGCAAGCTTGAGTTATGTAGGTTTTGCTGAGTTTGGGGTTTAGGCTTATGCAGGTTGCTTGTGTTTTTGTTGATTTTGGCTTGACAAGTTTTTGGCAAGCTTGGAACTTTGAAGCCTCTTGCTTGTGAATTGGTTTTTCTCTGCATTGTATTACCTGCTGCATATTGTCTGCATTGTGTACCTTCTTTACTTGTATGCTTTATGTGCTTTTGCCTTGACAGTTTGCATCTAGTTGTTATGCTTCTTGACTTGTTTATATTTGCCTTGCAATTTGCTGCAATGTTTGCAATGTTTAGTTACTGCAGTTTGGCATTCAGTTTTGGATTTGGCGCCTTGGTTTGCCTTGTATCTCCACTTTGTAATTCATTATGCTTGCATTTTTTATCTTTTACTTTTCTCTTTATGAACCAAAAAGAGAGATCTTCTTTTGATTTGCAAAGAGAATAATAAAAACATGATGAACAAAATAGCATTCTGATTTCGGCCGACAAACTTTAATGATGATTTCTTTTCTTTTTGTCTTTTGCAGGTGAGTACCAATTGGATGATAGAGGAAGCAGTAGAAGTCAAAGATCTTAGGAGATTAGGATTAGATTTATTTTTTCATTTATTGTAAACAAATATTATCTTAAATACTATAAGTTGTAATCTTACAATATTCAAATAAATTTTGTAACAACATTTGAAGTAAATAAAAGTCTTTATCCAAAAGAAAATTTCTACTGTCAGATATCTTCCAATATTTCCCTTTGCCTCTTCACTTTTTATTTAAGATTCCTGATTAAACAATGACTGAAATTGCATTCCACCATTTCCAATACAGATGACTTAAAATCCAAGTAATCCATAAAAACTCTACAATCTCTTTGCATCAGTATTCCAATCAACATATGCGTTGTGCATTCTAAACAAACAAGCATTTCCATTAACTGGCAAACATTTCACCCCACTAACAAGCAGATGCCTTAATGTTCCAAACAAAAGTCTCATCTCTTATCCTAGATAATTAGGTTTTGAGAAACAACTAGTAAACTTGAACAAGCGTGAAAACAATGTAACAGTTAACTGAATTTCTAAGGATTCAATTTCTTCTGAGAAATGCGAGAGAAAACCCTAATTCTGGATTGTCTGCTAAAGAAAAGTCTGTTTGATCGATTCTTGAGCTAATCTTAAAAATCAGAGAAAACCCTGGGATTGTGATGTTCTTGTGAAAAAGGGAGGGCAAATTTTGGGGTACAACACTTGCATTTAAAACTAAAGCTCTTTTTCTTAGCAAATCAAAAACATGCTAATCGCACTTAAACCCCTTTCCAATGTGACAAAACACAAACCAATTAAATGTGGCATCTTGCCTCGAGGGCATAACTCGAAACCCTTTTCAGGTAAGGACATGATTAATTTACTTTTATGACAATGCGTGAGTCTCCAAAGGTTGAGCTGCGGCAGAAGGCAGAATTAACATTGTTCATAAAAAACACAAAACAAATAAAATATGTGAGCCGAACTACGATAGCTATGATTTCTCAAAAAGGATACGTAGGCATGGGGGTAGGGCCCAAGAAAGTACAACTTTATTTTCCCTACACTCTTTTCTCCTTTCTTTTGCATGCATTATCCCTTTAGCAGTAGTAAACAGTAAGCATAGTTTAAACACACCCATAAGATAGATAACAAGAGTGGGTGCCATAGAGTACTATAGGCGTGTGGGGTGCTAATACCTTCCCCTCGCATAACAGACTCCCTTACCCGATCTCTCAGTCACAAGACCGTGACTTCTCCCTTCTCAGGTTTTCTCGATGTTTACCTTTCCCTTCATGTGGGATAAAAGACGATCGATGGCGACTTTATTGTTTGACGATTTTCAGCCGGTTGTGTCAGCTGGCGACTTCACTGGGGATAGGTCGACCAATTGTTGGTCCATCCCGGAGTCGCTCCTAGCTCTTGTTTCCTTTATTTGGGTGTTTATTTTTATGCTTTCAGTTTATTCATTCATACATGATTACCTGAGCATATGTATGCATTTCATTTTACGGTTTTCCATATACTACTATTGTTGTACCCCAAAATTTGCCCTCCCATATTCTTCAAGTTTTGCCAAGCATCACCTCAAATTGTTCAAAGTCTACTCAAGGGCTACTCAGTCAACCACTCTCCTAAGGCCAGTCAAATTAGGGTTTTGGTTCTTGCAAGGAATTTGAGATTTTCAAGGGCTCAATCAAGTCCCATATGCTCATAAACATTGTCAAGCACCTACATGTCAAGTTTCAAGGCTCACAAGGTCAAGTTGCACAATCAAAAACCCTAATTGCTCCACAGTCAACTGCAGGGGCAAAATGGTCATTTGGCAGTCAAAAGTCAAACTTTTTGGTCAACATCTTATTTTGAAGCCACAATCATCATTTGGTCAAGTCTTGACCATGATTTCACAAGAATGGCTCAAAAATCATCAAGATGCAAAAGTTGCTATTTTTGGACAGTTGAAAAGTCAACTGTAACTTGACCAAGGCATAACTTTTTCATGGTTCATCAGAAAAATCCCATCCAAAGCTCATTTTGAAGGGGATAACATTTCCTACAACTCATCTTCACACTCCAAGTCCAAGAAATGCTCTCACAAAAAGTTATCAATTTCAACATTATAGGTCATTTTCAAAAGTCAACAAAAAGGCACTTTAAGTCAAAGACCATAACTTGAGATTGGTAAATCAAAATGACATGGGACCAAAGACATTGGTTAGAGGACTTCAAGACCTTTCCAAAATGTCCAAGAACATGTTCATAGCTTCAAAATTGAGCAAGATATGCATTGGAGAAGTTGGGAAATTTTTGTGAAATGGCCAAAGTCAATTATCCTTGAAATTTCATTTTTGACAAAAGGGGCCCACTTTTTCCACTTGTTTCAGCTTGGCCATGCCTCCCACGTGTCCCACAATTTATTTCAAGATTAAAAATTAATTTTCCCATTTTTATTTAATTTTATTTGATTTAATGCATTTTAAATCTTTAAAATTCAAATAAAAATCAAAGAAATTAATGGAGGGATATTTTGTGGTTTGAATAGCTTTGATACACCATAAAACATATACCAAATTCGTTCAAGACCTATTATGGGCATAAAAATTCAAATTTTCACAAGAATGACAAGTTGTTTAAATGGTGTTCATGGCATAATCTCAAACTTCATTGCAAGGGTTAATGGCTCACATTATTGCTTGATTCTCATTCAAAGACATATATGCAAGCCTCTCATACCATTTACAAGGGCTAAGCATCTCTAAAACGAAAAAAACCATATTCAAAAAAATCAAGCAAAAAGTCAAAACTGAAATCCACCTTCCAAGGCAATTCAAAGCCTTTTCTCGTTTCTAACACTTTGCAGGAACTCTCAGGAGTCTTTTGGAATCAAAACCAAGCGCTCAGGCCTAAGGAATCGCCCCACACGAACTCACAGTTTGCACAATTTTCTTGGAATCGAAATTCATTTGTTCATGCATCATTAACATAATTTGTTGCTTGTTTTGTGTTGTATGAGTCCACAGGAAACTAATGGTATGGTTCAATTGCTTTGAGATGCCCCAAAACTCAATATTATTTTTTCTAAGGTATTCCTATGCAGGCTTCCAAACAGCGTCCATCATGCATCTCAAGTGATCATCCTGCCAAGTGGCCACTAACGCCAATCTGATGGCCATGAGGCGTGGACCATGGTGTTCCCAGTCAATGCTTGCACACTTGATTCCAGTTTCAACAACACACCCCCATTCCTGGCCCAATACCCCCTCCATTTGGGTTCATTTTTCTTTCTTTTCATTTTATTTCTTTAATTTAATTTCTAACCCCTTTTATTTTATTGGTTATTAGTAATTAATTTAATTAATCATTTTCATAAAAAACAAAAAATATGATTAACACTTTTATTATTATTTTTATTTTGTAAATAAATCATAATTGAACTAGTTTTTAATTAGGCCATTTGAACATTTTAATAATTAAAATAGATTTAGATTTAGGTTAATCTTTAACTTTGTTTCTTTTTATTTCTATTTTATTTCATAAAAAATATAAAAAAATAAAAAAATATTTTCTTGTAATTAAAATAATTAATTAGTTTTCAATTTCATTTAATTACCAAAAAAAAAGACAAAAAAAAAGTTAATTCCCTTTTCTTTATTCATGCGTATTTAATTTGTCCGATTATTATGTAATTGCTCCGGATATGTAATAGTAAATAGGACCTTTTACTGTTTTTTTTTATTTTCCGCACTTATTTACTTAAAACGGGTCTTTGTAAAAATTTGGCAATGTATAGACCCGCGCCTTGTAATAGCGTAGGATTTACGTTTCCGCAATTTATTTTCCGCACCCCCTTTAACTGTTAACTTGTATGAAAGAATGCATGACAATTAAAAACAAAGCGTAGCTCACCAAATGCATGACAAGATATAACATAAACTGAAAATAACACAAGAATTCACACACCATTTCTAGGGTACGCCTCACTGTTGCCTTGCCCCTCGAAACGTGGTCGTCGAGTACATGACGTTTTAGTAAGTCCTTATGTCCATGAACATGGCATAAGGGTAGCTTCTAAGGTGTCCTACTGTTGCTCTGGTGACCACACTGTCCCTACAAGCTCAAATTGTGGTCGTCAAGTATAGGACGTCTTAGTGGTCCTTATGTCCATGATCCAGTTGCCTCGAAACAGTTGCCTCAAAACAGTTGCCTCGAAACAGTTGCCTCGAAACGGTTGCCCCGGAATAAAAAGATCAATGGCATAAGGGTAGCTTCTAAGGTGTCCTACTATTGCTCTGGTGACCACACCGTCCCTAAACTCGAATTGACCCGAACACCTCCAACAGTGATGCTACCTACCTCTCAATGGTGGGATGGCATTACTTTAAGGACTTCTACACAGCTTAATTCCTTAGGGTAGGTAGATGACTCGTAGATACTTGCTCTAATTCAAAACAAATCAAAATTTCTTTTCACACCGACACTTTTCAAAAAGCTTTCAAAAAAAATTTTTTTAAACACTCTTGAGGACTGATACAAGAGTCGATCTGAAACTTTAAACGAAACTTTTTCAAACTCACTCACACTTTGAAAAGCAAACCATTTTGAAAACACAAATGAGCAAGTATCTAAGAGCCCATGGATAACCATGGATAGAAAGGGTGCTAACACCTTCCCTTTCTATAAATCTACCTCCCGAACCGAGAAACTATCTCATCAGGAATTTTGTTGTGCTTTTGTCCTGTCCATGTTGGAGAAAATAAAAGACGGTGGCGACTCTTGCTTCCGCGACATTTCGCGAACCAGCGTTAAACAGTCAGTTCCAGATCCACCGATCACAGAACTGGCGACTCTGCTGGGGAGAATTTTAAAGTGAGGTGTACCTTAGGATAGCTCATACTTGTGTTTTCAATTGCTTTGTTTTGCTTGCTTTAATATTATTGGGCCTGTCTTGGGAGTTCTATAGATCCTAACCCGGATCTGGGGGATACCTTCTTAGAAAGTAGCAACAAGACTGTGAGGGAACTGTGCAGGGTATACCGACACGGTTGAAGCAGTCTGCTACGTTGATGTGGCACTTTGGTGAGTACCGGTAACACTTGAGTCAAGTCAAGGAGAGTACGGGGCCGCCGCGTGGTGTCGTGAAGCATCAACTGACCTTAGGAACCTTAATTGAACCATCTTGGCCTCTTTAGGGTAGTGAGATAACTGACTATGGTGCAGTCCGAAGTTGGTTGATACTCGATACTACACTCAGTTGAGGGTTGTTTTCTTGGGATATTTTGATCGCCAGTTCAGTGGCTAAATCGAAACGATGAACACAGAAAACAATCCAATGATATTGAGACCCTTAGAACCCGGTTACTTTTGATAGTATAGGTTTTGAGCCCACCAACTTCAAGAGGGTAGTACCCCAAACTTCATGCTGGCCTAAACTTAAGGCTACATGTGTGACTTGTGTGCCTTCAAACTTGACTACTTGCATACTTGTTATCTGACACACAAGTTTCTTGCAGGTTTTGTTTACAGTCCTTAATCTGGGCTCACAACAGGGTCTACTTATATCACTCCATGCATAGCATAACATCATACCATTGCATACATCCTACATAAGGACTAATCCATTTCAAGGATCTCAAGGGCTTGTGATGCAGGTCATGATGAATCAAATGTCTAGCAAGGGGCAAAGGGGATTTATTTTCCTCTAGCCAAGGTTAACAGCTTGAGTCAGGGGCTATGACCCACTCGATATGGTGAGCCTTGACTCTTGAAGAAGGACTCTCAATAATATGCAGTTCCTTCAATCAAGCCACCGGATTCAAATTCTAACAAGCTTCTTTGTTTATCCCGCGAGGTCCTTGAAAACATTGCATGCATATCATACATATCATCGCATTACAGGTACACTTGTTACAGGTCACTTACCTTCTTCGCTATTTATTTCAGCAGTCATTATGAATCCTGAATCATCCAATGGACAAGCTATAAAGGCCCTCCAGGCCCAGAATGCCCAGTTCCAGGAGTTGATTATGAGCCTAGCCCATGGTCAAAAGGAATTGAAGACTCTGATTCAGAAGAAGAAGAACAAGAGGACTGTTTTGTTCAACCCTAGACGCAGATCTGGGAACACACTACAGAATGAAGCTGAGAGGACTACTCCATCTGTGGGGGAAGGCAGTCACCAAGGGAGAGAGATCCCTAGTCCAGTGGTCTCTGACACCGAGACAGACTTCAATGACGAACAGTACCCCCCTGCTGAAGACAGGTACAAACAGCTGGAGGACCGGTTAAATGCTATGGATATCCAACGTGTGCCTGGGTTGGACTTTGGGGACCTAGGTTTATCTTCTGGGGTGGTGATCCCTCACAAGTTCAAGGCACCTGCCTTTGTAAAATACGACGGGGTTTCTTGTCCTAAGCTGCACCTCCGTTCATACGCAAGGAAAATCCATCCCTACACGGCAGACAAGAATCTATGGATCCATTTCTTCCAGGAGAGTCTTTCAGGGACTCAGCTCGATTGGTTCTATCAGTTGGATGGAACCAGTATTCGTAACTGGGAGGACTTGGCAACTGCTTTTTATAAGCAGTATCAGTATAATGCCGACCTCGCTCCCACGCGTACCCAACTCCAGGGTATGTCACTTGGGACGAGTGAAGGTTTTAAGGAGTATGCGCAAAGGTGGAGAGATCTGGCTGGAAGGGTGCGGCCGCCCTTGACTGACTGTGAGCTCGTTGACATGTTCTTGGGGACCCTGTCTGGTACCTTCTTCAACCATCTGATTGGGAATTCTTCTGCTGGGTTTACAGATTTGATCTTGACCGGGGAGAGGATCGAAGCTGGCATCAAGGCTGGAAAGATTCAAGAAGCTGCATCTTCTGATACTCACAAAAAGCCTTATACGGGGAAGAAGGAGGCCAATGCTGCGTACAGCCAAAAGGGTCGCCATGATCAACATGTAGGGGCAGTCCAGATCTCTAATCCTAGGCCTGCTCAACAAGGACAGGGGCATCAACGTAAGGAGGTCGCACCCAAGAGACAATTCACTAAAATCAACATGTCGCTGGATCAAGCGCTACAGAAAATGTTGAAGGCAGGGCTGATTACCTTGAGGGCTCCTCTCCGGAATCCAAACACCTCTGCTCCCAACTACCATCCTAATGAGAGGTGCGCATACCACTCCGATAGCCCGGGTCATACTACGGACAACTGCTGGCCTTTGAAGAACAAGATTCAAGACATGATCGACGCCGGAGAGATTCAGTTTGAAGCGTCAGAGACTCCAAACATAATCAATGCTCCTTTGCCCAATCATTGAAGACTTTTGTTTATTTGAATTTCCGAGTTGTAATTTTTTGCTTATACAAACAATTAAATGTCATAGCGAACTCTTTTATTTCATTAATGCACGGCACATGTCTGTTTTTGAATTAATCCAATTATTTTCACTATATTCACATGGCTTTCATATTTTTTGTGATGTCCAACTCTCGGTTAATAATTCTAAGCCTCTTGAGGGAGGATGACGAAAACGATACAACAATTTACAATATGCTTTTGAACAGACCCCGCTGATGAGGTATAGGCATTGTTTCAATTCCTAAACACTGGAGTTATAAGGAAGATAATCCCTCGTCAACCCCTTTGAGCCAAAGAAGTAGGAGTTTTGTTTTTTACCTGGGGCAGGGTAGTTCTCTCAGTTGATCCAAGTGCACAACGAATGGCACCAAAGAAGTCCTTACAAAACAAAAGACGACGATGGTTCCGAATAATCATAAAGACAGGAAGTCGTTATCTTTCAAAAATAAAAGCCCAATAAGTCAAAACCTATGAAGGAGACTTACAAAAACTGGGACATCCCGCTGACTGTGATCATGAAAGAAACAGTTCAGGCAAAAAACAGGGATAACGAAATCAAGAAAGAGAAAGAGGTCCTACAAACCCTCAACACAAAAGGATATGACTGCCTATTCAAAATAAACTGTCAATATCCGAACCATCATTGGAATATCAGGACAAAGACTCGAACAAGGTCTAACGCACGATCAACTGAGTTTAGGTTTGAAGAACATCACGAAGAATGGGTGGGTACAAATAAAATTTGAGCCTTTATCCTTTGTTTCCTAAACCGTGAACCGGGCCACGCTACAACCTTTAAAAGTCCTAGCTGAAGCATGGGTTAGTTCGAAAGCATAATGTTACGAAAGGTATCCTGACTCCTTAAGGCTTGCGGCAAAATAACGAGTTGACATCACAGTTTTACAAAATTCACTTGTTTTTACTAAAAAAAATGCATTTTCAAAAACTTCGAAACAGACATGAGCTTTGCATTTTTAAAATAACATTGTTTGCATATGACTATTTGTTTGAACAGCATAGAAGTTCATGCAACGAATGTCTAATGAACAGAAGCACCTCCAAGCAAGGGGCATGGCATGATCATTGTCCGTTATCTGGGGCAGTTAAGTCAAGATTCTGAGAATCTCTCAAAAGGCCAACCAGCTAGGGGCAAATCTCCGTCTGGATCACTTGGGGCATTGGACGATCAAACGAAGATCTTCTGGTGGCATGGTAACACTGCACTACTGACAGTGACAACTCCTTACATCCTGAGAGCATGGACATAGTCGAAAAAATACTGCACATAATCAAAGACCCGCTAGGTTGACACACCTAGGCAAAAATAAGGGCTTCCCGACGAACCAAAAGGGTTCGGGCAAAAATAAGGGATGAAATAAAAAAATCTGTACACCCGGCAAGTCGAAAACCTGAAAAGGCGGCTTTGGCAAAAATGGGTATCCCGGTGGACTGAAAACCCGAAAGGGCGGTCCAGGCAAAAGTTAGGGATCAAAAGCGTACGACTATGTCCCGGCATCCCGTCACTTGTCCACCAGAAGAAGATTTGTCAATCAACACCTCCACAGGTACCTTCTCCCGCAGAAACAGGGGCAATAATGAGTTGTCTAAGAGATCTAGTTACTCTGTCCACCAAGGTACCAAGGTAGGTTCAGCTGAAGAACGTAACCAAGATACCCCCACTCTCCGCAGAGTAAGACCAGACTCAGCAATACTCTCTCCCGAGCAGAGTTGGTCTCCAATCAGCCCCGAAAGGCATAATATCTCTAGCAAGTCAACCCTCTCCCCAAGCAGAGTTAGCCTACAGTCAACCTTATGGAAGTTGGGTATCCCCAGCAGATCCCAATATTCCCCAGCGGAGTATGCAGACATTCCTAACAAGCATCCCCGGCAGTCTTATTCTAAGATTGTTCCCCGGCGGAATACCAGACATCCCAGTGGAGCCACTTCCCCAGTACAGTCTCAAAAGTCTCCCCAGGAGAGTTGAATCAATCTCCCCAGTAGGAAGCTTATCCCCAGTAGATTCTGGAAGCTTATTCCCTGCAGAGCACGAACGCGTCTCCCCGGCTTTATTCAAAGGTTATTCCTCACCAGAGCTTATAACTGGGTTATCCTCAGCTAAAAACCACAGAAAGATTGTCCTCGGCGAAGCTCTTCCTATCCCCTAGCGGAGTTATCATCAAACCTCAGCGAAGCATCTCTTCCCACAGAGTAATTCCCCGCAGAGTAATCTCTTCAACAAGTTTATTCCCCAACGGAGTCATCTTCTCCTACCGGTTTATTCTTGCAACCATCATCCCCAGCGGAAACGAAGAACGCTACTCTTCAACATCAGCCCGGGAGTTATCTTCCCGGCATTCGTCAAGGATTTGTTTTCCTAGACGAAAATACATTCATAAACATATCACATTTCATACATCCTGCTTACACCACAATGCATGCACATACGCATCATATCACACAATCTCATTTATTTTTGAGAACCTCTTAAAATCATGCAGTTCATGCATCATGACACTGCATACATCTAACGTTTTGCCTTTTCAGGAAAAAGGTCAATCCAAAGATGATTACCATCAACTGTCGCAGTTCCAGATTCGACACCTGTATCTAGCCAGGGTATATCTGTGAGCGATTGATTGTGGATTCGATACCTGTATCTAGACAGGACATATCTACATCAAAGAGATTTCCTTTCAGAGATAGCTTGGAAATGCTCCAGATATGGATGTTGTTCTTTTGCTTATTCAAGACTCCTTCTAGAGATAGTTCAGATGTGACCCAGGCATGGCGACGTTCTGATACTTCTTCCAGATTTCCTTTCAGAGATAGCTTGGAAATGCTCCAGATATGGATGCTGTTCTTTTGCTTATTCAATACTCCTTCTAGAGATAGTTCAGATGTGACCCAGGCATGACGACGTTCTAATACTTATTCCAGATTTCCTTTCAGAGATAGCTTGGAAATGCTCCAGATATGGATGCTGTTCTTTTGCTTATTCAAGACTCCTGCTAGAGATAGTTCAGATGTGACCCAGGCATGGCGACATTCTGATACTTATTCCAGATTTCCTTTCAGAGATAGCTTGGAAATGCTCCAGATATGGATGTTGTTCTTTTGCTTATTCGAGACTCCTTCTAGAGATAGTTCAGATGTGACCCAGGCATGGCGACGTTCTGATACTTATTCCAGATTTCCTTTCAGAGATAGCTTGGAAATGCTCTAGATATGGATGCTGTTCTTTTGCTTATTCGAGACTCCTTCTAGAGATAGTTCAGATGTGACCCAGGCATGGCGACGTTCTGATACTCATTCCAGATTTTCTTTCAGAGATAGCTTGGAAATGCTCCAGATATGGATGCTGTTCTTTTGCTTATTCGAGACTCCTTCTAGAGATAGTTCAGATGTGACCCAGGCATGGCGACGTTCTGATACTTATTCCAGATTTCCTTTCAAAGATAGCTTGGAAATGCTCCAGATATGGATGTTGTTCTTTTGCTTATTCGAGACTCCTTCTAGAGATAGTTCAGATGTGACCCAGGCATGGCGACGTTCTGATACTTATTCCAGATTTCCTTTCAGAAATAGCTTGGAAATGCTCCAGATATGGATGTTGTTCTTTTGCTTATTCGAAACTCCTTTTAGATATAGTTCAGATGTGACCCAGGCATGGCGACGTTCTGATACTTATTCCAGATTTCCTTTCAGAGATAGCTTGGAAATGCTCCAGATATGGATGCTGTTCTTTTGCTTATTCAAAACTCCTTCTAGATATAGTTCAGATGTGACCCAGGCATGGCGACGTTATGATACTCATTCCAGATTTCCTTTCAGAGATAGCTTGGAAATGCTCCAGATATGGATGTTGTTCTTTTGCTTATTCAAGACTCCTTCTAGAGATAGTTCAGATGTGACCCAGGCATGGCGACATTCTGATGCTCATTCCAGATTTCCTTCAGAGATAGCTTGGAAATGCTCTAGATATGGATGTTGTTCTTTTGCTTATTCAAAACTCCTTCTAGATATAGTTCAGATGTGACCCAGGCATGGCGACGTTCTGATACTTATTCCAGATTTCCTTTCAGAGATAGCTTGGAAATGCTCCAGATATGGATGTTGTTCTTTTGCTTATTCAAGACTCCTTCTAGATATAGTTCAGATGTGACCCAGGCATGGCGAAGTTCTGATACTCATTCCAGATTTCCTTTCAGAGATAGCTTGGAAATGCTCCAGATATGGATGCTGTTCTTTTGCTTATTCAAGACTCCTTCTAGATATAGTTTAGATGTGACCCAGGCATGGCGACGTTCTGATACTCATTCCATATTTCCTTTCAGAGATAGCTTGGAAATGCTCCAGATATGGATGTTATTCTTTTGCTTATTCAAGACTCCTTCTAGAGATAGTTCAGATGTGACCCAGGCATGGCGACATTCTGATACTTATTCAGATTTCCTTTCAGATATAGCCTAGAGATGCTCCAGATCCGGACGCTATTCTATTGCTTATTCAGATTCAAACTTCTATAGACAACTTAGAGATGCTCCATCCCGGATGCTATTCTATTGTTCAGTCCAGATACGATCCAGATTCGGATGACATTCTGTTACTCATGCAGTATGGATATACCCCAGACATGGCGGTCATTCTACCATTTATTCAGACGTCAGCAATGAGGCACAGACTAGATATGCTCCAGACACGGAAGCTATTCTATTTCTTATTCAGATTCACCTATCCACCGTCTTTCCAAATGGCATCTATAAGCCCATTCCCGACAAGGTTCTGTCACACTTCCAAATGGCATCTGTAAGCCTATTCCCGCTATCACACTGCTGATACTCTGCTATGTGAGTGCAAATTTCTGGGCACTCTAGTGTTCAATCATCTTCCACCTTCGGATCACGAAAGGCACACACGCCAATCTACATCCTCAGGTCTAAGAAGATTGAACAGGGGCAACTGTTGTACCCTAAAATTTTCCCTCCCATATTCTTCAAGTTTTGCCAAGCATCACCTCAAATTGTTCAAAGTCTACTCAAGGGCTACTCAGTCAACCACTCTCCTAAGGCCAGTCAAATTAGGGTTTTGGTTCTTGCAAGGAAGTTGAGGTTTTCAAGGGCTCAATCAAGTCCCATATGCTCATAAACATTGTCAAGCACCTACATGTCAAGTTTCAAGGCTCACAAGGTCAAGTTGCACAGTCAAAAACCCTAATTGCTCCACAATCAACTGTAGGGGCAAAATGGTCATTTGGCAGTCAAAAGTCAAAATTTTTGGTCAACATCTTATTTTGAAGCCACAATCATCATTTGGTCAAGTCTTGACCATGATTTCACAAGAATGGCTCAAAAATTATCAAGATGCAAAAATTGCTATTTTTGGACAGTTGAAAAGTCAACTGTAACTTGACCAAGGCATAACTTTTTCATGGTTCATCAGAAAAATCCCATCCAAAGCTCATTTTTAAGGGGATAACATTTCCTACAACTCATCTTCACACTCCAAGTCCAAGAAATGCTCTCACAAAAAGTTATCAATTTCAACATTATAGGTCATTTTCAAAAGTCAACAAAAAGGCACTTTAAGTCAAAGACCATAACTTGAGATTGGTAAATCAAAATGACATGGGACCAAAGACATTGGTTAGAGGACTTCAAGACCTTTCCAAAATGTCCAAGAACATGTTCATAGCTTCAAAATTGAGCAAAATATGCATTGGAGAAGTTGGGAAATTTTTGTGAAATGGCCAAAGTCAATTATCCTTGAAATTTCATTTTTGACAAAAGGGGCCCACTTTTTCCACTTGTTTCAGCTTGGCCATGCCTCCCACGTGTCCCACAATTTATTTCAAGATTAAAAATTAATTTTCCCATTTTTATTTAATTTTATTTGATTTAATGCATTTTAAATCTTTAAAATTCAAATAAAAATCAAAGAAATTAATGGAGGGATATTTTGTGGTTTGAATAGCTTTGATACACCATAAAACATATACCAAATTCGTTCAAGACCTATTATGGGCATAAAAATTCAAATTTTCACAAGAATGGCAAGTTGTTTAAATGGTGTTCATGGCATAATCTCAAACTTCATTGCAAGGGTTAATGGCTCACATTATTGCTTGATTCTCATTCAAAGACATATATGCAAGCCTCTCATACCATTTACAAGGGCTAAGCATCTCTAAAACGAAAAAAACCATATTCAAAAAAATCAAGCAAAAAGTCAAAACTGAAATCCACCTTCCAAGGCAATTCAAAGCCTTTTCTCGTTTCTAACACTTTGCAGGAACTCTCAGGAGTCTTTTGGAATCAAAACCAAGCGCTCAGGCCTAAGGAATCTCCCCACACGAACTCACGGTTTGCACATTTTTCTTGGAATCGAAATTCATTTGTTCATGCATCATTAACATAATTTGTTGCTTGTTTTGTGTTGTATGAGTCCACAGGAAACTAATGGTATGGTTCAATTGCTTTGAGATGCCCCAAAACTCAATATTATTTTTTCTAAGGTATTCCTATGCAGGCTTCCAAACAGCGTCCATCATGCATCTCAAGTGATCATCCTGCCAAGTGGCCACTAACGCCAATCTGATGGCCATGAGGCGTGGACCATGTTGTTCCCAGTCAATGCTTGCACACTTGATTCCAGTTTCAACAACACACCCCCATTCCTGGCCCAATACCCCCTCCATTTGGGTTCATTTTTCTTTCTTTTCATTTTATTTCTTTAATTTAATTTCTAACCCCTTTTATTTTATTGGTTATTAGTAATTAATTTAATTAATCATTTTCATAAAAAACAAAAAATATAATTAACACTTTTATTATTATTTTTATTTTGTAAATAAATCATAATTGAACTAGTTTTTAATTAGGCCATTTGAACATTTTAATAATTAAAATAGATTTAGATTTAGGTTAATCTTTAACTTTGTTTCTTTTTATTTCTATTTTATTTCATAAAAAATATAAAAAAATCAAAAAATATTTTCTTGTAATTAAAATAATTAATTAGTTTTCAATTTCATTTAATTACCAAAAAAAAGACAAAAAAAAAAGTTAATTCC
Source organism: Vicia faba (assembly GCA_948472305.1). Classification (NCBI taxonomy): domain Eukaryota; kingdom Viridiplantae; phylum Streptophyta; class Magnoliopsida; order Fabales; family Fabaceae; genus Vicia; species Vicia faba. Next base: position 1,073,691,186 of record OX451737.1, on the reverse strand, counting down.
CTTTTCTTTATTCATGCGTATTTAATTTGTCCGATTATTATGTAATTGCTCCGGATATGTAATAGTAAATAGGACCTTTTACTGTTTTTTTTTATTTTCCGCACTTATTTACTTAAAACGGGTCTTTGTAAAAATTTGGCGATGTATAGACCCGCGCCTTGTAATAGCGTAGGATTTACGTTTCCGCAATTTATTTTCCGCACCCCCTTTAACTGTTAACTTGTATGAAAGAATGCATGACAATTAAAAACAAAGCGTAGCTCACCAAATGCATGAGAAGATATAACATAAACTGAAAATAACACAAGAATTCACACACCACTTCTAGGGTACGCCTCACTGTTGCCTTGCCCCTCGAAACGTGGTCGTCGAGTACAGGACGTTTTAGTAAGTCCTTATGTCTATGAACATGGCATAAGGGTAGCTTCTAAGGTGTCCTACTGTTGCTCTAGTGACCATATTGTCCCTACAAGCTCGAATTGTGGTCGTCAAGTATAGGACGTCTTAGCGGTCCTTATGTCCATGATCCAGTTGCCTCGAAACAGTTGCCTCGAAATAGTTGCCTCAAAACGATTGCCCCGGAATAAAAAGATCAATGGCATAAGGGTAGCTTCTAAGGTGTCCTACTATTGCTCTGGTGACCACACCGTCCCTAAACTCGAATTGACCCGAACACCTCCAACGGTGATGCTACCTACCTCTCAATGGTGGGATGACACTACTTTAAGGACTTCTACACAACTTAATTCCTTAGGGTAGGTAGATGACTCATAGATACTTGCTCTAATTCAAAACAAATCAAAATTTCTTTTCACACCGACACTTTTCAAAAAGCTTTCAAAAAACAATTTTTCAAACACTCTTGAGGACTGATACAAGAGTCGATCTGAAACTTTAAACGAAACTTTTTCAAACTCACTCACACTTTGAAAAGCAAACCATTTTGAAAACACAAATGAGCAAGTATCTAAGAGCCCATGGATAACCATGGATAGAAAGGGTGCTAACACCTTCCCTTTCTATAAATCTACCTCCCGAACCGAGAAACTATCTCATAAGGAATTTTGCTGTGCTTTTGTCCTGTCCATGTTGGAGAAAATAAAAGACGGTGGTGACTCTTGCTTCCGCGAAATTTCGCGAACCAGCGTTAAACAGTCAGTTCCAGATCCACCGATCACAACTGTTGTACTGGATCTGCTTCTTGTTGGGTGGGTGTTACAAGAGGTAAAAGGCCCAATACCTAGGCCAAGTGACAACCATAGGAACTCTAGTAATAGAGTGGAACACGACAAATAGGGGATGTAGATTACCCTAGACGGTTGTGTCGTTTATGCTCATATGGGGTTTTAATGAGGTGCTATCATTATCACGTAAGTGTACGATGATAGTACTTCAAGTGAACCCGTGATTTTGAGTTACCATTGCCTTACCCTGACCTAGTCTTCACCCGTGAGTGGGGCGTGAATATTTTATCACAGGTACAGATGGTGACTATGTTCATATGGTGACTATGCTCAGAAAATGACTATTGGTTCTAATGGTTATGTTCTGGATTTCTGTCGGTGACTTATTCAGATTGTGTTCTGTTGGTGACTATGAGCTTCTCGGATTTATTTTATGAGTTCTTGACTTGTTTATTTGGAGGTTCATTCGGGCCTTCGATCTTGGTATTCCCAGCATGTTCACAAAATGCTCAACAATATCCGGTGTTCCAGAAGCCTTGATCTCGTACTATTGATAATCCACATGGTACTTGGTTCTTGTATGTGCAGAAGCTATGTCAGACCTTTGATCTGGTAATATTCACACGATTCAGAATAATGCAACAATCATATTCAGAAAATGATGGAACTTTGATCCCATTTGATCCGATGCCTTTGCATACATAACATGGTTAACATACATGTTCTGTTATTTCCAAGGAATCATATTTGTAAGCCTTGTGTTGAACTTTTCCATCCCTTACTTGCGTAAAATGAAAATCGAAGCATGTAAATTCCTTGGAAATAATAGAACATGACATGGCATCCATTCATGCACCCCATGCATATCCATGCATCCATAACAGGTACTCGAAGACTGGGGATTCTTATTCAGACTCGGTGCTCTCTTCAGAGGTTCAAACTTTATTTCTTACTGTCACATACTCAGAGATCAGTTATGGAATAATTCCGTGTGATATACATGCAAGCTTTGGCCTGCGATCGAGAATTCTTCGAGAAGGAAGATAATTGATTAAAGACTCAGATAAGCCAGGTCATGGAAGCTCTGATGATGATGTCAATAATCTTACACTTGCTGCTACAACAAAGGTTCTCTCTTCTTCTCATCTTTTGGGAATCGCTTTTAACCAAGGAGTGTTATACAATCCTGAGTTCTTGGAACATCTTAGCAGCAGATGGTTCCCATTTACTGTGTGAATTCAAGAAGCTTGTTTTACCAACGAGATTAGAATTTTCCTGGAGAAGAGTTGATCTTATATCAGTGCTTCATTTTTTATTGGTCTCCACACTTGTTCGAGCTTCAGTGGGTTAGACCGCATACTTAGGTACCATCTATAAATTCTCTTCCAGATCTTGATACCAACGTCAGATGTGGTTACTACGCTAGGGTATCCGACTATTCAATCAAGGGCACTCTCCACAACTTTTTGTTCCCTGATTTATTCAACATCAGTCAGTCTTTGCTCCCCGAGTGAATTCATTGGGCTAGGCTTTTAAGCAAAAACATAAGAAGACTGATGAGCACGCTGATGTGATCCCAATGCATTACATCCTGTTATTTCCAGCTCTGATATTTGGGGTCCTCCTCCCACAAACATCTATTCTGACTGCGATACACATGCTAGATGTATCCCCTATTCTGGGACACCAGATTTCGATATTGAAAACTGTAAAGGGGTTGAAGTATAAAGCCCAACACCTGTCTGGCGTCTCTTCCAAAAGTCTAATTCCTATTTGGCCAATTGTTGGAGTCTTTCTCACCAGGTGGATGTCTCTGTTGTTCTAATAGAAGACAAATTGTATTGTCTCTTTATGGTATAAGATGTTTGGTGATGCAGTTTATACTGATTCTCTTGGTAAAGAATTCATTCGCTCTCCTAAAAGAATCTTTTATACATATTATTCTGGGGCACCTAATCATTCGATTGAAAATGGTATGTCATCCAGAGACAAAGTTCAAGACTAGCTCAATTTAAAGACTATTATGTTCACATCAGATCTGAAGGGGAGTTCTCTCGCCCATTTAAGTACCAAGACTACAAAAATTCGTCAGAATCAAGAAATCCATATGGAGTCAAGTCTCCTCAATGATGGAAATCATTGGTTTCTTTATTTCATTTTAATTTGTATACTTGCTTGTTTGTTTAAACATTGCTTGCATGTAGAAACTTGCCTATTTTTGAATGAAAATCCTAATGCAATAGGTATGCTTGTCTTGAAGTGTTCTTTTTGTTTTTATTCATCCATTCGTTATCACTCTTTAAATGTTTTACTTGCATATTGATGCCTTTTTAAGTCTTATGCTTAGGTAAAGATTGGAGGGAGGATGACGATAATCTAAGAACGCAAAAAATCTCTGGTTGGTATGCTTTTGAATAAGACCCTGCTGACGATGTACATGCCTTGTTTCTATTCCTAAACATATGAGATATAAGGGAGATAGACCCTCGTTAACCCCTCTGAGCCTTCAAAGTAGGAGTTTATTTTCTGTTCAGAAAAAACCCTCATTTTAACCCTGGGGCGGGTAGTGTTCAGTTAATCTGATCAAGCGTTAAAAACGCATCCAGAGTGTGCATCCAAGGATACAACAATGGTTATCCATCAAAAGGTTGAGGAAAGTCAAAACCATAATGGTTAACCCTCATCTATCAGCAATGTGCATCAGTTATCGATATCCCAATGGGTATCTCTCGCACATCAGAAGGTCAACAGATGATGATACAATAATGGATATCCCTCATCTACCAAAGACTCAGACAGTCACTATCACTTCCAACAAATCAGAAACGACGCAAAGATCAACGACTTGTTCAGAATGGAAATTATGAATAAGAAATAAACAAAAAGCCCCACTAAATCGAAATTCAAAAGAATTTATCCAGGAAAAAGCAAAAAAGAAATTGAAAATCCTAAAAGGCGAGGAAAGGATTACCAATAAAATCCTTATCGAAAGAACAAGGTCGTGTGATCAGACACCAAAATCAAAAGTTAGTGACTGTTGTGTCCAAGAAGCCTCAGTGGTTCCTCAACCATCGCGAACTCTTATTGAGAGATGAATTCTTGTATAGGGTTAGCCAAACGTAGGAATGGAGAACATCATAAAGAATGGATGGGAACCAAATAATTTTGAGCCTCAAATCTATTTTTCTTAAACCGTGAACCAGACACGTTACAACCCTTTCAAAGTCCTAACTGAAGCATGGGTCAATTTGAAAGCGTGCTACAATGAGATAGCGTTTGACTAACTCCTAAGAGGTATGTTTAAATATTTGTGTTGGCATCATATGCTTGCATTATCTTTCACGAAAAAGAATTTGCAAATGTTGCTCTCTATCTAGTGACTCGTTCATAACAGAGTTGTGACATCGTTTCATTAAAAAAAATTCAAACTTCAAGACTTACATATGTGTTGCTTTATAATTATCGTGCTCATAATAAACATTCTTCCGCATACAAAACAACTAATTGACATCAAGTAAGTTTACACAATGAACATCAGTAAAGAGCCCAATCTTGTCAGAGAAGAGGCTTGAATACTCTATTGAAGCAAAAGTCAACTGCCACAAGAGAAATGACTTATCCAGGGGCGTATAAACCAGATATTTTATTAAGCGAAAGCATATTAGTGCTTCACAGTCTGAGTACCCTTTAGGATGAAGTTAGCAGATTCTGCTAATCTGGGGCAATCAAGTCGAGAGTCGATCTCTCTGAGGTAAATCAAACTGGGGCATTCCCTCAAATCTATCAATCAGAGGCTATCACGTCGATAAATCTCTTCAAGTTATACTAAATCAGAGGCAATCACATCGATAAATATATTCGGAATTCATTCAACCTGGGGAAGTTATGTCGAGATTCGACAAATCTCTCCAAGAAAGTTGTAATCAAGAGCAGTTTATTTTGTGACTCAAGACATTGGGGTAGGCCACTTCATATCATATTGTGTTACGGATATTCTGGTCTTCTATTCAACTCATATTCTTTCAAAAATCCCCCAGACAGGGGCATTCCCCCTTCAATATCGCAAAGTTGCTCAAGCCAATCATGTTGTACGAGACTACTACAATCAAGATAGAAGGGTCATAACGTCACCCTGACCTAACCAGCACACAAAACCGCCTTCATCTGCTACAGACAACTTTAAACCTGATTCCCCAAGTAAATTCAGAAAGTCTGGAGTCATCGTTTGACTGGCACGCGCAGGTGCACATCCCTCTAATAGCTTAATAGGGGCATCCGCAAAGCTAAACCAAGGCATCCCTAGTGGAGTAAACTAGGGCATTCGCAGAGCTAAACCGGGGCCTTCGTAGGTGTCCATGCTCATCTTTTATCCCCAAGTGATTCAAGAGGTAATTCCCCAGTGTGGCGTAAACTTAGGGCACATATTTGAAGAAATCCACATGGTGTTCAATATCCATTCTTTGGCGTATTCAGCTCTACCATCCTCTCAGCGGTTTAGGATGTAGAAGAGTCAGACCAAATTATCTATTCCCCAAAAACACAATTCAGAATTCGGTAGAGTACCCAAAAACTCGCTTCATCAGCAATTCAACCTCCAGCGGAGTCATCAATGATCTTCAGTATTATGAGCTCCCCAATGCAAATTCTTATCAGTATCCCCAGTAATCTTTGGCACTGCAGGTTTCCAGGGCCGATATGTATTGGCATCCCCGGTGATGAGCAACAGTTCTCAACGAGCCTTCACTTATACTCATGAAGTCTGTTTCTTTGCATTTGCATATAATTATCATTACATAACATTATATCTTCAAAAGCGCGTAGCCAATCCATCAGAATGGATCCTTGCGGCAAAAGAAATTCAAACATGCATACAAAGCATAAGCCAGATCAGGTACCTTACACATGTAGCAACTGGATTTTTAATCAGAGTCGCCACTATTAGTTTTTATCTTAGGGAAGGGAATCTAACAAAAACCCCTAATTCGCGGACATAGATTCTAGGTTTCGGACTCAATTAGACGAAAGGAAGGTGTTAGGCACCTTTCATCTATCTTGTTCACAAGGATATTAGGTCCTAGGTTTAGGTTTGGGGTACACAAGATTTTAAGTTTTAATTAGACAGACTCGCTACGATTTTTGATCGTATGCCTACGTATCCTGTTATGAGGAATCAGAGTCCCAATTCGTAGTTCGTATGAGTTTGTGTTTTTTAGGGGTTGCAAACATATTTTGAATCACCTCGCACTTTGGTAGGGAATAGTGATTGCAGATATTTTGACTAAATGCGCGGTAGGTCGAAATCAGTTTGAAACTCTTTTGCAAAAACAGTTGATTAGCATAGTTTATTGCGAAAAATAGTTTGATGATTTGTTTGTGTTTTTTAATCGTATTAATTGCGAAGATCTTGATTAATGCATGATTAGAAAATATTTTAATACAAATAATATATAAAATAGTATATGCAATTTTAATATAAAAAATGATTTATTTGATCATATAATAGTTACATATAATATGAAAATAAATAATATTCTCCTAGTAAATAAACTAATGGTAAATAGAAAAAGAAATTAATATGTAATAAGTTTAACAATAATAACAAGAAAATAGTATATAATAATAAAAATATTAAAATATAATAATTATTTAAAAAAATAGAAAATATGTGGTAATAAAAAAAATTATTTGATTAAGTTAAACCTCGGGGTGCAGTTTTATGTTGATGAGTAAAAACTGGGGGTGTTTAAAGCAACTGGGTTAGGCCCAAAATATAATTCTGAAAGGGGGGGGGGGGGGTGAGAGTTGGTTTTCAGCCTTAGTAGTGTGGCAAAAGGGGGTGCAGGAATGAATTGGGCTCAAGCCCAAGCGTTTGGAGAGGATCCTGGCTGATCACATGCGTGAGGGTGCATGGTGCTTATCATGCAGACTTGGTCTCTGGCCGTCTGATGAGAATCACACGGGCAGGATTGAAGGTGCATGATAATTGTGTTATATGCACGTGTACTGGAATGAAATTGAATATAATTATATTTTTTTCATTTTCCTTGTACAATCCACTTTCATTTCTCCAGAAACACCATCTCTCTCCCTCGCGCACCCTTTCATCTTCCCTAAACCCTAATGCTCGCGGCGGCGACTACTAATACCTTTCTCTTCTCCCATAAAACCAAGCCCCAAATCACAATAATGAAAAAAGAGCTAAGTGATTTATTTACCCCTTTTGCATTTCTGATTGCGAGTTCTCGATGATGTCAAATTAATCCCTTTCTTCTGGATTTTGCAGGTAATGGTGGAATAATGGTGGAAGATGATGGCGTTCACGACGATTGCGGTAGCAGTGGCGGCTTACGATTAGCAAGGGAGGCCGATTAGGGTTTCTCAAATCAAAACCTCAATCGGCGCTTAATTCTTCTTCTTTTCTGTAATCCAGCCCGCTTGTATTGTCTTCAACCCTCAGTCTTTTCCTTCTTTCTATAAACTTTTCTCCTTTCTGTAATCGTACCAACCCCCTCTTTTAGGATACTTAGTTTTCTGTATTTATAGCTTTAGGGTTAGAAATTTGTTACAGTTTGTTAGCCTTAGATTTAGGGATTAGGTTTATAGTGATTTCTGTAATTGATTCATTGTAAGATTTTACTTCCAGTTTTTTGCTTAGATTTGACTTTGGAATTTTGTTGTAATTTGATTTGGTACTGTAATTTTATTCTGCATTTTTTCCGCAATCTCATTAATTTTGTAGATTTTCAATCTAAGATTGTTTTGTTTTTAATCTCAATAGTATATGTTAATAAAAGAACAACACAAATTCTGGAAAATTAGAACAATTGTTATTTTTTGGTTCAGGGCCTATTAATTGTTTCATACAGCAAAAATAACATTTTTTATCCAATTGGGCCTTCAATATATTACTTATTATTTCAACCCAGCATGTTTTTTTTTAGTTTAATTTAAATAGTGATTGTTTTCTGCAATAACCATGTGCTACTTGGCTTAAATTGGAACAGTAAGTGTTTCTAGTATTTGGGCCAACATAGATTATTTACAGCAAAAAACTTCTTTTCTCAATTGGGCCTAATTATTTTCAAAAATTGATCCAAAATCATCTTTGTTTACAACAAACACTGCCTTTCCCTGGACCGGGCCCGACTGGCATCTTAAATATTTAGTCCAACAACATCATTTCTATTACAGCAATATTATTCTCTTACTTGCAGCCAAACATTTTTTATGCAACTAGGCCCAATATGGATTTTCCTAAAACATACAAAATTAATAACCAAATCCTACCAAAACAATTAATTTTCTCTTCACAATATACATTATTCATAAATAGTTTTTTTTTCTTTTAACTAAAAATAAGACTTAATGGGCTTTGTGTTTTTTTCCTTTTTCCATTGAAACAAAAAACAGTAAATTTAATAAGAATGCTTCCTTTCTTTTTTTTTAATCACTGGATGGGCCATAATGATGAACGCACCCCTCCCTTAGAAGCAGTAAAAAACCATTGTTGAGCCTTATATTAAAAACATAAAAACAAATGTTCAATAAGAATACCAGAGAACTTTAATGGACTTTTGATACCAATACCCCTTCTTTGGCTATCCACGAAAAATAGAAATGGGCTAAATGCAATTGGCTCACATATTGTAAATTCAACTTCTTATTTTAATTACCATCAACAATTAACAAATTAAGGACTTAATTATTATTCTCTTAAAGTAGTTTTCCATTTCTGAATTGCACGGGCCATTGGCCAACATGCTACGTGAATGGGTTCTCGGATACACGAGTCTTTCTGATTTAGAAAGCCTCGCTTTCCTGAATTTAAGGTACACCCCCTAGTCTTGGATAAAGACGGGCCATCAGATACTGATGTACCATCTTTAATTGAATATTTCTTCAATTTTAATCTCGAAAAAATAAAATTATCGAGGTAGGACAAATTTGGGGTACGACAACACGAAAGACCTGAATCACTCAAAGAAGGTGATACATTCCCACAAGAGGGTATCGCTCCCAAACCTTCAGCTTACATCCTTCACTTTCACGATGCCCGGCTAACAGTGCCAGTACCTTGTACCACTGGATTCCCAGCAAAATCAATACACCTTGTCATTCTAAAGCCCAATTCCCGCTCTGGCAAACCATTTTAAAAACCCAATTCCCATTTGGTAGTCAGTTCCCGTCTGACGATCAATTCTAAACCCAGATCTCATCTGGTAGTCAGTTCCCGTCTGACAAATAATTCAGTCTTCCAACACTCGTCTGTGTCAGTTTCTTAAACACTCGTCTAAGTTAGTTTCTTAAACACTCGCCCGTGTCAGTTTCTCTAAACACTCGCCTGTGTTAGCCTTTCAAACAATCATTTGTGTCAACTTCCAAACACCCGTCCCTGTCAATTAATTCAAACACTTGTCCGTGTTAGTTTCCCAAACACTCGTCCGTGTTGTCATACCCTAAATTTTCCCGTCCTTTTATTTCTACAGTCAAAAATATTTTATAACATTGTTTTTATAATATTATTTGATTTTTATAGATGTTCATTCTGAAGTCCAGTCAAAAATATTTTAAACTTTGTTTTTATAGTATTATTTTATTTTTATAAATATTTGCTTCTAAACCTATTTAAAAATATAATGATTCATTTTAAAATTGTTTATATTTTTAAATAGCAAATATCAACACACCTTTCATATTCTTTCAAATTGAGTTTATTTAGAAATGAGTAACATGGCAAAATTGGTAAAGGATGAAGCTTGCAAGCGTAAGGTCACGAGTTTTAAATAGGTATTTCTTATTGGCCATTGGATGTCAATTTGTGTCACACCTTATTTTTTATTGGTCAAGTTTGTTTTATTTCCAATTTGGATGATTTTTTTATCTATAAATAGGACATGTTTTTCACTTCTAAATCATCTAGAAATTTCACAATTCATCCACAAAAACTTGCTTTTTTCATTTAAATTTTTATAATTCTTGTTCTTAGTTTATTATAGAGTTGTTGTCTATATCAAACAACAACGACAATTTCTTTATTAACAGCCGATGATTTCATATGAGACCCCCTCCCTCTTATTTTCAATTTTAATTTTTGTTTTGTTAGCGTTTAAATCATATGATGATTATCTAATGATATATTTTGTATCCAACAAATTACAATGTTATTAATTTTTTATCTAACAGTTTGTACGGTTATCGATTTTTTCATCTAACAAATAATATGATTATCAAGTTTTAGTATAACAATTTATATTCTTTCATCCAATAATTTTATATTACTAATGTAGTAATATATTGTTACCACTATCATCATCCTCTTACGATTCTACGTCACTTTTTATACGGTCCACTTTTCCACTATAAACCATAATAAACCACAATTGCTACACACTATTTTCCACTTTCGACGTTCACATGTAATTTGCAGTAACATCATAAAACATTTTATTCATCATACATACCTACCACCATAAAAATATTCACACATCATAATATAATCTTCTTCTAATTTACTCCACAAAAACTTGTTCAAAACTTAAAGTTAATATCTTCACAAAACCATTTTTATATCTTTTCTGAAAAATTCTTAATCATAATATCACTTCAAATTAAAAAAAAAGCAGTGAAGTAAATCAAAATTTGAAATTTGAAAGAGTGAAACAAAATCAAAACTCATGGCACAACCTGCATAATCACTTCACAAATTTTTCCCATCAAAACTAACAACACAGTATCAATATCAATATTAGTACAAAGTTTTTTCTTTGTTATTGTAGAAACAAGAAGAAAAGAGAAAGTCGTCGCGAAATCAAAACTCACACTACCAAAGCTCAGTTCCGGCCAGAAACCAACAAACTTTGTTGGGCATCTCCACTGTTGTCGCCTACGTACCCAATGGCCACTCGTCGTTCCACCGCTAGACCTGTAATAAACTGCTGACAACACTTTCAGTCGCAACACCCCTTGATGTTGTCACATTGTTATTCTTTTAATTAATTATTATTACTCTATATTTTTTTCTCTTCTTCTTTTTCTTCTAAATGGAATTTCCATGTGTTACGAAGTTATTAGCTTCCAATTTAAATTGAATGGGTCAAAGATACATCCTGGAAAAGCCTGGTATGTGTATATACATATGTTTTATTTTATTTCTTATATTGTTTGTTATTTGTTTCAATTTTGTTACTTAATTTTTGGTTTTAATTGGTATTCATTATTTTTTATTATTAATTTGAAATTAAAAAAAGGAAAATCAATTTCTGCTACCGTGATTATTATTATTATTATTATTATTTTTATCTAAATCTTATATTATTTTTATAGTTTTATTATTTGGTTAATATTTAGAATTAGAGTTGTCTATGTATGATTTGGGTCTTAACCCTATTTCCCTCTATTTACTAATTCACGCCTCCTTTATATGTGTATCCCTTCTAAACTTTACTTTTCTTTAAATATTTCTTAGAATAAGAATATATCAAACATAAAATCAATAACTTTGTACCTAAAATTCAATAAGGACACAATATTAATTAATTCAACCTATTTATGATGGGATTGGTAGATTTTTTATCCACCATGTCCTCGAATAAGCGATTGGTCGACTCATCGTCTATCAGTCAGTTATTCAAAATCAAATATTAAAAATCACACAACTCACCCAATTCATCACCCGCGAATGACACGTGGCCAATATCTGGTCGTGTGATAAGGAGACTATGCCGGACTCCTTCGCTCTACGTCTTAGATACTCAAACCAAACACCAAATCTTTTTTCGCAGATTAAATTAATTCAAACAATTAATTTTTGAAAAGGAACACGAATATATTTAAATTAACTGCGTACTTGGTCTAACAAACTCCAGTATTCACACTCTTAGACCACGTATGCGAGAAATTCAAATATATTCGCGATCCATAAAAAACACAAACGACCCCGCGAACTACGAAATGAGACTTTGATTCCTCCTAAGAGGATACGTAGGCATACGATTAAAATCGTGGCGAGTCCCCCTAACTAAAATTCAAACCCTTTTTCCCCAATAATAATTAAAAACCCTATTTCTTAAGAACGCGCTTCTAAACCTAGTATCCTTACGAACAAGGTAGAGAAGGAGCGCCTAACACCTTCCCCTCGTCTAGAACCGAGTCCGAACCTAGAATCTCTGAATTTCTTTTAGGGTTCTTCCTTTATACTCCCTTCCTTTAGGATAAAAATTAAGGGTGGCGACTCTGATTTTAAAACCAGTTGCAACACGTGTCAGTTATCCAAACACTCGTCTGTGTTTAACCTTTCCTTGATACTTGTTCGAATCTTCTTTCAATACTCGTCCGTATTGATTCAAACACTCATCCATGTTTAACCTTTCCTTGATACTCGTCTGTATCTTCTTTCGATACTCGTCTGTATTGATTCAAACACTCGTCCGTGTTAAATCTTTCCTTGATACTCGTCCGTATCTGCTTTCGATAACTGTTCGTATTGATTCAAACACTCATCCATGTTTAGCCTTTCCTTGATACTCGTTCGTATCTACTTTCAATACCCGTCCGTATTGATTCAAACACCCGTTCGTATTTAACCTTTCCTTGATACTCGTCTGTATCTTCTTTTAATACTCGTCAGTATTTATTTAAACACTCGTCTGTGTTTAACCTTTTCTTGATACTCGTCTTTATCTTCTTTCAATACCCGTCTGTATTGATTCAAACACTCGTCCGTATTTAACCTTTCCTTGATACTCGTCTGTATCTGCTTTCGATACTCGTCTGTATTAATTCAAACACTCGTTCGTGTTTAACCTTTCCTTGGATACTCGTTTGTATCTTCTTTCGATACTCATTCGTATCGATGCAAACACTCGTCCGTGTAAGCCTTTCCTTGATACTCGTTTGTATCTTCTTTCAATACCCGTCCGTATTGATTCAAACACTCGTCCGTGTTTAACCTTTCCTTGATACTCATCTGTATCTTCTTTCAATACATGTCTGTATCGATTCAAAGACTCGTCGTGTTTAACCTTTCCTTGATACTCATCCGTATCTTCTTTCAATACCCGTCCGTATTGATTCAAACACTCGTCAGTGCTAAATATTTCCTAGATACTCGTTTGTATCTTCTTTCAATACCCGTTTGTATTGATTCAAACACTCGTATGTGTTTAACCTTTCCTTGATACTTGTCTGTATCTTCTTTCAATACCCGTCTGTATTAATTCAAACACTCGTCAGTGTTTAACCTTTCCTTGATACTCGTCAGTATCTTATTTCGATACCCATCCATATTGATTTAAACACTCGTCCGTGTTGAACATTTTATTGATACTCATTCGTATCTTCTTTTGATACTCGTCCGTATCGATTCAAACACTCATATGTGTTATACTTTCCTTGTATTGGCATTACACTACGTTACAAATCCGATATATTCTTTGTATTGACATCGTGCTACGTTATAAGTCCGATCTCTCCCTTGTATTGGCATCATGCCACATTACAAGTCCGATCTCTCCCTTGTATTGGCATCACGCTACGTTACAAGTCCGATCTCTCCCTTGCATTGGCATCACACCACGATACAAGTCTTCCCTATCCTTGTATTGGCGTCACGCCACGTTACAAGTCTTCTCCTTCCTTGTATTGGCATCATGCTACCTTTCAACACTCGTCGTGTCATCTTCTAAACACTCGTCGTGTCAGCTTCTAAACACTCTTCATGTCAGCTTCTAAACACTCGTTGTGTTAGCTTCCGATTTCTAAACCGTCGTGTCAATTTCTAAACCCTCGTTATCTTCAACTTCTAAACACTCGTCGTGTCAGTTTTCAAGTACTCTTCGTATCGATTTATAAACCTCGTTTCAGAAATGTCACCATGTTACAAGCAATCACCTTCCAGGTTCATTCATAAACCATTCTCACCAACAAAACAAAAAATTCTTTCCCCAGTAAATATCACAAAAACAAATAAACACGCACACTTTCTTTCAGAATAAATTTTTGGTATTGGTATTTAATCATCTTCTACCTCGAACGTTCGAAAGGCACGCGCCAATCATACTTTCAGGTTTAAGACGATTAAATAGGGGCAACTGTTGTACCCCAAAATTTTCCCTCTTCATTGCGATCCTAATTGGCATATATTGCATTATCATATTGCATACATGCATTTCATGGGATCAAGTCTATCTGATCAACAATCAAGCAAGTCATCATTTCGCTGGTTTCTAGGTGTATCAGTGTGCTTAGAGTTGAAAAGAAATTGGACGTTTCAGTGAAATTGAGACAGTGCGTAATTGTAATCGACTGCCGACTCATTGTTTTGTGGACATTTCGAAATTCATAACTCCGATTTGGTTCATCATCTCAAGTTGGTTTTCCTATTCAAAATAATCTTCTCGATATGTACTCCATTTTGTATGTTCGGACCAAGAGCCAATTCCTCAGGGAGAGTCTCCAAATAAGTGGATTTTCTTAAGGTGTGTAAGTGAAAATATTGTGGAAAAGTATGCTGAAGGTACAATTTTCGCATACTAGAAAATTCATAACTCGAAGACCATTCATCATTTTGAACCCATTCCAGTGGAAAAAATTTCGTCTTGATATCCTCTAAATCTTTCGCTCTCACGGCCGGAAGCCAATTATGCTCAGAAAGTCTTCGAATATATGAATTCATCAAATATGTTCGCACAGGAAAGTTGTGACAAATGTTCACCTGCTTCATCTTCATAAAATCATAACTCGATCCATTCTTATCGTATTGAGTTGGTTCCGATGGAACTGGTTCATAAATTGAGTTGGATAAATATTTCTTTCATCTTTCCAATTCAAACAGTATCCCGAAGGCCTTCGTTTTTGGTCCAAAACGCGTGCTACGCATTGAAAATCCTGAACTGAGAAATATTTTCATCTGGGAGAAACTTTGAAAAATCATAACTAAATCACTGTTTATCTGTTTGAGCCGATTTTAGGACACAATGTTGTTATCGACATTGGCTACCTTTTAATTTCACATTATAACTTCGAAAGTCGCACCGAAGGACCTGGTAATTTGACCTGAAGGTGTTGGACTCTGATGAACTAAAAATTTGCACATTTGCTTGTGTTTATTGGAGGCTCATTCATTCAAAAAAAGTTGATGCTATATATTCTTATTCACTCCAATATTCAAGAGAGACTCTCATAATTGACCAATTCTCAAAAACACTCAAAAAGTTTTTCTCATCTCGCTCAAGGATCAAAGAGCAACTTTCTCTCATTTTCATCAAGAACACCAACAACTTTTCCAACAACTTCTTCAAGATTCAAAAAGTCAAAAAAGCTCAATTCTTCTCCGATCTCGAATACGATTGTTGTGAACTCTATACATAAGCTTCCTCTTCAATTCTACAATAAGCTTCTCTTGATTTAAGCACTTTTCAAATAAGTTATTATTAAATAAGTACTTTTGTGGATCAATAAATTGAACTTTGATCTAATTTAAATTGTGGAAGTGATTTCGATTATGAAAATGTGAATTGATCTTGAATCACGATGTGCAAATCCAGAATTAGATGATTAAATAAGTGCTTATTCAATTAATTAATTTTCATGAAAGTGCTTATTTGAGAAAAAAATGTTGAAGTTGTTTCAAGCTTAATTGATGATTCTTGATTGATTATGTGTGGTATAATTTGGATCTCTAATTCTGCAAAAATCATTAGTTAAATTTAGGAGATTATGTGTTTGATAAAATGCTTGAGCCATTGTGCCTTGATTTTACCGCGTGATTCAATTGATTTTTGGTTAAGTATAAATTTCCTTGTGCTATGGTCATAGCATAATTGATGTGAATTTGGTTTTTGATCCGATAAAAATGCGTCGAAACTCATGAACCCGAATCATGAATTCACATATCGATCGTGCTAAGATCGGGGAATTTTTCGTATATTTTTTTGTTGTTTTGGTTTCATTTCATGCCGTGGATATTCTATGATTTTCAAGCTTTCCAACGATTCGAACCATGCGCGAAACAGACACTCGATGCAAAAGTTATGTTGCTTCAAAGTTTCAATTGAACAAGACTGCAGTTGAATCGACGCATAACCTTTTTGAGTCGACGCAAATAGTTTGGACCACATACGGGAAATGTTGCGCCGACCCTCCGGTTGATGCAAACTGAGAAAAAACCCAGGCATGATGTTGTACCCCAAAATTTTTCCTCCCATATTTCTCAATACATTTCAAGTGGGGTCCTCAAATTGCTCAAGGAAGTCCAAGAGTTAACCAGACAAACCCTCTCCTAAGGCAGTCTACCTCAAATTAGGGTTTCAGTTGGCATCAAGATGCTTGAGTCCAAAGGGTCTCAAATGCTCACCATTGTCCTAATATTTTCTCAAGATCATCCATGTCAAGCTTCAAGCCTTGCAGAGAAAGTTTGCTCAGTTAATTGCTCAAAGACCTGAAAATCGACTGTGCTAGGGCAAAAGTCAACTGTGGCCCACAGACATTCAAACCTCAAGATTTTTGGTTAACATTCTCATTTTTAAGTATTATTCATTATTTGATCAAGGGTTGATCATGATTCCTCAAGGATTGCTCACAATTCATCAAAACCCAAAAGTTGCTAAATTAGGGTTTTGTAGGAAAAGTCAACTCAACTTTGACCAAGCATAACTTTCTCATACTTTATCAAGAATGACCCATACAAAGCTCATTTTGAATATGATGTTATTCCATACAATTCATCTTCATCTCCCAAGTTCAAAAAATGCACTCACAAGTCAACAAAAACACCTTTTTTGTCAAAGCTCCATACATGAACATGGAAGACTCAATTGAGATGAGACCAAAAGGGTTGCTTAGAGGACATCTTGAGCTTTCCAAAAAGTCCAAGAACACATATCTAAGGTCAAAATTGAGGAAGTTATGCATTGGTGAAGTTGACCTTTTTTGCAAAATTGCCAAAAGTCAAATATGTCTCAAATTGCAATTTTTGTCAAATGGACCCAACTTTTTATGCTTGCATTGAGTTGAAAATATGATCCACGACCCATGATCCATCCCACTTACCTTATTTTATTATTACCATTTATTTTGATTTTTACTTCAATTAAATCAAATTAAATCAAAATAAAATCATGAAAATATCAAAATCATTTAAACCTTGAGATTTTGTGCATATTTCAGGTCCATGAATAACTGGCAATGAGATCAAATCGTGCAAGGCTTGTTTGTACACAAAAAGATTGAGTTTCTCTTGTTTTGGAAAGATTTGATACAAGTATGAATCAAGGATCAAATCTTCATAATTGCAAGGATTTGGTGAAAACTTGTAACCCTAATTCACTCAAGAGTACATATAGAACAAATCCAGACCAAAGGCACAAAGGTGAGAGGCGTGAGAAACTGAGAAAGAATTTGCAAAAACTCAAGAAAAGTGGCAATCTGATTTCATAGTTCCAGGAGCTTTTAAGCCATTCCAAGCATGCCATTCACTTGCTGGACATTCAAGGAGTCTATCCCAATCATTAGCAAGCGCGTTTGTGACCAGAAACGCATTGTAAGCACCTCAAGATATCCTTACTTTCTTGAAATTCAATATTACTATTCTGGCATTTGTAGCATGAATTCTTTACATATTCTTGTTCAGTGAAACATTTGCAAGCTAATGATAATATTCAATTGCATTTTTGTTAACCATACAGAGATTTTCCATGATTATGGTTTAGGTTTCGTTTTTAGGGGTTTTGATTGCAGGGACAATTGGCCATTGTTGTACCCCAAAATTTTCCCTCCCATATTCTTCAAGATTTGTCAAGATCAATCTTCAAATGGATCAAGGGGTTGCACAGTCAAACCATCTTCTAAGCCAGTCAAAATTAGGGTTTTGGTTCCTTCAATGATTTTGGGGTTTTCAAGGGCTCAATCAAGTCCCATAGGCCTATATACATTGTCAAGCATCTACATGTCAAGTTTCAAGACTCACAGGGTCAAATTGCACAGTCAAAAGCTCCATTTGCTTCACAATCAACTGTAGGGGTAAAATGGTCATTTGGCAGTCAAAAGTCAAAATTTTTGGTCAACATCTTATTTTGAAGCCACAATCATCATTTGATCAAATCTTGATCATGATTCCACAAGCATGGCTCAAAAATCATCAAAGATGCAAAAGTTTCCATTTTTGGACAGCTGAAAAGTCAACTGTAACTTGACCAAAGCATAACTTTTTCATGGTTCATCAGAAAAATCACATCCAATGCTCATTTTGAAGTGGATGACATTTCCTACAACTCATCTTCACATTCCAAGTCCAAGAAATGCTCTCACAAAAAGTTATCAATTTCTACATTATAGGTCACTTTCAAAAGTCAACAAAAAGGCATTTTAAGTCAAAGACCATAACTTGAGATTGGTAAATCAAAATGACCTGGGACCAAAGGCATTGGTTAGAGGACTTCAAGACCTTTCCAAAATGTCCAAGAACATGTTCATAGGATTAAAATTGAGCAAGATATGCATTGGAGAAGTTGGGAAATTTTTGGGAATTTGCAAAAGTCAACTTTGCCTAAAACACCTTGTTTTTGCTAATGGGCCTCAAATTCTTTCTTGAAACATTGTCCAAGGCCTATGCACGACCCATTGAGCTTAAATTGATTTATTTTCTTATTTTTAATTAATTAATTGAATTTTTATTAATATTAATTCATTTAATTCATTTAATTGTAGGGAAATTCAAAAGATATTGTTTTCAAATCTTTTGTGGAGCAAATATGACCAACACATGCTGAAGATTTCGTTTGCCAATCAAAGAGACAAAATCATCCAATTTTGGCAAGTTTTATCAATCAAAAAAGTTGAAAAAAGATTTGATTGAAATCAAAGATGCAAAACATAATTTCATGGATTCTTGGACAAGTTTGTACCCTAATTCCCTTCCAACATAAATACTGAAGCAAACCCTAAAGCCTTGAACGTGCAAAACTGCTGCAAGAACCATAGCCAAATTCCAAAAAATTCAAAGAAAACCAAAAACTGTTTTTCATATTTCAGATCAACTCAAAGCCTTAGAGTGATTCCAATACATTGCTGGAGGTGTAAGGAACCTTTTGCAATGAAAATCAAGTGTTAACACCCAAAGAATCCCAAGA
This sequence comes from Vicia faba, assembly GCA_948472305.1. Lineage (NCBI taxonomy): Eukaryota > Viridiplantae > Streptophyta > Magnoliopsida > Fabales > Fabaceae > Vicia > Vicia faba. The sequence continues at coordinate 1,073,671,877 of OX451737.1, read as the reverse complement.
ACAATCGTACAATTTGCCCACTCTTTTCCATAATCGAAACTCAAGTTTTATGCATCATTAACATGTTATGATTATTGCTTTGCATTGCTAACATCATTCTGAAGCTAATGGTACAGATTAATTGTATTATGGTGCCCTGAAACGAAAACTGCCATTAAAGAAATCTAGGGTTTTGAAACTTTGATTTTAGGGCTTTCTTGACCAAGCAAAATTGGAACCTCCCATGCCCATGGTTGAAACCGACTGAATGTGACGAATACAATGGACACCTCGCGCCATATTTATATGGCTTGGATTTCTATTCGCTATTATTGACAGTTTCACTCTGTGGGGGTTTAAAACCCCCGCTAACTGCTTTTGTTTTACAGGGAAAAAAGGAAGAAGACGATTACATGTGGATGTGTGATTGGCTGGTTTGAATAATAGCGCGCGTTCCATTTATTTCCCAGCATAATTATTGTTTTCATACATTAATTTCATTGTCCATTATTATAACAAAAGCGTGCAATTGGCTTAGTGGAAGAGGACGTGTCTGGCAATCAATGGGACCTGGGTTCGATTCCCAGGTCCACCCCATATTTATTTCTTGTTTTGCATAATATAATCATACGCAGGCACTTAGAAGCAGTCCACCATGTGTCTTCAATGATCAGCGTGCCAGGTGTTCCCAATCAACAATCCAATGGTCAAGATGAAAGAATACCATGCTCCTGGTCAATCCACGCTCTAGGCCATCCAGAAAGTCAACGCAGGCTTGGCTTATTGGGCCTCAAATTTCCAGGCCATACCTCCATTATTAGGTCAACACCCCCACTGGTTTCTATTTCTCTTTTTTATTTTCTTTCTCTTTATTTTCTTCTCATAATTATTATTACCATTATTTAATTAATTCCTAAATTATTTTTCATCATAAAATCAGAAACCTAAATATTATTTATATTATTATTTATTATTATTATTATTTTGTAAATAAATTGTAATTAATTAAATTAGTTAAATTAGGTCAATTTTAATCTTTTTTCATAAATAAATAAAAATCATGTAGAATTAGGGTTTGACAATTTTCAATCATGTTTTCTTATTATCATCATTCTTATTTATTAATTATTATTTTTGTAAATAAAATGTAATTAATTAAATTAGTTTAATTAGGTAATTTTAACTTTTTACAATAAATAAAAACAATCTAGAATTAGGGTTTTCTTGACTTTTAATTTTCTTTTATTTTTATTTTCATTAAAGACTTAAAAAACACAAAAACATTTTTCTTTTTAATTAAATAATTAATTAGTAAATTAGGGTTAATATTTAATTAAATTGCAAAAAAGGGACAAGTTACTATTTATTTCTCAAAAGGGTCAAAACCCTAAGGACGTTCCAATTTAATTCTTTCGCGCTTTAATTTATTTTAATCATATTTATGTATCTGCTCAAAGGATGTAATAGTTAATTAGGGTTTACCGCTTTCTTTTACTTTCCGCATTTATTTTCCAAAACGAGTTATGTTTTTGGCGATGTATAGACTCGCGCCTTGTAATAGCGTAGATTTACCTTTCCGCACTTTATTTTCCGCACTCTTAACTGTTAATACGCATGAAAGACTGAATGACAAATAAAATCAATCCGTAGCTCACAAATAACATGTTCAAAGATAAACCTTAACTGAAAAACAACACACATGCACATGCCACTCCTAGGGTACGCCTCACTGGTTGCCTCGAACGTGGTCGTCAAGTATAGGGTGTTTTAGAGGTCGCCCTCCTGTCTAAAGATCCTGTTGCCTCGAAACGGTTGCCTCGGATAAAAAAGGATCTAGGGCATTAGGGTTACTTCTAAGGTGTCCTACTATTGCTTCGGCGACCACATTGTCCCTATAATCGAATTGACCCGAATACCTCCAACGACGGTGCTACCTACCTCTCAATGGTGGGATAGCACTATCTAAAGGACTCTTACACAGCCTAATTCCTTAGAGTAGGTAGATCTCATGGGTACTTGCTCTCTCAAGACAAACAAAAACAACTTTTCACACTCACACTTTCTAAAAGTTTTCAAACAAATTTTTTATACACTCTTGAGGACAGATACAAGAGTTACTTAGAAATTTTTCAAACGAAACTTTTTTCAAAAACCCACACACACTTGAAAAGCAAACAATTTTTGAAAACATAAGAGCAAGTACCTAAGAGCCCGTGGATAACCATGGATAGAAAGGGTGCTAACACCTTCCCTTTCTATAATCTACCTCCCGAACCGAGAAACATCTCGAAAAGGAATTTTTCTGTGCTTTTGTCCTTTCCTTGTTGGAGAAAATAAAAGACGGTGGCGACTCTTGCTTACCGCGACATTTCGCGAACCAGCATTTCAAAACAGTCAGTTCTATTTCCACCGATCACAGAACTGGCGACTTTGCTGGGGACTTTATAAGTGAGGTGTACCTTAGGATTAGACCACTCTTATGTTTTCAATTGCTTGCTTTGCTTGATTTAAAATTGTGGGCCTGTCTTGGAGTTTCATAGATCCTAACCCAGATCCGGGGGATACCTTTTAGAAAGTAGCAACAAACTATGAGGGAACTGTGCGGGGTATACCGACACGGTTGAAGCAGTTTGCTACGTTGATGTGGCACTTTGGTGAGTACCGGTAACCCTTGTGTCAAGTCAAGGAGAGTACGGGGCCGTCGCGTGGTGTCGTGAAGCATCAACTGACCTTAGGAACCTTACTTGACCATCCTGGCCTCTTTAGGGGTAGTGAGATGACCGACTTTGGTGCAGTCCGAAGTTGGTAGATACTCGATACTACACTCATTGAGGGTTGTTTCTTGGAATATTTTGATCGCCAGTTCAGTGGCTAAATCAAAACAATGAACACAGAAAACAACCCAATGATATTGAGCTCCTTAGAACCCGGTTACTTTTGATAGGACAGGTTTTGAGCCCACCAACTTCAAGAGGGTAGTACCCCAAACTTCATGCTGGCCTAAAATCTAAGGGCTCTTTTGTGTGACTTGTGTGCCTTCATACTTGAACTACTTGCATACTTGTTATCTAACAACACGAGTTCCTTGCAGGTTTTGCTTACAGTCCTTAATTGGGACTCATTACATGGCCTACTTACATCACTCCATGCATAACATAACATCATACCATTGCATACATCCTTCATAAGGACTAATCCATTTCAAAGATCTCAAGGGTTTGTGATGCAGGTCATGATGAATCAGCTGTCTAGCAAGGGGCAAAGGGGATTTATTTTCCTCTAGCCAAGATTGTTCGGAGATCAAACATGATAACTTGAGTCAGGGGCTATGACCCACTCGATATGGTGAGCCTTGACTCTAGAAGAAGGTTCTCAACAACGTGAAGTTCCTTCAATCAAGCTACGAAATTCAAATTCTAACAATTTCCTTGTTTACCCCGCGAGATCCTTGAAAGCATTGCATGCTGTTTACAGTGATTTCTGGTAAACAACTGCTAGTCCTCCAAACTATCGAATAAACTTACTGACTGTTATTCAATTTCTCTGGTAACTCGCAGGATCGACTAGATTGATCCTAGGACATGTTGGTCATTAGGGTAACTCTCATGATCGAACTGGTATTCATGGTTGGTATTTAGAATGTTGTGTAGGTGTTTAATTTACTTCGAAAAATCTAAAGGTGTGATCAAGTAAATGTGCGCGAAACTAAATTGCATGAATAAAGGTCAATTGTAAAGACATGTAAAAACTGCATAAAAGACAAGTAAATGACTTCGAAGTATAAAAGCAGTTAATGTAAAAGATTCTCTGGAATATAAAAGATTCGAAATATGAAGAAAGTGTTTAAATGCAAGAAAACTGTAAAATGGCTTTAAGTAAAAAAAAGGTGTTCGAATGATAAAAACTTGAAGATAAAGGCATGAAATGTATAACAATTTCTGAAATGTAAAGTATTTGAAATGGAAAGAAAGCATTTAAATGTAAGGCATCAGTAAAAAGATTTCGAATGAAAACATTTTAAATGCAAAAACTTGTAAATGGTATTGACATAAAGGTAAAGGAAAGTACTGGAAATGATAAAGAGTTTTCATTAAATCATAAACATGTGGTGTTATCATACGTACATTGCTCTTGCATTCGTTTCCCTAGCCATGTGGTAATTTGAATGTTTACTGAGTTTTTTGTACAATAGATATGACACACGAAATCCTAATGCTAAGACTTATATTTATACTACTTCGACCATAACGGTCTTGCTATAAGATTCTGCCACGTTCAGAACATGCAGAGCAATGCCTCTCTCTTGCTTCCACGCGTCTTCGAATGCTCCAGCGCATATATTTCAAATTTCGAACATCCCGCTTGCATTTGAATTTCAAATGTTTTGGCACTTCTTCGCTTCGAACGCATTTCTTAGACACAACCTTGTTATCATTTCGAGACTTCTTTGGATATATTCTCATAACTGTCACTCGAAACTCCAAACTTTGATATGCCCATTCGAAGCACTGCTTCTACCATTTCGAAACATGACGTTTTGTTTCATTTCAATCGAAACGTCCAATTTACTTTGCTTCTAATAATATCATCAAAATCTTCAGCCAACAAAATTCCCCTTTAAAATATGTATTTCGATTCCTTTGAGAAATACTTATTTTAAACATATACACAAGATTTTGATGCGACCTTCGAATCATCGTAACATTTATTGCATATGACTCCAGTCACGTCAATCATAACGCTTTTCAGATTCCTTAACCGCCTTGAACCCTTTCACAGTATGGTGCAGTTACAAAACAATGATTATCTTTAATCACGCCTATTACCAATGTTAACTTTACGCCACCTCTTCATCAAACCAACCCACGATTACCACGTATCACAACCTTACTTAGTGGATGCTTAAACTTCCACATTATAAAAAACCCATCAACTTAGTCTTTTCTTTTCTTCCTACTTTCTGAATCTTTTCTCCATCTTTTCTCACCGAAACCCTAATCTTCCAACATTCTTCCAACAATGTCTTCTTCAACTTCATCTCAAATAAAAAAGGTTTCCAAAAAGAAAGGAAAGACCGCAGGAACTACAATGGAAAGTAAGGTTGGCACCTACCAAGGTCAATCTGTTCTTGTTCCCCAGATGATCTCAAAAGAGAAAGAAATGCTTTATGCATCCCAGGTACTAATTCCTACTAACGCTGCTGGCAAGAGGTTAGCTTTAATGGGCCCTCTTACAGTTTTTGAAATTTTAAAAGACACCAGAAAAATTTTCCCAGTTTGCTATAATTTCAAACCTCTGTTTAATAAAATGGATAGCCCCAAGACTATAGAGTCTTCTGATTCAACCACCGTAGAAAATCCAATCGTTCATCCTAAGGACCCTTTTGTACTAGACTATGTAAAGAGTAACTTCAAACCGTTTCGATCTTGCCCCACCTCCGACACTGCTTATCATAACTGGTTCAATAAGGTAGAAGCTAAGAAATCCCAGCAATGGGAAGAATTAGGTATCTATAACTTGATTAAACTGTCGAAGCCAGGTTTTACTTATAGCCACCCATTGTTATTCGCGTCCCTATATTTCTTGGACAATACTTATAATACTTTCCATCTCCCTGGTGGAATGATTACCCCTACCTTTTTTGACATAGCGGCCATTACTGGGCTATCACCAATAGGAGAAACATATATCCCTGACAATGAAGAGCATTCGAGTATTATCGACTTCGAAGTCAAACTAGCAAGCTTTTCAAAGTTTATCAGCCACTATCACACTGAAGGAGACAGTGTGTCGAATGTAGAACACATTGCTTTCCTTACCTTATGGCTGTCAAGGTATGTCTTTTGCAGCAGATCCCTACAGGTAGCCAGTAGGTTTATTCCTCTAGCTAGAGATTTGCATGAGAATCGGAGGGTGTGCTTAAGCGAACTGCTATTAGTTGATCTTTATGAAAGTCTAAGGTCAGCTGTTTCGAGTCTAAAATCTCACACCTCCAAGAATATCCTACTAGCTGGCCCTTTCTGGCTACTTCAGTTATGGCTAAATGCCATGTTCGAACCTTCATTATCAACGGCCAACACTATTGCTGAACAAGACCCAGAAATAATGGATAGAATCATCGAAGGCACTAGGCTGCGAAGACTAACCCCAAACGATGATAAGGATGACTTCAAAGTTATATTCTCAAAATATATCATGATATTCTCCAAGAGGCATAAGTTCGAAGAGACCATGGCGCCTTTTTCTTCAAGGGCTCATGGACCTTCATGGTTTACCATGGCTCTCTCAGAAGCTGTCAAAAGCAAAGAAATTCAAGACGTATGGAGAGCCTTTTTGCTACCCAGACTAATCTCTTCAAGAATTACTCCTGCTAAGAATCAGATTTTCCTTTTCGCTTATCAGCCCAACTTCGTTTCGAGACAGTTTGGCTTGTGCCAACTAATTCCTGAACCCCTATTTCAAACGGAAAATGCCATTACCTCTGGGCGAACCTTCAAGACACGAGAAGCCAAACTATAGCAGGAACAATACCAAGGCTTCGCCCATTTTGAACTCATAACCTTCGAACCTACACACCTTACAGCAAAGGGGTTTCTGGAATGGTGGACAAAGTTCTATCAGACTTATATGTTCGATACTCTTACTATTCAGCAGAAACTAACTGATGCATTCGATGTGCAGGTACCATGCAAGACAGGTATGTTCACTCATGCCAAAGAGATTAAAGCTTTTCAAAATTATTTCGAAACTACTTATGATCCCACACACTTGGAATCCACTGTGCATCAAGCGGCTGAGATCCTGAAGGAAAAATTCAAAGAAAAAGTTTCTAAGTTAAAACTTCCTTCAGGGTTGTCACCTGAGGATAGGTATAGGTTGGCATTCTAAATGCATCCACCTAAATTTCCTAGATTACCTACCTCAGAACTGGCTCTGGCTTGGTTTCCTCCATACCCTTGGTGGTTCACTTGCAAAGAAATGTTCAAATATCTTCAAAAGAAACCAAAGCCATCTGAGACTGTGACATGGGCTCGACACTGGCTCCACGATTTCCCAGGACATCTTCGCTATGACCTTTCTGCCATGTCGATTAAACCTGATCAAGGCACAGGTGCGAATGCTTGGGAAAATCCCAAACGTTTCTCATTTTCTATATCTTTAACTTTTGCCTTAATTGTTTCGATTTTCAGCCATCAGGATAAAGACTGCTGCTTCAAAGTCAAAAGAAGGGAGCGCCTCTCAAGCCTCTATCGAAACCATTGACAATGTGACTCCATCCGAACCAACAACAATTGCTGCAACAACAACAACAACAACACCAGTAATAACCAGTGTTCCAACTCCACAGGTAATCACTTAGCCTTGATGTTTCGAATTCACTAATGCTTCATGATTTGCATCTAACTCTTTGTTTAAATCTTTTCAGACCAAAAAACTTCCGCCTACCACTCCAAAGAAGCGAAAATCAAACACTACTGGGGAAGACCCCAAGGCTGGAGGGAATTTACCAGCTGCTTCGAAGAAGAAGCAGAAGAAGGATGTTTCAAAAAGTGTTGTACCCACTAGTGTCTCTGGACTCGATTCCAGGGATGTTGCTCCCTCACCTAAATCCAAAATTCCACCTTCGACCTCCAACGTAATGTTGGAATGCATAGCTAGCAACCTCTCTTCTGAGAGTCCACAGGTAAATTGAACTTTAAATCTTTTGAAAAAAATAATTTCTCATTACCTTGGTGCATGCTTTTAATATTCTTTTGCTTCTTGCAGGATATTTTAAATCCAGCTTTTACCACTTCGACCTCACCATCAAATGTTGCTGCTTCGATCAACTCTTCTCCTCAAAGAGATTCCAGCAACCTTGTACAGAACAAAGGTTCCTCCAATATGGCGGTTCTGGCTGGGGCTTCTGAGCAGCAAGATGATCAGAGTACTTCTCCTCCTCTAAAAGAAACAAATGAAGCAACACTTCATGAATCTGCAGAGGCTTTACAAAGAACTTCTCTTCAAAAGTCCCCTCTTGAAACCCTTCAAGAGGACCCAAAGGACACTCACGCTGAAGGAGAGAAAGCTGATTCTGGTCAAGGAAACGAAGAATCTGCAGAAGAAGGGTCTGAGGAAGGAGATGCCAACGATGGTTCGACTGCTGGGACAGAGTCCAATGCAAATAGGAGCGAAAACGAAGACATCGAAGTGGTGGATTTGGATGACGATGAAGAAGATAATGAGCACGAAACGAATGAAGGGGATGGTGACACAACCAATAAACCCATGGAAGTCGAAATGGACGTGACTCCCCTGCGTGTGGAACTCCCTCAACCGTCTTTGTCCCGAATGACCGAAGAGGAGCTTGCACTCCTGAGACGAAATGACCCTATTGGGTACATGAAGGCGAAGCTGGCTCAAAGGGATATTCCACCTGCTAGGGCTGGCACAAGTTCGACTAGCCATCCTCTGCCCACAGATGAAAGAATTGTACTTCTTAACAGGATCAGGAGAACAATTCTTGATGTGGATATATTCGAAGTGCTCAAACAGGATAGCACTGCTTGCTACACTATGAAGGAGTTGCTTACAAAAGTCAACCTTGCTACCTGCTCCTTGCCAGTTAGCACTATCTTGTTCGATCTTCAATCTTTGCTGGACAACGTGACTGGGTACCTTCTCCAAGATGAATTTGCTGCCAGAAAGGTTCAAGAAAAACGCACTGCAATGGATGCTGCTTATGAACAAGCTTCGAAACTCTCTCAAGAAGCTGAGGATCAAGCCATGCATCTAAAGCAAGCAAAAACTGATTATGAGGCTCGAGTTGAGTCCATCCTTCTCTGGGAAAGGCAAATTCAGGAACTTCAATAGAAGGTTAAAGAGGCTAGAGAACAACAATTAGCCTACGAAACCAATACTGCTGGTAACCAATTCGAAGAGCTTCTCAACCAGGGGCTTGCAGAAATGGAAACTGCAGAACAACTCAAGGGAGAAGTGGCAACCTTGGAGGGAGCCAGACGTTTTGCTCAACAGAGACTTGAATCTTTTTGAAGTACCTTCAACAGATTGAAGAATAATTCCTATTTCTAAATCTCAGTCTTCATTTGATTAAAATTTGGTTTTTTATATGTAATATTCGAACAACGCCATTTTGGCATCCCATATTGCCATTTTGGCATTTTTATGATATTTTGATTACGTTGTTACTATTCGAATCTCCTGCAGGCGTGGCTTATATTTCTTTAAATACTTCCCATTAACCTTTAGGATACGTTTATCATCCATCAGATCTTCGATTTCATATGCATTGTTTGAGAATACCTTTAGTATTCGAAAAGGCCCTTCCCAATGAGGTGACCATTTACCTAACGTTTTATTTTTCTTGTCCATGGGCAATATGACTTTCCAAACTAAGTCATTAATAATGAATGCTTTTCTTTTCACCCTTTTGTTATATGTCCTGGCCACTCATTCTGAGTCTCCTTTAATTTCGACTCTAGTTGCCCCCAATTCCAACAAAGCTTCAAGTCCAACAATGAGCGCTTCGTACTCAACTTCGTTGTTCGAGCAACGAGGACCATCTAATTTATACTTGAATTTTGTTGGAATTCCTTCAGGAGAAATTAGAAGGACTCCAACACCACTTCAATTCCTGTGGGTCGAACCATCAAAGTATAGTTTCCATGGTTGCATTTCGACGTAACTCATGACAGTCTGCTCAACCAATGAATGGTCCACAATGAAATCAGAAATCACTTGGCCTTTCACAGCTTTTAAAGGCATGAAAGTCAAAGAATATTCTGTTAAGGCTAAAGCCCATTTACCAACTCTGCTATGCATTATTGGTTTTGAAAGCATGTGTTTAATGACATCGAAATGAGATGAAACATAAACATCAACAGGCTTTATATAATACTTGAGTTTCATACAAGAGAAATACAAACAGAGACATAGCTTTTCTAAATTGCTATATCTGGTCTCTGCATCATTCAATACTCTACTTAAATAGTATACGACTCTTTCGATACCATTGCTATCTTCTTGTGCTAACATACTACCTATACTAACTTCAGAGGCAGATATGTACAATCTCATGGGCTTCCCCCATGAAGGTGGAGACAAGATAGGAGGCTGAGAGAGGTATCTCTTTATCTTATCAAATGCCTCCTGATGGGCTTCGTTCCATTCGAAGGCTTGGCCTTGCTTTAGACGAAGCAACGGAGAGAAAGCTTGGGTTCTTCCACTCAGATTCGAAATGAACCTTCTGAGGAAGTTAATCTTCCCTAGCAAAGATTGCAGCTCCCTTTTTGACGTAGGTGCTTTCGTCTCCATTATGGCTTTGGTTTTGTTCTGGTTGATCTCAATCCCTTTCTTGTGAACCACAAAACCAAGGAAATCTCCAGCCTGCACAAAAAATGCACATTTAAGGGGATTCATCTTTAAGCCATGTTTTCTCATTCGTTCGAATGATTGGCTCAAATGATGCAAATGTGTTTCTGCAGATATAGATTTGATGACTATATCATCAATATACACCTGCATAAAGGTTTCAATGAAATCATGGAAAATAGAATTCATTGCCCTTTGATAAGTTGCCCCAACGTTCTTTAAACCAAAAGGCATCACCACCCATTCGTAAGTGCCTAAGGCTCCTGGGCAACGAAATGCTGTCTTGGCAACATCTTCTTCAGCAATAAAAATCTGATTATACCCAGAGTATCCATCTAACATACTCAAGTATTCGAACCCTGCAGTAGAGTCTACTAGCATTTCTGCCATAGGCATGGAGTACTCATCCTTAGGGGTTGCAGTGTTTAAATCCCTAAAATCTATGCAGATTCTCAAAGAGCCATTTTTCTTAATAACAGGCACTATATTTGCTAACCATTCGACATACCTTGTGGTTCTGATGAATCTGCAACGCAGCAACCTTTCGATCTCCGCTTTAATCTTTGTGAGAACCGCTGGTGCGAATCTTCTAGGAGTTTGTTTGATGGGCTTCTTGCCATCCTTGATTGGAAGTCTGTGTTCGACTAACTCCCTCTATAAACCAGGCATTTCGCCATAATCCCATGCGAAGCAATCTTTGTTTTTCTTGAGGACTTCGATCACTTCCTGCTTGAGGCCTGGGCTAAGTTTTGCACTTATGTAGGTTATTCTTTTCGTGTTTTCATCCCCTAAGTTGACTTCTTCGAGTGGATCCTGCGCCAACATTTTGACACCTGAGTCTATGGGGTCCCTTTCGAAGCCTAAGGGTTCTTTATCATAGATGGCGTCCAGCCTTTGATCTATCTCAAGTTCTTTAAAGGGTGAGCATTTTGAGCCATCCCCACTTATTTCGTTCATCTTCACAGCTAATTTATTTATTTCAGCCTCTAAGGCCGCCTTTGATTCGTTCTCATCCATATAGGCTGAAATCCTTTCGAAAAAGGAGGACTCAGTCATGAGTAAGGTTGTCAAAGTCCCAGCCTGCTGGCCGTGTTTGTATAGTACTTTCGACTCCCTCATCTTCACTGATTATTCTTCTATCCCAGTATAGGCCATCATGGTGAAGGGTCATATAGTAGTGGGCGTTTCTGGTTTCGTTGATTTCATGATTTGGGACACAAGGAGCAATCTTCTCCAGATGCTTGTCATAATTCCTCTTGTCAACTAAATTGACTGTTGACATGAAGTAACTCTGGTCTGCTTCAATGTTTTCCACGATCCCATCTTCTCTCCATAGAACTAAACGCTGGTGCATTGACGAAGGAACTGCCCCTACGCCATGGATCCACTCCCTTCCCAGCAACAAGTTGTAGTTGGCCTTGGCTTCGATCACCATGAACATGGTGGGCCTACAGCTTGAGCCTATTGTCAAGTCCAATTGAACCACCCCCAGTGTTTTGCCCACTTTCCCTTCATAATTGGACAGAACCATATTGTGGGGCTTGATGTCTCCTTCGCGTATTTCTAACCTTTTCAGCATGAAGTGGGGTATCAAATTGACTGCAGCACCCCCATCCACTAGAACCTTATTCACGCCATGGGCACCAACTTTTGCCCGAATAAATAGTGGCTTAAGATGGTTCTTCATAGCTGGTTCTGGACGTTCGAAGAACGCATTTTGCTCCTCGACAGCCCCATTGTCCATCACATAGTAGCACACAGGCCTATGCTTCATTAGGTCTATGGTATCTTCTTCCTCATATTCATCAATTTCAGTTTCCTGTCCAAATTCACAGGGAAGCACAGATACCACGTTGCAATTGAGGTTGAACGAAGACTCCCCTTCTGATTCGAAGTTATCCGTTATCATATCTTCGTCTTCTTCTGGGCCTGGAGTGTATTCCTTTGGTTCATCTAGTTGTACTTCAGAGAAAAGCCTCCTATTAACTGGGGGTTTGTCTTCAGCTTGATTTTTTGGTGTGGGTTTGTTGGTGCTAGATTCACCTTGGTTCTTTGTTGAAGTTGCCCCTTTATTTGCCACAGCTTCCGTCTCAGCCTTTCGAATCCTCTGTTGCCTTCGCCACTGGGATCTCAACATGGGGTTCCTTCCTTTGTAGTTCTCTAATCTTACCTCTTCCCTCTTTGCTATGTTTAATTGCCTTCTGTATGTCATAGCATGGCGTGTGTTTCGTTCGGTGTTTCTCCATCTGTCTTTGCCTTTGTCATTTCTGACTTGCAGCCATCTGTCGGTTGGCACTTCAGCAGGGAGTTTGAACGTCACTCTTCGAGCACCCTTGGGATGAGGACTATCAGGCCTTCGTTGTTTGTATTTGCTATCGAAACATGGGCCCATCTGAACAGTTTCTTGATGGTTCCAGCAAGGGGCGAAGGGAATTGTTTCGAAGGCTCTGGCCATGCTTTGATCATACACAACAGAACACCTTGGGCATATCAAGCACTTGGTTGCCCCTTTGTAGCAGCGAAACACAAATTCCAGCAAACTTTCTCCAGCCTTAGGATAACACCTGAATAGCTGGTTATCCTGGCGCCAATTGTTGCCAGTTCGAGCCCTCTGTACCCTCTCGAAGTTCGCAGCGATTCTCTGATTGCAGAGGATGCTGCACCTAGGGCATAGTATCATTCCTGTATCTCCCTTGTGGCACGTCATGAGGTAATCCTTGAGACTAGCATCTCCAGCATGATTATCCTCCATTTTATACTTCTCTTTTTCTAAGTATCTTTCTACCTCCTCCATCTCAGAGCGAGGTCTCTCCATATCCACCATGTTTACCTCAACATCCTCCCCCTTAGCTTCATCATCTCCCCATCCTGTGGGTTTTATATCTTCAATGTGGACTTTTGAACTCTCTGGGGCAGAATATTTGACCAAATAGTCAAATTTTCCACTGGGTTCCCCTAAAGTGTCCCATATTTCTTTCTGAGGGGAGGTTGGCTTCGTGATTTGGACTTTCTCCAATTCCAGCCTCAGGCCTTCAGTGACCCGTGTCAACTCTTGGTTTTGATTTTCCTGGCCTTCAGTAGCATGGATTTCTTTTGCAACAGCTAAAGGTGCTGCCTCAATCGAAGTCTCTGGTTGCTTCTGGACGTCTTCAGTGACCTCCTTATCGACTTCGACTATCACCCAGCTTTCGTTTTTAGTACCTTTCTCTCCTATTGGGGCATCACTTTGGTCAGCTTCCACCATGTTAATCTCTCCAATGCATGCATGCTCGGAGTAATTGGTGTCTGCGACGTCCAAGGGATCTTCGTCCACTTTCATTTTTTCTTTATCAGCAAACTTCAGTCTGCCATCTTTAATTGCATTCTGAATTAGGTCCCTGAAAAGAAAACATTGTGAGGTTTTGTGGCCTAGGAAACTATGATATTTGCAAAATCCTCTTTTCTTTCTTTGATCTAAAGGAGGTATTTTGACATTTGATGGCACAATGAGTTGGCCATCTTTGACAAGTAAATCAAAAATCTCGTCACACTTAGTGATATCGAAGGTATAGACCTTCTTTGGGAATTTGTCACTTTTCTCATTTTCAACAATCTCTTTCCCTTTTGTGGGAACTAATAATTTGCAGGAGTAAGGTGGTGCCTGTTTTAATTCAGCGAGGTCGATTTCGACCTCTTCGAATTCGAATTCAGGATAATCTTCAGCTTCCTCAGTTCTAACATAGGAGATCCTTTCCTTCTTGTTATTTTTAAAGACTCTGGCCTTTTCGGCCTTTAGCCTTTCGACCTGTCGAACCCTATCGGCTAACTGAGCCATGTCCCTCAAATATTGAGTGTCTAGTTTCTTTCGAATAGAGTAATCCAAGCCACCAGCGGCCATTTTGACTAACTCATGTTCAGGCACTACTGTGTAACATCTAGATTTCAAAAGCCTGAATCTATTCAGATAGTCATCTATGGGTTCAGTGAACTTTCTCTTGACACTGACTAATTCCTTCAAGCTTATTTTTTACTGTCCCATGTAAAACTGTTCATGGAATAATCTCTCCAAAAAAGCCCAAGTATCAATGGACCCAGGAGGCAAAGTGGTGAACCATGTGAAGGCGTTTTTAGTCAGGGAACTTGGGAAATATTTGATCCCGAGGTCTTCATTATTGGCTATATCTCCCGCTTCGGTTAGATATCTGGCTATATGTTCGATTGTTGACTCATTGGTATCCCCAACAAACTTTGTAAACTTAGGGACTTTATATCCCCTTGGTAAATCAGTACGCATTATGTAATCTAATATAGGAGAAGCATAATTTGGCCTTCTAATTCCTGTGTTGAGGCCATTCTGGGCCATGACTCTCTCTATCATGGTGGTTAAATTGTTTTCTGCCAAGATGTTATCGTTTCGAATTCTATGAACGACTGCATCAGCATCTTGATTTCGACCCACCATGACAACCCCCCCAGGTTGTTCTTCTCAAAACTCTGGGACTTCCAGCCTTTCGACCCTTGCCCCTGGTTCCATAATTTCTCTTTGTGGGCCTGGGATCATTGGGGCTTCTAGCCTTTGTGCCCTTGCCCCCAAGTTAACTTCTTCTCTGGGTGGTCTATAGGTTGGGTCGTTAGCAACTTGTTCCATAATAGGTAAGTTCGCTCGAACTCCCGCCTGATTCTGCCTACGCCTCTCTGGGGGAGCAAAGAAATCTGCTATTCGACTCATGTTATCTGCGTTTTCTCTGTTTGTCACAGTCACATTTTGTACTATTGGGGCAAATATTTCCTACATAGTTTGTGCTAATACCCCTATCATATTATGGTTACTGTCATCCATCAATTGCCTAAAAGCCAACTGGTTTTCTGTGGTTAAAATAGGCATTGCGCTATAACCCACTGACCCTTGGTTATTCGTCATAAACTGATTTGCCCCAGACCCAGACCCAGACCCTAACTGTGGTGATGAATTTGATGTGGAATTGTGTAAACCTGCCATAAAAGATGTTGGCATTCCATAAGAGGAATTTCTGGTTCTATTACCATAGAAACCGGGTGGTCTAGTTAGCGGGGTGGCGAAATGGGTTTGTGTCCCTGATGGTGGGACAAATCCCCCAGGATAACCAATGGTTCAAGTATTTCCCAAGATCGAACTATTAGTTGATATGCCACTTATTCCATTAGTGGCTATATTACTGGTAGAGGATGCAACAAACTGTGCATTCGAAGGGATCACATTAGATGTTCCCATCAAAGCGGACATATTAGTGCCTGTTGTATGTGGGGCATTTTGTTCCCCTTGTTGATTGTCAGAATTAGACATCTTGTTCAAACGTTTTCTTCTGGATAAGGGTTGGTTGCTGTTGGTTATTTTACCACTTCTTAGGTTCATAAAACAACAAACTTATCACTCAGAGGGTATTTTTATAATGGTTAAGTCTCAACAATCTTTATTTTTGTTCTAAATTCCGTAATGTCCAATTACTGGTCCCATCAGGTGTGCCAATTTGTTTACAGTGATTTCTGGTAAACAACCGCTAGTCCTCCAAACTATCGAATAAACTTACTGACTGTTATTCAATTTCTCTGGTAACTCGCAGGATCGACTAGATTAATCCTAGGACGTGTTGGTCATTAGGGTAACTCTCATGATCGAACTGGTATTCATGGTTGCTATTTAGAATGTTGTGTATGTGTTTAATTTACTTCGAAAAATCTAAAGGTGTGATCAAGTAAATGTGCGCGAAACTAAATTGCATGAATAAAGGTCAATTGTAAAGACATGTAAAAACTGCATAAAAGACAAGTAAATGACTTCGAAGTATAAAAGCAGTTAATGTAAAAGATTCTCTGGAATGTAAAAGATTCGAAATATGAAGAAAGCGTTTAAATGCAAGAAAACTGTAAAATGGCTTTAAGTAAAAAAAAGGTGTTCGAATGATAAAAACTTGAAGATAAAGGCATGAAATGTATAACAATTTCTGAAATGTAAAGTATTTGAAATGGAAAGAAAGCATTTAAATGTAAGGCATCAGTAAAAAGATTTCGAATGAAAACATTTTAAATGCAAAAATTTGTAAATGGTATTGACATAAAGGTAAAGGAAAGTAATGGAAATGATAAAGAGTTTTCATTAAATCATAAACATGTGGTGTTATCATACGTACATTGCTCTTGCATTCGTTTCCCTAGCCATGTGGTAATTTGAATGTTTACTGAGTTTTTTGTACAATAGATATGACACACGAAATCCTAATGCTAAGACTTCTATTTATACTACTTCGACCATAACGGTCTTGCTATAAGATTCTGCCACGTTCAGAACATGCAGAGCAATGCCTCTCTCTTGCTTCCACGCGTCTTCGAATTCTCCAGCGCATATATTTCAAATTTCGAACATCCCGCTTGCATTTGAATTTCAAATGTTTTGGAACTTCTTCGCTTCGAACGCATTTCTTAGACACAGCCTTGTTATCATTTCGAGACTTCTTTGGATATATTCTCATAACTGTCACTCGAAACTCCAAACTTTGATATGCCCATTCGAAGCACTGCTTCTACCATTTCGAAACATGACGTTTTGTTTCATTTCAATCGAAACGTCCAATTTACTTTGCTTCTAATAATATCATCAAAATCTTCAGCCAACACATGCATACATACATGTCATTGCATTACAGGTACCCTTGGTACAGGTTTCTTACCTTCTTCGCTGTTTATTTCAGCAATGGCTTCCCAACAAGACAACCAGGATCTTCATGCTCAAGAGACTCGGTTCAGGGAGATCCTCCTAAATCTATCCAAGGGGCAGGAAGAGCTGAGAACACTCCTCACGGGGACTTTGGTCAGGAACAGTCCAGAGGACAGTAAGGACGAACGGCTGAAACATCTGCAAGCTGAGGTAGATGCAATGAGAACCCATATGCTGGGGCAGATGGCTCTCATTCAAGACTTAGCTCAAAGACAAGAAGAGCTCAGGGTTCTCGTCAACCAACTGCTTCGGGATAACCAACTGGGGCAAACATCTAAGGTTGGAGAGCCAGTCACCATCAAATTCCCTTTGAGACAAGAAGACAAGGGAAAAGCTCCTCAACTTGCTTCAGGGTCACAAATCCAGCATCAACCTCACCAACTTCAGCAAGACATTATGAAGCAAGTAGTCAGGGTTGGAGACCAAACCGGTAATCAGCCTCCAAGAAGTCAAAGGTTTGGTTCAACGAATAGGCCTCTCCAAGTTGCCACCACTTCACAGGTCCAACCACAACCTCGCCCAGAGCAACGGGTTGATCAGAGTAAGCCCCGAAGGCAATTTACCAAGCTCAACACGTCGCTGTCTCAAGCTTTACAACAACTGTTGAGGTTGAATTTGGTAATTCTAAGGGCTCCTCCCCGGAGTCCCAACATCTCTGCTCCTACTTATCATCCCAATAGAAGATGTGCATACCACTCTGATGGTCTGGGACATGACACAAATGACTGCTGGTCTCTGAAGAACAAGATCCAGGACCTGATTGATGAAGGAGCAGTGGAATTCACCCAAGATGGCCAGGCTGAGTTCTTCTACTATCCCTGCAAGGTTCGCCATTTGAAGTGACAAGTCCTGAGACGAGAAAACTTTTGTTCATTCGAATGTTCAAGTTGTATTTTTCTTTGATTGTTCAAACAATTATTGTCATAGCAAACTTTATTACTTTATCAATGCATCGCATATGTCTGTTTTGAATCAATATATTCGCATTCTCTATATTCAAACTGCTTTCATTTTTTGATGTTCAACTCTCAATTAATAATTCTAAGCCTCTTGAGGGAGGATGACGAAAACGATACCACGATCCTTACAGTATGCTTTTGAACAGACCCCGCTGATGAGGTACAGGCATTGTTTCAATTCCTAAACACTAGAGTTATAAGGAAGATAATCCCTCGTCAACCCCTTTGAGCCAAAGAAGTAGGAGTTTTTCTTTTCGAAAATTAAAACCCTTAATCATAACCTGGGGCAGGGTAGTTTTCTCAGCTGATCCAAATGCACAAAATGGCATCAAAAGAGTCCTTCCGAAACAAAGACAATGATGGTTCTCTATAATCATAAGGACAAGCAGTCATTATCTCTCAGAAATAAAATCCCAGTAAGTCAAAACCTATGAAGGAGACTTATAAAAACTGGGGCATCCCGCTGACTGTAATCACAAAAGAAGCAGTTCAAGCACAAAAAAAAACGAGATAACAAAATCAAAAGAAAGAGGTCCTACAGACCCTCAACAAAAAAAAGGGAAATGACTGCCTATTCAAAATAAACTATCAATATCCGAACCATCACCGGAATATCAAAACAAAGACTCAAACAAGGTATAACGCACGATTAGCTGAGTTTAGGTTTGAAGAACATCACGAAGAGTGGGTGGGTACAAATAAAATTTGAGCCTTTTCCCTTTGTTTCTTAAACCGTGAACCAGGCCACGTTATAACCCTTGAAAGTCCTAGCTGAAGCATGGGCCAGTTTGAAAGCATAATGTTACGAAAGGTATCCTGACTCCTTAAGGCTTGCGGTAAAATAACGAGTTGACATCACATTTTACAAAACTTGCTTGTTTCACTGAAAAATACATTTTCAAAAACTTCAAGATAGACATAAGCTTTGCATTCCTGATATAACATTGCTTGCATATGACTATTTGTTTGAACAACATAGAAGTTCGCACAAAGAATGTCTGATGAACAAAAGTACCTCCAACCAAGGGGCAGACATGATCATGGTCCGTCATCTGGGGCAGTTAAGTCAAGATTCGGAGAATCTCTCAAAAGGCCAACCAGCTTGGGGCAAATCTCCATCTGGGTCACTTGGGGCATTGGACGATCAAAACGAAGATCTTCTGGTGGTATGGTAACACAACGCTACTGACAGTGACAACTCCCTACATCCTGAGAGTATGGACATAGTCGTAAAAATACTATGCATAATCAAGGACCCGCTAGGTTGACACACCTAGGCAAAAATAAGGGCTTCCCGGCGAACCAAAAGGGTTCGGGCAAAAATAAGGGATAAAAAATATAAAAAAATTTGTACACCCGGCAAGTCGAAAACCTGAAAAGGCGGCTTGGGCAAAAATGGGTATCCCGGTGGACTGAAAACCCAAAAGGGCGGTCCGGGCAAAAGTTAGGGATCACAGCGTACGACTATGTCCCGGCATCTCGTCACTTGCCTACTAGAAGAAGATTTGTCAGTCGGCAATCATCAAACACATCCACAGGTACCTTCTCCCGCAGAAACTGGGGCAATAAGAAATTGTCCAAACTATACAGTTGCTCTGCCCACCAGGTACAAGGTAAGTTCAGCTAAAGAATATGACCAAGGTACCTTCACTCCCCGCAGAGTAAGACAAGAGTCAGCCATGCTCTCTCCCTAAGCAGAGTTGGTCTCCCAGCAGCCCCGAGAAGGCATAGTATTCCTCCAGCAAGTCAGCAACGCTCTCCCCAAGAAGAGTTAGCCTACTGTCAGCCTTAAGGAAGCTGGGTATCCCCAGAAGATCTCAACATTCCCCAGTGGAGTATGCAGATGTTCCTAAGCAAGCATCCCCGACAGTCTTAGTATAAGATCATTCCCTGGCGGAATACAGACACCCCCAGTGGAATCAATTCCCCCAGTACAGTCCAAAGTTTCCCCAGGAGAGTTGAATCAATATCCCCAGTAGATTTTGGAAGCTTATCCCCAGTAGAATCTGGAAGCTGGTCCCCTGCAGAGTACATATATCTCTCCCCGACCATGTTCAAAGGTTATTCCCCACCAGGGTCTAACTGGGTTATCCTCAGCTAATTACCACGGAAAGATCGTCCTCGGCGAAGTTCTTCCTATCCCCCAGCGGAGTTCATCAAATTCCCCAACATAACTTGTCAACGGAATCCCCAGCGGAGTTATCATCAAAATCTCAGCGAAGTATCTCTTCCCACAGAGTAATTCCCCGCAGAGCAATCTCTTCAGCAAGTTTATTCCCCCAAACGGAGTCATCTTCTCCTACCGGTTTATTCTTGCAACCATCATCCCCAGCGGAAATGAAGAACTCTACTCTTCAACCTCATCTCAGGATTCAAACTCCCGGCATTCGTCAAGGATTTATTTTCCCAGACGAAGATACATTCATAAACATCACATTGTTATACATCATGATACATGCATGTACGCATCATATCGCACAATCTCATTTATGTTGAGAACATCATTGCCTGATCCATATCATGCTTTGCATATGACTGACCTTTACCTTTCAGGAAGGATACAGTTAAATGGTCAATCCAGTCAAAGAAGACAAATCCAGTCAAAAAAGAAAAGTACAGTTAAATCCCAAAGGTTCTTCTGATGCTCATCCAGTCAAAGAAGACAAATCCAGTTAAATCAATTCTTAAAGATCTTTCTAATGCAAACCCGTCGTCATAGACACTCGTCGTTATAGACACCCGTCGTTATAGACACCCGTCGTTATAGACACCCGTCGTTATAGACACCCGTCGTTATAGACACCCGTCGTTATAGACACCCGTTGTTATAGACACCCGTCGTTATAGACACTCGTCATTATAGACACCCGTCGTTATAGACACCCGTCGTTATAGACACCCGTCGTTATAGACACCCGTCGTTATAGACACCCGTCATTATAGACACCCATCGTTATAGACACCCGTCGTCATAGACACCCGTCGTCATAGACACCCGTCGTTATAGACACTCGTCGTCATAGACACCCATCGTTATAGACACCCATCGTCATAGACACCCGTCGTCATAGACACCCGTCGTTATAGACACCCGTCGTCATAGACAATCCGTCATTAAAGACAACCTGTCATTGAAGACAACCCATCATTAAAGACAACCTGTCATTAAAGACAACTCGTCATTGAAGACAACCTGTCCATGAAGACAACTCGTCCAAAGAGACAACTCATCAAGAAAGACAAAACCTGGTTCAGTTAAATCGATCCTTAAAGATTTTTCTGAGACAACCTGTCAGTAGAGACAACCTACCAACCTTTTGGAGTTCCAGATTCGATACCTGTACCTAGCCAGGGCATATCTGTGGGCGACCAATTCCAGATTCGATTCCTGTATCTAGCCAGGGCACATCTGTGAGCAATTGTTTATGGATTCGATACCTGTATCTAGCCAGGGCATATATGCATGAAGAGTTTGAAGATCAACCCCTGTAACAGACCAGGAAATTATCTTTCTTTCTCAAGTTCTCGCTAAGAAATCTCTTACGCGATCGACACTCTAGATGGCATCTATAAGCCCATCCTCCTATCCATTACACTTCCAAATGGAATCTATAAGCCCATTCCCGACAAGATCCTGTCACATCTCCAGATGGCATCTATAAGCCCATCCTCTTATCCATCATATCTCCAAATGACATATGTAAGCCCATTCCCGACATCACACTGCTGATACTCTACTATGCGAGTGCAAATTTCTGGGCACTCTAGTGTTCAATCATCTTCCACCTTCGGATCACGAAAGGCACGCAAGCCAATCTACATCCTCAGGTCTAAGAAGATTGAACAGGGGCAACTGATGTACCCCAAAATTTGCCCTCCCATATTCTTCAAGATTTGTCAAGATCAATCTTCAAATGGATCAAGGGGTTGCACAGTCAAACCATCTTCTAAGCCAGTCAAAATTAGGGTTTTGGTTCCTTCAATGATTTTGGGGTTTTCAAGGGCTCAATCAAGTCCCATAGGCCTATATACATTGTCAAGCATCTACATGTCAAGTTTCAAGACTCACAGGGTCAAATTGTACAGTCAAAAGCTCCATTTGCTTCACAATCAACTATAGGGGTAAAATGGTCATTTGGCAGTCAAAAGTCAAAATTTTTGGTCAACATCTTATTTTGAAGCCACAATCATCATTTGATCAAATCTTGATCATGATTCCACAAGCATGGCTCAAAAATCATCAAAGATGCAAAAGTTTCCATTTTTGGACAGCTGAAAAGTCAACTGTAACTTGACCAAAGCATAACTTTTTCATGGTTCATCAGAAAAATCCCATCCAATGCTCATTTTGAAGGGGATGACATTTCCTACAACTCATCTTCACATTCCAAGTCCAAGAAATGCTCTCACAAAAAGTTATCAATTTCTACATTATAGGTCACTTTCAAAAGTCAACAAAAAGGCATTTTAAGTCAAAGACCATAACTTGAGGTTGGTAAATCAAAATGACATGGTACTAAAGGCATTGGTTAGAGGACTTCAAGACCTTTCCAAAATGTCCAAGAACATGTTCATAGGATTAAAATTGAGCAAGATATGCATTGGAGAAGTTGGGACATTTTTGGGAATTTGCAAAAGTCAACTTTGCCTAAAACACCTTGTTTTTGCTAATGGGCCTCAAATTCTTTCTTGAAACATTGTCCAAGGCCTATGCACGACCCATTGAGCTTAAATTGATTTATTTTCTTATTTTTAATTAATTAATTGAATTTTTATTAATATTAATTCATTTAATTCATTTAATTGTAGGGAAATTCAAAAGATATTGTTTTCAAATCTTTTGTGGAGCAAATATGACCAACACATGCTGAAGATTTCATTTGCCAATCAAAGAGACAAAATCATCCAATTTTGGTAAGTTTTATCAATCAAAAAAGTTGAAAAAAGATTTGATTGAAATCAAAGATGCAAAACATAATTTCATGGATTCTTGGACAAGTTTGTACCCTAATTCCCTTCCAACATAAATACTGAAGCAAACCCTAAAGCCTTGAACGTGCAAAACTGCTGCAAGAACCATAGCCAAATTCCAAAAAATTCAAAGAAAACCAAAAACTGTTTTTCATATTTCAGATCAACTCAAAGCCTTAGAGTGATTCCAATACATTGCTGGAGGTGTAAGGAACCTTTTGCAATCAAAATCAAGTGTTAACACCCAAAGAATCCCAAGAACAGTCGTACGGTTTGCCCACTCTTTTCCATAATTAAAACTCAAGTTTTATGCATCATTAACATGTTATGATTATTGCTTTGCATTACTAACATCATTCTGAAGCTAATGGTACAGATTAATTGTATTATGGTGCCCTGAAACGAAAACTGCCATTAAAGAAATCTAGGGTTTTGAAACTTTGATTTTAGGGATTTCTTGACCAAGCAAAATTGGAACCTCCCATGCCCATGGTTGAAACCGACTGAATGTGATGAATACAATGGACACCTCGCGCCATATTTATATGGCTTGGATTTCTATTCGCTATTATTGACAGTTTCACTTTGTGGGGGTTTAAAACCCCCACTAACTGCTTTTGTTTTACAGGGAAAAAAGGAAGAAGACGATTACGTGTGGATGTGTGATTGGCTGGTTTGAATAATAGCGCGCGTTCCATTTATTTCCCAGCATAATTATTGTTTTCATACATTAATTTCATTGTCCATTATTATAACAAAAGCGTGCAGTTGGCTTGGTGGAAGAGGACGTGTCTGGCAATCAATGGGACCTGGGTTCGATTCCCAGGTCCACCCCATATTTATTTCTTGTTTTGCATAATATAATCATATGCAGGCACTTAGAAGCAGTCCACCATGTGTCTTCAATGATCAGCGCGCCAGGTGTTCCCAATCAACAATCCAATGGTCAGGATGAAAGAATACCATACTCCTGGTCAATCCACGCTCTAGGCCATCCAGAAAGTCAACGCAGACTTGGCTTATTGGGCCTCAAATTTCCAGGCCATACCTCCATTATTGGGTCAACACCCCCACTGGTTTCTATTTATCTTTTTTATTTTCTTTCTCTTTATTTTCTTCTCATAATTATTATTACCATTATTTAATTAATTCCTAAATTATTTTTCATCATAAAATCAGAAACCTAAATATTATTTATATTATTATTATTTATTATTATTATTATTTTGTAAATAAATTGTAATTAATTAAATTAGTTAAATTAGGTCAATTTTAATCTTTTTTCATAAATAAATAAAAATCATGTAGAATTAGGGTTTGACAATTTTCAATCATGTTTTCTTATTATCATCATTATTATTTATTAATTATTATTTTTGTAAATAAAATTTAATTAATTAAATTAGTTTAATTAGGTAATTTTAACTTTTTACAATAAATAAAAACAATCTAGAATTAGGGTTTTCTTGACTTTTAATTTTCTTTTATTTTCATTTTCATTAAAGACTTAAAAAACACAAAAACATTTTTCTTTTTAATTAAATAATTAATTAATAAATTAGGGTTAATATTTAATTAAATTGCAAAAAAGGGACAAGTTACTATTTATTTCTCAAAAGGGTCAAAACCCTAAGGACGTTCCAATTTAATTCTTTCGCGCTTTAATTTATTTTAATCATATTTATGTATCTGCTCAAAGGATGTAATAGTTAATTAGGGTTTACTGCTTTCTTTTACTTTCCGCATTTATTTTCCAAAACGGGTTATGTTTTTGGCGATGTATATACTCGCGCCTTGTAATAGCGTAGATTTACCTTTCCGCACTTTATTTTCCGCACTCTTAACTGTTAATACGCATGAAAGACTGAATGACAAATAAAATCAATCCGTAGCTCACAAATAACATGTTCAAAGATAAACCTTAACTGAAAAATAACACACATGCACATGCCACTCCTAGGGTACGCCTCACTGGTTTCCTCGAACGTGGTCGTCAAGTATAGGGTGTTTTAGAGGTCGCCCTCCTGTCTAAAGATCCTGTTGCCTCGAAACGGTTGCCTCGGATAAAAAAGGATCTAGGGCATTAGGGTTACTTCTAAGGTGTCCTACTATTGCTTCGGAGACCACACTGTCCCTATAATCGAATTGACCCGAATACCTCAAACGACGGTGCTACCTATCTCTCAATGGTGGGATAGCACTATCTAAAGGACTCTTACACAGCCTAATTCCTTAGAGTAGGTAGATCTCTAGGGTACTTGCTCTCTCAAAACAAACAAAAACAACTTTTCACACTCACACTTTCTAAAAGTTTTCAAACAAATTTTTCATACATTCTTGAGGACAGATACAAGAGTTACTTAGAAATTTTTCAAACGAAACTTTTTTCAAAAACCCACACACACTTGAAAAGCAAACAATTTTTGAAAACATAAGAGCAAGTACCTAAGAGCCCGTGGATAACCACGAATAGAAAGGGTGCTAACACCTTCCCTTTCTATAATCTACCTCCCGAACCGAGAAACATCTCGAAAAGGAATTTTGCTGTGCTTTTGTCCTTTCCTTGTTGGAGAAAATAAAAGACGGTGGCGACTCTTACTTACCGCGACATTTCGCGAACCAGCATTTCAAAATAGTCAGTTCTATTTCCACTGATCACAGCCATGAAGAGTGGTACCATGATACTCGTGAGGTTGCCACGAGTTGATTGGTACCACTAGAATTGATTTATCATGCCTATATGGAATTCTGGAGAAACACATGGCTGTACCTATGCCCATGTGTCTGTAGGTAAAAGTTTATAACTTTAAATGACGGTTCCAGGGAAGAAGACGATAGTGTGTCATAGCCAGACTGACTGATTCAAATTCTGACGCGTTATTCTGGCCAGAAACCTATAGATCTGATATATTGTTTGTTTCTATTATATTAATGAACTAACATCCAACGCAGTTGGTCAGAAGAAGGAAATCAGAAGTTCAGTGTTTTGGGTTCGCCCCCAGGCATGAGCTTTTGGTCTATTCTCCTTTGTTTTCGCCAGAGCCAGCATGTGCACCTTCTGAAGATCACCACCTTCTGGATCCACCGGCCAACAGCAGATCCATTGCATCATCTTTCTGACCCATTAGACAGGATCATATCCCGTGCATCATCTTCTGGATCCCAGTCAGAACCAGATCCAGCACGTGCAGGCCATCATCTTCTGGATCCCATTCAGAACTAGATCCAACATGTCCCCATCTTTTGAGGGCCACCGTCTTCTGGACCATCATCCTCTGATCAGCGCCGCTGACAGCAGACCCTTGGGGTATTTCTTTTTTACCTTTTTAATTTCTTTTTTTATCATTCTTTTCTTTATCAATACTAAAATTATTTTCTTTTTAAAATTCACCAATCAAAAAAATCATAAAAAATCAATTTCACCAATTCAGATTTAGGTTTTACTTTTACTTTTATCAAATTTAATTTAATTAGTTTAATTTAATTCTAGGGTAATTATAACTTTTTTTGTAAATAAATTAAAATCAATTAGAAAATTAGGATTTGTTTTGATTTAATTTTTATTTTCTTTTCTTAAAATAATAAAAATGAAAAAATAGGTTAAATTAAATATTTTTCTTAATTTAAATTAATTAGTAATTAGGTTTTTTTATTTAACTAAAATCTTATTTTTCTAAAAAATAATCAAAAATCATAAAAATATGATTTTTCTTTCAATTAGGTTAGACGGGGTCAAAACCCTAATTTTTTCTCGTTCTCGATTCATCGCGCGTTTATTATTTTTTTGCAAATATTAATGTAACTGCTCATGGAATGTAATAGTTTAATTAGGACTTTTCGCTTATTTATCGTTTTGCGGTTTTTTTGGCTATGTAATTAATCCCCCTCCCTGAGCCTTGTAATAGCTTAGTTTTATTTTCTGCATTTTAATTTTCGTAAATATTAATTGTTAGATGTATGATAATAGGCTTGCATGACAAAAATGTATGTTAATTTTTAAAATGGTTAGCAAACCCTAAATGTGCAAAGATAATAACTGAAATCAAATCACTCGCACATGTGCACTCCTAGGGTATACTCTCACTTCAGTTGCCTTCGATAAACGATCATTAAGTATAGGGTATTTTAGTGGTCGCTCTCTTGTCTAAACAAAGATCAAAAGTCCCGTTCGGAAAGGTTGCCTCGGAAATGTTTCCTCGAATATGATATTAGGACATTAGGGTTATTACTAAGACGTCCTAATGTTGCTTTAGTGATCGTACGCCCCTTTTCGAATTGACCCTTATAACTCCAACAACGATGCTACCTACTCATTAATAGTGGGATATCGTAGTCTAAAGGAAGCAAGAACAGAAACATTATTTTTTCGAGTAGGTAGATGCTGGTAGGTACTTGCTCATAATAAACTTTTCACACCATAAACTTTTCAAATAAAGTTTTCAAAAACACTTCGTAACACTCTTGAGGACTGATACAAGGGTTAGAACGAAGTAAAACAAAAACTTTTCAAAACACACAAACACGAAAGCAATTTTAAAATGATGAGCAAGTACCTAAGAGCCCATGGAAAACCATGTATAAAAAGAGTGCTAACACCTTCCCTTTCTATAATCTACCCCCCGTACTCAAAATCTCGAAAAAAGGAATTTTTCCTGGCTTTTTTCCTTTCCAGTTGGATAAAATAAAAGTCGGTGGAGACTCTTGCTTACCGCGACATTTTGCAAACATAAACGCAAAACGCAAACCAATATTAACAGTCCGGTTCTGCCACCGTATCACATAACCGACGACTCTGCTGGGGAAAAATAAGTGGGGTATACCTTAGGATTAGTTCATCATAAATTGCTTCTCTTGTTTGATTTGATTTCTTTACTTTTGAGGGCTTTGTATTGGGAGTTACTATAGATCCTAACCCGGATCTGGGGACACCTTTTAGGTAAGTAGCAATAGACTGTGAGGGAATTGTACGACATAGACCGATACAGTTGAAGTAATAGCTACATTGATGTGGCACATTGGTTGGTACCGGTATCCCTTATGGAGAAATGAGGAGAATACGAGTCCGCTGCATGGTGTCATTAAGCATCAACTGACCTTAGAACGTATAATTGACCAACTTGGCCATTAGAAAGTAGTGAGATATCCGGCCTCAGTATAAAGCTGAGAACTGGTTGATACTCGATGCTACACTCATTGAGACCATACTCTCGAGATAGTTTCGTCCGTAAGAAAAGATTGCGTGAGATGAAACCATGACCGATGGAGGATGGTCAGTGATATTGAGAACCTCTATAACCCGGTTGCTATTATTAGGACAGGTTGAAACCAACTGAACTTCAAGAGGGGAGTACCTAGACCCCATGCAAGCCTGAAACTTAAGGGCTCTTGTGTGACTTATTTGCCTTTACCATGTCTATTATCTTCTATACATGTTGTGTGTTTTATCATGACATCATGCATCATCACATAGCATGCATACTTCATTATACTAACCATTTCAAAGACCGAGGGGATTTATCTTTATTCTGTTTTGCAGATTATGGCTTCCATGCGTAGAAACACCATCCGAGTTAACTTTATGCAAATACCTGCTCAACTCAAAGATTTAGCCTCGAGAGTTTCTGACACTTCTTCATTCATTTGAAGACATGGTCAGCTTCTTAGCTTGGTTACCTCAAAGCTTGATGAGCAAATGATGAGTGTGCTTTTCCAGTTTTTCGATCCAGTGCATCATTTCTTTACCTTTCCGGATTATCAGTTGGTTCCTACTTTGGAAGAGTTTTCTCACTTATTGGGCATATCCATCCTTGAGCAGATGCCCTTCATAGGTTTGGAAGAGACTCCTAGTCCAGAAGACATCGCTTCAACTCTGCATCTAAAAAGGGCTGATGTAGTATCCAACTGGGAGACACGAAGCGGGGTTGAAGGTTTCTTAGCTAAGTTTATGATCGATCAAGCTCAGCTATTTTGGGATAGCTTAGATTTTCAAACTTTTGAAGACATCTTGGCTCTCCTTATCTACGGTTTGGTTCTTTTCCCAAATCCAAATTCCTTCATAGATATGAATGTGATTAAGATCTTCCTGTCTCGCAATCCTGTACCTACTCTTCTGGGTGATATTCTGCATGCCCTCTACACTCGTATTGTGCGTAGAAGAGGGACCCTCATGTGTTGCATGCCTTTGCTAGCGAGGTGTTTTATTTCTCACCTCCCCAAGTCTGTGTTGAAGAATGAGGAAGGTTTAGGATGGTCCTATAGAATAATGTCACTTGCCCATACGGACATTCTTTGGAGTTCTAAGGCTATGGAAAGCATTGCTGTCATTGATCAATGTGGGGGATACCCTAATTCCCCATTGCTTAGAATCAGATGGGGAATAACTTACAGTCCTTGTTTAGCTTTACGACAATTCGTTCGTGCCCGGAGAGACGGTCCTCATGAGCTACTTCTTACAGATATTGCATTTGACTATAAGGGGGACGTTGACGAGCATCGCCGAAGGTTCATACGAGCTTTGGGCATGGTGAACAGGTCTGACCCTCAAGAGCTAGGACCAAGGACTTCTCTCCCTATGCAGCCTTATCTCCAGTGGGTCCGAGCTCGTGCCCAGAAGCTTGGAATGCCCTATGAAGCTGTGTTGCCAGTGATAGTGGAGCCCACCAATGAAGAGGGAATTCCTTATACAGTTCTTTATCCTTACATGCCCACTGATCTTGGGGCATTGAAGAGATCCTGGATTCAGCTAAAAGAGGAAAGGGATACCTACCGGGAGAAGTATCATGAGCAGGAAAGGAAGATCTTGAAGCTCACCAGGCAACTTGAGGATGAAAGGACAATCAATGACTATGTCAACACGAAGGGGAAGCGTCCATGGGAGTTTTGATTTTTGCTTTTTTAGTTTAGATTTGTTTTTCATTTACTTCGTTGTAAACGCCTTAAAGGCATCGTTGAACCTTTTACAAGTTTAATCCAATAAAGTTTGTTTATTTCTTGGTTTGCAAATTTAAATCTCCCAAAGTCTTTGAAATCATTACATATGCATCCCATTATCATGCACATCATTACATGTATCATTAAAGGTTTCTCATCTCCTTCGCTGTTTATTTCAGCATGAAATGTCTTCTGAAACACCTACCGATCAAGCCATCAAAGCTCTTCAGGCACAAAATGCCCAATTCCAAGAGATGTTCTTGAACTTGGCTAAAGGGCAAGAGAATTTGAAGACGCTCATCCTGAAGGAAAAGAAGAAGAAGAAGAAGAATAAGAAGAAGAAGGTGGTTATTCTGAATATTGGTAACAGATTTGGGAATAGGTTGTGACAGGAAGCTGGTTTGTCTCTTTCATCTAAAAGAGAGGAAGACCAAGAAGAAGAAAAGGGTCCCAGTTCAGTAGTCTCTGATAATGATACAAATTATGATGAGGAACGGTATCCTCCTGCTGAGGATAGGTACAAACAACTTGAAGACCGTCTGAGCGCTATGGAGATTCAGAAGATCCCTGGTTTGGATTTCGGAGATCTAGGGTTGGTATCAGGAGTGGTAATCCATCACAAGTTCAAATCTCCAGTTTTTGCTAAGTACAATGGAGTGTCCTGTTCAAAACTCCATCTCTGCTCGTATGTCAGGAAAATCCAACCCCACACTGCTGATAGAAATTTATGGGTGCATTTATTTCAAGATAGTCTGTCAGGGACTCAACTTGAATGGTTTTATCAATTGGAAGGAGCCAACATCCGAAACTGGGAAGACCTTGCTGCTGCTTTTTACAGACAGTACCAGTATAATGCCGACCTCGCTCCCACGCGTACTCAACTTCAGAGTATGTCCATGGCTGCAAGTGAAGGATTTAAGGACTATGCTCAAAAGTGGAGAGATTTGGCTGGCAGGATTCAACCCCCTTTATCTGATCGAGAGTTAGTTGATATGTTATTGGGGACGCTATCTGGTCCATTTTTCAATCATCTGATTGGCAGTTCGTCATTTGGGTTTACCAAATTGATTCTGGCTGGAGAGAGAGTAGAAGCTGGTATCAGAAGTGGTAAGATACAGAAGGATACTTCATCAAGTGCAGTGAAGAAGCCTTTCACCGGTAAAAAAGAAGCTAGTGCAGTCTGCAGCCCGAGGGGCCAAAGCAGACCTGAACACCGTCAAGCAGTAAATGTGGTAGTGATATCAAGACCCACAGTTGCTCCACAATGCAACCATCAACCAAGGGTGGAAAGACCACATAGACAGTACACTCGGCTCAATATGCCCTTGTCTCAAATTTTACAACAGTTATTGAAGGCCAACCTGATAGCTCTGAGGGAGGCCCCGAAGAATCCCGACACCACTTCTCCTCAATATAACCTGAATTCCCGCTGCGCCTATCACGCCGATAGCCCAGGTCATGATACAAACAATTGTTGGGTTTTTAAAAACAAAGTACAAGACTTGATAGAGGCCAAAGAAATTGAGTTTGACGCTCCAGAAAAGCCCAACGTCATAACTGCCCCTATGCCTAAACATGGTCATGGAGTGAATGCTGTGGACGATGATGTATGTGTGACCTCCATGGAAGAGATTGCTACTCCTTTGATGACAGTTAATAAGAATTTGTTATTGGTCGGTTTATTTCCGGGCTGTGGCGAAGGTTGCCGCATATGTTCAATTCTGCATACTGGTTGCCACTTATTGAAATCAGGTGTTCAACGCCTGATGGATAGTAGAGAGATCCTGTTCAAGAAGACTTTGATTCCGTTAGTTCCAATTGAAGATGTTTCCATCTGTGATACAGTGGGAAGAACTGACTGTTTTTTGGAATGCTGGTTCGCGTTTTGCATTTTGTATTCGCAAAATGTCGTGGTAAGCAAGAGTCGCCACCGACTTTTATTTTATCCAACAAGGAAAGGTAAAAAGCACAGAAAAATTCCTTTTTTTTGAGTTTTTCTGAGTACGGGGGGTAGAATATAGAAAGGGAAGGTATTAGCACCCTTTCTATCCATAGTTATCTACGGGCTCTTAGGTACTTGCTCATCATTTTCAAAATGTTTTCTTTGTGGTTGTGGGTTTTGAAAAGTTTTTGTCTAACTTCGATTTAACTCTTGCTTCTGTCCTCAAGAGTGTAATGAAGTGTTTTTGAAAACTTGTTTGTAAAAGTGTAAGTGTGAAAAAGTTTTGATTTGGATGAGCAAGTATCTAAGAACTATCTACCTACTCGAAAAAGGAATCGTTCTATGCTAATTTCCTTTAGACAATGTTATCCCACTATTAGTGAGCAGGTAGCACCGTCGTTGGAGTTTGAGGGTCAATTCGAATGAGGGACATACGGTCACTAAAGCAATGTTAGGATGTCTTAGCGGTAGACCTAATGTCTTAGATCATGTATTTGAGGCAACAATTTCCGAGGCAACCGTTTCGAGGCAACTATGATCTTTTAGACAAGAGGATGACCTCTAAAACGACCTATACTCAATGACCGTGTACGAAGGCAACCAAGTGGGGTGTACCCTAAGAGTGCGCATGTGCGAGTGTGTTGATTTCAGATATTTTTATCTTTGCACATGTTAAGGGTGATCTAACTGTTTTTTAAATTAGGCATTCATTCTTGTCATGCAAGCCCTATTATCAAACATCTAACAGTTGTATAATTTGCAGAAATTAAAGGTGTAGAAATTAAATCTAATTATTACAAGGCGTCGGGTATTTACATCGCCAAAAACAACCCTTTGAAAATAAAATAAAGCGGTAAAATAAATAAAATGTCCTAATTATTTATTACAAGCCAGGAGCAGATACATCAATTGGATAAATAAAGCGCATGATGCGAAATTAAATCTGATGCGAAATTTAGGGGTTTTGACCCTTTTAAAAGAAAATGCTTTTTTGTTGTTTTTATTTAAGAAAAGAATTTAAGTCCTAAATTAAATACTAAATTAATTATAAAATAAATTAATTAATTAAAAAAAGGTTGACATATTTTTGGAGTTTTGATTATTTAAGAAAGAAATTAAAATAATTAAATTATGTTAAAACCTAATTAATTCTAATTGATTTTAAATATTTACAAAATAAGTTAAAGTTGTTCTAGAATTAAACCTAATTAATTAGTTAGTATTTATTAATAAAAAATAAAATTCTGAATTTCAATTGGATAAAAAGTATTTTTGTGATTTTTTGATAAAAATAAAATTGATTTAATGGTTAGTAATTAATTTAAACAAAATAAAATAATTGAATTAAAATAAATAAAATATGAGAAAAAGAGAATGGGCCTGGTTATTTGGAGGTGCATAAAGCAATTTTGTTGGACCATTTGAAGCTGACCCAATTGACTTTTTGTGATCCTGTGCACACGCATTGACTGGCTTATGGTGTGCCTTTGATGCTTGGCCACCAGATCTGGCCATCTGGCCATCTGGCGCATGGAGGATGGATGTGCATGGTGGACCTCAGACTTCAACACGCACATGATTACCTAAAAACAAATAAGAAAATGCAGTTTGCTGGAGGCAGGGATCGAACCCCTGACCTCCTGCCTTGGGATGCCTTAAGCGCTGAGGTGTCTACCACTGGGATGCGTTGTTGTTTTTGTTATAATAATACAATGCAATCATAATATAAAGAAAAAGCAATTTAATGGACAAAAACAAAAAAAGGCGCGCTTCGTTTGAACAGGCCAATGGATAGGCGACAACTCATCGTCCCTGTCCCTGAACCGTTGCTAAAAACACAAGCACTTATACCAACGGACAAAGGTCCGTCGCTACAAGCCTGTCTACCTTCAAAACCTTGTACCGGCCATGAAAATGGGTTCTAAGACCAGGGTTGAGTTCGTCTCACCCTTCTGGATGCAACCATGCCCATATCTGGGACCAATTATTCCTGAAACAAGAAACCCCAAAAACAAGAACGAAACCCTAACAATGGTAGATCTCGATATAGGTCAGATAATTGGATATTACAAAAAGTTTGCAAATGATGTGTGGATTAAGAATATGCAATTATTTCATGTTAACAATGCCTAATTTCTGAAATACGAAATCAAGAACAGGGCTGCCTCGTGAGTGACTTACATTGCTTGGAAGGGTCTGAAAATGCATAATTTTGATTGGTCTCGCTTGTGGAGATGACCAGTAAACGATTGAGATACTTGCCAAGCCCCAAGGATGCCTCTATGAGTGATTTTGATCTCAAGCTTTTTCTTGTTTTTTTGCAAATTTCGTTATGCCTCAAGAACCGATCTCTAACCCTTAAAATTGTCTGCCTCGCCTCCTTATGTATTGTACAATACATTAGGATTGTTTTTACTGTCCAAATCTTCCTCTATTAATGCTTGAATATTTGATTTGATCTTCTTTTACAACCTTCCAATTTTGGCCTAAATCCAATCTCCTTGTGCATAATGACCTTGATACGAGTTTGATTGCAGTGCTAGCTGTAGTTGGAGCCTGAAATGATCACAAGATCTTTAGTTTTCAATGTTTTTTGATTTTATGTGATTTTATTTGATTTAAAATGAATTAATTCAAATAAAAACCAAATTAAATAATAAAAATATGATATGGACATATGGCCAAGGCTGGAGTACGTGGGAAATAATGCAAACTCAAAACAAGTGAAAAAGAATGGGCTCATTTGGCAAAATTTGAAGTTTTGGGGATAGTTCACTTTTGGCAATTTTGCAAAAAAGTCCAACTTCAACAATGCATAACTTCCTCAATTTTGAACTTTTGGAGGTGTTCTTGGACTTTTTAGAAAGCTTGAGATGTCCTATAAGCAAACCGTTTGGTCTCATATGATTTTGATATTTCATTCTCAAGTTAGAAGCTTTGAAAAAAATGTGTTTTTGTTGACTTTTCAAAATGACCTATAATGTCCAAATTCATAACTTCTTGTGAGTGAATATTTTGATCTTGGGGTATGAATATTGATTGTAGGAAATTGCATAATATTCAAAATGAGCTTTGGATGGGACATTTCTCATAAAGTATGAGAAAGTTATGCTTGGTCAAAGTTGAGTTGACTTTTCCTGCAAAACCCTAATTTGGCAACTTTTGAATCTTGATGAATTGTGAGCAATCCTTGATGAATCATGATAAAAATTTGATCAAATGATGAAATATACTTCAAAATGAGGATGTTGACCAAAAGTCTTGAGTTTTGACTGTATGTGGGTCACAGTTGACTTTTGCCCTATCACAATCGATTTTTGGACCTTTGAGCAATTGACTGAGCAAACTTCCTATGCTAGGCTTAAAACTTGACATGGATGATCTTGACAACATATTAGGACATTGATGAGCACTTTGGGTCGCTTGGACTCAAGGATCTTGATGCAACACAAAACCCTAATTTAGGGTAGACTGCCTTAGGAGAGAGCTTGTCTGACCAACTCTTGGACTACCTTGAGCAACTTGGAGATCTTTCTTGTAATGTTTTGAGAAATATGGGAGGGAAAATTTTGGGGTAAAACAGCTGCCCCTGTTCAATCTTCTTAAACCTGAGGATGTAGATTAGCCTTCGTGCCTTTCGTGATCTGAAGGTGGAAGATGATTGAACACTAGAGTGCCCAGAAATTTTCACTCGCATGAAGTGGTAATTGCTTTGTGATGTCGGGAATGGGCTTACAGATGCCATTTGGAGAAGTTTCGATCGCATAAGAGATTCCTTAGCGAGATCTTGCATACCTGCTGTTTGAGGAAGATTCCGCTGGGGAAGTCTGATCTTTGTTGAGATTTAGGAACTTGCCCGTAATTCAACTGAGGTGTCGAGATTTAGGAACTTGCCCGTAATTCAACTGAGGGGAAATATCTTCGTCGAGATTTAAGAACTTGCCTGTAATTCAACTGGGAAAATTTCTCTGCTGAGATTTAAGAACTTGTCTGTACTTCAACGGAGGAACTTTGTCGAGATTTAGGACCTTGTTTGTAATTCAACTGAGAAAAACATCTCTACTGAGATTTAAAAACTTGTCAGTAATTCGACTAGGGGAAACATATTCGTCGAGATTTAAGAACTCGCCCGTAATTCAACTGAGAAAACTTCTCTGATGAGATTTAGGAACTCGTCTGTAATTCAACGGAGGAACTTTGTCGAGATTTAGGACCTTGTCTGTAATTCAACTGAGAAAAACATCTCTGCTGAGATTTAAGAACTTGTCAGTAATTCGACTAAGGGGAAACATCTTTGCTGAGATTTAAGAACTTGCCCATAATTCAACTGAGAAAACTTCTCTGATGAGATTTAGGAACCTGTCTGTAATTCAACGGAGGAACATCTTTTGTCGAGATTTAGGAACTCACCTGTACTTCAACTGAGAAAACATCTCTGCTGAGATTTAAGAACTTGTTCGTAATTCGACTTGGGGAAACATCTTCGTCGAGATTTAAGAACTCGCCCGTAATTCAACTGAGAAAAACTTCTCTGCTGAGATTTAGGAACTCGTCTGTAATTCAACGGAGGAACATCTTTGTCGAGATTTAGGAACTCGCCTGTACTTCAACTGAGAAAACATCTCTGCTGAGATTTAAGAACTCGTCCGTAATTCAACTGGGGAAACATCTTCGTCGAGATTTAAGAACTCGCCCGTAATTCAACTGAGAAAACTTCTCTGTTGAGATTTAAGAACTTGTCTGTAATTCAACGGAGGAACACTTTTGTCTAGATTTAGGAACTCTCCTGTACTTAAACTGAGAAAATATCTCTGGTGAGATTTAAGAACTCGTCCGTAATTCGACTGGGGAAACATCTTCGTCGAGATTTAAGAACTCGCCCGTAATTCAACTGAGAAAACTTATCTGCTGAGATTTAGGAACTTGTCTGTACTTCAACGAACACTTTTCTTGAGATTTAGGAACTCGCCTGTACTTCAACTGAGAAAACATCTCTGCTGAGATTTAAGAACTTGTCAGTAATTCGACTGAGGTAAAAGCTTCAAAACTTTGAATTTCGTGAGAACTTAACCGCATCCTTCCTGAAAGGTAAAGATTAGTTGTATGTAATGCATGATATGTATCAGGTAATGATGTTCTCAAAATAAATGAGATTGTGTTGTATGATGCGTATATGCACGTGTCATGATGTATGGCAATGTAATGTTTTTAGATGGGGAAAATAAATCCCGGCTAGCTGCTGGAGAAAAGAGTTGAATTCTTCGTTTCCACTGGGGATAGCGAATGAAGATGATTGTGAGAATAAACCTGCAGGAGAGGAAAACTTCGTTGGGGAATAAATTGATGAGGAGATTGCTCTATGGGGAAGAGATTCTTTATAGAGGATTTCGCTGATAAATTCCGCTGGGGATGAATTATCGTTGCTGGTTGATACTGAATCCTGTTGGGGATTTAATTCCTGTTTGTGAAAGGAAAGAACTCCACTGGGGATAATCTTTTCAGTTGCGACTTCACTGGGGATGACCTTTTAGGATCTTCTGGGAACAATCTTCCAAAGTCTACTGGGGATGATTCTCCACACTCCCCTGGGGGAAGCTTTTTCAGACTGCACTGGAAAAAAAATCAAAACTCCACTGGGGATATTTTATACTCTGTCGGGGATAATAAGACTTTTCAGTGCTGATGGTAGATAAACTCTACTTGGGGAGAACATTACCGATTCATTCGCGGTTGCGAGTCTCAGTTGGGGAGAGTTAACATCACTGCCTTTTCTTACTCTGCGGGGAGTAAAAGTACCTCGGTCATATTCTTCAACTGAATCTACCTTTGTACCTGGTGGATAGAGCAACTGTAAAGCTTGGATAAATCTTATTGCCCCTGTTTCTGATATTACAAGTAATTGTCTTTTGTTTTGTATGTAAATATTCATGAGCAGCAATTAATGTCAAATGCATATATCAAAAATGAACATTGGACGTTCTTTGCAAAACAAAACAGATAAAGGAAAAACAATTTGAAATTTCTTTGAAGATGAATTGTATTGATTTTGAAGTTTGGCTTGTAAATAGGCATTTTTGTACAAGAGGCTGACGTCCTAGTAAGAGAACGCTGCCGAACAAATAGACTTTATACAATTTGTGAAAATACAAAGAAAACAGTTATGTGAATAATCCCACTGGGTTCCAGCTCTGCTATTGCCTTTATATCCTCGAGCATCTCATCACTTCGCTGCTTGGTTGAAGGTAGATCAGATTGATTAGTGTCGTCCGAGCTTGATAGTCGATACATAAGTCTGGTCGCAAGGTAATCCAATGAGACATAGTGTTACGCTTTGATCCCTAATTTTTCCTGGACCTCCCTTTCGGGTTTTCAGTCCACCGGGATACCATTTTTTGCCCAAGCCGCCTTTTCAGGTTTTCGACTTGCCGGGTGTACAGTTTTTTCATTTTCATCCCTTATTTTTGCCCGAGCCCTTTTGGTTCGCCGGGAAGCCCTTATTTTTGCCTAGGCCAGTCAACCTAGCGGGTCTTTGATTATGCGTAGTATTTTTTCACTATGTCTGCATTGACGGGGTGTGGAAGGTCATCACCATCCATGGTGGTTAGAATCATCGCTCCTCTTGAGAAAATGTTCTTAACCATAAATGGCCTTTCGTAAGTAGGGGTCCATTTGCCCCTGGGATCACCTTGTGGCAGTATGATGCGTTTGATAACCAGGTCCCCAACTTGATACTCTTGTCGTCTGACTTTCTTGTTAAATGCCTTGATCATCCGTTTTTGGTATGTCTGACCATGACAAATAGCAGTAAGTCTCTTTTCGTCGATTAAGTTCAGCTGATCAAGCCGGGTCTAAATCCAGTCATCTTCGCTCAAACCTGCATCCTTCATAATCCAAAGAGAGGGTATCTGAACTTCAATGGGCAAGACGGCCTCCATGCCATATACCAAGGAATAGGGTGTTGCCCCTGTTGACGTCCGCGCTGAGGTACGGTACCCATGAAGAGCAAATGGTAACATCTCGTGCCAATCTTTATATGTCACTGTCATCTTCTGCACAATCTTCTTAATGTTCTTATTAGCCACTTCTACAACCCCGTTCATCTTCGGCCAGTAAGGAGAAGCATTGTGATGTTGTATCTTGAACTACTTTCAGAGCTCGGTGATAATCTTATTATTGAGATTTGTACCATTGTCCGTAATGATCCTCTCTGGTACACCATATCGACAGATTAGATTGTGCCGAATAAACCGTGCCATGACATTCTTAGTCACAGTAGCAAAGGAAGCTGCTTCAACCCACTTCGTAAAGTAATCAATAGCTACCAAGATGAAACGATGTTCGTTGGATGTCGTAGGTCTGATCTTACCAATCATGTCGATGCCCCACATTGCAAAAGGCCAAGGAGCTGTCAGGACATTCAGAGGTACTGGAGGTATGTGCACCTTATCAGCATAGACTTGGCACTTGTGACAGGTCTGAGAATGCTGATAACAGTCGGCTTCCATTGTAGACCAATAATATCCTGCCTGTAGGATCTTCTTTTCCATGTTGTGTCCACTGGAATGAGTTCCGAAAGTACCTTCATGCAACTCCACCATAATCCTTTCTTCTTTGTTCTTATCCACAAAACGCAGTAAGGTTGAATCATGGTTACGCTTGTAAAGAATGCTATTACTGATGAAGAACTTTGCCACGAACCTCCTCATAAACTTCTTGTCATTAACAGATGCACCCTCGGGGTACTCTTGAGCCTCAAGATACCTTTTTACCTCATGAAACCAGGGTTTATCCGCTACCTCTCCAGTCTCAATATCACAACAATATGTGGGTTCGTCCAACCTCTCAATGGTAATCTGGGGAGCTTCATTGTCCCATCTGGCCTTGAACATAGAAGACATCGTAGCTAGCGCATCCGCCAACTGATTCTCCTCTCTAGGGAAGTGTTCAAAGGTTATCTCCTCGAAGTGTGGAAGCAATGTCAACATATACTCTTTGTAAGTAATAAGATTAGGGTGTTTCGTATCCCACTCGCCTTTGATTTGACTGATCACGAGAGTGGAATCTCCGAAAACACTTAAAAACTTAATCCTTAGGTCAATAGCTGCTCGAAGACCCATAATGCACGCTTCATACTCCGCCATGTTATTGGTGCAGTTGAAACATAGTCGGGCGGTGAACGGAGTATGAGAGCCTTCAGGAGATATGATCACGGTGCCAATGCCATTACCCAAAGCGTTTGAAGCTCCATCAAAGTACATAGACCATCAGGATCCTTCCTCAGGTCCTTCATCCAGTCCAGGTGTTTCACAGTCAGTCATCAACATGATATTCTCATCCGGGAATTCAAAGTTCATAGACTGGTATTGTCCACTGTCTGATGTGCCAAATGATTTGCCAACACACTTCCTTTGATTTCCTTTTGGGTCGTGTACTGGATGTCATACTCAGTCAAGATCATCTGCCATCTTGCTATTCTTCCGGACAAAGCAGGCTTCTCGAAGATATACTTGATTGGATCCATCTTTGATATCAATAGAGTAGTGTGAGTCAGCATATACTGTCTCAGCCGGTGAGCAGCCCATGTCAAAGCGCAACAAGTTTTCTCGAGCAACGAGTATAGGGTTTCTTAGTCGGTAAACTTTTTGCTAAGGTAATAAATAACATGCTCTTTTCGGCCAGACTCGTCATGCTGCCCCAGCACACACCCATTGAATTGTCGAGTACTGTCAAGTATAAGATCAAAGGTCTCCCTTCAACTGGAGGCATCAGAATGGGTGGCTCTTGGAGATATTCTTTGATCCTTTCGAAAGCGGCCTGACATTCATCATTCCATCTTACCACTTGATCTTTCTTCAGTAGCTTGAAGATTGGCTCACAAGTAGCAGTCAGGTGTGAGATGAATCGGGCAATGTAGTTCAGACGTCCCAGAAAGCCTCTGACTTCTTTCTCTGTTCAGGGAGCTGGAATTTCTTGTATAGCCTTCACCTTTGCAGGATCCACTTGAATACCCTTATCACTTACGACGAAACCCAGCAGCTTACCAGATCTCACCCCGAAGGTGAACTTGTTCGGGTTTAACCTCAGCTTGTACAACTTCAACCTATCAAATAGCTTCTGAAGATGGTCCAGATGTTCTTCCTTAGTGTCTAGGATCTTGCAATCATGTCATCGACGTATACCTCAATCTCATGATGGATCATGTCGTGGAACAAGGCGACCATGGCGCACTGATACGTTGCCCCAACATTCTTCAATCCAAAAGGCATGACCTTGTAGCAAAAGGTACCCCATTGAGTAACAAATGTTGTCTTCTCCGTGTCTTCGGGAGCCATCTTAATCTGATTATAACCGGAGAAACCATCCATGAAGGAGAAAACCTTATGCTGAGCGGTGTTGTCAACCAGAACGTCGATATGAGGCAGAGGGAAATCATCCTTGGGACTCGCCCTATTCAGATCCCTATAGTCAACACACATTCAAACTTTACCATCCTTCTTCGGCACCGGAACCACGTTGGCAACCCATTGCGGGTAAAAAGTAACTGCTAGAAAACCGGTGTTAAATTGTTTCATCACTTCAGCCTTAATTTTCTCAGACATCTCTGGGCGCATTCGGCGGACCTTCTGTTTCACTGGAGGAAAGTCTTCCTTGGTAGGCAATCGGTGAACCATAATATCAGTATCCAAACCAGGCATATCTTCATAAGACGAGGAAAAGATCTCAACATAGTCACGCAGCATCTGAATCAACTGTTGCTTAACACTAGCTCCCAGATTTGCACCGATCTTGACCTCTTTCTTGTCTGCCTCTGTTCCCAGATTTACTGTTTCCACTGACTCTTCATGCGGCTGTATGGCCCTCTCTTCCTGAAGTAACAATCTAGCAAGTTCACCAGGAACTTTGCAATCATCCTCACCTTCGTCTTCGGCTAAGTTGATCGGACTTTTGAAGTTATAACCGGCAATAGCAGAGTCGTTATCAGTGGGGTCCAGAGTGGATGTAGACCTGCATATGTGAGTGTGTGTAAAATAGCTGTTTTGCAAGATAAAAAAGAAAAACAAGGAGCGCAAAATTTGAAATGCAAGAAAACGTCCAATGCTTTTA
Organism: Vicia faba; assembly: GCA_948472305.1. Classification (NCBI taxonomy): domain Eukaryota; kingdom Viridiplantae; phylum Streptophyta; class Magnoliopsida; order Fabales; family Fabaceae; genus Vicia; species Vicia faba. Next base: position 1,073,629,891 of record OX451737.1, on the reverse strand, counting down.
TTAATGATATATGGAGATGACAAATATCAAGCCCTCACAAACAAAGCCACGGTGTCTCGGGTAAGGCACCGAGCCATAAAGTTTAAAAATTGTCTGTTACAAACTCAAAACAAAAGTCTCATTACTGGGTAATGAAAGAAATTGGGACGAAGTCCTTTGCCATCTAGTTGCTTAATCCGCCATCAGTAGTCGGGTAGATCCAACTGTCAAACTCATATTCTTCATCATCGTCTTTAATGGGATTCACTCCAGAATTGCTGATAAACAGGGGAGGCCCTCCGATCCGTGCACGCCGTACAACCCTTTGAGCTTCTGCAGTGAAACCCAGACCAAACTTGTTAGTCTTATGTGCAAAATCAGGGAGTTGGCCCCAATTTGCACACCCACCTTTCTCAACAACAGCCCGGGCATCCTTGAGGGAGGCCATCTTCATTGGAGGATCTTCAGTAACAATTTCAGTTGATGCCAGCGTCTGGGGGACTTCTTCAAAATGTTGAAACGGGGTCTCAATGAACTCACTGTCCATCTCCACATACCGAAATGAGTTGAGGTGGCTCACCATGTACTCCTCTTCTCCTCGTACCATCACAATTTTCCCTTTCATTGGGTATTTCAGCATCTGGTGGAGCGTAGAAGTTACTTCCCCAGCTTTGTGGATCCACGGGCGACCCAACAAACAAGAATAAGATGGCAGAATGTCCATCACATAGAATATAGACGCGAAAACCTGAGAACCAACCTTAACTGGAATATTTACTTCTCCATGTACCATCCTCTTGGACCCATCAAAGGCCCTAACTACAATGTTACTTGGTTTCAGCTCTAACCCTTCACAGTCCAACCGGTCTAGAGCTTTCTTGGGCAACACATTCAACGAGGACCCAGTACATACCAACACATGAGCTAGAGTAGTGCCCCTGCATTCAATGGAGACATGCAGAGCGTTATTGTGATTCTTCCCCTTAGCGGTCAAGTCTGTGTCAGAGAAACTCAACCCATTATCTGCTGTCAGACTAGCCACGCAATCCTTGAACTGATCAGCTGATGTCTCCTGCGGCACATGTGCAGTCTTCAGGAAAGCAATTAGAGCCTTGGCATGGGCCTCTGAACACAACAATAAAGACAACATAAAGATCTTTGATGGGGTTTACCCCAACTGTTCGACTACATTGTAGTCACTTTTCTTGATGATCTTTAAAATCTCCTCTATCTCCTGTCTAAAGGCTTCAACAATGATCTTCTTTGGTGCCTCCGTCCGGGCAGGCTCACCGGTGGTCCCTTTGCCCCGAGTGTCAGATGACTCGGCAACAGGGGTAAGAATTGGAACATGAATAGGAACAGTAGTAGATGCACTGGCAGGTGTAATAACAACAGGCTTCCGAACAGTTGGTGGAGAGATCTCAGGGGAGAAAAGTCTTCCGCTTCGGGTGACTTTACTAGATCCAACAATATTGCTGACATCAGTATCAACCTCTTCAGCACTCAAATCTTGTTTAACCCCGTGATAATACACGTCAGCCTCGTAGTGCCATGGGATAGCTTTATCTGATGTATAAGGGATAGGTCAAGGAACAATAATAATCAAAGGAGCAATTCTCGAAACAAATGTAATTCTAACATGCTTTCTCGAGGAAGCCTTGGAAGAATTGTCGAAAATGGTGATTATAGCAACTTCTTCAACAGGAACCAAAGGAACAAAAGTCTTCTCAAACAGAATTTCTTTGTTATCCATCAGGCGTTGGACACCTGACTTAAATAGATGGCAACCGGTAGGTAGGACGGAACACAGACGACAACCTTCACAACAGCCCGGAAATAAACTGGCTAACAGAAGGTTCTTCTTCACAGTCATCAATGGAGTAGCAATGTCTTTTACGGAAGTCACAAACGAGTCCTCATCTACAACATTCACTCCATGCTTGGGCATCGAAGCAGTCATAACATTAGGCTTTTCGGGCGCTTCGAACTCAATCTCCTTAGCATCAATCAAGTCCTGTACCTTATTCTTCAGGACCCATCAGTCATTCGTATCATGCCCCAGGCTATCAGAATGAAAAGCACAACGGGTGTTCAGATTGTACAACGGTGATGTTGTATTGGGATTCTTCGGGGCTTCCTTCAGAATCACCAAGTTGGTCTTTAGTAACTGCGGCAGAATCTGAGACAGGGTCATATGGAGCTGAGTGAATTATCTTCACGGCCTCTCGGCTCTTGGCTGATTGTTGCGTTGTGAGGCAACATCGGGTCTTGATATAACAACCGCATTGACTGCTTGGCGGCGCTCAGGTCTATTATGGCTCTTTGAACTGTAAACATCACTAGATTCCTTCTTAAAAGGCTTCTTCTCGGTACCTGACAAAGCACCCTTTTGTATCTTGCCGCTCTTAATACCGGCTTCAACTCTTTCCCCAATCATTATTAAATCAGTAAAATCTGACGATGAACTTCCAATCAGATGGTTGAAATACGAACCAGACAAGGTCCCCAGAAACATATCCACTAACTCCCTGTCAGCCAGCGGGGGTTGTACTCTTCCAGCAAGGTCCCTCCATTTCTGAGCGTAGTCTTTGAAACCTTCGCCCGCACCCATAGACATACCCTGAAGTTGGGTACGCGTGGGAGCGAGGTCGGCATTGTATTTGTACTGCTTGTAGAAGGCAGCAGCAAGGTCTTCCCAATTACGGATGCTAGCTCTTTCCAGCTGGTAAAACCATTCAAGTTGAGTCCCTGAAAGACTATCTTGAAAGAAGTGGATCCAGAGGTTCTTGTCAGAGGTATATGGCTGAATCTTTCTAACATACGAACAAAGGTGTAGCTTTGGGCAAGAAACCCCGTCGTATTTAGCAAAGATTGATGCTTTAAACTTGTGGGGAATCACCACCCCAGATGACAAACCCAAATCTCCAAAGTCCAGACCAGGGACTTTCTGGACCTCCATTGCGCTCAACCGGTCTTCGAGTTGCTTATACCTATCCTCAGTCGGAGGATATTGGTCTTCATCAAAGTCAGTCTCGTTGTCAGAAACCACAGGGCTATGATCCCTCCTTTCTTCCTGATTCTCTCCCCCTCTAGGTGAGTGAGATAAATCAACATCTTCCCGCAAATTGTTTTTGAATCTGCGACCCATGTTCAGGAGGATCGTCTTCTTCTTCTTCTTCTTCTTCTTCTTCTTCTTCTTATCCTTCAAGATAAGAGTCTTCAGATCTTGCTGACCCTTGGCCAAGTTCATGAACATTTCTTGGAACTGGGCGTTTTGAGCTTGCAGAGCCTTGATAGCTTGATCAGTTGATGCTTCAGAAGACATGATGTGCTGAAATAAACAGCGAAGAAGATAAGAGACCTGTAATGGGTACCTGTGATGAGGTGCATGGAATGAAATGCGTATGACATGATTTAAAAGACTTTTAGAGATTCAAATTCGTAAACCAAAAGGAAACACACTTTTATTAGATAAACTTGAGACAATGTTTGATAAATGCCTTTAAGGCGTTACAGAAAGAAAAACTGAAATAGTAAATCCAAACTAGAAATAGAAAAAGACATCAGCACTCCCATGGCCGCTTTCCTCCGGTGTTGACATAGTCATTGAGGACTTTCTCATTCTCTAGTTGCCTTGTCAGCTTCAGGATCTTCCGCTCCTGCTCGTGATACTTTTCTCTGTAAGTATCTCATTCCTCTCTTAGCTGCATCCAAGACCTCTTTAATGCCCCAATGTCAGTGGGCATGTGTGGGTGGAGGATGGTAGGTGAAACCCCTTCTTCATCAGTGCTCTCAACAATTACCGGTAAGACAGCTTCGTACGGCATTCCCAGCTTTTGGGCACGAATTCGAACCCATCGGAGATACGGTTCCATTGGAAGAGAGGTCTTCATCCCTAACTCATGCGGATCAGACATGTGTACCCTGTTCCAAGCTCGTATGAACCTACGGCGATGCTCCTCACTATCCTCTTGGAAGTCAAAGACAATGCTCGGCATTAGCAACTCATGAGGTCCGTCCCTCTTAGCTCGCCCAAACTGTCGTAAGGACAAACAAGGGTTATAGGTAATCCCTCCTAGAATTCCAAGTAGTGGAACATTGGGGTATTCCCCACAGCAATCAATAATAGCCACTTCTTCCATGTCTTTAGTGCTCCAGATAATGTCAGTGTGAGCAAGAGACATAATTTTGTAGGCCCAACCCATGCCTTCCTTGTTCTTCAAAACAGATTTGGGGAGGTGAGAAATAAACCACCTCGCCAGAAATGGTGCACAATGCATAAGGGTTCCCCGTTTCCGAGCAGTACGGGCATAAAGAGAGTTCAGAATGTCACCCAAGAGAGTGGGCACCGGATTACGGGACATGAAAATCCTCACTGCATTCACGTCAACAAAGGAATCTGAATTAGGAAACAACACCAAACCATAAATGAGAAGAGCCTGGATATCCTCGAATGCTTGGAAATCCAAATTGTCCCAAAACTGATTAGCCCGATCAACCAAGAACTTAGCCAAGAAGCCTTTTGTCCCACTTTGAGTCTCCCAGTTAGACATTACCTCAGCCTTTGTCAGATGGAGGGCTAAAGCAATCTCTTCCGGCCTAAGGACTTTCTCCCAACCTGTAAATGGCATCTACTCTAGAATAGAAATATCAAGTAGATCAGAGAACTCCTCCAGAGTAGGGACTAACTGATAGTCTGGGAAAGTGAAGCAGTGGTATAATGGATCAAAGAACTGGCACAAAACACTCATCATCTGCTCATCTAGCTTGGAGGTGACTAGACTGAGGAGGTGACCATGTCTTCTATCAAAAGAGGAAGTGCCAGGAACCTTGGAAACCAAATCTTTAAGCTGAGTAGAAATCTGTATAAAGCTGGTCTGAATAGTGTTTCTACGCATAGGTGTCATGACCTATAAAACAGAACAAAGATGAATCCCCTCTGTCTTTGAAATGGGTTAGTCTGATGCAAGATGCATGCAATGTCATGATGCATGATGTCATGATAGAAACACACCACAAGTATTCATAAATAGAAAACATGGTAAGGGAAAACAAGTCACACAGATAGCCCTTAGATTTCAGGCTGGCAAGGAGTTTAGGTATTACCCTCTTTCAGTTTAGTTAGTTCAAACCTGTCCTAGTAATAGTAACCGGGTTCTAGAGGATCTCAATATGACTGACCCACCTCAATCGGTGATAATTCCAGTTTGGCAACCTTTTCTTGCGGCCGGAATCATCGCGAGAGTTTGGTCTCAATGAGTGTAGCATACTGCTACTGTTCTATGGCCAAGTTGGTCAATTATAGGTTCTAAGGTCAGTTGGTGCTTAATGACCCCTTAGAAGACCCATATTCTCCTTGTTCCACCACAAGGGATATCGGTACAAACTAAAGTGCCACACCAATGTAGCTACTACTTCAGCCGTATCGGTCTACGTCGTACAGTTCCCTCACAGTCTATTTCTAATTACTTAAAAGGTATTCCCCAGATCTGGGTTAGGATCTATAGTAACTCCGATTCAAACCCACAAAGATAAAGCATACAAATCAGGCAATTGAAAACATTATGATGAACTATTCCTAAGGTACACCCCACTTATAATATCCTTAGCAGAGTCGCTAGTTCTGTGATACGGTGGGAAGAACTGACTATTTTTTGGAATACTGGTTCGCGTTTTGCGTTTTGTATTCGCAAAATGTCGCGGTAAGCAAGAGTCGCCACCGACTTTTATTTTATCCAACAAGGAAAGGAAAAAAGCACAGAAAAATTCCTTTTTTTGAGTTTTTCTGAGTACGTGGGGTAGATTATAGAAAGGGAAGGTATTAGCACCCTTTCTATCCGTATTTATCTACGGGCTCTTAGGTACTTGCTCATCATTTTCAAAATGTTTTCTTTGTGCTTGTGGGTTTTGAAAAGTTTTTGTCTAACTTCGATTTAACTCTTGCTTCTGTCCTCAAGAGTGTAATGAAGTGTTTTTGAAAACTTGTTTGTAAAAGTGTAAGTGTGAAAAAGTTTTGATTTGGATGAGAAAGTATCTAAGAACTATCTACCTACTCGAAAAAGTAATCGCTCTATGCTAATTTCCTTTAGACAATGCTATCCCACAATTAGTGAGTAGGTAGCCCCGTCGTTGGAGTTTGAGGGTCAATTCGAATGAGGGACATACGGTCACTAAAGCAATGTTAGGATGTCTTAGCGGTAACCCTAATGTCTTAGATCATGTATTAGAGGAAACAATTTCTGAGGCAACCATTTCGAGGCAACTATGATCTTTTAGACAAGAGGATGACCTCTAAAACGACCTATACTCAATGACCGTGTACGAAGGCAACCAAGTGGGGTGTACCCTAAGAGTGCGCATGTGCGAGTGTGTTGATTTCAGATATTTTTATCTTTGCACATGTTAAGGGTGATCTAAATGTTTTTTAAATTAGGCATTCATTCTTGTCATGCAAGCCCTATTATCAAACATGTAACAGTTGTATAATTTGCAGAAATTAAAGGTGCGGAAATTAAATCTAATTATTACAAGGCGTCGGGTATTTACATCGCAAAAACAACCCTTTGAAAATAAAATAAAGCGGTAAAATAAATAAAATGTCCTAATTATTTATTACAAGTCAGGAGCAGATACATCAATTGGATAAATAAAGCGCGCGATGCGAAATTAAATCCGATGCGAAATTTAGGGTTTTGACCCTTTTAAAAGAAAATGTTTTTTTGTTGTTTTTATTTAAGAAAAGAATTTAAGTCCTAAATTAAATACTAAATTAATTATAAAATAAATAAATTAATTAAAAAAAGGTTGACATATTTTTGGAGTTTTGATTATTTAAGAAAGAAATTAAAATAATTAAATTATGTTAAAACCTAATTAATTCTAATTGATTTTAAATATTTACAAAATAAGTTAAAGTTGTTCTAGAATTAAACCTAATTAATTAGTTAGTATCTATTAATAAAAAATAAAATTCTGAATTTCAATTGGATAAAAAGTATTTTTGTGATTTTTTGATAAAAAGAAAATTGATTTAATGGTTAGTAATTAATTTAAACAAAACAAAATAATTGAATTAAAATCAATAAAATATGAGAAAAAGAGAATGGGCTTGATTATTTGGAGGTGCAGAAAGTAATTTTGTTGGCCCATTTGAAGCTGACCCAATTGACTTTTTGTGATCTTGTGCACACGCATTGACTGGCTTATGGTGTGCCTTTGAGGCTTGGCCACCAGATCTGGCCATCTGGCGCATGGAGGAGGGATGCTCATGGTGGACCTCAGACTTGAACACGCACATGATTACCTGAAAACAAATAAGAAAATGCAGTTTGCTGGAGGCATGGATCGAACCCCTGACCTCCAGCCTTGGGATGCCTTAAGCGCTGAGGTGTCTACCACGGGGCTGCGTTGTTGTTTTTATTATAATAATACAATGCAATCATAATATAAAGAAAAAGAAATTTAATGGACAAAAACAAAAAAAGGCGCGCTTCGTTTGAACATGCCAATGGATAGGCGACAACTCATCGTCCCTGAACCGTTGCTAAAAACACAAGCACCTATACCAATGGACAAAGGTTCGTCGCTATAAGCCTGTCTACCTTCAAAACCTTGTATCGACCATGAAAATGGGTTCTAAGACCAGGGTTGAGTTCGTCTCACCCTCCTGGATGCAACCATGCCCATATCTGGGACCAATTATTCTTGAAACAAGAAACCCCAAAAACAAGAACGAAACCCTAGCAATGGTAGATCTCGATATAGGTCAGATAAATGAAATTGGATATTACAAAAAGTTTGCAAATGATGTGTGGATTAAGAATATGAAATTATTTCATGTTAACAATGCCTAATTTCTGAAATACAAAATCAAGAATAGGGCTGCCTCGTGAGCGACTTACAGTGCCTGGAAGGGTCTGAAAATGCGTAATTTTGATTGGTCTCGCTTGTGGAGATGGCCAGGAAACAATTGAGATACTTGCCAAGCCCCAAGGATGCCTCTATGACTGATTTCGATCTCAAGCTTTTTCTTGTTTTTTTTGCAAATTTTGTTCCGCCTCAAGAACTGATCTCTAACCCTTAAAATTGTCTGCCTCGCCTCCTTATGTATTGTACAATACATTAGTTTTTTTTTACTGTCCAAATCTTCCTCTATTAATGCTTGAATATTTGATTTGATCTTCTTTTACAACCTTCCAATTTTGGCCTAAATCCAATCTCCTTGTGCATAATGACCTTGATACGAATTTGATTGCAGTGCTAGCTGTAGTTGGAGCCTGAAATGATCACAAGATCTTTAGTTTTCAATGTTTTTTTGATTTTATGTGATTTTATTTTATTTAAAATAAATTAATTAAAATAAAAACCAAATTAAATAATAAAAATATGATATGGATACATGGCCAAGGCTGGAGCACGTGGGCAATAATGCAAACTCAAAACAAGTGAAAAAGAATGGGCCCATTTGGCAAAATTTGAAGTTTTGGGGATAGTTGACTTTTGGCAATTTTGCAAAAAAGTCCAACTTCAACAATGCATAACTTCCTCAGTTTTGAACTTTTGGAGGTGTTCTTGGACTTTTTAGAAATATGTATATGTCCTCTAATCAACCCTTTTGGTCTCATATCATTTTGATATTCCATGCTCAAGTTAGAAGCTTTGACAAAAAAGGTGTTTTTGTTGACTTTTCAAAATGACCTATAATGTCCAAATTCATAACTTCTTGTGAGTGCATATTTTGATCTTGGGGTATGAAGATGTATTGTAGGAAATTGCATCCTCTTCAAAATGATATTTGGATGGGTCATTTCTCATAAAGTATGAGAAAGTTATGCTTGGTAAAAGTTGAGTTGACTTTTCCTACAAAACCCTAATTTGGCAACTTTTGAATCTTGATGAATTGTGAGCAATCCTTGATGAATCATGATCAACCTTTGATCAAATGATGAAATATACTTCAAAATGAGGATGTTGACCAAAAATATTGAGTTTTGACTGTATGTGGGTCACAATTGACTTTTGCCCTAGCACAATCGATTTTTGGACCTTTGAGCAATTGACTGAGCAAACTTCCTCTGCCAGGCTTGCAACTTGACATGAATGATCTTGATAACATATTAGGACATTGGTGATCACTTGGGGTCACTTGGACTCAAGTATCTTGATGCAACACAAAACCCTAATTTGGGGTAGACTGCCTTAGGAGAGAGCTTGTCTGACCAACTCTTGGACTACCTTGAGCAACTTGGAGATCTTTCTTGTAATGTTTTGAGAAAAATGGGAGGGCAAATTTTGGGGTACAACACCATCATAACCATTTCCGCAAATCCTTCCAAGGCTTCCTTGAGAAAGCCTGTTAGGATTACACCCGTTCCAAGACTCGCTCCGTTGATCATTACTATTCCTGGTCCTATCCCATACACTTCAGACAAGGTTGTCCCATGGCACTATGGTGCCGATGTGTATTACCATGGAGTTAAACAAGACTTTAAAAATAATGAAGTTGATACTGATGTCAATAATATCGTCGGGGCCAACAAGGTCACCAGAAGTGGAAGACTCTTTTCCCCCGAGATTTACCCTCCGATTATTCCAAAGTCTGTTGTCATTCCATCTGCCAGTACATCAGCTACTGTTCCAATTCTTACCCCAGTTATCACTCCTGTCGCCGAACCATCTGAGACTCGGGGTAAAGAAATCACAGGTGAGCCTGCCCGGACGGGGGCACCTAGAAAGGTTGTGTTGGAAGCCTCTAAACCAGAGATAGAGGAAATTCTGAAGATTATCAAGAAGAGCGACTACAACATAGTCGAGCAGCTGGGGTAAACCCCGTCAAAAATATCCATGTTGTCCTTATTGTTATGTTTTGAATCCCATGCAAAGACTCTAATTGCATTCCTCAAGACTACACATGTGCGCAGGAAACTTCTGCCGATCAATTCAAAGACTGCGTAGCTAGTTTGACTGCTGACAATGGGTTGGGTTTCTCAGATGCAGATATGACTGCTAAAGGAAGAAATCATAATGATGCTCTGCACGTATCGATCGAGTGCAGGGGCACTACTATGGACCATGTACTGGTGGATACTGGGTCCTCATTGAATGTCTTGCCAAAGAAAGAATTAGACCGTCTGGACTGTGAAGGTTTGATTCTGAAGCCGAGTAATATTGTGGTCAGGGCTTTTGACGGGTCAAAAAGGATGGTACACGAGGAGGTGGACATCCCTGTTAAAGTTGGCTCTCAAACTTTTGGATCCACCTTCTATGTAATGGACATCAAACCATCATATTCTTGCTTGCTGGGTCGTCCTTGGATTCATAAGGCTGGGGCAGTGACTTCAACGCTCCATCAAAAGATGAAATATCCGGCAAAGGGGAAGATTGTCACAGTACAAGGTGAAGAGGAGTATATGGTGAGTCATCTCAATTCCTTTCGCTATGTGGATATGGATGGGGAGTTCATCGAAACCCCTTGTCAGAACTTTGAAGAAGTTCCCCAGACTTTAGCGTCAACTGAAGTTGCTACCGACAAACCTCTGATGAAGATGGCTTCTCTCAAGGATGCCAGGGCTGTATTGAAAAAGGTGGGTGTGCAAACTGGGGTCAGCTCCCTGATTTCACACACAAAACTGACAAGTTTGGTTTGAGCTTTACTGCAGAGGCTCAAAGGGCTATTCGGCGTGCACGAATTGGAAGACCTACTCTGCACATCAGTAATCAGGGAGTGAATGCAATTAAAGATGATGAAGAGGATTCAGATATCGACGGCTGGATCTACCCTACAACCGATGGTGGCTTGAATAACTGGACGGTGAAAGACTTCATACCTGTTTCTTTTATTCCACAGTAATTGACTTTTTTTTAAAAGTTATCATAAACAGTTTGAAACTTTACGGCCTGGTGCCTTGCCCGAGGCACCTTGGCCTTGCTTGTGAGTGCTCATTATTTGTCATTTCCATATATCATCAATAAAGCATTGGACGTTTCTTGCATTAAAAATTTTGCGCTCCTTGTTTTTCTTTTTTGTCTCACTTCATTAAAACAGCTATGCTCTTACACACACGCACGTATCATAATGAAGATCCATATCCACTATGGATTCCATTGATAACAACTCTGCTACTGCTAGTTATGACTTTGAAAATCTGATCAACCAAGTTGAGGACGAAGGCGAGGATGATTGTGAGGTTCCTGGAGAGCTTGCTAGACTGTTACTATAGGAGGAGAGGGCCATACAGCCTCATGAAGAGCTGGTGGAATCAGTAAACTTAGGAACAGATTAAGACATGAAAGAGGTTAAGATAGGTGCGAATCTGGAGCCTAGTGTCAAACATAGGTTAATACAAATGCTACGCGACTATGTTGATATCTTCGCTTGGTCTTACGAAGATATGCCTGGTTTGGACATTGATATCGTGGTACACCGCTTGCCGACTAAAGAAGACTGTCCTCCGATAAAGCAGAAGGTTCGCCGTATGCGCCCTGAAATGTCTGAGAAAATCAAAGCTGAGGTCATGAACTAGTTTGACGCCGGGTTTTTAGCTGTTACTTCTTATCCGCAGTGGGTTGCCAATGTGGTGCCAGTGCCTAAGAAAGATGGTAAGGTATGTATGTGCGTGGACTATAGAGATCTGAACAGGGCAAACCCCAAGGATGACTTCCCACTACCTCACATTGATGTTTTGGTCGATAACACCGCACAACATAAGATATTTTCCTTCATGGATGGTTTCTCTGGTTACAATCAAATTAAGATGGCTCCCAAAGACATGGAGAAGACAACCTTCGTTACGCAGTGGGGCGCCTTTTTCTACAAGGTAATGCCTTTCGGGTTGAAAAATGCTGGGGCAACTTATCAGCGCACCATGGTCGCTTTATTCCATGACATGATTCACCATGATATTGAGGTTTACGTTGATGACATGATTGCAAGGTCCCAGACTGAGGAAGAACACCTTGACCATCTCAAAAAACTATTTGACAGGTTGAAGACGTATAAGCTAAGGTTGAACCCGAACAAGTGCACCTTCGGGGTAAGGTCTGGTAAACTGTTGGGTTTCATCGTCAGTGATAAGGGTATTCAGGTGGACCCTACCAAGGTAAAGGCCATACAGGAGATGCCGGCTCCCCGCACAAAAAAGGAAGTTAGAGGCTTTTTGGGACGTCTAAATTACATTGCAAGATTCATTTCACATTTGACTTCTACTTGTGAGCCAATCTTCAAGCTGCTGAAGAAAGATCAAATGGTAAAATGGAATGATGAATGTCAGACTGCTTTCGAAAGGATCAAGTAATATCTCCAAGAACCACCAATTCTGATGCCTCCAGTTGAAGGAAGACCTTTGATCTTATACTTGACAGTACTGGATAATTCAATGGGGTGCGTGTTGGGGCAGCATGACGAGTTTGGCCGAAAAGAGCATGCTATTTAATACCTTAGCAAAAAGTTTACCGACTGCGAGACCCGATACTCGTTGCTTGAGAAAACTTGCTGCGCTTTGGCATGGGCTACTCGCCGGCTGAGACAGTACATGCTGACTCACACTACCCTATTGATATCAAAGATGGATCCAATCAAGTATATCTTCGAAAAAGCCTGCCTTGTCCGGAAGAATAGCAAGATGGCAGATGATCTTAACTGAGTATGACATCCAATACACAATCCAGAAAGCAATCAAGGGGAGTGTATTAGAGATAATTTGGCGCATCAGGCTGTGGACGATTACCAATCCATGAATTTCGAGTTCCCGGATGAGAACATCATGTTGGTGACCGACTGTGAAGAACCTGGACCGGATGAAGGACCTAAGGAAGGATCCCGATGGTCTATGTATTTTGATGGAGCCTCGAATGCATTGGGTAATGGTATTGGCGTTGTCATCATATCTCCTAAGGGCTGTCATACTCCATTCACCGCCCGATTATGTTTTAACTATACCAACAATATGGCGGAGTATGAAGCATGTATCTTAGATCTTCGAGCTGTTATTGACCTGAGGATTAAGTTCTTGAGTGTGTTCGGAGATTCCTCCCTAGTGATCAGTCAGATTAAAGGCGAGTGGGATACGAAACACCCAAATCTTATTCCTTACAAAGAGTATGTGCTAACGTTGCTTCCGCACTTTGAGGAGATAACCTTTGGACATTTCCCAAGAGAGGAGAATCAGTTAGCGGACGCGCTAGCTACCATGTCTTCTATGTTCAGGGTTAGATGGGACAATGAAGCTCCCCAGATTACCATTGAGAGGTTGGACGAACCCGCACATTGTTGTGACATCGATACTGAAGAGGTAGCAGATAAACCTTGGTTTCATGAGGTAAAGAGGTATCTTGAGGCTCAAGAGTACCCCGAGGGTGCATCTGTTAATGATAAGAAGTTCTTGAGAAGGTTCGCTATAAAGTTCTTCATCAGTAATGGTATCTGTGATCGGTGGATCTGGAACTGACTGTTTAACGCTGGTTCGCGAAATGTCGTGGAAGCAAGAGTCGCCACCGTCTTTTATTTTCTCCAATATGGAAAGGACAAAAGCACAGAAAAATTCCTTATTGAGATTAGTTCTCGGTTCGGGAGGTAGATTTATAGAAAGGGAAGGTGTTAGCACCCTTTCTATCCATGGTTATCCATGGGCTCTTAGATACTTGCTCATTTGTGTTTTCAAAAGGTTTGTTTGCTTTTCAAGGTGAGTGGGTTTGAAAAAGTTTCGTTTAAAATTTCAGTTCGACTCTTGTATCAGTCCTCAAGAGTGTTTGAAAAGTTGTTTTTGAAAGCTTTTTGAAAAGTGTCGGTTTGAAAAGAGTTCTTTTGATTTGTTTTGAATTAGAGCAAGTATCTACGAGTCGTCTATCTACCCTAAGGAATTAGTCTGTGTAAATGTCCTTAAGATAGTGCCCTCCCACCATTGAGAGGTAGGTAGCACCACCGTTAGAGGTGTTCGGGTCAATTCGAGGATTAGGGACAGTGTGGTCACCAGAGCAATAGGAGGACACCTTAGAAGCTACCCCCATGCCATGTTCATGGACATGAGGACTTACTAAAACGTCCTCTACTCGACGACCACGTTTCGAGGGGCAAGGCAACAGTGAGGCGTACCCTAGGAGTGGTGTGTGAATTGTGTGTCATTTTCAGTTATATTTGTCTTGTCATGCATTGAGTGTTCTACGCTTTGTTTTTATTTGAGCATACATTCTTCCATGTGATTATTAACAGTTAAAAGGTGCGGGAATTAAAATGCGGAAAATAAAGGTCCTACGCTATTACAAGGCGCGGGTCTACAACGCCAAATTAAACCAAGACCCGATTTGAATGAAAGTACATGCGGAAAATAAATATCCTAATTATCTATTACAAAGCTTTGGGGAAATTACATAAATTTAAAACCAAAAATAAAGACAAAACGCGCGAAAGGAAATTGGAATCGAAAGTGCGAGGGCGTTGGACCCTTTAAAGAAATTAACTTGAAATTATTAAATTAATTAAATTAAATAAAGGAAAAAGAAGTTATTTTTGGAGTTTTTGCATTTTATGAAAAAAAAAGAAGATTAATTGAAATTAGAAATTAAAATAAAAACCCTAATTCTAGTTTGTTTTTAATTATTAAAAAAATGTTTAAGTTTTAACCTAATTTAACCCTAATTAATTAATTATAGGTTATTTACAAAAATAATTAAGAATTAATAATGATGATGATGAGGTAATTTAATTATTTGGAAGAAAAATTAAATAATAAATAAATATATTTTTATTTTTGACTTTCTGATTTTTTTTGTATTTTATGAAAATTAATTTTTATGGATTTAAATAAAACAAATAATATAATTAAAATAAAAGAAAAGAATAAAAATAGGGAAAGAAAAAGGCAAACATGGGGGGTTTTCTGACCCAATTAGGAGGTATGTGAGAAGCATTTTGGCCCAATAAGGGTGAGGCCCTTTTGACTTTTCAGGCTTGTGTGTGGAGGCGTTGACTGGTGCGTATGATGAGCCCCTTTGGTGGCCTTCAGATTGGAATCTCCAGGCGCGTGGCAAGCCAGATGGTGAGGCTGTATGGTAGGCCTTTGGAAGTATGCTACACAAAATCACGTTAGAAAGAAAAATATTGAATAAAGTGGAGGGACCTGGGAATCGAACCCAGGTCCCAGCGTTTACCATGCTAATGCCTTGCCAGTTGCGCTGTTTGTGCTCTTTGTTATTAGTATGGGACACAAACAATATATATGAAACGTGCAATTATCCTGGAACCACCAAAAAACGCGCCAACGATTTGAATTAACCAACCATAGGCATACAGCTCAGCGTCTTCCTCCTGGATTCTTTATTTTACCTGAAAATACAAGCTAGATAGCGGGGGTTTTAAACCCCCACAATCTGAAACAACAAAAAATAGCGAATAGAAATTGGTCAATCATAAAAAGGGCGCGATGAGTATTTTGAATTCGTTGGAATGTCACGAATTCAATGGTCCTAGTTTCATGGCCCAATTTTTCCCCAGGCAAGAAACCCCAATTTCACACCTCTGAAACCCTATGCAGCTTCCATGGCAACTTCGTGTATATGGCTTAAAAACTCAATCAAAGAATGCCAATAGCTTTAGAACAATCAGCTTAGTACAAATCAATCATTAGAATGCATTAACATGGCATGAAAATATGAATATGAATATGCAAAAAAAGTATGAACAGGGTGACTTCGTGCTACCAGTTCTTTGAGTATGGAGACCTGAAAAGTATTGGAAAAGATTCCTGGCAGCCTTGGCAAGCTTATGGAACAGTTTTCAGGCTTTGAAACACACTGAAACTATGTTTTCAGTTTTGAACTTTTTAAGAAAAATGCAAGTTTTTGTTTTTTATTCTGAGCGCAGCTAGCTTGTTCTTATGATTAGGTTTAGGTTTGCATATGTACATGGAATGACTTAGGTCAACAATCCAAGCCCAAAGCCTTGTCTTTAATGATTTTCAAGATTTGATTTTCATGAATCTTTTTCAATCTTTTCATCATGAAGAACATGCCAATTTGCATAGAATCCTTCCTTTTTTGGTATGCACGAGATCTTGAGTGAATAATGAGGGCATATGCTGCATAAAAAGATTCAAAAACATTTGTTTAGTATTTTTTCATATTTAATTTTAATTAAATGAATTAATGGATTTAGAAATTCAATTAATAAATTAAAAATAAGAAAATACCTCCCCTTTGGGTCAATGGGTCGTGCATAGCTTTTGGGTGATGATTCTTGGAAGAAATTGAGGCCCATTAGCAATTTTGAGGCATTTGAAGCAAAGTTGACTTTTCAAAATTCCCAAAAATTTCCCAACTTCCACAAGGCATATCTTGCTCAATATTTAAGATTTGATCATGTTCTTGGACATTTTGGAAAGGTCTTGAAGTCCTCTAACCAATGCCTTTGGTCCCACTTCATTTTGATTTACCAATCTCAAGTTATGGTCTTTGACTTAAAGTGCCTTTTTGTTGACTTTTGAAAATGACCTATAATGTTGAGATTAATAACTTTTTGTGAGAGCCTTTCTTGGACTTGAAGTGTGAAGATGAGTTGTAGGAAATGTCATTCTCTTCAAAATGAGCTTTGGATGGAATTTTTCTGATAAACCATGTGGAAGTTATGCCCTGGTCAAGTTACAGTTGACTTTTTCAACTGTCCAAATATGGAAACTTTTGCATCTTGAGACTTTTTGAGCCATGCCTTGAGAATCATGATCAAGAATTGATCAAATGATGTTTGTGGCTTCAAAATAAGATGTTGACCAAAAATTTTGACTTTTGACTGTCAAATGACCATTTTGCCCCTGCAGTTGACTGTTGAGCAATTAGGGTTTTTGACTGTGCAATTTTGAGCTGTGAGTCTTGAAACTTGGCATGAGGATGCTTGACAATGTTTATAGGCATGTGGGACTTGTTTGGACCCTTGGAAACTTCAATTTCTTTGCCAGAACCAAAACCCTAATTTTTGACTGTTAGGAGGCAATTGGACTGTGCAACCCCTGGGAGATTTTGAAGCATGCTCTTTGCAAATCTTGAAGAATATGGGAGGGAAAATTTTGGGGTACAACAGTATCCTTTACAAGCGTAACCATGATTCAACCTTACTGCGATGTGTGGACAAGAACGAGGCAGAAAGGATCATGGCAGAGTTACATGAAGGTACCTTCGGAACTCATTCCAGTGGGCATACCATGGCATAGAAAATCCTACGGGCTGGATATTATTGGTCCACTATGGAAGCCGATTGTTATCAGCATTCTCGGACCTATCATAAGTGCCAAGTCTATGCTGATAAGGTGCATGTACCTCCAGTTCCTCTGAATGTTTTGACTGTACCTTGGCCCTTTACAATGTGGGGCATCGATATGATCGGCGAGATCAGACCTACTGCGTCCAACGGGAATCGTTTCATTCTGGTAGCAATTGATTATTTTACGAAGTGGGTTGAGGCATCTTCTTTTGCTACAGTAACCAAGAACGTCGTGGCACGGTTCATCTAACACAATCTGATCTGTCAATACGGTGTACCAGAGAGGATCATTACGGACAATGGTACAAATCTCAACAATACGATGATCACCGAGCTCTGCAAACAGTTCAAGATTCAGCATCATAACTCTTCTCCTTACCGGCCGAAGATGAATGGGGCTGTTGAAGCAGCTAATAAGAACATCAAGAAAATTATGCAGAGGATGATGGTGACATACAAAGACTGGCATGAGATGTTACCATTCGCTCTTCATGGGTACTGTACCTCAGCACGGACGTCAGCAGGGACAACACCCTACTCTTTGGTATATGGCATGGAGGCAGTCTTACCCATTGAGGTCCAGATACCCTCTCTCCGGATTATGAAGGATGCGGGTTTGAGCGAGGATGACAGGATCTAGACCTGGCTTGATCAGCTGAATTTAATCGACGAGAAGAGACTTACTGCTATCTGTCATAGTCAGACATATCAAAAGCGAATGATTAAGGCTTTTAACAAGAAAGTTAGGCGTCAGGAATATCAAGTCGGGGATCTAGTGATCAAACGCATCATTCTACCGCAAGGTGATCCCAGGGGTAAATAGACTCCCACATACGAAGGGCCATTTATGGTTAAGAACATCTTCTCAGGAGGAGCCATGATTCTAACCACCATGGATGGTGACGACCTTCCTCACCCCGTCAATGCAGACATAGTGAAAAAATACTATGCATAATCAAAAGACCCGCTAGGTTGACTGGCCTAGGCAAAAATAAGGGCTTCCCGGTGAACCAAAAGGGTTCGGAAAAAAGTAAGGTATGAAAATAAAAAAATTGTACACCCGGGAAGTCGAAAACCTGAAAAGGCGGCTTGGGCAAAAAAGGGTATCCCGATGGACTGAAAACCCGAAAGGGCGGTCCATGCAAAAATTAGGGATTAAAGCGTAACACTATGTCTCATTGGATCATCTTGCAACCAGACTCCGGTATCGACTATCAAGCTCGGACGACGCCAATCAAACTAATATACCTTCAACCAAGTAACAAAGTGATGAGATGCTCGAAGA
This sequence comes from Vicia faba, assembly GCA_948472305.1. Taxonomy (NCBI): domain Eukaryota; kingdom Viridiplantae; phylum Streptophyta; class Magnoliopsida; order Fabales; family Fabaceae; genus Vicia; species Vicia faba. Next base: position 1,073,611,382 of record OX451737.1, on the reverse strand, counting down.
TATAAAGGCAATAGCAGAGTTGGAACCCAGTGGGATTGTTCACATAGCTGTTTTTGTTTTTCACAAATTGTATAAATTCTATCTTTCGGCGGCGTTCTCTTACTAGGACGTCAGCCTCTTGTACAAAACGCCTATTATAGGCTAACTTCAAGGATCAATACAATTCATTTTATAATAAATTTCAAAAAAAATGTTTTTCTTTTTCTGTTTTGTTTTGCAAGAACGTCCAATGATTCATTTTGATATATGCATTTGAAAATAATTGTTGTTCATAAATATTTACATGCGAAACAAGATACAATTACTCGTAATTCCAGGAACAGGGGCAAACAAGAAATGTCCAAACCTTACAGTTGCGCTATCCACCAGGTACAGGGATAAAGCCAGCTCAAGAATATGACTAAAGGTACATACACTCCCCGCAGAGGTAAAATACATCTAAAGACAGTAGTGTTAGCTCTCCCCAGCCAAAGTTCACAATCGCGAATGAGTCAGCAAAATTTCCCCCAAGCAGAGTTTATCTATCACCAGCACTAGAAGATTATCCCCAGTGGAGTTTATTTCTTCCACAAGCAGAAACTCAGTCCCCGACAGAGTTCATTATCACCAGCGACAGTAATTCCTCCCCAACCGAGGTTATTTCTCCAAATCGACATATCTTCTAGCAGAGCATCTCTATTCCTTATAGAGCCCTTCTCTCACCAGTTTATTCTCCAGCAGGGTTATTCTCCCGCCAAAGTATTCTCAATTCATCCTCAGTCGTTATCCCCAGCGAGCGCGAAGAACTCAACTCCTTGAACTCTTCAAACAATAGTCCGGGATTTATTCTTCCCAGCTAGAGAACATCACAAGAACATTGCATATCCATACATCATGGCATATGCATATGCATCATACAACACAATCTCATTTATTTTGAGAACATCATTACTCAATACATAGCATACATCATGATATTACATAGGACTAACTCTTTACCTTTCAGGGAAAGATACAATCAAATTTTCACAAGCTCTCTGGTTCAGTCAAATAAATGCTAAGATTCCTGTTCTAGTTCAAGTTATGAAGCCCAGATTTGACTGGATAATATCTTGATTTTTTTTCTCTATCATACTATGAAGCCCGGAGATTGATCGAAAAATAGTTGAATCCCTAGCAAATTACTGTGAAGCCTGGAATCGACCAGATAGCAGTACAAAGCACCATGAAGCCTGGACTCGACCAGATAGTGGTATATCCTTAACGCAAGTGTTGTACCCCAAAATTTTCCCTCTCATTTTATCAACATTTTTCATCACCAGGCTCTTGGAACTCAAGATCAAGCTAGGGTTTGATCTGCTCAAGACACCTCCTTGCACTGTTAACCTAAATTAGGGTTTGAGGTTGCATAGGGATTTTTTGACTTACAATGCCCAAATTGTCTGTCATACTTCATGTTGGACTCATAAGTTTTCCCATACCAAGTTTCAAGCCTTGAATCAAATTTTTGCCCAGTCAATTGGATAGTTGACCTAGAAATCAACTTATTGGGGAAAAAGTCAACTGTGACCAATTGACAGTCAAACCTCATGATTTTTGACCCCACATCAACATTATGAACTCATAATGAACCATTTGATCAAGTTTGGACCATAATTCCATAAGAAATTTGATCAGATCACCAAAAGGGCAAAATGGTCATTCTTAGGGTTTTGACTGTGCAAAGGCAATTTTTGACTGTTTGACCTAGCCAATGACAAATCAAGTTCAACCATGGGCTCAAGGACTCAATGAAATTATCTTGGACCTATTCAACAAGTTCAAAAGATCTCAAATGCATGGATTGACAGATGAATTTTTCAGTCAACTAATCAAAATTTGACTGTACATTGAAAAGTCAAACTTTGACTTTTTGGTCAAAAACAAATGCCAAGAGTCATTTTTCATCAAGATATGTCAAATTATGAAACTTGTTCATCAAGAAACCCAAAATTACAAATTAGGGTTTGAAATTGAAAATTTTCATAACTTAGAATTTTTCTAAGTTATGAAATTTTCTTAATTTTTCCTAACTTTGTCCCACATTTTCACCAAGATGAAAATGGATTCAAACAAAACTTAAAACATGAAAGTTTTATTCCTCCTAAATTCTACATACTTTGATTCTCACAAGTTTTCTCAAAAGAAGCTTGGATCTCAAGTTATGGTTTTGGAACAAGGGTACCTAAAACCTTTTAACTTAGAGAAATTTTGCCCTAATTTAGGCAGGATTTTTGACCCATCTTCTTGACCATTTTTTCACATAGTTCCACTTGGATTCTCAAGTTGCATTTCAAATATGGATTATATTACTTGTTGCAAGCTTTCCAAATTGTCCAAGAAACTCCTTAAACACATTTGTGGTTAGGGATAATCGAATGCTTGAAGTTGGCAAAAACTCACTTTGTAACCATGGCCAATACATGTTCACACAAGTTGCAAATCTGATCAAAACTAGCTTTGTACTTAATTACAGGTCTCTAAACCAATTTACACTCAAAAATTGAATGCAAACACATTGGTTAGAGGCATTGTTCTGATCAAGGGAGCATTATACAATGAATAATTCCATTTTGGGCATAAAGATAACACTTCCATTTTCATAAAGCATAACTTTTTGCAAAGTTGTTTCTCTTGAGCCTTGGACCTCTTTCTTGCAGCAAACAAGTTCCACAAACTTAGGCAAAGGTACAAGAAACTTGTGCATTCTTGGAGATAGCCTGTACAGGCCTATCTCACTTCACACTTTTCTTTCAAAACAAGTCAACTTTGCCAAAAGGACAGATCTTGCATATCTGATAAAAATCAACTTAAGCCAACATTTCAAACAAGCTTTACACATCCCTTGGAGCCAAAAACACGAGCCATTCATCCCTCCAAACACCCATGTACACAAAAACCATATTTTCTTGCAAAACAGGGCAGGCCCTGCAGAATCACTTCCATCTTCACATTGCCTCGTGCGTTTTGCCCCCAAACTTGCTCCAATACCTTCCATTCAACTCACTCAAGCTAATCCCAAACCTCCATTGCCAGACTGTAACTCCATTTATAGTGTTCACCATTTTCGTTTCAAGCTTGTGCAGGTTGACTTCTAGAGGTTGATTCAGGCCATTTCAAACCAAACAAAGCATTGGGAAAGATTCAGGGAACATCAAGCAAGCTCAAAAGAACCTCAGGCCTCACTGAAAGTTGCTGCATTGCCATACTCGTGTCCAACTGAAACAGGTATTTTGCAACTTCCTATCTCTCTATTTAATC